>JACEFZ010008839.1:0-613769 GCA_014155875.1 Cepaea nemoralis
TGGGATAAATGCATCAATGTTGGTGGGATAAATGCATCAATGTTGGTGGAAATTATGTTGAGAAATAAAGGGACAATGTATGTATAAAAATAAACTGGTTTTAAGTTGTTATCATATTTAGTTATTTTTCAATAGCCATTTGTGACTTACTTATTAACTTACCCTCATAGCCTCTGATCTTGAAGGCTGTGTTTTCATTGAGGTGAATTTCTTGCAGGCAATACTTGTTTTTACTTTTTATTCATTCAGGATGTTTCCTAGCTCTGTTTTTATTTTTATTTTTTTTTTGCTGCTGACACCCTCTGAATTCTAGTGTATTTTGTCTTTTTGTTTAGTATTGCCAGACGCTCTATTCTCATGTCTCCTGGCTCCACAGGACATAAAGAAGGACCCCCAGTCATTATGGTTGGACCCTTTGAAGGCATAAGGCCCGATACTGCCTGGGAGTCCATAGCAGGACGAGCACCATAACGTTATGTAGTAATAGAAATTGTTCATGGTGTGTTTGCATGGCATCCTGATTACTGCGGTGTTTTTCTTGACTGGTTGCCTCCGTCTTCAGCACCTTTCTTTTTGCTCTGGTAGACTGTGGTCTCACTCAAGTTTAGATATGTATGTATGTCCACTCATGTCTATGCATGTATGTACATAAATACATATCTAGAGCAGTCTGGTTTTATGACGCCTGAGACTCGCTGTCACTTCTTCTCTTGTTAGTTAAAACAGTTTCACCACGTGAAGGCCAGAAGTTGGACTTTAGCTGCCAGAGATGATGAATGCTCAGACCATGGTGGTATTTTGCAAGGCAGAGCACTCATCTTCAACTGTGGGAAACATTGGAGAACTAATAGTTGTTCCTATGTTATGTTATGATGTTCAACATCCCTACACATTGGGTATTCTTATGCATTCTCAGTCTTCTGATGCAGCAGCCATCTCAGAGTATCTCCACTTACTGTTGCCATGAAGATCTGGTTGTAATGTCTCCTCTCTCATCCTTGAAGCTGGCATTGGCTTGCTTGTGCAGGCATCACTCTCAGATCAAGTAATTGATCTACCAGTAGAGATACGTTGGCCTGCTGGGTTCATACAGCAGTGAGGATATCGGCCTTGTCCAAGCTTCTTTCCTCTTGTATTGGTGCATTGTTTACCGACTGGTTCATTGCCCTTTATGCCTGTGTGTCCGGGTATGTTTATCCAGAGGAGATTTCTGTACATGTAAGAATGCTTATAAACACATAAGAAATGCTGTTATTGTTAAACAATTGTCGTAATATTTAAGATATAACAGTCCTGTTATTCCTATCATGGGTATCATTGTTACATACAGTGTACAACATGGACTGGATATTCAATCACAAGCTGATAGACGATACTAGTAACAAAGTTACTGAGAATGCTGGCCTTTATGAAGATTCATGTGAAAGGAGAGGACACATAATCTGTCTTATACTATGAATACAAAATTATCATCTAATCAGTGGTATGTTTTTCATTATATGACTGGATACACTCTTAATGAATAATAGTAAATGGTAAAGGTAGTCCCATGGAAGAAACTGCCTCTGATGTTTTATGTGTAAGGCCTTGACATATTCTAGACCATGGCATAATGAGGTTAGGTGGCCAGTTGCTTTTCTTGCTGTCTTTCCTTCACAGACAATTGTCTGGTACTCATGTTATGAGGCTGGATCAACTCTGAACCATGTTGGTAGGAAACAAGGATCCTGCCACAACTAGTGATTGAGCCTGGATCACTGTCTTAGCAATCATGACAAATAGCAATTGCCTTCTATTAGGATATACAGTCATAGCTTTGATACATGTGATCAACACTGATGTTTTCTCTTCCAGAAGGAAATCACATGCAGACCGGCAATGGATGTTTATGCGCTTGCACTAACCCTGCATTTTGTTCATACATCGAGTCATTTGATGCAAAGATTTAGAGATGAGGACTTGAGAAATGTGGTAACAGTTTCTCACTTTTGTGTCCATACTACTTTAATTATCGTCAACATCAAGTGTAATACCATGAGGTGCAGATGATTAGATTATGTTTCCTCGAGACCTTGTGTTTTCTGTACTGTTGGTAAACTCTATTACTGATCATCTTCCGTGTTTTTATTTCTCCACAACCGTGTTTTTTCTGTAGTGTTGATAAATTCTACCACTGATCATCTTCTATGTTTTGTTTCTCGACAACGATGTGTTTTCCACACTTTATATTAATTCTGTCTCTGATCATCTTCCATTTATTTCTCTTCACGATCAAGTATTTTCGGCATCTTACTGGCACTCAGACAATGCATTCTGTCTTTAACCTCGGTCATGACTGTCATTTTCAGATGCTCTTGTCTCATCAAATGATCAAATATCATTGTCTTGGGTTTATATAGATAAAACTTGTCAGTAAAGGATCCCTTTTCATACCATGAGCTGTACTAGATATATGGTGCTGGCCCCATAATTTTAGACCAATGTTCATTCACTATCGCGTTGGCCACCTTTTCTTCCAAGTTCATTTCCTGGTACCAATTGTCAGGGGACCTCCACCACAGTGGGGATTTGAACACATGACAACCAGGCAAGTGTGCTAGCCACAATGTTACCATGGCTGGCTACTACATTTATGGGCAGTAGTCTATATTTGTGAATTTGCTCACAGAAGTAATTGGTTCAAGAGGTGAGGAAAAAGTGCTGGAATTTGATATGGCATATTGAGTAAATCTGATAATAGCATAAATAGAAATTCTTCCTCTGGAATCTGCACAGTGAAATAAAACTGGCACAAGGAGACCAAAAACTCATGGAAAAGAGATGATAAATAGATGAATAATATACAAAATGCATGAAAGAAACTACAGGAGATAGCGACGGAGTCAAGGACATGGGATATACTTAAGGGAGTATGTTGTATTGGAGGATAAGAGGCAGAAGAAGAATGTGTACCTAGGTATTGGTCTTCTGGATTATTTCCACCACTAATCATCTTCTGTGCTGCAATGCTAACCCATACAGGGATGATTGCAATATAAACTTAGGTTCTGTCCAGTTGGTTAGTTCTGCTATCATCATCATCACCATCACAGTCCTTTCACAGCTGTCACTGGTCATATAATATATGCAAGTATTATATTATTTAGACAAAAACAAGGAGTCACAATAACCCCATAAGAGATTCTGTAATATTCTGTATATGTTAAAAGTCGCTTAAAACTCGACAGGGTTAATTTCATTGCACCGGGTTTTTACCCCATATGATTCAGTCTCTTTCCGCAGCATGGAAAATGTCACACAAAGCACGAACTCCGTAGCTCCAGCGATGGCCCCCAGGTGTCTCCAAAAAATTTCACTCGTGAACTGAAGGACGCGACCCGGAATCGAACCCACAACCTTCGGAGGCCTGAGTCAGACAGCTTGACCAATTTCTGTATATTTCAATATTCTGTATATGTAGTGTTAAGAACATGATTATATACCAAATACAAATGTGTAAGTTAGATCAGTTCTCTTCATGACTGACTTAGTCTTCACCATCTCATAATCAAATCAGGTCAATGGGGTCCTTAATATAGGCTGCTCCATGTACATGGTTTTATTGGTACATTCATTGTATCGAATTGTATTGTATTGTTGGGGAATGAATAGGCAGACAGATTGGCTGGCTCTGCAAGAATGTGGTGGAGTATTGATGCATGATAAGGCAGACGTGGTTGCGGCCTTGTGGGAGCACGTGCACACCTCAGAGGAGCAAAAATAGATCACCATGGTCTGGCAAGAATGCGACAGCGTGGAGTGACGAGGGGATCTGGCCGATGCTCGACGCTTAGAGGAAAGGCGAGACACACATATAATCAGTTTGCTACTGGTATTATTGGGGTTGGACCTCTTCGCTGGCTTCTGAGGATGGGGACAGAGCGCTTATGGGAATGCCCCGAATGCTGTGATGTCGGTTCCTAAATCAATCAATCAATCAATCATTGTATTGATTGATTACAACAAGTACATTTGATCTGGGAGCTGTAGTGATCAATGCAGTAGCCTGCCAAGATATTGGCTCTAGTTCATTCCCCAGCAGAGGCAGTACACCTCTCTGGTCGACCTAGCTTCATAATAAACATAGGTACAATATAATTTTGAGAATTGTCAGGAAATTGGAAGGAAAGGCAATGAAGAAGATAACTGGCCACTCCCACCTCATGTGTCATGGCCTAGAATATGTGAAGGGCTGACACTTCACATTCCAAGTGCAGTATCTGTTAAGGGACTGACTTTACCATGTTATAACATGATTTCTATGAGATATGTTCTAACTTGCATTGCTTGTACTGAACATTACATGTATGTTTCTATTATATATGTTCACATCTGCACTGGCTTGTACTGAATGAACATTACATGTACATTTCTTTGGAGAGAAAATTCAATGTGCACATATGTGACATCAGTCTGATATTTGTTGTATCTTTGTTTTCTCTTATTGTCTCTTATTACATGTGTGCATGGGCATGGACAAGAGAGACAGAAAGATTGAATTCTGCTTAGGTGGCATGACATTTGTCATAAATACTTGTATTTACAAGCAGATACATTTGGCCTTCTTTTCCTCTCTCTCTCTCATCTCTCTCCTCATCTTCCTCGGTCTCTCTCTCTCTCTCTCTCTCATCTCTCTCTCTCTCTCTCCTCTCTCTCTCTCTCTCTCTCTCTCTCCCCCCCCCCCCCCCCCCCCCCCCCCCCCCCTCCACACGTCAACAAATCACAGCAGAAGATTATAAAAGCAGCCAGAGTGCTGTCACAGTTCACAACTGTGAAATAGAAAAGTCAGCTAACAATGACACAGAAGACGAGAGAAACTAAACCTGCATACCAAACTACCACAATTATAACCAACACTACTACAGCACGTTGAACGAGGCAGAAAGTTTTTTTTTCTACATATCGGATCGGATGGGATGTCGCAGTTACACAGATTCATATACTAAGAAGGAGGATTTTCTTTCCCCTGGCTCATCCAGACATGGATGTTAATTGTGTCTGCTCTCAGGAAAATCTCAAATTGTTGCACCCATTGGCATGATTAATGTGGCTGCATCACAACATATTTTATTATCAGGTTTTCTGTGCCTCTTGAAAAAGATACAATAAATATTCTGTTATGGGCAGGTTTTTCAAATTTTGAAATGTTACCTGTGTAGGAACATACATGACTTATTTGTTACAATGTCCGTCTATCAAAGAATTGTTAGCATCTGCATTGTGTACACAGGGCATTGTGTTTTCACCCTTGTCTGAGAAGGCTAGTGGTTCATTCCACTACTGAGAGAGTATGTTCATGGTTTGATTCATCATGATTGCAGTTGCAATATTGATTTTGATCTCATGACAAATGTACAAATTATTTTAAACAGCACATCAAACAACTTATCAAATATATTTTTAAAATGTAACTTATTAATTGTATGTATAGTTATTCTAGTCAGCCGTGTCATTTTAAATGTTTGTTGTCTTTGCATCTACAAAATGGAGGGTCCATGATTAATTCCAGATGATAAAGACACCAGATGACATCGTGCTTGTTGCTCTGCCAGAGACTATACCTTCGGACCTGTCAGTGGTTATAAAAAGTTGTCTTGATGGCAATCATGAGATTCGATCTAGTGCACAAGAAGCGTTAAAGCTTTTGACAGGTATCAGTTTGCCTTTACTCAAAAAACAAAGCAATATTTTGTTATACTGTTACATTCAGACATGAATCATACTCCTTTCTTTCAATTTTTCAATCTTGTCTTAACTCTTAACCAACCAAGCAACAATTACTATAATAAGAACAGACTTCATTGCACTCAGGACATACATGTAAGTACTTAGCAGTTAGTGAAGACTTTGTATGCTGATGTTTCTTATTGTTAGTTGTTTGTATAGAGACTACTGCACCAGTCTCTATGTTCCTCCTGCCTGCCAGTTTCATATTGAATCTCTTATGTCAGAAATATTTGGTTGGTTATTCCATCAATTGGAGGAGGAGGTGACTCAATAACTGTTATTGTTCTTTTTAATTCATTGTTCCATGTCCTGACTATAGATGATTTTGAAGTTAGCTAATTGAATATCTCATTGCTCTCTCTCTCTCTCTCTCTCTCGTCTCTCTCTCTCATCTCTCTCTCTCTCTCTTTCTCTCTCTTTCTCTCTCTCTCTCATCTCTCTCTCTCTCTCTCTCTCTCTCTCTCTCTCTCTCTCTCTCTCTCTCTCTCTCCTCTCTCTCTCTCTCTCTCCTCTCTCGTCTCTCTCTCTCTCTGTGTGTGTGTGTGGGTGGGTTTTATTTTTTTAATGAAGCTCCATCTTTTTGGCATAGGTTGATATTATGTTGAGGTCTCTCCACATCTCCTCTTTTATTGTGGCTATGTCTCGCTCAGAAAGCAATGGCAAACTACTGAGCGTAATCTTGCCAGAGATCAACATACAGCTGAAAGATGCTGGTGTTGACAGCTAAGTCCTGTAAAGGATATGCTAAAAAAAAAAAAAAATGTCTCTTATAGATAAGATTCCGTTGGATGTCTTTATTCCCCTTCTTCATTCCTGCATCTTCAATTATCAGAGTTCCAATATTTACTCATAATTTAGTTTACTATCCTTATTTTAATGCTAACTTATGGTCTGTTTGTTTGGTGAGTCGAGATGAAACCATTTGTGCTCCAGCGATTGGTGTGCTGCAAGTTGATTCAAAATATCAGTTGTATGCACCAGTACTATTTTAAATCTGGACATTGGGTCATTCTGTTACAATTAGTCAGCTAATCATTGTTGTATGGTGTTGGCAACATGGCATTTTAATGACAGATTGTGATTCTTCTTCTTCTTCTAGGAAATTGATGCAACACTAAGGATTCTTCTTCTTCTTCTTCTTCTTCTTCTTCTTCTTCTTCTTCTTCTTCTTCTTCTTCTTCTTCTTCTTCTTCTTCTTCTTCTTCTTCTTCTTCTTCTTCTTACACCTTCCAAAGTCAACATTAATATATCCAAAGAAAGCAGCAGTCAGCTTGAATTTGTTCTCTTTTCCATAAAGGGAGTGGGTGTAGGTCAAAATACTTTTCTCTGTTCTATATATGTTGGACATTCCTGCAACAAGTATTTAGCTGTTATTTTACCAGTTTCACAGTTACATTCACCAGTATCTCCTATCTTTTCTTTATTAAATGTGATATTTCAGCCTCTTGTGTCCTGTGTGGAATCTGAAGATTGCTACTTGTTCTCCTTGGTCAAGTTGGTAATGTACGTCATCTTTCTGATGACCTTCATGCTCTGTTTTCCCCTTGGTTCTATAATTGCTTCTTATAAGTCTCTTTTCCTCACCATAGATTGATGTATGCTCAGGTAGTCTTCCTCCTTTCTTTGCCAATTTGTCAGCCTTTTCTTCTTTGTCTTCTTTCGTTTGCTTCAAATTTATTGTCTATCTGCAATGTTGTCTCCCAATTTGTCAGCCTTTTCTTGTCTTCTTTTATTTGCTTGAAATTTATTGTCTGTCTGCAATATTGTCTCGTGTATGAACTTCGCTGTCTTTATTAGTTCACTCAATGGTGTCAGCCTCTTCATTTCCAGGTATGTTGCAGTGTAAGAGGTTCTATTGTATTACAACGCTTTTGGATTTCTATCTTGGTTCATGAAGTACTGCTCCTAGATCTGCTAATTATGCACTGTTTTTGCTTTTCTTGTTGCATGATGAACTGAGATATTTAAGCTTGTCAATAGTCTCTTCCTTTAGAAATATACTGAGCAAGTCTGCTTTCAATATGGAGTTATTTAAGAAGAATAACAAAAACATGCCTTGTTACAATTGACTTTTGAACCATCTGTCTGGACTGACTATTGAGTCTGTCACTTCACATCACTGAGATAATATTATATTCTTTTCTGTGTACTAGTTAATGTTAGCGGTTAGAATCGATGGCAAGGCATCAGACTGGTTTGACATCAAGCAAGGAGTCCGTCAGGGCAGTGTGCTGTCACCCTATTTGTTTGACCTGTACGCCGAAAATATAATGAGAAATGTCAGAGACGATATAACCAGAGAGCAATTGATTGATTGATTGATTGATTTAGGAACCGACATCACAGCATTCGGGGCATTCCCATAAGCACCAGAGAGCAATATGATGCCCTAAATATCGGTGGTCTTCGATATGCTGACGCAGTATTACTATCCACATCACAGAATGGTATATAAAACCTAATAACCTCACCCCAAAGAAATAGTGAAAATCACCACTTATATCAACAAAACAAAGATAATGCATACAGATAAAACTACTATGGAGAAAGAAAAATATGTTAATGAGGAAAGATTGGAGGTGGTGGAAAATTTCAAATATCTTGGGTCATTGATTACCAACAATGGTGACACAATGAGAGAAATTAAACGACGACTATCAGTTGCTCTTCAGAGACTAAAACAACTGAATAAATTATAAGTGGAACAGATAGAACTACAAAAATTAGATTTTTAAGAGCATGCATCTTTCCCATTGCAACATACGCCTGTGAGACCTGGACATTTACTAAACAAGCTGAACAATGCATAAATGCCTTTACATATAAATGTTATAGACGAGTTCTAAGAATATCTTGGATAAAGAAAAGAACAAATGCATCCATACTTCAAGAGCTGAATATTGAAGAGGGTTGGCTATTCATCATCAACATCTTCCACTTCTGCCATCGAGCGTCGCGGGGAGGAATAATTTGTGCTCTAGTGCCCGATGGGCGGCGCTGGATAATGTCATTCCGTGTGATTGTACAATGTCTTTGATGTCATCAATCCATTTTCTTCTTGGACGTCCTCTTGGTCTTGTCGCAGATGATCTTTGATGTAAGGCCAGCGATGGTAGTTTATGGTGTTGCATTCTAACAACATGGCCAAACCACTTGATCTTGTGTCTTTCAGTAAATGTGGCATTTCTTACTCGGTCTCGGATTGTTAAGTTGGCAGCTCTCCTCAGGCATCTCATCTCGCAGGTGTTGATTTTGCAAGTGTGATTTGGATAAAGTCCAAGTTTGAGATTGGTAGTATAGAGTTGGTATGAATTGAGATTGGTAGCATAGAGTTGGTATGAATATGCTGTTTATTAACTGTCATTTTGCGGACATGGGTATATTTGGATGTTTCAGTAAGGGTGATAGTTGCTATGTAAGTGCACTTGCTTTTTGACATCTGATTTCTATTTCTCTGTTCAATCTGCCATCTTCTATGACCATACTTCCAAGATATTTGAATTCTTTAACTTGTTTCAGAGTTGTGCTATTTATCTGTATACTTAGTGGACCAGGCGATCTGCTAACTTGCATTACTTCAGTTTTAACTGTATTTATACTCATATTGCATCTGCTGCATGTTGAACTCAGATTATTAATATGATTTTGTAGTGTGCCGTCATCGCTGTAAAACAAGCTCTGATTGTCTGCAAATAGAAGTTCATTTATTTCTTGTGGATCAGTTGTTTCATCTGGAGTAAAGAATTTTAAATTTTCTGAATTTGTTCTGTCAAGGCTTGCTTCTTTGGATCATGTAGATATTAAATAGCAGAGGAGAGAGCACAAATCCCTGTCTCACTCCTGTATTGACTGTGAACATATCTGATATTCCTTCTTGTGTTCTTACTGCACTTCGGCTCGAATGGTACGTGGCTATGGTGTTTTCTAGCAATTGTCCTTCTATCTCATAGTTTTCAAGGATGGTCCATAATCTGTATCAGTCTACTCTATCGAAAGCCTTTTCCTGATCTACAAACACAGAATTCTGCTGGTCACTATATTTGATAGTTTTTTTCACATATTTGTCTAATTGTAAATAGTGCAACTTTTACCTTTCCGAAAACGGCTATTGAAGACAATAAAACAGAGGAAATTGATATATTTGGACATTTAAAACATCACGAGAGTTTGGAAAGCACAATAATGGAGGGTATATGCCCAAGAAGAGAGGAAGAGGAAGGCCAAAGAGAAGATGGGTGCAGGATGTGGCAGATGATCTCCAGATGTGTGTATCGGACACGGGACATCTTGCTTGTGATCGAGAAGTTTTCCGGAAGGTTTTTATGGGAGCTAGGTTCTGCAAAGGACATGCTACTGAATGAGTTAATGTCTGTCAGAACCTGTTCTGTACTGAAGAATATCATGAATAAATGTGAGTTCTACCCATCCCTAGTTGAATTGTTGCTACCTTGACTGTGTATAATGTATTGAATGACACCAGTGAAAGCGGGGAAGTCAGTAAATAAATAAAGGACCCTTCTAATGCCTCAACATACATGGTGCTAGATACATATTTTGGTAGACCAGCCAGCACTCGACGGGTGTTGTGATCTGTATCATGCTAGCTGCCTTTACTTTCCAAGACATTCCCTGGTACCCAGGTTAGACTGGGAGTCCAGGTCAGAGAGTCCACACTGATAGGGATTTGAACCCATGATCACTGGCCAACAGGCGAATGTCTAGCCACTACGCTACTTAAGCTTCATAATCACTGGCCAACAGGTGAATGTCTAGCCACTACGCTACTTAAGCTTCATAATCACTGGCCAACAGGTGAATGTCTAGCCACTACGCTACTTAAGCTTCATAATCACTGGCCAACAGGCGAATGTCTAGCCACTACGCTACTTAAGCTTCATAATCACTGGCCAACAGGTGAATGTCTAGCCACTACGCTACTTAAGCTTCATAATCACTGGCCAACAGGTGAATGTCTAGCCACTACGCTACTTAAGCTTCATAATCACTGGCCAACAGGTGAATGTCTAGCCACTACGCTACTTAAGCTTCATAATCACTGGCCAACAGGTGAATGTCTAGCCACTACGCTACTTAAGCTTCATAATCACTGGCCAACAGGCGAATGTCTAGCCACTACGCTACTTAAGCTTCATAATCACTGGCCAACGGGTGAATGTCTAGCCACTACGCTACTTAAGCTTCATAATCACTGGCCAACAGGTGAATGTCTAGCCACTACGCTACTTAAGCTTCATAATCACTGGCCAACAGGTGAATGTCTAGCCACTACGCTACTTAAGCTTCATAATCACTGGCCAACAGGTGAATGTCTAGCCACTACGCTACTTAAGCTTCATAATCACTGGCCAACAGGTGAATGTCTAGCCACTACGCTACTTCAGCTTCATGATCACTGGCCAACAGGTGAATGTCTAGCCACTACGCTACTTAAGCTTCATAATCACTGGCCAACAGGTGAATGTCTAGCCACTACTCTTCTGCAGCTTCACGATCACTGGCCAACAGGTGAATGTCTTCTTCTTCTTCTTCGTTCATCCGGAGTTTTTTTTTCGGATGTGATTGCGTTGTGCCTGTTTACAGCCTAGCTGCGTTCTTGCGCCGTTAGGCCGACACATCCGACTTCTGCGGGCATTTGTTGACCGGGTTAACCTTCCCGGGGGTTTCTTAGGACGTTTGACTCTCACTGTTGTGGTGTTATCCCCCATCCCAGCTGGTCCATATAGAACAGCCAAAGATCCTGGTCAGCCCTCAAGGGAAGGCAGGGGCAGACCATGGGCATTCCCCGCCATCCAAGGAGGCTTCCATACTTGCAGAGCCGATACATAGCGCTCTGGTACTGGGCTCACCCAAGGAATCGTCACGTCCTGCACATGGCTGCTTAGCCTCACTTTCGTATATTGGGCCTTCCGTTCACCATAGGCTGTTCTTCCGGAAACCAGAAGTATGCAGTCTGCAGATGACATCCACACAGTGAGCTTTCGATTCGGACTTTCCATGTAATGGATTTGCTAGCCAAGCAATATTCCATTTCGTGCCACTAGGACACTTTTCCACCTTTTATGAAGCCCACACAGTGGGCTTTTGATTCAGACTTTCCACGTAATGGATTTGCTATCCAAGCAATATTCCATTTCGTGCCACTAGGACACTTTTCCACCTTTTATGAAGCCCACACAGTGGGCTTTTGATTTGGACTTTCCACGTAATGGATTTGCTATCCAAGCAATATTCCATTTCATGCCTCTGGGTCTTCATGCACCTTTAAATGTCAACCTGTATATAGTTAAAGTAATCTGCGGTCAACTTTAGCTTGTTGATATCTCCATAGAGCTTGTCCTCAAATGAAGCAGGTGTGGGCCAAAATATCTTTCTCTGTTCTGCATACGTTGGGCAATCCTGCAGCAAATGTTTTGCTGTCATTTTTCCAGTTCTACAATTACATTCATCGGTATCTCCTATCTTTAGTTTATTGAACAAGTGGTATTTCAGCCTGTTATGTCCTGTGCGGAGTCTGAAGATTGCTACTTGTTCTCTTCGGTCAAGTTTGTAATATGCATCATCCTTCTGATGGCCTGGATGCTCTGATTCCCATTTGGTTCTATAAGTGCTTTTTATCAACCTCTTTGCCTCATTATAGGTTATGTCTATGTCAGGCTGTGGTAGTCGTCCGCCCTCTTTTGCCAGTCTGTCAGCCTCTTCGTTTCCAGGTATACTGCAATGTGATGGGATCCACTGTATTACAACTTTTTTGGATTTCTGGCATAGACCATGGAGTGCTGCTCTTAGGTCAGTTAGTTCTGTGCTGTTATTGCTCTTCAGTATTGAGACAGCTGACTTTGCATCTGTGAAGATAGCTATTTGCTTCTCTTTATTTTCCTCCATCAGGAGCATTTCTGCTGCAGTTTTCAGAGCCTCTACCTCCGCTTTGAAGTTACTTGAAAATTTTCCAGTTGCCATTGAATGTGTTTTTTTCGCTCCATTTTTTAAATTTAGGAGAATTCCTCCTCCTCCATTCTCTATTGAATTTTTGGCTGATCCATCTGTATATGCATGGGTCCAATTCCTGCTTGGGTAATGTTCTTTTATGTAGTTTAGGGTTATTTCTCTTCTTTCGGTTTCATGCTGAGTGTTCTTTTTCTCAATACCAGGAATGTTTTCTATCATCTCAGGCAGTTGCTGCTGTCTCCAAGCTGGGAACTTGTGTGCATTGTGTATGGGCTTGACTGTTGATATGTTAAGAATAGGATCTGACCTAATACTTCGTTTTGCGGTTTCTACAAAGTTGCTACGCTTCAGTCTTCCCTTTCCAAAACCATTAAATCTGTTGTACATAGGGTGGTCTGTCAATCTTCTAAATTTTTCTGCTTGTTGCTGGGCTCTGCTATCTCTTCTATCCTGCATTGGTTGTAAACAAGTGATCTTTTCTAATTCATTAATAGGCGTTGTCTTCAGGCTTCCAGTTATGATTCGCATTCCTTGATTTTGGACTCTACTTATTTTGTTAAAGTTTGACTTAGCTGCTGTTGCCCAAGCTGCAATGCCATATTCCAGTACTGGCCTCACCCGTCCAGTATATAACTTCTTGAGAACTTTCTCATCTGCTCCCCATGTTGTACCAGCAAGCTTTTTCATGATTGCCATTCTTTGCCTTGCTCTTGTTCGATCTTTCTCAACCTGTGTCTTCCATGTCAGGCGACGATCAAAGGTGACTCCTAGATAGTTTGGATTTTCTTCATGGCGCAATATTTTTCCATTCAATACCAGCTTAGGTTGCTGAGTTTTAGTTGAGAGGGAGAACACTGTGCATGTTGTTTTCTCCTCACTTATCTTCACTAGCCATGATTTTGACCAGTCCTCTAGCGCTAATAGGGCTTGCTGTATTCTGCTGTTAGCTGTACTAATATATTCTTCAGATGTCCATATGGCTAGGTCATCTGCAAAGGATGATGTGTGTACTCTGGCTGGAAAATTTTCCGTGATGTCGTTTATATATGCTAGGAATAATGTTGGTGAAAGAACTCCTCCTTGGGGGACACCTTGCTCCAACAGCATCATTTTGCTGGTTTGTCCTTGTACTTTTGTCCTGGCAGTTCTGTTCTCAAGGTAGTGGCTGATCCATTTGTACATTTTCCCGCAAACATGCATTTTTTGCAGTTTTACTTTCAGTCCTTCCTTCCATACTTTATCAAATGCTTTTTCTAAATCTATCCAGACTGCTAGTGTGTGCTTTTTCTCTTGGAAGGCATCCTCTATTTCCTGAGCTATATAGGTTATTTGATCTTCAGTAGATCTGTACTTTCTGAATCCTGCTTGGTGAGGTGTTAAGAGTTGGTTTTCTTCCAGATGCCATGTTAGCCTGCCATTGATAATGCGTTCCATTAATTTTCCTATACAGCTAAGAAGACTGATAGGTCGATAGCCATTTGGTTCTTCCAGGTCTTTTCCTTTCTTTGGGACTGGTATTAGTATAGCTTCCTTCCATGCCTGTGGGACTATTCCCCTCTTCCAGCTGTAATTTAGGACTGCTAGTAGTTTCTTTTTTGCCTTAGTGCCTAGTCCTATTAGCATTTCATTTGTGATTCCATCCTTTCCTGGTGATGTCTTCTTTTTTAGGGTATTCATTGCCTGTTCCATTTCTTCCATTGTTAGATTTGCCATCATATATTCTGCTGCTGTCTCTGTATATGTATGATGTATCTGTTTATCTTTGATTGCTTTCTTCTGTTCGGCTGTAATATCAATGTGGTTTGCACTGGCATAGTGTTCCATTAGTGCATTTGCAGCCTTTTTTCCTGTAAGCAAGGCATTTCCTTGTTTAATTGTTATTTGTTTGTTTCTAGGTCCTTCATTGTTCATGGCTTTCACTAATTTCCATAGTTTGTTTCCATCCCTGTCAAAATTCAGGTTTTCTGTTTTTTTCCTCCAACAATCTCTTGTTGTTTGATTTACTGTTCTTTTATATTTTGCTGAGATGGCTTTGAGAGAGATGTTCGCTTCAGTTGTTTGTTCTCTCTCTGCGGTCTTCCTAGCATCTTCAACTTTGTCCTCCAAAAATTGTAGTTCTTCAGTCCAGTATGGTTTGTAATTTTTCCTTGCTCCTCTTGGAATAGACTCAGTGGCCGCCTGTATTATTGCTCTGTTTAGACTTTCCACCATTTGCTTCATGTTGCCATATCGTGTATTTACGTTTTCACAATATTTGTCTGTTAGTATGGCAAATCTGTCCCAATCTGCTCGTTTGTAATTCCAACGGGGCAAAGGCTTTTGCTCCTGTGGAACATACTCCATATTTATTACAAGCTTGATTGGTCTGTGGTCACTACCTGCTAATTGGTCCAGCACATGGCGATCGATTTTGTGGAGGATGTCTCCTGTGCAGAAAGCTAAGTCTGGAGTAGAAGTGGTAATCCATCTTCTGGAGTAGAAGCTCGGTGTGTCATCCGCTTTGTTAAGTAGATGGAGATTTGAGTCTATTTCCCAGTCCTCCACTTCATCTCCTCTTTTGTCAGTATCTGGGTATCCCCATCTTTCTGAACGGCTATTAAAGTCTCCGACAACAATGCAATTTGTGTCAGTTATTTCCATGTTTGAGAGTGTAAGATCCTTATCTGCCGGGCTATATAGATTGTAAATTCTTATTTTCACGTCCTTTATCATTATATCAACACCTATAATTTCCGTTTGGTTGTCAGAGATCACAGATACTTCGCTGCAAGGTATTGTATTTCGTGTAAGTATTACAACTCCTCCTTTGTGTCCGTCGCGGTCGAAACGTGTGGCCTGATATCCCTCGACTGAAAATGTGCGATTGGCGTTGAGGTGTGTCTCTTGAATGCATGCCACATCTATTCTATCTTTATGAAGACGCTGTGTTAGGGAGGCTTTCTTGTTATAAACTCCTTCTGCATTCCATTGTAGTATGTTGAGTGTCCGGGGTGTTTGGTCAATAGCTCTTAACCTACTCCTCTGTGCCTTGACTCCACAGCACAGGGGAAGGTGACCACCAGTAGTCATGGGTGGACCCCCTCGAGGCAGGGGGCCCGGCACTATCACCGCCTGATGGGACTTCACGGGATTAGCACCATAACGATTAATTTTCATCTGTGGCATCATGAAATGATAAAGTTACGTTGCACTTCTTTGTCAAGCCTGTGGCTCAGTACATCCGATTTCGACAAGCATTTGTTCGGGATGCTTTCCCTAGCCTTTGACTGTCCCCAGTCTACCTACAAGACAGCAGGTTTGTGCGTCACTTCGTCTGGTCCCTCTCCCTTGACCTGTCCGACATGGGTGACCCTACCAGTAGCTGTGCTACCGTCGGCATAGCTCTTGGGGTCATTGGAACGCTCAAGCCCCTCTACCTCGTCAAGGTGGACGCACGGCAGAGGGGAGGTGAATGTCTAGCCACTACTCTTCTGCAGCTTCACGATCACTGGCCAACAGGTGAATGTCTAGCCACTACACTACTGCAGCTTCACGATCACTGGCCAACAGCTGAATGTCTGGCCACTACGCTACTGCAGCTTCACGATCACTGGCCAACAGGTGAATGTCTAGCCACTACGCTACTGCAGCTTCACGATCACTGGCCAACAGGTGAATGTCTAGCCACTACGCTATTGCAGCTTCACGATCACTGGCCAACATGTGAATGTCTGGCCACTACGCTACTGCAGCTTCACGATCACTGGCCAACAGGTGAATGTCTAGCCACTACGCTACTGCAGCTTCACGATCACTGGCCAACAGGTGAATGTCTAGCCACTACGCTACTCCAGCTTCATGATCACTAGCCAACATGTGAATGTCTAGCCACTACGCTACTGCAGCTTCACGATCACTGGCCAACAGGTGAATGTCTGGCCACTACGCAACTGCAGCTTCACGATCACTGGTCACTGGCCAACAGGTGAATGTCTAGCCACTACAGTACTGCAGCTTCACGATCACTGGCCAACAGGTGAATGTCTAGCCACTACACTACTGCAGCTTCACGATCACTGGCCAACAGGTGAATGTCTAGCCACTACACTACTGCAGCTTCACGATCACTGGCCAACAGGTGAATGTCTAGCCACTACGCTACTGCAGCTTCACGATCACTGGCCAACAGGTGAATGTCTAGCCACTACGCTACTGCAGCTTCACGATCACTGGCCAACAGGTGAATGTCTAGCCACTACGCTACTGCAGCTTCACGATCACTGGCCAACAGGTGAATGTCTAGCCACTACGCTACTGCAGCTTCACGACCACTGGCCAACAGGTGAATGTCTAGCCACTACGCTACTCCAGCTTCATGATCACTGGCCAACAGGTGAATGTCTAGCCACTACACTACTGCAGCTTCACTATCACTGGCCAACAGGTGAATGTCTAGCCACTACGCTACTGCAGCTTCACGACCACTGGCCAACAGGTGAATGTCTAGCCACTACGCTACTGCAGCTTCACGACCACTGGCCAACAGGTGAATGTCTAGCCACTACACTACTGCAGCTTCACGATCACTGGCCAACAGGTGAATGTCTAGCCACTACGCTACTGCAGCTTCACGACCACTGGCCAACAGGTGAATGTCTAGCCACTACGCTACTGCAGCTTCACGACCACTGGCCAACAGGTGAATGTCTAGCCACTACGCTACTGCAGCTTCACGATAACTGGCCAACAGGTGAATGTCTAGCCACTACACTACTGCAGCTTCACGATCACTGGGAGCCTTGAGGTTAACTTGCATGTCTAGCCATTACGCTACTGCAAGCGCGCTGTGATCCAGTCCACCTGGCATGACAGTTTTTCATTAATCAGTAGGTTAATAGTCATCACATAATCATCCTTGAGATCAAAAGCTGCTACCCCGGGAAGGTTAACCCGGTCAACAAATGCCTGCAGAAGTCGGATGTGTCGGCCTAACGGCGCAAGAACGCAGCTCTGCTGTAAACAGGCACAACGCAGTCACATCCGACAAAAAAATCCGAATGAACGAAGAAGAAGAAGAAAAGCTGCTATAGTTGCCACCATGCTGATCAAATAATTATTAACACATTACACTATATAACAGTCACTGATTATACCCTTTACTTTAAACTTTGTTGCTCTTCTTTTACTCCAGGGTGTGGAGATTATATAGAAAGCTTTTAACAGATAAGATAGCAATGTTCATTTGTGCTGCTTACCGACCTTCTACCTACGGTAAGCTCAAGCTTATGATAATTATCGCTTGCCTGCTGGCTCAGTTGTCCCGGTATTCAAATTCTCATCAATGCAGATTTCTTTTTACCTGGACTGACAGGTTGATCCAATCTAGAATGGCTACCAGGAGATGACTTGGGATGTAAAGTCAGCTGGCTTGATATTGTCAGCACCCGTAGAGTGCCAGATTGGTTGTTACAAATATTGACATCACCCGTAGAGTGCCAGATTTATTGATACAAATATTGACATCACCCATAGAGTGCCAGATTGGTTGTTACAAATATTGACACCACCTGTAGAGTGCCAGATTGGTTGTTACAAATATTGACACCACCTGTAGAGTGCCAGATTGGTTGTTACAAATATTGACATCACTTGTAGAGTGCTAGATTGGTTGATACAAATATTGACATCACCCGTAGAGTGCCAGATTGGTTGATACAAATATTGACATCACCCATAGAGTGCCAGATTGGTTGATACAAATATTGACATCACCCGTAGAGTGCCAGATTGGTTGATACAAATATTGACAGCACCCATAGAGTGCCAGATTGGTTGATACAAATATTGACATCACCCGTAGAGTGCCAGATTGGTTGATACAAATATTGACATCACTTGTAGAGAGCCAGATCGGTTGATACATATATTGACATCACCCGTAGTGTGCCAGATTGGTTGATACAAATATTGACATCACCTGTAGAGTGCCAGATTGGTTGATACAAATATTGACATCACCTATAGAGTGCACATTGGTTGATACAAATATTGACATCACCCATAGAGTGCCAGATTGGTTGATACAAATATTGACATCACCCGTAGAGTGCCAGATTGGTTGATACAAATATTGACATCACTCGTAGAGTGCCAGATTGGTTTATACAAATATTGACAGCACCCGTAGAGTGCCAGATTGGTTGATTCAAATATTGACATCACCCGTAGAGTGCCAGATTGGTTGATACAAATATTGACATCACTTGTAGAGAGCCAGATCGGTTGATACAAATATTGACAGCACCCGTAGAGTGCCAGATTGGTTGATACAAATATTGACATCACCCGTAGAGTGCCACATTGGTTGTTACAAATATTGACATCGCCCGTAGAGTGCAAGATTGTTTGATACAAATATTGACATCACCCGTAGAGTGCCAGATTGGTTGATACAAATATTGACATCACCCGTAGAGTGCAAGATTGTTTGATACAAATATTGACATCACCCGTAGAGTGCCAGATTGGTTGATACAAATATGGGGCAAGCATTGTATACCAAATACACCTGGTGATGTGCACAAGGGTTCTTTACGTTTAAGAATGATAATTATGGTATTTCTACAAATCTGTTGCAGATCTTTAGTTTGTGCTTGTTAGGTGTTTTATTCTTTAAGTGTTATCTGCCATTGCCTTTGTTTCAAAGTTAATACAAATATAAAATTATTCATTTTCAGCAGATCATGCCCTGATGAGCTGGTCATCATCTACCACAGGAGATGAAAATTACAAGGATTCATTTAAAAGGATGTGTTCTTCAATAAACAGATGTACTACAAAGCATTCAAAGACTGATATCTGCAACACAGATTTAAAAACCGCTGCAACATCCTCCATATTGCTGAACCCCCCTGAAAAGAGCACAGTTACAAGTAGCAGTAACAGTGGGGAAAAAAGAGAATTAAAGGCTTCTGTTAAAGCCAGAAAAGTTTCTTACCACCCAGCAAATAAATTGAACAAACCATCACTTAAAGGAAAGAAATCAACCAGACTGCTAGCAAAGCTTAGTTTTCAGAAAATGTCACTAGAAACACTACAAGCACCTTTGATCAGTACTGAAGGTGATTCAGAGAAGGCAATGGAGATAAAACAGGATGATAAAGATTACTCTTGTTCAAGCCTACTGAAAAGTCTGGCTTTACATGTAAAGGAACCGCACAATATGACCTCTTCATACACACGTAACAAAAGTACTGAGAGATCTGAAGTAGTTCACTCGGTTACAAGAGATGGTGTCACAGACACAACTCAAAAAATGCCAGGAACTTCTAGTTGGACTGAAAATCCAACCGTTGACAGGTCGTACAAATTCAGTGGAAACAAACCAAAACCAAGAACTGATAAGACACCTCTGTTTCAGGTCAAACAGGTAAAGACTCTGGGAACCACTGGAAGCAGAGTGGAGAACTTGCAAATGGATTGTCAGACTGTTTCTGGTTGCAATAACAGAGTGCAGGAAGACAATTACCAACAAGAATCTGGGGTTGCTGCTGATGAAATGGAGTTTGTTTTTAAAGTCTTTGATGATAATGTGTTCACTGGAGCTGAAGATGATATTGTCAACAATTGGTGCAGTATGCTTGATAAAGATGAGATTACAGAGAGCAGTTGTCACACTCATCAAGTGGATGTCAACACACATCAGATCTTAAATATAAGAGAAGATCATTCTCTTGCAAATAAACAAGAAGAACCGATGGATACTGACAGTGAAGGTGCTTCTGTGTCAGCAGGCAACATTAGAAGCAACCATAACATTGCAGCTACCAAAGGAAACAGAAAGCGACTGGCAGATTCATCTGTCAACACAAGTGGCATTCCAGGAAAGGCAGTCTTTCTGACACCTTCACATCAGGAGATGAATACTCACCAGTTGCCAAATTTTGATCAAATTTTGCCTGAGAATGTTTGACCAAACTGTTTTTACTGTATATATTTATATCTAATGAGCTTAGTGCTCTTTTGAATCTAATGCCCGGTTAAATAACATGTACTTTATAAGCCATTGTGTTCTGCCATAAAATGTGTTTGTCATATATAGCTGGTTAGATTACCATTATTATAGTTTTACTATATGTGATTCCAGAGAATCTGTATTTCCTTCAGATGTTGGATGGCAGTAAACTTTGTTAATTGTCTACTTATTTCCCATAAATGAACAGTGGATTTTTGTGGAATGTGTTTCAGCTGATACAGATACTTTATACTTCCATTTGAGCTTCATTTCTTATGAGCATCATTGGTCTGTAACATTTATCACATTCACACTAGTATTTTGCATGTCTTTTTGTATGTTGGTGGACTTATTGGATTATTTTATTTGATCACCGTGTGACATGAAAGACATAGATCGAGATAAATCAATCAAAATTAAGCCAAGTAATGAAGAAGCTTGCTTGTACAACATGGGGAGCAGATGGTGCCACGGCTTGGGCAAAAGAGAATCATAACTGGAGGCATGAAGACAAAGCTCGTTCATCTTCTGTCTTTTATCCTCTAATGGAGCATAGGCCCCTCAATGAGCTCATTCGAAGCCCTCCTATCTTTAACCATCTCCCGCAGCTTCCTCTACATGCTCATCATATTAATCATCTCTGCATCTTGTTCTCTTCCTCATACATGTTAGGTCTCAGTCTATTTCTTTAGCCCCTTGGGTTCCAGAAAGAGGACTTTCAAGTTATACTATTAATAGATTACCTCAATGAGTGGCATAGGGCCTCTTCCTCATTTCTTGATAGACTGATTGACTGGAATGTTGTTTGTTCTCTTCATAGCTTCCACACGAGTGATTCTAACAGACTATTTTAGTCCCGTTCTGTGCAGGTACCACAATAGTGAACTGGAAAACATGTCATGTCTACAGCCAATGATGTACAGAAAAGACAGTGGGGTCCAGCAACAAGCAGAGAAATGTAGAATGTTGACAGACCACTCCGTATATGAAAGGGAAATATTACATTAGAAAAACTTTGAAGCATGTGCAAACATAAAGGATAAGAACAGCTCCAATGCTTCTTAACATGTTGACTGTCAAACCTATTTATATTGCACACAGGCTCCCAACTCAGAGACAGCAGTGTTAGCTTGAGATGATAGAAAACATTTCTGGTGCCGTGAAAATGAATACCCATGGTTAAAAAAAGGAAAGCAAAAATAGCCTTTAACTACAAAGAGAAATCAAATGAACCCAACCTAAAATGGATAGCAGGAAATGTTCTGTGAAGTATAAGCAGCCGACATGATATTTATCACATTGCAAGTCGAGTGCCAATTGGTCTATACAAATATTGAACCAGCACTGTAAACCCAATTATTTTCCTTTACATTACACAGAAAAATATTGCTCAAGCAGTACCTGGAATTGTGCATATACCGATGGTTAGCAACAAATGCAACAGAAAATGAATGAGGAATCCATATGAATCTAGAAGTTGATGCAAAGAAAAAGTTAGTGGCAACAGGAACATTCTCAAACAACTTCAGGGCAAAACCTTGGCAACTTAAGCAGGGACATTTTTGGCTGATGAAAATATATGCAGCTTTGTTTTCACAGAGGCAATGAGTATAGTCTCAACACCGAAGAGCAAGAACAGTCAAGAACTAGAAGACTTAAGAGTAGCATTCCAGGAAGGACCATGTCGTAATTGCAAAAGTGTTGAAATACAGTGGATCCCATCTCATTGCAACATTCTTGGCAAGTTAGAGACTGACATATTGACAGATCCTGTAATGATGTCAAGAAGTTACCAGAAGCAAATACAGAACCAAATAGGAAGTAGTGCTTCCAGACCATCGGAAATATGATGCATATTGCCAGCTGCATGGGTGGCATTCTGCAGACTCCACACAGGACATAATAGATTGAGAAACCAACTGTTCAAAAAGATAATGATAGAATGAATGTAACTGTGTAAGTGATAAAACTATGGCTAATCAGTGTCTGCACAGTTAACCAACATATACAGAATTGAGGAAATACTGTTGGTTTAGACCAGTTCCCTTCAGGACAGACTCTTTGGAGGTGTCAACAACATCTTGGGCAGACACCAGTCTGTGGGAAACCCTGGACTACTGCTGTCTGTAAATGTATTCAGGTTGACATTTGAAGATTTATGAATAAGAAGAGGAAGAATTCATTAACATGAGTTAATAATCCAGCTGATTCTTCTGTGCCATATGTTTAGCTTATTAAGTTTTATATTTTATATTTTAGTTGTTTTCTGTGATTTTATCAGATGGAATGGTGCCATTATATTCCCTAAATACTATGTGTGTGCCTTATACAAATAACAGAAGGTCATATCTTGTCTCTATTGCTCATCTGGTTATATGTTCAGTCAGTCATACACTGCAGAACTCAGAGCAATAGCTGTGATACCTCCACTTTTCTTTCTTTTTATTTATTGATCCGCTTCTATACACACAAAGTAATATTACGAGGGAAAGTCAATAAGTAAGTCACAAATGGCTGTCAACAAATAACTGAATATGATAACAATTTGAAACCAGTTTATTTTTATACATACATTGTCCCTTTATATCTCAGCATAATTTCCACCAACATTGATGCACTTATCCCATCGTTGTATCAGTCCTCAAAAACCGGCTGCATAGAACTGCGTGCTCTGTTTTCTAAACCATGTTTTCACTTAACATTCAACTTCGGCGTCATTCAAGAAATGTCTCCCACCAAGGTGGGTTTTCAGTGGACCAAAAAGGTGGAAATCACTAGGGGCTAAGTCGGGGCTGTAATGTGGATGTTCCAGAACTTCCCACCTTAGTTGCTTAATTTTCTCCTGAGTTAATCGAGCCGTATGTGGTCTGGCATTGTCATGAAGAAGCAACACTCCTCTAGTCAGCAGTCCTGGAAATTTCAATCGATCATGCATTATGCTGTATGCTGAACCATGTGAGCACCCTATTGCAGATGCTACAGAGTCTATCGTTACTCGCCTGTCACCTCTAATCATCTCCTCCACCCACTGCATGGATGCTTCTGTTGCAATCTCAACAGGACGACCAGATCGGATTTCATCAACAATTTTAGAGCGTCCTTGAGAAAATTTTTCTACCCAGCTATGCACAGCTTTATGGGACAAACATTTGTCAGCATAAACAGGAAGCATTCCCTTATGAATATCCTTTGCAGGCAGTCCTTTTCCCCACACAAAAACGCACAACAGCACATTGCTCTTTGGTTGTACATTCCGTAAGTACAGTCGCCATTTTGTTTATGCACTGTGCATACGCATGAGACACCTAGCGCCACCTGACGAACAGGAATATAAAGTTTGATGTTGCTGTCACCTAATGACACCTGTAGAAAACACTAACTACATTTACCTGCCACGCCACAGAACTGTGTGACTTACTTATTGACTTGATTCTATTTTGAAATTTATTTTTCTCACGGCCACTAAATCTATTTTTGAAACATATTGTTATTGCTTAGAGAATTCTTTCCTGGAAATGTTTGCTTTAATTTCAAATGTTCAACTGTCCTTAGAATTCATATGTTCAGAATAGTCCATCAATCCTTCATGATATCTCCGTAATAAATATTGTTGCCTCATGAGTATAGCGTCTTTCTTTATATAGTTGTTAACGCTAAGGTGGCCAGATGTCCCCAAATTTAGGATAGCTCATAAATATTTATCAGGTCCTGTACTTATAATTACTCACAGCAGAATATTTGTAGTACATGTTGAATCTAGTATTGGGACCCTCATTGTTGTGGGACTTAGGCACTGAGTTCATGGATAATTTCATAGTTCAATGAAGATGATCCATGAATCTAATTGTCCAGTCAACTAATCAGTCAGTGAAATCAGAAACTCTTGAATTAAATGATCGGCATTTGTATTTCCATCATAGGTCATGACGGGATGGTATGCCTGAGGAGTTTATTGAGCCCGCACAATTTGTCTTGATGAGTTTTTCCTTTGGGTCAGATTTATGTTCTCTCTTTAGTCTTTGCTTTTGTGTTGGCTTGAGTGCTGACTTGTTGTTGGTGGTAGTCACTGTGACAGATGGCACGCTGTGTACATGTCCCTGTTCTCAGCTTGAAGATCTTGATTTGCTCCTTCTGTTATTGAGCTTCTGACTGTAATCTTCATATTCTTTTCTTCCCTTAATTTTCATAGGTTGTTTAAGAAATGTCTTTGCATCTTTAAAACATTAGGATAATTGAGGTAGAGGCTGGATTAGGTTTCCTTTAGACTATGTAAGATCGTCTGCCTTTTCCCTCTTCAAGTGTGCAGTAGTGGACATGTAGCCACTTCAAACTAGCTCAATGTTTTTCTTGACAGCTTACTGCTATTATGTTTTGTTTCCTGGTTGTGCCTGTCTTGTTTTTGGCATCAGATGATTTGGAGGACTGACTTGTAGTCAGTAAAAACAAGAATGTTTTGGAACTAGTACTTCTGGGCTTTGAAGAATTTTAATGAAAGCAAAACTTTCATGAAAGTCATGAATGAAAAGCAAACTATGTGACTTGCCAATCTATACAGTGACATAACTTTCAGCACTATTTCACAGCTCATAACTTTTCATAGGAAAAACTGTCTGACACCCAGCAAAGTGAGTATAGTGTGCTGCATTTGGGATGCCAGAGAGATTTAATGTTACCACATTCACTTTACAAACTTTGAACATGTCCTTATGTCATGAACAATTTTCTAACTTGGGATGAATCATGACAGCTTGTGTCACAGTGTGAACAGAGATTAATAAGCCAGTGATCAAGTCAAAATGGTTTATTCTTTCATTGATGACAAAGCGTTGATGTTAGATTCCACTCACATCGAAGGTTGGATCTTAACTCCCCATACCAACCCAATACGTCACGATTGAGCATCTCCCACCCCTTTCAGTCTCAATGCTCAATCGTGCTGTATCTGTGTTTCCCACTAGATCCTAATAATACCCAATACTGTTACACCTCCCCATGTTAATTAAAGAATTTTCCTTTTAAAGGAAAAATCTTTACTCCAAATCCCCATACTCTATTCCCTCTTTGTCTTCTAATCTTCCCTAAATCAAGTTTGAGTAAATAAATTATCTTTTACTCTTCTCCCAGTGATATGGTCTGCTAATAACCTCCCCATATACTTCTTCTTCGCCTTTTATTTATATAATACCACTGTTAATCCAACCAGTCCTTCTTTCCTTTTTATTTCCCCAACATTATATAGTCAACTACTACATAATTCTTCATTTCTGGTTCTTTCTGGTTTCCTGTATCAAATATACATATTATAAGAACAGCTCATAAATTCTTTATCGAAATCTTTGACCTTATAAAATTTCTCATTCTTTCAAACCCCAGGATGTACAAAAACAATGTAGTTAGAAAAAAGTAAAGAAGTGGTGCGCACCTAGTAAGTAGCATAAAGAATGAATACACGACATGACCACATGGACATACAGTAAATGCACATTTAAGACACTCACCCTTTACCTCCCTTGCCAATAAAAAAAAATTGTGTAAAACAATTTTTTTTTTAATTGTGTAAAACAATTTTTTTTTTAAAACACCTTAAGAAATATATCATTGTTCGTTATAAAACAATTTGGCATAAGTTTTCATAAACCTTCTATATTTCCCATTGACATTGCCAACCACAATTCTGTTCCTCTATCTTTATCTCACCTTTTACCATGAGCCCATGTTCATATTTTATGAACACCTTTAATATAATTAAAGCTGGTATTTCACAGCACCTATATCTTGCCCCCGTACATCCCATCCTGCTATTTTATAAATACAGTGACGTGTGTGCAAGCCCTGGATACGTCTATCCATTCGTGTACACACGTTCACCAACTATAGTTTCCCACTAGTTGATGAGCTTAACTATTTACTCTTAAGTTTCCCCCTACCTTATATCAGTGGATAAATTAGTTTTTTATCAACTCTTTTCTGAACGAAAAACCTTAAGCAAAACCTCATCTATCTTAAACTTAAACTTACTTAACTAACTTTATAACCATGTAACTCCATATATCAAACCATTCATATAATCGAAATAAAATGAACACAACCCCCAAATTAATCTGAAGAAAAAAAACATTAAAATGACATAACATGCATGTTATCAAATCAGAATAAAATATTCTATTCTACCTATCACTATTGGACACTTTTACGGACCAATAGTTTTTATCAACTCAAATGCTAAGAACACAATCACCCTACTCTAAATCAATTAATCAAACAATAACAATCATTTTTCAAGACCAAATTATGAAAACAAACTTATTATGAGGCATTACAACTTAGGCTCAATAAAACAACCAAACAATAGCCCTCATTTTCCAGTAGCAACTCAAGCATAAAAACATTTCCTATATGACTCATAACTCATAAAACTTAGACTTCATAAACACAGTTTTCAACACAATTTTAACTCTCTTAAAATTACTACGTACATTGGCCCACCAACATTAGCCTCTCATACTAAGTAAAATAACGCATATCCAGTATTTCTATGACCGAGAAGACTAAACATTCCATCTGTATATCTGTTAACTACAGATCAATTATGATCATATCTGTTCTATCTACATAAACAAATCAGTAATCAACAATCATCTATTTATTATCTCCTAACAGCACATAACATCCGGAATAACCTCTTAAGTAAGCACTGTAAACCTGTTGAATCTTTTTTTCTAATCCAATATTAACTCAATGTAGTAGCCATCCTCTACTTATCAACGAACTTGTGATCTGGCCTGCCTATCATCACTATAACTTGTTAACCCCTATCTTTAAACACGGCATTTCTAACATCAATAAAAAAGTACATTCACCCATTGTACCAATATCTCAAGACCACTTTTTCCACTTCCACCGTTTCGTATACTTCTTCAAGCATCACTTACAGTTCTAAATCTTGAAACTTATAACTTGCTATCTGCAGTACTTTCAATTTATCTATCTCTTACGTTTCCACTTCCTCAACAACTCCAAGTTTCTCTGAATAAGTGCTAACTCTACATCAATATCCTCTTCTTCGTACAACCTACTAGTTTCCTCCATACTACTACTTGACTCTGACTTTTCATCCATTTCTTCTTCTTCGTCTGTATGTCTCTCTTTAGCTGCCGCTAATCTCTTCCGTTCAACATCCCACCTAATTTGTCGATCACTCTTTCTTAAGGATCTTTCCAGTAGAGGCATATCGTCTCCGCTTGTTGAGCAATCTCTAACTCTCCTCTGTCTTTTCACTTCTTTATCTCTTTGACTGTCCATTCTTCTTTTCGTTGCTTGCCTAGTATTTTTAAATGGAGCACCTGTGTCTTCTTCCATACTATCATAATGAGTTTCATTTGGCCCTTCTTCTTCCATTCTTTTCGGAATTGTCTGTTCTTGTTCTTCGTAACTTGGATTTGCTAGCAACTGATTTTGTTCTGGTTCTTTTCTAAGATCTGGGGTTACTGTAGCTTTTCTAAGATCTGGGGTTACTGTAGCTCCTCTAACAACCTGTTCATCTAAAAATTTTGCATCCGAATAACAATTATTATTATAATTATTATTTTCTATCTCATCTTCATCTCTTCTTAAGTGTTCAACATGTGCCCTTGCTATGTGTGCTGTGACCTGGTTCTTTATAATATACGATACATTACCTAGTTTTTCCAAAACGTAATAACCTGGAATCCAACGAGAATCAAACTTAGAGTTTCTTCTATGCTTCTTGTAATAAACTCTATCACCTACCTTAAACTCCTGTAATTTTGTATTTACATTTTTGTACTTTTTCTGTCTTTCCCTAGCTTTAATTATATTATTCCTTAACCTCACATGTGCTTTATGCATTTCTTGTATTATGGTCTCTTGAAAATCTTCACCCATATATTTCCGTCTAGGTTTTAATAAATTATCTATAGGTAATATTGGTTCTCTCCCGTGTATTAAATAAAATGGCGAAAAACCCGTGCTCTCATTTTGATTTGTACGAATAGCGCTAAGAGCAGGTCCCAAAAATAGATCCCAATCTTTTTCATGTTCATCAATAATCTTTGCCACAATGTTGTATAACGTCCGATGTTGACGCTCGTTTTTCGCATTTGAAGAAGGTCTATAAAATGAGGTCTTTATATGTCTTATGTTTAAATCTTTTAATAACTTTTCGAATTTTTTATTTACAAATTCTCTACCATTATCTGTAAGTATACTTTGTGGGCAACTAAACCTTGGTACGAACTCTTGTAAAAAAATATTAATGACAGTATCCGCGCTCTTATCTGGAATTGCATAAACCTCTGGCCAAAGACTGTAGATGTCTACTATATGAATTAAATATACATTTCCTGACAATGTCCTGGGGTGTGGACCCGATATATCTAAACTAATCTTTTGCATTGGGAAGTGAGGAATATCTGTGTCTTGTAATGGAGACTTTATTGTTTTCATGTTCCTTAATCTGCACTTTTCACACGTATCTACATATTTGCATGCAGATTTAAACAAGTTTGGCCAATAATATTTATTTGTAAGTGCTTTCACTAGTTTGTCTCTACCGAGATGTCCATTTTCATCGTGATATGCTTTTAAAAGTTCATTTTCTAAATGGCTTGGCACATATTTCCTTAGCTGTTCGTTCTTTTCACACATATAATATAACTGTCCATCCTCTTGTAAAACCAAATAGTTCTTTTTATATTTGTTATCTTCTGTTTCTCGTAACTTTTCTTTTATTTGTATTACTCTTGGGTCCAACTCTTGCTCTTCTTTCATATTGAATTGTGCTAACTGTAGGTCTTCTTCCCTCTGTTCAGAGTCTTGATCCGATGGTAGACTATCAAATTCTTCCCTATTTATTATAGCAGAATCTAGAATATTTACTTGCCAATTTCGGTCATCTATCTCTGGTTCAGCCGCTTCCTCTTCTGTATCTTCTGATGACTGTGAATATGGAATTCTAGACAATAAATCGGCGCATGTATTTATCCTACCTGGTATGTACTCAATTACGGCGTTGTACCCCTGTAGATTCAATGCCCACGTCTGTATTTTCCTGTTCTGCACTGGAGCTTCTAGAAAAGACTTTAAAGGCATGTGGTCAGTTCTAATAACAAAATTTGCGTTATGTAAGTAGTAATTTAGTTTTTGAAGAGCGTAATGAATCGCGTAAGCCTCTTTCTCAATAGTCGTCCATTTCTTTTGTGATTTACTAAGTTTATGCGACAAGAAGTAGATAGGCCTTTCATTTTTAACGCCTGGTATTCCAGACTCTTTTCCTTCATATGGTTGCACCAAACATGCTCCTACTGCATTGTCCGAAGCATCTGTGTACAGTATTAACTGTTTGTTTAAGTCTGGATGCGTCAACAGTGGTACCAGTGTTAAGCTGTTTTTTAAATACTCGAACGCTTTTTGACATTCATTATCCCACTTAAACCTAGCGTACTTGCCTGTTAAGTTTGTAATAGGTTCAGCTATCCTTGAAAATGCTGGAATAAATCGCCTATAATACGCACATGTTCCTATAAAAGCACGTACTTCCTTAACGTTAGTTGGAGCAGGTAACTCTTTAATAATCTTTATTTTGTCCTGGTCTGGTTTAATACCTTCTCTATTTATAATATATCCCAAATATTTTGTTTCTGTCTTTAAAAATTGGCACTTACTAAGCTTCAACTTCACATCATGCTTTCTTAACCTGTCAAACACTAGTCTAATATGTTTCAAATGATCCTCCACGTCTCCCTTTGTATAAATCAATATATCATCAATATAGGCAAGAGCGAACTTTTGCATACCTTCTAGAACTTCATTTATTAAGAGCATATAGTGAGAGGGCGCTGTCTTGACGCCAAAAGGCATTCGTAAGAATTCGTACGAGCCCATGTGGGTACAAAAGGCGCTTTTCTTTTGTGCGTCTTCCGACATCGGAATACACCAAAATCCTGACCTTGCGTCCAGCGTTGTAAAATATGTAGAGCCATTAAGCAGCCCCAAAATATCATCAATTACCGGCAGTGGGTACGCTACATTCTTGGTGATTTTGTTCAACGCCCTGTAGTCACAGCAGAAGCGACTTGAACCATCAGGCTTGGCCACAATTACCACCGGAGATGACCATTCTGACTTCGACCTTTTTATTATTCCTGCTTTCAGCATCTCCTCTATTGCCTTTTCCACTATTTCTCTGTTTCTTAATGGAGTTCTATATGGTTTTAAACTTATTGGTGGATGACCTCCCGTGTCTATTTCCATTGTAACTGTTCGCGTCTTTCCCAATTCTAAATCATTAACCGCAAACACATCCTGATTTTGCTTTATAAATTGTTCTAACACTTCCTTATTTTCCGGCGAAGCTTTTAACTGTGACAACAATTCTTGTTCCCTTGTTATTTTGTCTAGTGAACATATATGGGCTTTATTTCTTCTAGATGGATGGATCAATTCATCCATTCCGATTTTCCCTCTTCTTCCGCGTCCGCGTCTGTCACTTTCTCCTTTCACTAGAAGTTTCCAAATAACTTGTTCCCGACACTTCTGCTCTATCCGTTGCCAATATGTCACTAATGTTATGATCTAATTTTGCTATCACACATCCTCTGTATAACTTGATTTCTCTCCCTGTGTTGTTGATAACCATTACTGGAAAGGTTAAGTGTTTATCCAACTCCATTACTCCATCTGGAACCTCCAAACCAGGCTCATCAATTATTTCCTCTTGTAACTCAGTGATTCTGACTGTGTTTCCTTCCACATAATATGGGTTTCTCTTCAGCTTCGCTTGTATCAAATTAACCGACTGTGGTTTTAACGTCGTTGTCATTTTAACTCTAACTAGTGCTGATATATGCATATCCTCTTCCATATCTATATAGACGTCTCTGAATTTTAACTTATGTAAATCATAAAAAAGTCTTATTCCATTTTTTATCAAAAAATCTCTTCCTATTAACATATTTCTATTTAAACCCCTCACTACATGAAAAAGGTGTCTTATGTTGATCCCCCCTAACTTAAAATTTATCATTGTTTGTCCAACTACTTGTAAATTCTGTCCAGTAACAGAGTGTAAATTATTACTACACTTAAATACTCTACAATTTCTTACTATTTTGTATAAAAAACTTTCTTTTACTACACTAACTTGAGCTCCCGAATCTATTAATGTACGAACTCTATACTTCCCTATTTCTAATATACACGAGCTATAATCTGTTTTATCTTCTATAAATTTCTTGACTTCATCTAGTTGAAAATATTCTCTGTTCGACCTATTATACTTGTTATTAACATACTCTCTAACACTTGGGACCCTATTATTTACCCTCCTATTATAGGTCCTGTCTAATAGGTAGGGCGCCGATTTTCCTGTGTTCCTTGTACCTGTAAAATTCCTGTGTCCTATCATCAACATTCCTACTCACCCTATTATTATCATGTCTACCCTGTATATTCGACTGGACACGCCTGTTATTACAAAAACGAGAAACATGTCCCCGTTGACCACAAACCCAACAGACAATATTTGTGTTATTTGTGTTTCCCACTGTCTCACTTGTAGGGTATCTCACATTTCTTCTTTCAACATAATCGCTCCTATTTCTACCTTGTAACGTTTGTATACCGCCTCTCCTATTCCATCCGAATCTTGTTTGTCCTATTTCCATGGGTTCCTCAACTCTGTCGTCTCGACTACTTCCCACTTCTCTTCCTGTTCTTAATCTAAACCTACGTCTCAAATTTTCCTCTTGTACCGCGATATCCACCGCTTGTGATAACCTCTCAGGGTTGTCCCTCATCAACTTAAGTTTCAAACCATCGGACTTTATGCCATCTACAAAAATCCCTACTAACATCCTTTCCACCTCCTCCCCTCGTACATTCTGTCCTAAGAATGCTTCTTCAGCCAAGTTAATCAATCTATCGCTAAACAATTGTACCGTCTCTCCGTTATTTTGTTTAGCTTGCCTCAATACCGAAAATGCATGTTGTGGATCCGTTATTTCTGCATATTTCCTTGCTAGGTCCTCTTTAAATTGTTCCCACGTCTCATCTACTCTAGCCTCTAACTTTCTTCTTATATGATCCGAAACTGGTTCCGTTGCCGTCTGATAAGCCAGTCTCATTTTTTCTTCATCTGTTGCCGAGATTCAAATAGGCATATTTTTCTATAGGAGGTGACCCATTTCTTATAGTCTCTGGCCTGTCCACTAAATTTCACAATTTCTGTTGCCATCCCCTGTTGTTTAATCACCATATTAAGTCGGCCTACTGCTGTTCCCACGCCTGTCAAAACCTGTGCCAAGGTGTCCTGTTCCGCCATGCTGAAAAAATACTAAAACAAAGCAAACAAAGAACTACACAATTTCAATTTCTTAATTTTTAAAGAGCACAATTCCCTTATTTTGTAAAAATGTTCAGTTAATTACTATGTTCATATAATACAGAATTTTACCCTGAATCTGTTTCGTTGTTCAAGGAATCACTTTCTTCGACTCGCCGTCATATTCGAACACCCGGAGCCTGCATCAGCTGTCCATCAGTCGCGGAATTCAGGTAGCTGAGCTGAGTTTAGGTAGCGGAGTTTAGGTAGCCTGTCTCTTCTTCTCAGGTCACTTCTCATGGGCTGCCAGGAAAATTTTCAACCCCTGGTTGGGTCCCGACCAGCTTGTTAATCTTTGCCTTCACCCCGGGTGGGGTACATCATCGATGTCTTGATAGGGTCTTAGTAATAACGAGGCCCCAAAAAATTATCAGGATCAGCCGAGGCCCAGCGATAATTGACTGTTTCAAGAACTTATGGCCCGATCAACGAATTAACGAAGTCTTTTTCATGCTGTCCTGACAACTCATGATTAGCTCTTTAACTTTGAGCCTGGAAGAATTTTTTTTTACTTTTTTTTTTTTCTCTGAGCTACAATGTTCAACTTGAATTGCTGGTTTGCCCAAACTCTCAGGATAGGATCACTCCTGGTCAATCAGAACGATGTAAGGCAGCGGCTTTGATGGCTCTTGAAACGTAAAAATTCAGGCACCGTCCATGTTAAGCCTGTTGCTAACAATCAAACTGCAGAACGGCGGCCATAACAAACTTCCTGCACTGCGAACTCTGCAAAACGGCTGGTATAACAAACTTCTTGTCGCTACTTTGATTGTTATCTGAAGTCTTAAAAAAGACTTACAAAGGACCACTCCTGGGCGAGCTTTTGGCCTCTGTATTCAGATATAACTACCATTTACAATTTAGTGGCCATCTTTTGGTGCGCCTGTTATCAGGTTCAGTAATTGTTCTCTAACGTGCCGCTAGTATTTTTTTTTTGTTTAGTTCTTGAACTTCTCCGCGATGTTATTCGTCCTGACTTCGCATTGTTTTGTTTTTCTCATGTGATTATCTTCAGGTTCGTATCCTGGTCACGGCTCCATAAATAATCCTGTCACAGTGTGAACAGAGATTAATAAGCCAGTGATCAAGTCAAAATGGTTTATTCTTTCATTGATGACAAAGCGTTGATGTTAGATTCCACTCACATCGAAGGTTGGATCTTAACTCCCCATACCAACCCAATACGTCACGATTGAGCATCTCCCACCCCTTTCAGTCTCAATGCTCAATCGTGCTGTATCTGTGTTTCCCACTAGATCCTAATAATACCCAATACTGTTACACTTGGCCTTGACTAAATCCAGGACAAATCACCATCACGAATCAATAACAATGGCCAAAAAAAACCATCAGTACATCTGGTCACCTTAGTTATCTTCTTCCTCTTCGTGTGCCTTTTAAGACTGCTAGTGGAGTTTAGTCCCGCCACCAAGTCCAGGGTCTTGTAGATCAGACATGATTGGTTGGAGACATGATTGGTTGGAGACATGATTGGTTGGAGACATGATTGGTTGGATGTTTGCTGATTTGTTTCTACAATGTGAGGTAGCCAGTCTCAGACCAACCCTCTTGGTCACCTTTTTACAAACTCACTTGGCCACATGGTATGGTCGAGGCAGGAACACTGAGATGATCCACGAATCTGGTGATCATATGAGATGACAAAACATGACCGCCTATGCTTATCGGCATGGCACATGATGACGATGATGCCTTAATTACCTTAGGAGGGGAGATATTTTTTTTAATGAGATATCATGATATGTTATTGAATTTTTGCCATATTATTAAGTGAAGAATTTTGTGTTGGTTATGCTTGACAAATAAAGGCAGACACTGACAGTAAGAGAAAATGTATTCACATGTTTCATATAATTGAATGCTTTGTTTATTTCATGTGATACATGTAGCTGAAGTCACAACCAAGTAAACGAGTGGTTATATGTAGTCTTGTTGTTGTGTACATAGTAGTAACACTGATTATTTTGGTGAAGATTGTTTCATTTACATATTTATCAAGATTGTTTCTAAACTGTTCACATATTACTTAACCATGTACAAGATTGGGGAGCTGTGATAGCTAATGAGTTCTTCTTCTTCTTTCATTCACTTGAAATTTGAATATAAATGCAATGTTGTCTCTTGTATGAATTTAACTATCAATGTTAGTTCACTCAATGGTCCATAGAGTTTATCTTCCACTGTTATTTCTCTAGGCAGAAAGGTTTGCCTAGACAAGTTATATTTTGGGCAGTCTTGAAGTATGTGGGTCAGACGAACCCACTCTGACTTTAGAGGTACTTGTAATTTATGTCCCCAAATCAAGGACGATAAGTCAACATTTTTAGTCCAACTGTCCGGTGTAGGGGTTGAACCCCTTACCTCAGCATCTGCACACCGGATTTTTAAGAACACACATTCTTATCCATTTGGCAGTGTGGTTGTTTAATCTATTGTATCCTATTCTGAGGTGCAGAATAATGATTTGTTCTGGTCTGTCCATAAGCTGGTAGTCATCTTGAGCAGGTGTTGATGGCTTTCTGACTGATTTGATCATTCTTTTCTTTTGGTGGCATGTAATAGGTACAACAGGTTATCCTTCTTTTGCACCTTCCTTAGCCAATCGATCAGCTCTCTCATTTCTGGGTACTCCAAAGTGAGATGGTATTCACTGTATGGTGACCTTATGCTGGCTGCCAAGTTCAGAAAGTAATATTCATAGTGCTGTCATTTCCCAGACAGGAGCTCCTCAAGTACTGATTTTGCATCTGTCAATATCACCACAGGCTGTGTACCATGGCTGGTATTTAGTAATTTCTCTGTTGTTTTATTAATTGCTTGTATTTCAGCATCATAGTTATGGCAGTACTTTCTTGGTGGTACTATGGCGATGTCATTTGTATTATTTGGGCATACTGTGTACACACCCGCTCCTCCATTTTGAACAGCATTTTGTGCTGACTCATCTGTGTAAACTCGGATCCAGAGGTCCTGTGGGTATTTGTCATCAAGGAAACTGAGAGTGGCTGTTCTGCGTTGTACATTGTTCTGTTCTTCCTTGTCGAATATTCCTTTCACTTTTGTTAGCATTTTTAGTGATGGTATTATTTGCCCCGGAAGGTTAACCTGGTCAACAAATGCCCGCAGAAGTAAGATGTGTCGGCCTAACGGCGCAAGAACGCAGCTCTGCTGTAAACAGGCACAACGCAATCATGTCCCCCAAAAAAAAACTCAGGATGAACGCAGAAGAAGAAGAAGAAGAAGTATTGGTACTTCAATTTTAATTCACCGCAAACAAAGGGAATTCCAGGGCACACGTCATATCCTGGAGTCCCCTTATTCGCGCTGTATCTCGGTGTGCATGACCTTGACCGGAATAACGTTGTCGATGTGCAGCAAATGGTTTAGTTATGTGTGTGAGTTGACCTGAATATTTCAGTGGTTGTATACTCTTGTGCACACTTAGGGGCTGTTATTGTGTGCTAATTTGTGACCCTGAAAAGGGCCCGTTCCGTTATGGCATTCTTCTAGTGGCCCTGAAAAGGGCCCATTGCTGGATGATACTGCTGTATGCATGAGTTGACAATCATATTCTGCAGACTAGTGTTGCGGCGGTGGCCAGACTGCAGACTATTGTTGGGGTGGCCAGAATCGAACAATGTCAGCTAGAATGGTGTTGAACACATCTAGGCCAGCACATTTAGTGCGACGACGCCACATGAATTCGCACATGTAGGAATCGAGTAGATGCCTGTGTGTTCCATTCTGCCTCTTGTTTCTCTCCTTGGCCGTTCTCCACATGCGCTCGATGCATTGAGTATGTGCACCGGTGGTGGGGTCCACAAAGTTTTCAGAGTGGTTGACGGTGAGATGCGTCAAACCGGGAATATTTCTAATTTCCCCGTATGCACGCCAGAGGTCGGAGACTACTGTTGTGCCAGGCCGAATGTGTGTGCTGATAAGTGGCAAGAGCGTTGCTGCTGTTCTGTCTGGAACACAGAACATGAAGCAGTCGCCTGTTTCACGACAGATGGCACCAAAAACCCACTGTTGTGGAAAAACTCGTCCCACGTGATTTTTGCGCCTTGTAAATAGGCTCTCATCAATCTCAACAGTGGTATTTGGCCCTCCTATCACTGCAGGATTGACTAAAAGTGTGTTGGCACAAACCTCCCGTAGGTAATTACTCCAATCAATACTAGCTGTCTGCGACATCCCCAACTCCAGCTGGCAAAATGAAATGCTAGTCAACTCATGAGACCAGTAGTACACAAACAGAATGATTTGTCTGTACGGCAGACGCGAGCCTTGCAGCCATGTGCCTTGTCTCAGCGGGATGTCCTGTCGACATCCCGATTGATGGCATCTCCATCTGTCCTGACGTTCACTCAGCGATAGCACCATGACATGATGACCAGAACAACGTCTTTCAGAATGTAATATGCCATGTTGCTGCAGAAAGGCAACACTACTCTGCTTGTCGTGGACAGCTGCTGTCAGTTCAATAAAATTCATGACTGCAGAAAGCCAACGTAAAAATGTACTACACACACTGTGTTACCGTTCGTCGCTCCTTTTTCGCGCCATGTCGCGCCATGACACGCACTGAAAAAAAACTTTAATTGAACGGAGATCCCCCGCCAGTGCTATATATAGCTGCTAACTACGCTATATATAGCTGCTAACTACGCTATATATAGCTGCTAAAGCTAAATATAGCCTCGTGACGTCTGTTGCGGTGAATTAAAATTGAAGTACCGAAGTATTATTTGGGTATACTCCTCGATTTTGAACAGCATTTTGTGCTGACCCATCTGTGTAAACTAGGATCCAGAGGTCCTGTGGATATTCATCATCAAGGAAACTGAGAGTGGCTGTTCTGTGTTGTACATTGTTCTGTTCTTCCTTGTCGAATATTCCTTTCACTTTTGTGTGGATTTTTAGTGACAGTCTATGTGTAGTTCATGGAGTTTGTTCTGGAATAGTTTTAAGGGGGGATACCTACTGTTGGCAGATCAGTGCTACTGGTACTATTGGGGTTGGAACTCTTCGCTGGCTTCTGAGGATGGGGAGGAAGCACTTATGGGAATGCCCCGAATGCTGTGATGTCAGTTCCTAAATCAATCAATCTACAGATTCCTTTGGCCTGGTGGATAAAACTGCTTCTTTGTTCTTCATAGGGTGGCCCATCATTGAACTTTTCTGCTTGTATTAGCATATTATTTGTATCTCTGCACTCTCTCAGTGCGTGCTTGTGTCCTCCCCATATTGCTAGCTACAGTTCGCTGAATGTGATAGGTGCCTCCAGCACCTCATGTACTATTTCATTCTGTCCTGTATTTTGCCATTTCTCTCAAATTTCTTCTTGTTTCTCTTGATTAATTTCAATATTATCTTGTACAAATGCGTCTGCAAAATGGTCAGCTGCTTGCTTTCCTAAGATGTTTCCGTCCTTATATAGTGCAATCTTTGAATGTTTCCCTGTGCTCTTGTCGTTAAGTTGTTTTACTAGTGTCCACAACTTCCTTGTGTCTCTTTAAAAGTTCAGACTCTGTTTTCTCCTGCCTGATTTTCCATCTAGCTTGCAGCTTGGCCATTTGAAATTTGGCTAATTTTCTTATGAACCTAAGGCCTATCCACGTCAATATGGAAGCACTATACTCGAGTTTCGCCCTCATTTGAGCTCGTCAGTAGTGCATATCCCTGACCGGATCCGGAAACAGTCCCGGATCACGCGTGTGAAGCGGGTGTGTAACCACGCGGCACACACTGGACACACCAAATTATCACAACAGAACATCACAACGCTACCCATCGTAGGCTATGCTCAAGATTGCCCAATCGCCGCGACCGACGTCCGTCAATCGATGGGACCCGAACGATCAGGACTTCTCACTGGCAAGGAACACCAGGCCTCCTAAATCCAGTGAGCAATAATCAATTGATTATGTGGTTGTTTCGGGATTTGAAATTTAAATATTGAGCACAACCCACTACTGGCAACGCCGATCACATTCTGTTATGAACCTAAGGCCTATCCACGTCAATATTGAAGCACTATACTCGAGTTTCGCCCTCATTTGAGCTCGTCAGTAGTGCATATCCCTGACCGGATCCGGAAACAGTCCCGGATCACGCGTGTGAAGCGGGTGTGTAACCACGCGGCACACACTGGACACACCAAGTTATCACAACAGATTGAAACCCTTAGGTCAACACATCCGACTTTTAGCGTGCAATTTTGACCAGGTTAGCATTCCTGGGAGACTCTCACTTTTGTTGGTACCATCCACATCCCAGCTAGTCAAGTTGGAACAGTCGAAGACTTCACAGTCATCCCTCAAAGGAAGGCAGGGACAGTCCATGGCATTTCCCGCCATCCTGGGTGGCTTCCATAATTGCAGAGCCGACACATAGCGCCCTGGTGCTGGGCTTACCGATGGAATCGTCACGTCCTGCTCATGGCTGCTTCAATTCCTCACTTCAATATATTGGGCATTTCGTTCGCCCCAGGCCGTTCCCACACAAACCAGACAGGTCTGCAGACGGTATCCACTCATCGAGTTTTCGATTCGGACATGTACTTGTCGTTATGCCCATCAGAGCTGTTCCAGGCACGACGGACATTCGGAAAACTACATAGTCAGAGCTAACCCGAACAAGAGCGGCATTCGGAAACTAGGTAGTCAGAGCTGTTCCTAGCATGAGAGACATTCGGACGAATCATTTCACTCGGACATAAATGCGTAGTGCCAATTTTTATTTTGCCACCCGTAGGACGGCACTTCCGACTTCGGCAGACATTTTTAATGAGGTTAGCCTTCTTCGGGTTTCGAGACACGTTAGACTTATTGTTGTGATGTCACCCACATCTCAGTTGGTCAAGGTAGGTGGGTATCGGCCCGGCTCTCATATCCGAGGGTTTATGGCTACGAGGCATTCAGTCTCAACCCTCGACAGAGAGCCTTAGAGTATGTGTCCTGACCAAGAACTTCTGCCTTTCTAGCGCCTGATTTAAACTTTTGACTGCTATCCTCAGTCTACCCGCAGAGCAGCATGTTGTCTCTCGCTTAGTCTGGCCCCTATCCCATAAGCTGTCTGATATGTAGTCTTCATCCATCGACATAGCACATAGGGTCAATGGGACACGCAAGCTTCCCCACCACGGCAAGGTGGAGACACATCGGGGGAGCTGGGCTGTTTGATTTATGTCTATCCCCTGCCTATATGCGAGAACATCATCTGCAAATGTTAGTATCCTTCCAGCCCCTGGAGCTTTGAGGCTTGCAATCTTGCTCGTATACACATTGAAATTAAACTACTTTCACACAGTCTGCCTTAGGAAGCTATTGAAGATGAAATGGCAAGACAAGATCCCAGACACTGAAGTCCTAGAAAGAGCGCCCATGCCCAGTATTCACACTCTACCAATGAAGAATCAGATTCTCTGAGCTGGTCACTTGACTCGCATGCCAGATCACAGGCACTCTAAACGAATTTGTTACGGCGAGCTGCGTTGTCATAACACTCCCAGGACGGCCAGAGGAAATGCTTTAAAGATACTCTGAAGATCTCACTAAAAGCTTTTGGAATTCATTGCGAAACTTGGGAGACTGCTGCCAAAGACTGAAATTCGTGGCGTACATCGTTAAGCAAGGGTGCATTCACTTGTGAAGCAAACAGGACTGCAAAAACTGTGAAAAAAAAGCTGGACAGATAAACCAGTGCAGGAGGTCCTCCCCCTGGAACGTCAAGCTTTCTTTGCTCACATTGTCAAAGAACATTTCGAGCCAAAATAGGCCTTATCAGCCATCTTAGAACTCACGGCCCCATACTTTCAACCCCACTGGATGAAATGAATGGTCATCATCAATCTTGATGGACAAACAACATACACATTGAAAAGTACAGGTGAAATATCTGACCCCTGTTGTAGTCCGGGGGCTATGTACCCAGCCGGATAACCACTCTATGAGAAGACAGTATTGCTGCAATTCAGTTCCCCAACCAAGGACATAAGAGCGTACATAAAAATATTATATCTGACTGTTGTACACATCCTCTAGATCGAGCGTAACCACCGCCGTCTCCTGTATGTTTTGAAACCTTTCATAAACATAGGCAAAAGTGGCTGCACTTGACCAAGTATTTTTCATTGGCCGGTAACTTCACAAACCGTCCGGGAGGAGCTGTTCCTTTTCTAAATATTCACGAAGCTTAACAGCAGTTATATTCTCCATCACCTTGCCAAAAGTATTCTGTATGATGACAATCCTAAACCCTTTAGCTTTACATTATCTTTGCCTGGTTTAGGAAGTGGTATTAAATAGCTGAGCACCAGATCCTGGGGTACTGATTACATCCTGATGCTCAGATTAAAGCAAGCAGTCATCTCCATTATTTCTCCATCACTCATATCCCTCATGTGGGCGTACCTATCCCCATAGGGCCATGGTGCGGTATCTTTTGCTTTTTTCAATACATGTTTTATATCATCCGGTTGTATGGTTTATTCACAGTAGATATCTTTAATGCTATCTGATAGATCCCCTCTCACTGATTCACTGATGCCACCATCGTTCTGATCTGTCTGTGCTATAAATCTCAGCCGGAAAGCTTCACCTTTCTCTTTGTCTATTGTCAAAGGTGGGCCGCTATCTCTGCATATTGTACCCACGTGGCAGCGCGATCTTTCCTTTGCATCTGACGTGCATTTTCCAGAACTTTTGCAGGCTCTAGGCTCATTCATAAAGTATTCCCATTTCGCTCTTTTGGCGTCTGCAGAAGAGCGTTTGAATTTCTCAGTTTGACTGCAGCTCTCTTGGATTTCCATGCCGGTTCTACCTCGGAGGTCCACCATGGAGTCTGCACATAAGTAGGTTTTCTAGTTACACTGCATACCCTCTGTCTGAGGCGTTCCAAACAGATGTTTTCCCTTTCATATTTAAAGGGTTTATGTGCTCTCACAGCCTTGGTCTTGTGGGACTTAGAAATCAATACTGAACAGATTAGTTGTTCACTCTCGTGATCACACAGGACAGTCCATTATACATTCAATACTGCTGAATGGGTAACAAATGACAAGTCAATAACCGTGTCTGTATCACCAGGCCTCATTCCCACCCTCGCTGGCCTCCCATCGTTTATGCAGACTACTTCTGAATTCACCGTGGCTTCTGCTAGTGCACTCCCCTGTCGGTTTCCCCCAGTATTTCCTCACTCTGTTTTGTGCATTAAAGTTGCCACAAATGAGAAACCTACTACCTGGGATCTCCTTTGACTCCATAAACCAGTCCCATCGTTCCTTTGTGACAAAATAATATACCGCGGCAGTTACATTTATCAAGTTCCAGTTCAGACACACAATCTATTTCTTTATACCCTGCACCTATCTTGCATTGTTATTCCACAGTCTTAGGTCTAGAACCTCATGTTTTAATTCCTTCTTCACTAGCAGACCCTGCCCATGTCTCCCCTGTCCAGTCGGATTAATGTGTCACTGGTAATCATCTCCATTCACTTCTTGCAGTATGATGACATTTCTTCTCTTTCCATTTCCTCACCATCTACACTGACCGCTGAAGATGATATGGTACTTTTGCCTTAATTCACCCCAAACAAATGTCACCAGCTATATTTAGGGTCACCAGCTATATTTAGCACTGACGGTGATCTCCTCTGTGTTCGGGTACAGTTCGTGTCAGTGCGTTTCAATTCCCCCACAGTGTTTCTTTGGTGGCTTTGGCAACCGTCTCTCTCTCTCTCTCTCTCTCTCTCTCTCTCTCTCTCTCTCTCTCTCTCTCTCTCTCTCTCTCTCTCTCTCTCTCTCTCTCTCTCTATCTCTCTCTCTCTCTCTCTCTCTCTCTCTCTCTCTCTCTGTGTGTCTGTGTGTGTGTGTGTGTCATCATCATGAGTTTTCTGGAACTGGCAGCAGCAGCAGCAGGCAGCAGCTGTCCACGAAAAGCCAGAGTAGTGTTGCCTTTTCTGCAGCAGCATCGTGGCATCTGACATTCTGCTAGACACTGTTCTCATAATCATGTCATCATGGTGCTATCGCTGACTGAGCGTCAGGAAAGATGGGAGAGATGCCGACGATGACTACATTCACCATGTATGTCGGCAGGACATCCTCCCGCTGAGACAAGGCGCACATGGCTGCAAGGCCTCGCGTCTCCCGTACAGACAGATCATCATCATTCTTTTCGTATACTGCTGGTCTCAAGAGTTGACAAGCAATTTCATTTGGCCAGTTACAGTTGGGGGGCGAGGGATGTCGCCGAGAGCAACTGTTGCACACCGATAAAATTGCGCACCGAGCTACGGCGCAACACAGGGAACCCCTGGATTTGACGTCATACCCTGGGATTCCGTTTTGTTTAGGGTGAATAAAGGCAAAAGTACCGATGATATCAATCTCAGAGCATGTGCTCTGCAGCTCCAGCGATGATTCTTATAAATTAAATCAAATACCATACTGTGTGTAGTATATTTGCGAGGGTTCATTTTCGGTCACCCCAGCAGTTCCCCCGTGTCGCCCCTGCAACAGTTTGACTGCCTCCGCTATCGACTATGCTTCCCACAATCATGCAGTTCCACGGCACGCAGGATACACCTTGAACTTGTGACATAACCCTGATCGGGGTGAGGGTGGGGCTAGACGGGTACTCCCTTAGGTTAGTGGAGGCAAGGTGGTGACTTACTTCCTCTGTGGTAGAGGAATACCCTACTCCTCTACCCGAGAGACGAATGATATGCTACATATATAGCCTCTGCTGTTGGTGGTTACGTCTGGACAAAGATACAATTGGTACAATACCGCAGCGTTCGCATATGACACAAAGGATGGTTTCCAGATTGAAATGGAAACGGCTGCGGCTGCCATTGTTTTAGAATATGTGTACAACAACGTTCCATATAGCATGATCATGAGGTTGCTGCTGGACATGCACGGATAGGGAATGTATAATACCTCAAAAGAAAAACCCAAATATTAACTCCCCTTTCAGCTAAGACCAAAAAATGTACATATTGTGGAATATGTATGTTAATTTAAAAAAACAAAAACACACACACACACACACCCTTGCACGCACACACACCCTCGCACGCGCGCGCGCGCGCACACACACACACACACACACACACACACACACGCACATACACAGTCTGAAAAAAGTATTTAACAGGCAAGTGGGCAAGTACAGAAATTCAAGTATCGAGGCTCATGGATAACAACATATGGTAGATGTATCTTTTTTGATGAATTACAGATGAGTAACAGATCTCGGGGTAGACCTCTACTACGATACAAAGATGTGTGTAAGCGGGACATAACTGATACAAGCATTGATATTGCACCCTGGGAGCAAGTCGGCGCTGATCGTGTTGCACGGAGGGCAAAGATCAGACATGGAGTGAAGACAAAGGAGAAAATGATTGCAAATAGGTGAGCGAGTCAGACGTAAGATGGTGCGTGACGGTGGAAATTACCAAGTGTTCACGTGCATCAATTGTGAACGAACATTTACAGCGCGAATTGGTCTGACCAGTCACATTTCGCCATGGGTTGTAGTTATTATACCTTTTGTGAAGCACAATGTAACAAATTATCGTCTGTCAAGATGGCAAGGTGCCAGTATAGACGTATCACACATATGTATGATGGAATAGGACAAGAAGAAACTGCTTTTTTATCAAAAACGAAGAACATCTCATGCAATAAATCCTAATCTTGTTCTCTTGGAACATTTGAGGTTAGAAACAGAGTTCTTACATATTATATAGAACCAGTTTTGGTGTGAATCTTTGACAATTAGTAAACAAGCAAGAGAATTCATTGAAGCCTTAGTGATGTGGTTTTACAGAAGAAGGCTGAAAATTTCTTTGACAGTAAAAGTGAGAAATTTAAATGATTTGATAGTGAATAAGGCACAGTGACAGTTTATCATAAACATTAAAAAATATGCAGTCGACATTTTTGGCAACATTATGAGGAGAGAAAACTGGAACATGTTGTGACAACTGGGAAAGATTTGTGAAAAGAGAGATAGAGGTAGACAGCGAGAGAAAATTCGTGACAGCCTCATGCCATGGCGCAAGGAACTTCATGATGATGAACGATTTTTAATAACAAGCCTTTTCAGCATCGCCATGCTTGCTAGATAGCTATAATTCATCTCATTTAATCATATTCCTCTTGAACCGTGTGGTGTCGTGGTGAGGCATAAACAACGGGAGAATGCCCGTTTATGGGCTTCATATAATCGTTATTCCCAAGGACTCTATTATTCCCTCTTTTCACTGTTTACATGGTCGGCCTCTTATTCTGGTTCCATTTGGTCTGTACATCACTGCTTTTTGTGGTATACTGTTAGTTGGTGACATATATCACGAGGTTTATGTATAAGGGGCGTTCATTTGAAATCCGTTCGTGCCGCACCGCGCGTAATTGCGTACGTTGAATATGATCACGTCATAGTCATGTGATAAGTACTGACCAATGAATAAAAGAGCACGTGCTTATCGTCCCATGATGCATAGGTTCTGTTTCTGACTGTTGAGAAAATGGCCAGGTTGATCCAAAATCCGTCCAAAGAAGCTCAAAGAGTGGTGATTCAGTTTATATCATTTGAAGGATGTCGACGACTGGACATTCATCGAAGAATGCCAGCAGTGTACGGTAGCAGATGTTTGTCGAAGACAACAATGACAGACTGAGCATGAATGTTTCGGAAAGGACGTCAGTTCACGACAGATCTTCGACGACAGGGTCAAGTTCATATTGTTGCAACGAAAAAAAAAAATCGCCAAAATTGATGCAGCACTACAGATGAACCATTGTCGAAGTATACGTTCGCTAGCGAAAGAATTTGATATGTCAGTTGGGACAAGTCAAAAGGTCGTTCGAAAGAAACTGCAATATCGGAAGGTGTGCTTCACAGTGGGTAACCGACCACCAAAAAGAGGAACTATGGGATGGTGTTAAAACCACTTGCTGTGTTACAGAGTAGGGGGGAGGGGGGGTGATGCGTTTCTCTTCCGCATAGTGGCAGGCGATGAATCATGCTGTCAACACTTTGAGCCGAGCAACAACAGAGAGAGCATGCAATGGAAGCATGCTTGGATCACCAAAAGCCAAAAAATTCAAGTTACAGATTTCCGTTGGTAAGGTTATGCTGAGCGCATTTTTTGACCATGAAGGGCTATTGTTGGCCGACTTTAAAGAACCTAGTGTCAACACCAACTCTACCCACTACTTACAAACACTAGACAAGGTGCAAAAAGCCATCAAGAATAAACGACCCGGCATGCTTTGTCGCGGTGTTATTTTGTTGCATGGTAATGCTCGTCCGCATGTCGCAAAGATTGTGCAGGAAGCATTAGCAAGGATTTCACGCAGTAGCAGACTCATTGGCACCTTGCCGTCTTGACAGACGATAGTTTGTAATGGATGGAGTTATTGCCTCTCCATAGCACAAAGCCTGGGCTAAAATATAGAGGTCATGTGTTGCCCATGCAGCATGATCCCTCTCTCGGCCTGCCTAGTTCACTCCAGAGGAAAGGTAACACCTCTATATCTGGAACAAGACAAGCTGCAGAAGCTGCCGGATCAGCAAAGCAATGCTCTAATTGTCCGCCTGCCGGAGCTTTGATCCTAGACCAGACGCCAACCAAGGCTTAGGGCTTGGTCTGCCCTGCCATGACACTTTCTTCAGGTTGCATTTCCTCGCACCAAGGTAAGGCTTGTACCCTCCCAATTGCGCTCTTCCGCCAGAAGCCGTTGGCACAATGTGGGGTGTCGGGTTTGGTAAGCGGCGCCCAACGTTCGGCGCCAACAGAAAGCAGGTAGTACCGTCTACTGTTATACGGTAGCTCAGTCATATCTGACTAAGACCTGACAGTTGCAGACTAATGAACGCGGTAAACACTTGTTTCAGTGAGCAACCACAATCCTTTTTTTGCAGACGACATTCGTCGACTACCTAAACAATGGGATGCTTGCCTGAATGTCTACGGCGACTTCTTCTGATCAACCATAATTCATTCAAAATGAATGCTTTGTTTAATTCTACCATACCTGTTAATGTTTCTTTAATGATTTTGTAATAAAGCCATTGAAACGGGTTTCATATGAACGTCCCTAATATTATGTCACAAGGTGCACATGGAGTATCAACAATCTTTATTGACAACGCCGAACTAGAGATAGTAGACCATTTTACATATGTATATTGGAAACAACAAGCTGCCATAAGAGTTGATAATGAAGTAGGCCAATATCAGCCTATTAAGAGAAGTGTGAGACAGGGATGTGTAATGTCTCCAGATCTGTTTTCCCTGTACAGTGAAAGTATTTTCAGAAATATTGAAGATATGGAAGGAATCGACATTGGGGGACGATGCATCAATAACATTAGATATGCAGATGAAACAGTCTTGATCGCAAACAATGAGCAGGATCTGCAACAATTAGTAGATACGGTTGTTGCACACAGTGAACAACGAGGGTTAGAATTAAATTGTAAAAAGACACAGATTATGGTCGTCAGTAGGAAGACAGAAATACCACAATGTAATATATAAGTAAATGGGAATATTCTTCAACAAGTGAATCGGTACAATTATCTCGGAACAGTCATAACATCTGATGGGAGATGCCTTGAAGAGATTAGAACAAGAATCGCCATGGCGAAAGTAGCCTTTAGCAAGATGAAAAAGATACCGACCAATAAAAAAGATGTCAATTGAAACGAGAAAAAGAGTGTTTATGAGCTACATAGAGCCTGTACTTTTGTATGGATGTGAAACTTGGACAATGAGCAGTCAAGCTGAAAAACATTTGATGGCTGCAGAAATATGGTTTCTGGGGAGAATGCAAAGAATACTGGCATAACACATGATGGATGAATATGTCATATGAAGTGAATAAATGAATAAAACTGCCTCTTGGCTAAGATCAAGAATTAGTGCAGTTGCACTTGTCAAGACGTAGTGAAATATCCCAGGCAATAAATCGTGCAACATATTGTTTATGGCTTCTGTCTGTAAATTCACCAATAGAAACTTTGTTGTCCAGGTACCGCGAAAGTCATGGGAGTAAAGGAGGTGGGTGTCGATACTGTCAGAATCTCCAATAAGTATTTAGAGAGTTAATAAGAGTTAAGACAAGTCTAGTAGGGAGGCACCAGACAGGAGAGACACCAGCGCTATAAATAGCTTCACAGGGGGACACATTTGTGTCAACCAAGGGAGCACTAAGGACAGTTGAGCGAGGGCTTCCCCAAGCCATTGGGAAGCTTGGCCTTACGAGTAACCGTGGAGTACCCGGTTACTCAAGTTCACGAGCCAGCGTGCTTGGGACTCTATGCACGCAAGACTCGCTAATGCACGGAGGATACAGCGACCGTGCTTGACCACGCAATGTGTAGCGTGAGGACAGACCAGACTGGAGACGATTAGAGAGTAGACGTGTTCTTGACAAATGCTATAAGTTTCTAGACAATAGTTAATATTAGGCTTTAGATTTAGATTGTGATTACTAGTATCATTTCTCACCACTTCATTACATCCATGTTGTTTAATGTCAATGAAGCATGCCGCTCGCAGAGCTCATGAATGACCAGCTCTAAATAAATTGCATTCCTTTTGCAAATGACACGAGTTGTTATTTCGTGCGGTGCAAAAGTAGGGGAGTCCTGAAAGACCTGTCGCAAGCAAGTTGCTGACAGATACTGACCACACCACCCAACCTGAGTTGATTAGTCTATAAAACAAAGGGCTGGCAACATATACCAAATACACTTCAAACTTCAAAGCATGTTTGAGGGTCCTTTACTGTTTTACTTTTACTCCGCTTCGTCAGGTGCTGTCTCTCTAGTTGAGCTGAGTGCTTCTGTCTTTGTGCGAAGCGATTATTTTCGGGGTACTTTCTATGAAGTGCCCAACACTATCTATGCATTTATTTTTTAAATTATCCACTTGGTAGTTTGTCAGAAGCATGGCGACTTGCCTTCCAGAACCGTTATGACGACTGCCCGGCCTGGGAGTGGAGCCTGGCTAAACATGTCGATCCCATTCATCTTCGAGATCAAGAGATGAGGCACCACTTTTCGTTTCTAATTATCCAATTTAACTAAAATTCAATCTCCGAAGTTATAATGAATGAAGATAATATTATCACCCCCCCCCCTTTTCGCACTTCATCCCTATAAATCCCCCTCCCTCACCACGCCCCTACATAGTATACGTAAAAATGGATGCTAAATGTAATAACTATGTGTTATTACATTTAGCATCCATTTTTACGTATAGGCCCTACTATGTAGGGGCGAGGTGAGGGAGGGGGATTTATAGGGATGAAGTGCGAAAAGGGGGGGGGGGACACATAGTGAACAAGTCTAGACGTCTACGTAAATATTATCACCCCCCCCCCCTTTTTTCGCACTTCCTCCCTATAAATCCCCCCCCCACCTCGCCCCTACATAGTATACGTAAAAATGGATGCTAAATGTAATAACACATACTAGAACAAGTCTAGACGTCTACATAAAATGTGATTTGCGGGTCTACTTACATTATAAAACGAATTTCAGAAGAGCGAGAAGTACAGAACTGTAAAGTAAGGGGGGGGGGGGGGGAGACAATATCGAGTAATCGGTTCTTGTATTAACGCGATCTTGAAATAATCTTAATCTCCCCCCCCCCCATGGAAACCTTAAAATTTCTAACCCCCCAAGGGGGGGGGGGATCCCCACCGGTTGAGAAACACTGATCTACAGTTTAATTCACATCCCGTCTTCTTGCGTCAGAGGGCAGAGGCAGTCGTCATACCTCCATAACACTTTGAATTTGCTGCTGAGTGTGATGAAAGACTGGATATAACAATCAATAAATCAGTCGATCACGTGCCATCTCCACAACGAAGAAATGTGTAAATATTTGGGACAAACAAATACAAGCAAACTATGAAAGAAATGCGTGCAACTTTATTGAACTGCCAAGATTTAGAAGTTGGACTTCTACCAATCTTAGCGACTGACAACTAACTGTTTAACATAATGTCACGATGCATTTATAAGCAATAATCCCTATTTACCGTAGAAAGAACATATTTTGTATGTTCAATGAAAGTCACGTGATAATTGTATTATCTAGTTTACATTCTTCTCTCACTCCTTTCATCTCTCAACAGAGCACAGAGTAAGGGACATATGTTGCACTCCTAAAGTCACATAGGGCGTGTGGTGCTTGACCCATATTTTGTATAGAGTATAGATCAATCGGCACCTCAGGCGTGATGGCATCAGTATCAGACCGGTCGCCTTCACTTCCCAAGACATTTCAACAGAGAAGAGCCTCTCAAACAATGCACGCCAAGCCCGTTGTAAACTTTCTGTAGTGTTAGATTGTGCGGCTGAAGTTTTCTACAGGATAAGTTAGCCAGCGTCAGGCGAACCTTTCTTATATAGTCGTTTCTTTCATAGCGTTACTGTTTTTTTACCTCTCTTATGGACCCAGATAATACACGGGCCGTTATTTATTTATAGTATATCATAATGAGCCTTGGTGGCATAGTTGTTAATTACTTATCTGCCAATACAATGGTCCGGGTTCAATACTTAACGTATTTTTTTCCCTCAAACTAGTAGGCCTACGGCTCTGAGGTCGACCCAGACTCATATAATAAATGGCTCTACCATATAATTATCATGACCTCGAGTAGAAGGTATGTGGGTCAGACGGCTTGTTAATCAGGATGAATCTGTTCTCATACATACCACCAAAAGAAAAGAATGATCAAATCAGTCGGAACGCCACCAAACCTTACTCAAGACGACTACCACGTTATGGACAGACCAGAACAGGTAATTCTTCTGCGCCTCAGAACAGGGCACAATAGATTACGCAACCACATGTATAAAAAATTCAAGATTGGTGACTCAGCCATGTGCACATGTGGTTTGGCGTCGCAGACAGCAGAGCACATACTCCAGGATTGCCCAAACTACAACATATCCAGTTGATCCTTCTGCCTAGAGAGACAACAGTGGAAGATAAACTCTATGTGTGGGTTTTTTTTGGTTGCCCAATATAAAATTCCATACTCAGTAACCAACTGAGGCAAAATGATGAGATTAGTATTAACCTTATCATTATGTCCACCCAACAAAAAAATGTTTGTTCTGGAGATTTTACACATGATTTCAAGTATGTTTATATGCGGTATATAAATTACGACTTAGAGAATACGTCCATCATTTTAACAGTTCTCTTACAAGCTTCCCAAGACACGTCCCCACATTTTTTTAAAATTTTCACGTGATGTCCGTTTTAAATAACAGCGCGAAGATCAGAGGTGTATGTCTCCGAATGGGGGTTCTTTCATGAAAACGTGATTATATAAATAAACTAGCTGACAAGGCCCGGCTTCTGGTGGGATCCATCTATCTATCTATCTATCTATCTATCTATCTATCTATCTATCTTATCTATCTATCTATCTATCTATCTATCTATCTATCTATCTATCTATCGATCTGTCCTGTCTGTCCTGTCTGTCTGTTGTCTGGTTCCTGTCCTGTCTGTCCTGTCTGTCTAAAAAGCTATCTATCGATATATCTATCTCCTGCCTGCCGGCCTGCCTGCCGCCGACCCGTCCGACCCACCTATCTTTCTGCCTACCTACCTATCTACCTTTTTCTGTCCGGTCTGTCTGTCCAGCTATTAAATATTGATAAAATTCTGGAAAAAGTGTGAGGACCTGTGTTTGAAAGAGGAAGAGACTATTGGAGAAAGTGTGGATGGAATTTTATGCAACCGAGAGCAATCATCAACCTACTGGAATCGTCCGAACACAGATTAAGGTCTGAGCAGATCGCAGACCTTATCTACGTACACATTTACTGGGATAATTTTGCTCAACTATTCAGACGAATTGCAGGCCTAACATTGACGCATCATCTGAAGAAACAAGAAGGAAATGAAAAATAAGGTAAGAAAAAGATAGTCCTTCTACGTTCCTGTTAATTTACAAATTATTTACCCCGTGCCTCTGTAAATTCCTCTGTCTTTACTAATTTACACATTGCACCCCTCTCGGGATTCTCCGTGGTGAAGGGGTCACAGCCGTCTGACTTCGGGCTCCGAAGGTTGTATGTTCGATTCTGGGCCGCGTCCTTCATTTCAAGAGTTGAATTGTTTTTTTCGGAGACTCCGAGGGTCCGTCCCTGAGCTACGGGGGGGAGTTCGTGCTTTGTGCACGCGTTCCCGCGCTGCGGAAAGAAACTGAGCCATAATGATAAAAACCCGGTGCAAATGCGCCGACCCTGTCGATTGTAAGCTACTTCTTTCATTGCACCCACTCCCCATACGATCCGGATACGCCTTGTTTGTCATCTGAATTTGCAGGTTTTTTCCACATATAACCGTAAACTAACGTTTTTTAAGGCGAGAAATCAATAGTTGTTCAGCAAACATCAAAGAATGTCGCCGCTTTTCAATGATTTAAGTTGTTTTTGGACCTATCAAATGACATATTCCTTGGGTGGGGGTAAATATAAGACGGCTGGAAAAATTTCATAACGATGCAACAGTTTTCAAAATAATTGATCGTGAATGAACTGAATGAAGGCATTCAAATCGGAACATACTATAGATTCATACAAGAGACAACATTGCAGTTATTTAACATATTTCAGGCGAACGAAAGAAGAAGAAGAAGAGGAAGAATATAATTATCAGTTTTGTCTGGGTAGGAAAGGCAACGAGGAAGGGAAGTGGCCACCCCACCACATATATTGTGGCCTAGAAGATATGAAGGCCTACCACTTCACACACCAACAGTAGTAGCTGCTATATCTGTTACTGTTATCTGTTTAGTTTTCATATTTTGTTTCACAAGGTTCATTTTCAATTTTAATTTCCAGTTTTAAACATACCATTACCAACATGGCGCGCTACATGGTTAGTAGTTGCACTTGTATTTTTGATCTCATACCCATTGAATTAGACAATTAGGCGTGAGACGAAGCTTTTATAACTTGAGTGTTAGCGGAGATCATCAACAATAATTTCACACATTACCTCCGTTTGGAACTGTTACTGCTGTTGTCGCGATGGATGAACATGCGAGTATTGTAAGTGTAAGTAGAACACCGGCAATTAAATTTTGTATTTTACTTTTACTGTAGCATGAACTATCACGATTTTAAATTTGAGTATTTACTAATGAGACCACCACAGTAGATAGGCCTTGAAATTCAAAATCTAATGGTACCTCAATGATGCCTGTATGTCACTTCTAAGTGAAGATATTCACATTTTTGTGAAGGTGAGACGAGTTGCGATTTCTCATGCTCCTCACCCGATATTGTCGCTCTCCTTCACCAGCGGGTGTGCGTGTCTGTGCGTGCGAGATTGTCTCAAACGGTAATATCTTCTTCTGCGTTCATCTGGAGTTTTTTTTTCTGACGTGATTGCGTCGTGCCTGTTTACAGCAGAGCTGTGTTCTTGCGCCGTTAGGCCGACACATCCAACTTCTGCGGGCATTTGTTGACCGGGTTAACCTTCCCGGGGGAATGGTCATATGAAAACTGACTTCAAAAATATGTTCCGTCATGTTAAATGATAAAAAATTAGTACAAGTATACAAATAAATTATTAATTCTTTAAACTTGTGTTCTCTTTAACTTTAGTAGGTTAAATTGCATGTTTAGAGTGTTGAAAAGTGAAAGTGTACATGCCATTTCGATCGAACTGCGCATGTGCAGTCGCCATGGCACATGGCTTGTGTTTCCCCATTCACAAAGGCACGCTTCGCAGAAAAAGTTGTTTTTCATCCACAGATGAAGCGATTACAGCGATGAAACTTTCAAGATATATTTAAAATTGTATGCAGAATTCAAAAATACATCTATAATTGATTTAATTCTATAAGGAACACCAGAATAGTGTTACAAATTGCACATGCCAGTCGGATAGATATGCACAAGGAACAAAAACACATCTTCGCAGAAAATGTTGTTTTTCATCCACTGATGAAGCAATTACAGCGATGAAACTTTCCAGATATATTAAAATTCGAGTTTCGCTCTCGTTTGAGCTCGTCAGTAGTGCATATCCCTGACTGGATCCGGAAACAAGCCCCGGATCACTGGTGTGTGAAGCAGGTGTGTAACCACGCGGCACATGCTAGACACGCCAAATTATCATAACAGAATATTACAACGTTACCCATCGTAGGCTGTGCTCAAGATTGCCCAATCGCTGCGACTGACGTCCGTCAATCGATGTAGACCCAAACGATCAGGACTTCTCACTGGCAAGGTACACCAGGCCTCCTAAAATCCAGTGAGCAATAATCAAATTGATTATTTGGTTGTTTCGGGATTTGAAATTTAAATATTGAGCACAACCCTGGCAATGCTGATCGTATTCTGGTATGAACCTAAGGCCTATCCACGTCAATATGGAAGCACTATACTCGAGTTTCGCTCTCGTTTGAGCTCGTCAGTATTGCATATCCCTGACCAGATCCGGAAACAAGCCCCGGATCACTGGCGTGTGAAGCGGGTGCTTTTACTGCTGGGACAAGGATCGGTGTGTTTCTGTACCTGATGACTAGAGTTGCAGCACAGAATGTTTGCTCGACTGCTGTGGTGAGCCGGTCCAGCAGACGTTGCATTACGTCATCTCCTCGGAAGGTTAGCTGGATGAATACCTTGAGTTTAGGGACTGTAGTTACTTCTGATTTCGGTTTTGCAGTAAAAGAACCTGTAGCTTTGTACGCCAAATCAAATTGTATATTACCAATTTACATGTAGATGCGAGGCCATCTACATAGGCAGAACTGAGCGACAGTTACATTGCAGGCTTTCGGAACACATTCCGAATTGGGTGGACAAGATACTACACACAGAAGATGGTAGCCTAGGCAGGCCAACACACCGGAACAGTCCGGCTTCATCGGTCGGGAGACATGTGCTCGAGAGCGGTCACGTGGTTGACCGTGTGTTGTTAACACACAAAGTAGTCGATTGTTAAAGTTTGCTGAAGCTATAATAATCAACCTTCGTAAGCCGTCCTTGTGCAAGCAGAAAGACATGTTAGTCAGTTTAAAATTACCGTGGTAGACAATCGACATTACTGTGCGAACATGTGTATATTTCAGTTTGAAGGATTTATCTAATTAATTCACGTAAGTTGTGTGATTTCTGCAGTATGTACCTGAAGAGATGCAGCGAAATATGCCAGGCAATAAATTGTGCAATCTATTGTTTGTGTCTTCGTTACTCAAATTCAACACGGGAAAACATTGTTTTGAATTTCTGAAAGTAGCCTTTAGCAAGATGAAAAACATACTGACCAGATGACAAAAGATGTCAATTGAAACTGAGAAAAAGTGTTGAGATGCTACATAGAACCTGTACTTTTATATGGATGTGAAGCTTGGACAATGAGCAGTTAGGCTGAAAAACATGTGATGACTGTAGAAATGTGGATTTCTGAGGAAAATGCCAAGAATACCACGGACAGCCATAAAGACCAATGAACAAGTCCTTCAAGAAACAAATGAAGATCATAAACTGATTAGAGACATTAGACGTAGACAGTCAAAATTTTTTGGGCATATGTATAAGAAGAAATGATTTGGAGAACTTGGTGACAACTGGTAAGATCGAGGGGAAGACCTAGAAGCAAGTACCTTGTACTATTTTTTAATCACTTAACATGACGGAACATATTTTTGAAGTCAGTTTTCATATGACCGTTTGAGACCGTCTCGCACGCACAGATCGCTAGTGGAGGTAATGGACACACTGGAGAGCTACAATATCGGGTGAGGAGCATGAGAAATCGCAACTCGTCTAACCTTCACAAAAATGTGAATATCTTCACTTAGAAGTTACATACAGGCATCATTGAGGTACCATTAGATTTTGATTTTCAAAGCCTATCTACTGTGGTGGTCTCATTAGTAAATACTCAGATTTAAAATCGTGATGGTTCAAGCTAATATTTTTGTCGTGATCTACAACCAGGAAGTGCAAAGGAAAATTGAAGAAACGGGGGAGTTCTTATCTCGGTGAATAAATTGGGAGCTGAGAAATTCTGTCTTCTATAACTGTGGCTTGTTTATTTTTAAATGGACAACGTAGTACCATATATCGTTGTGTCCAGGGTAGCGAGGCCTAACTTGACGACATATCTGTTTTTCGATAGGATGTGCCGTGACCTAATTAATAATTAAAAATGGCCACCGATTGTTTATTATTCATTAAAAGTCTGTCGTATTGCTAATTAACCTGGCAAGATGTATATTTTATTGTGCGTTTTGGTAAAAACTTTTAAAAAAGGAAAGTAAAAGACACATTCCTCTTTTGATAGGATATCGAGAGGATCGACTTCATTGCACCAGGTTTTACCCCACTATGGCTCGGTCTCTTTCCACAGGGCGGCTTGCCGAAAGCATCATACAAAGCACGAGAAGTCTCCAAGTCTCAGAGAAAAATGCACTCGACTTTTAAGAATGTTCGATAGGATTTGCTGTGACCTAATTAACAGTTAAAAATAGCTGCCCATTTATATTAATTAAATATTAAATATGATGTGAAATGTTTGTCGTTAGTGAAATAACAATTCATGAAAATGTACTTCACATTGTCTTAATGTACCCACTGCATTGCGACAGCTTTCTTTTGTTGATGAAATATCATGCATCAATGTAAGTAAATAAGTTTGTAACTACTGCATAAATTAAGCAGTCACTTTCGCTAATAATTGATGTCTACTTCTGCTTCATAATTACACTGTTCTATATCTAAAAGTGAGCAATTAATAATTAAATACTAAATTAAAAAAAACAAAAAACCACAACTTATTTCAGAATTTTATTTAAATTTAAATAATTATGTACTGCTGTGCTGCTAAGAAAAAGTACTCCTTATCAGTTTTTCCATCCCCTTTTGATGAAAAAGCACCAAAATCGACCCGAAAAAGCACCAAAATTGACCCAAAAAAGCATCAAAATATTTTGGAAAGCACAAAATAAAAAAAGCACCAACGGTTTAATTACAAATGTAACAAGGTAGCACATTATAATTTATTATTATCACTTCATATTACAATGAAGTTTATTCGAGATCCGCCAAATCCCAATCAGGACTGCTCTCGAGCCAAAAAAAGCACTAAATTGCAAAAATATTTTTGGGAAAGGCACTAAAACAAGAACTGGCGGTATTCATTCAAAATGTTATAAAGTAGCACATTATAATTTATTATCACTGAATATCAGAATTAATTCCAGATCTGCCAAATCCCAGTCAGACAACTCCTCTTCAGTTTCTGTAAGCTATTTCCTGCTGTGTTTGCTCCTGCGATGATGATGATTGAAAGAAACGTGTATATGCGTCCTGTAATCCAATTTTTCATATAATATCCTTAGGTAGTTTATAATAATGACAGCATTTGCCATATTTTTTCATTCCATATCTAATAGTCAAAACAGATGGTGAAGACTTTCTGTCGCCAACATGGTGGTTAGGCATTGAACTGTTAAGGCCTGTGGCGTGTTGTTTACGCTTGTAGCTACGGCTTGCAATCACATTTTCCTCATGTTGGACTGGTAGTACATGGTTTCATCGCCCTGCTACTGAGTGAGTGTGAAATTCGTGTGGAATGCTTTTACATCTGTCCTGTACAGTGACCTGCATGTTCGGAATAATGGCTATTGACTATTGCTGAATTGACTGATTTGCCTTTTCGGTTTACGAGTGAATTTTTCAGGAGTCGGCACTGAAGCTGCGGAGTTCGTGCTTTGTGCGACACTTTCGGCGGGTCGCCCTGCGGAGAAAGACAGAGCCATGTGAGAAAACCTGGGTCAATGAGGTCTATCTGGTGACTGCCGAGTCCATCGACGATGAACTGTGGTTTTCATGGATGACTTTTGTGTTGGCATTCTGGCGGCGGCATTTTGCACAGTGTACCTGTGCGGGCTGTTGGATTGCCGAGACTCCTGTCTTTTTCACATTGGACAGTGGAGAGCATTTTATGTGATATTCACTTCTACAGGAAAGTAGCATAATGGGGACGACCCATTGCCGTGAAGTTGGAACCTCGACCAACTAACTAACTATAGTAAAAAAAACAGCTGTCAAACTCTTGATGCTCATTCTGTTCCGCAATTTTGATTTTATAACTCCCATTTGGCTGAAAATACACTCCACGTCCGCATTAGAATGAGATAAAATGCTCACAGTTAAAGCTAAATCTGTAAAATCTTGGAAAGGATTTTCACTGGTGGCATCCCTGTATGGGGCTATTTCTGCCTACAGTCCAAGTGTGTCAGAGGTCTGTGTCCACTGCATATGATGAAGTTTTCTCCACTGGAAATCGATGTGGTGAAAGTAGCTGCATCTTCTACAAACATTTTAGCAAGATCCAATATACAGGGCTTCATTGGCTGTAGACATTCATCACTTCCACTAAGACATGACATGGACTGCAACACTCTAACGTTATCCGGCAAACGTAAACACAGCTGTGTCAACAGATCTATTAACAACTGTATGCACCTTCCACAAATTTCTTTCTCATCAGGAAACTTGTAGCCTGCTATTTCTTTCTCAAACTCATAACCTAGATTGAGATTAGGATCTAAATAATCTAGAAAAGCATCACTTTCTGTTATTTTTTCCCCAGGAATAGCAATCTTTGAACTGATAGAATCAGTGAGTAGGACAAGATCGCTGAGTAGTTTTGTTGGATCCTGTATATCTGCTTCGAATTTTTTATTCACACTTTGAACTTCTATAAGAATATGCCTGAGAAATATGAGAAACACATAGTTTTTCATGTCGCTAAACATAGAATGTAGAAGTTCTGCTGTATAACAGCGCTTGTTGAGTCTTGCTATATCAAAATGAGTTCTGAGCTCGACCCACTGCTGCAATATTCTGACAATTGTAGATTGAATGGACATCCATTGTGTCTGGCTTAACCCTTTACAGGGCATAGCGGCCATTACCGGCCGATCGCTTAAAACGATCGTAGCGTCCGATTCCGGCCGATACTATTATGCATTGTAAAAACGCGATCTCTCGGCTTTCCGACACTTCCGACGGCTACTTTCACTTTCGCCGATAGCTTGACAACGTGGCCGCCATTTGTAAACGCGCTACAATGAATTTGAACGGACTTTTTTTGATAGTTTTCGGGAGTTTTACGCTGTTTTTCAAAATGGATTTTGGCGTTTCTTCAAGTGATAGCCGAGATTTCGCTCTGTTAAATTTAAATGACATTAAAGGGCACGAAGTTGATTATTAATCGGAGCTAGATATCAGTGCAAAGTGTTACTTTGCATTAGCAGTCGTGAGTCGGACTTTAAAGAAAGTGATTATGATTCTGAAAATGTGTTTGTAAATTGCCGTATAGATGACGGAAAATCACAAACAACATGCCGTATTTCGTAAATATTTGTGTTCATATATGGATTACCGGCAACAATCACGTGAGTAACATATTCTGCATGCTTTTCCCGTCATTGTGTTGTTTATTTAACTAAAATCGGTTGACTAACACCTTATTTGTGATGTTTTTACTAACGCGACCCAAAATTTTACAGAACCTGAAAAAATCTTGCCCGTTCAGGGCTACAAAATGGACAAGCGTCTGCCCTGTAAAGGGTTAATTGAACAACCTTCTGCGGATGTTGACCATCATTTATTGAAGCAAAAAGCTCCCTGTACTTTGCTTGACGAAGACTTGAGTGAGAAAACCAGTTATATGTTTCTCTAATCATGAACTCTGATTCACATGGCATGGACGAGACAGGAACACTGAGCTGATCCACGACTCTGGTGATCGAGTGAAATGGCGAATCATGACCGCCCACGCTTTCCGGCATGGCACATGATTGATTGATTGAATCATGAACTCTATGTTCCTGGGCAGACAAGCAGCTGCAGCCTGTGACACTGCCAGCTGAAGGGAATGACATACACACCTAACTAGTACCAGATGAGGAACTTTGGATTTTAATTTTGTATACACTCCATTGTTTACACCTGTCATGACAGATGCATTGTTAGTGCCAAGTGCAACTAGTCTTTGCAACTCAAGTCAATTCTTGTTTAAACAATCTTTTAACGCATTGCATATTGCCTGCGTGTTGCAGTCACTCACTTCTTCTAAAAGTAACCACAAACTGCTATTCCAGGATAGACAGAAAAGTTTAGTTAAGTCAGTTAGGTTGGATAGGTTAGATTTAGTAGGTTAGATTTGGTAGGTGCGCGCCTTAAAAAAATATAGAAAGTAAGGGGAAAAAGTAAGAAGTAACCACATTTCTCTTCCCATGCATTCTCAAAACTTTATAAAAATAAAGTTTCTAAAATTTATCTTCATTTTCGTCAATAATAATTGTTGTTATCAAAAAGTTGATCCAACACTACAACCATTTTGTATTATACAGCTCGTCAAATTCAACCATTACTTCAAAACCTCCAAATTACTAGTATACTGTTACGTACAGTCTTCTTCTTCCATTGTCCACTTATTTAAATGCCAAAATTCAACCTGGCATTTCCCCCATATTCTCCCATTAAACGCTGTTCAACCCAGCTCCTATTTCAACTCCCCATTTACCCAATATCGCCCGTCATTCCAATCCATGTATTTACGTTACGAACCAACCTCTATATAATGTAATATTTTTTCCTGTATTATTTAGGAGCATCACTGGAAAGCTGAGATGTCTATCTAGTACTATTAACCCATCAGTGACTTCTAAGCCAGGTTCCTGTATTATTTCTCTCTCTAATTCTGTTATTTTAACTGTTTGTCCAACCGAAAAGTATGGGTTTTTTTTTCATTTTTGCCTGTATTAAATTAACCGTTTGTGGTTTCAAATTCATGGTCGTTTTGACTCTAACTTGTGTCGACACATGCATATCCTCTTCCAAATCTACATACACATCTTGGAATTTTAATTTATGCAAATCAAAAAAAAGTCTCACCCCATTTTTCAATAAAAAATCTCTACCCAATATCATATTTCTATTTAAATCCTTGACCACATGGAACATACTATACATGAGCTAGGATCAACCATATTTAGTGACAACTGTTTTATCTCGCCTTGGGGAGATAACTTCTTATATCTTTTATTTCTAAATGTCCTATTATACTCATCATTTGGGTTTTTAATACATTGATGCATCTTTTGGATCTTACTATCTTCCCCCCTACTACCGATCCTGTTCAGTAAGCGGGACGCCAATTTCCCTGATTTCCTGATCTTCTAAAATTTCTCTGCATTTCTCCATAATTCCCATTTGCTGATCTGCTATTTGCAGCTCTGTTCTGTGTACTCGTCTGAACACCTCTATTATTTTGTGTATTTGATGGGAGACGTCTGTTACCCCAGAAGCGAAAAATGTGCCCACGTTGGTGGCATCCCCAACAAACCACATTCGTGTTATTTGTGTTACCTTCCATGTTTCTTACAGTATTTCTCACTTGTCCTTCTCTACCTTGATTGTATATGTTCGTGTTTCTTTGTACCATCTGTACTTCTCCTCGTCTTCCTCTCCATCCATGTCTATACTGTCCTATTTCCATAGGTTCTTCAATTCTATCCTCCGAACTACTACCTAACTCTCGTCCTACTCTCAATCTAAACCTTCTCCTCAAGCTTTCTTCTTGTATGGCGATATCTACCGCTTGTGACAATCTTGCAGGATTCTCTCTCAATAACTTAAATTTCAATCCATCTGACCTAATCCCATCAACAAAAATCCCCACCAACATCCGTTCTACTTCTTCAGCTCGTACATTCTGTCCCAAAAATGACTCCTCAGCTAAATTGATTAACCTATCACTGTATAGCTGTACACTTTCCGTAACATTTTGTCTCGTTTGTCGCAACACTGAGAATGCGTGTTGTGGATCAGTAATTTCTGCGTATTTATGTGCCTAGGTCGGTTTTGAATTGTTCCCAGGTTTCATCTCCTCCCGCTTCTAGCTTTCTTCTTATATGGTCAGAAACTGGACTTGTACTAGTTCTATATGCTATATTCTTTTTATCCTCATCTGTAGCGTTCACTAGATAAGCATGTTTTTCAATAGAAATAATCCATTTCTTAAACTGATTCGCCTGTCCATTAAATCTCTCCACATCACTGATTACACTTTGCTGTCTCAATACTGCATCCAACTTTGATATTGCTCCGCCAACTCCACTCAATACCTGAGAAAAATCTTGGGGCTCCATCCTAAAATTCTATAATGGAAATTATCAAGCAATATTATATACAAATATATTCATACAATATTATTTCAAAGTAATCATCAAGAAATATTCTGTTCAATCAATTAATTTAAAACTATCCATTACCTAAACTAGACGAAAAAGACTCCAACCGATGATCTTGATGAAAAAAAAGTTCCTGTTCCAATCGCGAATTCTGATAAAAGGGACTCTAATTGACCATCCTAATGCAAAAAATTCCAATCGAGGATCTTGATATAAAAGGACTCTGATCGACAAAACTTGAAAGGAGCATAAAAAGAAGAGCCTCTGGACTTCTCACCTCAATCGAAGTCGATTCCTTCCAGTTGTTTACATGCCGTTGATTATGCTCGTTTGGCTTTTAAATTTACAACGCTCGATACAATACGGACTGATTGATTGCTTGATTGATTGATTGACTGATTGATCGATTGTTTGATTAGTTGATCGATTGATTACTTGATTGACTGATCGATTGGTTGCTTGATTAATTGATCGACTGATTTATTGATTGATCGATTGCTTTACTTTAAGCGTTGGCCAACAATTCTGGAGTTTACCTTCCGACAAGCAAGGTCCCTTCACTGAATTTCAACCGACAACATTTAACGGTTTCAGCAAATCTGACACGACAGCATATCTGGAACATCCATACGTTTCAGAGAAAAAACGAGCAAGTCAACAATGGATGGATTCAAGCCTGACGATGGCCACTCTGTTTCAGTACTCGGAACATTATTTGTTATGTGGCGTTCCAACAACAGTCAGTTTAAATCAATTGAAACCAATTTGACTTGAGACAAGTTGACCAGATTCATCAACGCCTTCTCTTAGCTGAAGTGACTGTTGACCAGCTTGATTCGAGAATTACAGAAAGTGTAATTTGACCTTGACTCCACCTCAAACAGTCCAGTGAGCTGAAACCATGCTCATAAATTTTTCCATTCTCGACAGTTTTCTGTTTTATTTGGAGCTGATCTTTCGGATGTAAAGACAATTTATTTCCCGAGGTACAAGGTTACAGTATAAGTCGTAAGATGCAATCAGCAGCGACATCATTATATCATTTGCAATTTTCGCTGTAAAACGGCAATTCTTGATCTCATCAAAAAAACAGCGTAGGTCAGCGATCAAGGCACTGCATATTATTGAGTTATGCATACAAAACTATCAGTCTTTCTATAAAATAAGATTATCAAACCTTCTGACCTTTACTGAGAAATCCTCTTAATAAACACTGAGAAATCACAACAACTACCCCTGGGCGGGCTTTCAGTTGTTGCGTCTCTTATTAATTACTTGAAAACTTCCATAATATCTGTTTCCAGACGTAGACAAAACACTCCTTCGTTTGTTCTTTGCTTGTCAACAACCTTCGCTACATCCCATGTTTGCAAGGTCGACGGCACCAAAACAGCCTATATCACAGTAGCCACGATGATATAACAATGCTGAGTGTGGAAGGCACGTGATCATATAGTGGACAAGTCTCGTCTTTTATAAATTCAAGCGTTTATTAGGTGAAAATCATTCATCTTCAAACATGATGGAAAACTCCGACATTCTTGTTGTTTACCTCCTGAATTCCCAGTCCCCAAGTGACGTGTGTGCAAGCCCTGGATACGTCTATCCATTCGTGCACACACGTTCACCAACTATGGTTTCCCACTAGTTAATGAATGCGCAGCATTCCCTAACTCTTTACTCCTAAGCTATACTGTTACAGTCACTCACTTCTTCTAAAAGTAACCACAAACTGCTTTCTTGTCTCTGAATAGTACCTAATAGCTACTCCAAGAAGCTTAGTTTCAGAAATGTCATTGTTCTCATCAATCAATAAGCTGTATTTACTTTTGCCAATATCAGCTATCAAGTCTGTTGTAAAATATGGTGCAAGTACATTTGAAATAACTGCTGTGCACTTAGTTCTCCTAAGCTTAAAGTAGCCACTTTAGTAACTTTTTCTAAATTGCTTTTTAATTATATAACCTGCATAGTTGGATAGCTCTTGAAAAAACAAATCCAACGATACCCTATTCAAGTCTGTTGGTCAATTTTAAGCCGAGATTTTAATGTTTGTGTGTAAGTTTATAATTTACAAGGAAGATATAAAGAAAACGGTTTTGACCTTTCCACTTTTTGTGACCCTACCTACACACTCACACAACTGTTGGTTGCACTGTCGTCAAGGAGATTAACACTGCCACTGACTAACAAAAGGGCCTATAACTCTGCTAGTTTATATATACACACCCAGACACTCAGATATATACATCACGCCATGCTGTGATGATGTCAGACCGCTCGCAGACTGCACGCGGCGAGACTTGTCAGCCAGCATAGATTGCCATAGATAGATGCATTTTGACAAAAGATGTTCCGTTGGAAAGATTAAAAATTATCAATGATCCCGCCCATGCAGAGTGATGAAAATTTATACACAAATACTAAATGTGATGTTGAATGCAATCATGCATTCATTGGCATGCACATCGCTGTGAATATTCCATAACAATATTAAATAGTCATCGCTGACAAGGAAACGGCTATTTCCGGCCATTGAAATATCACATCAGAGCATGCAATTTTCATCATTTTTGTTTGGGATGATCCTCCCGACTTTAATAGTCGAAAATGGCAAGATTTACATAAAAATGGACGATACATCTAATAACACATACTAGAACAAATAAATACATCTACATAAAACGTGATTTGTGGGTCTACTTACGTCTGAAAAGGTCACTCTGTATCTCTGTGTGAGAAACGAATTTCAGAAACACAAGATGTACACACGTAAACCGAGGAGGGAAAAACTATATAAAGTAATTGGTCCCTTTTTTAACGCGAACTTGAAATAATCGGGGAATTTAACATAACGAGTACTCTATTTTTTAATTTTTTTAAAATTCGCATATCCTTTACAGGACATCGCTGTCGACAGCAGCATCTTTCAGCTGTCTGTTGATTTCTTGGCAAGATTATGCTCAGTAGTTTGCCATTGCTTTCTGAGCGGCCGGCTCAGTTATCCCGCAAGTCACCAGCGGGGGTCGAACCGCTCCCAGCTCTCGCCCGCTACGAGACTCTGCATGATAAACAGGATTACGGAGAAAGTGTTGTAACCCCTCGGCCAGAGAGACCGGCGAGTACTCTATATATCCTTTAAATGGAGACACCAAAACAAAAAAAAACAAAAAAACGGAAAATAATCTCCGGTAAAGTACGGTAAATCGGAAAGAAAGTACCTAGCTTAAAGTTCTTGCAACTCTGCTGTCACTAAAGTGTACCTTGCAGAGTTCACCTAAATGGTCAGCAATGCGCAGCGAACAATGACCAGCTATGAACAAAGACATGCATCCTTCTGTTTCTTTGACATAATCTTTCAGTTTGTCAAATGCAATTGTTGTCTTTGTGTACTGAATGGTTGTTCATTGTATTCTTGTGCCTCTCAATATCACTTAACCTGGCTGCCATTGAACATTCGCAGTATTTGCAAAAACACTTAGTATTATCCCCTTCTACTTTTAACAACCATTTTTGACATCTCGAATCACTGAGCCACTGTTCTCTGAAATGTTGAGAATATTTCTTGCTCATGGTGAAACAAAAATAAGCGTAAATGAAAGGATAATGTAGACACCACAAAATTATGAACTCGATTACAAGCTAATATATTAACGTTTGGACTTGTCTTGTCTGCAAGATGGCGTTCGCTTTTAGCTAAATCGTATTAAAGGGAGACTGTTTTACTCCCTCGCTTCAGTTCAAATTCGGCTTTTTAGTGTTCCCAAAATGATTTTTACCCCCCCCCCCCCCCAAAAAAAAAGCACCAAAAAAAAATTTGTGAAGCACCAAATTTGCGCGGCCATGCCAACTGCAACATATTGGCACCAAATGACTTGGGAAAAGCACAAAATTTGGTGCGAAAAGCATCAAAATGGCAACACTGCTCCTTACACTACTTACAGGTTTACAGATGGGTCTGAAAACTGGCTTTCAAAATTATTTTCAGCCATGTCAAATGCTGAAGAATTATACAATTACACATATAATTACTGCTACAAATGAAATTTGTATTCTGTTTAATTTTAGTAGTTAAATTACCAGTTTTAATTATAAATAAATACAGGTGTGCTATAGTATAGTACTATTGTATTGGGTGCTGCCATTTTGAATTGTGTTATGACTGCTATATCTCATTTTTATGGTTGTGCTAAATATTTTTTCCTGAACGCTATTGAAAGCCATGATTGTTTAAACTCTTCACATATATGTAAAATTGAATGGAGAATTCAAAAATGCAACAGAAAGTCAAGGTTGGTTTAAAATACAGAAGTTATTAGAAAAATTAACTTACCCTTCGTGAATAAACTTAAATAAATCAAAGAGAAGACAGTTTCTCAACGGTAAACGCTTGCAGTTTAGCAGACGGACCACTCCTGCAATTATTAGAGTTGTTTTCCCGCGACGTTGTGCCACTTTGGTTTCGAATACATCGAATTAAACGAGACGTGGTTAAAAACTGGAAGCAACTGGATGGTTGCTAAAAATTTCCTGGGAAAAAGGTTTATAACTTTCTGCCCCCAAACTCACAAAGTTCGTTAACACTTTACAGGGCAGACGTTTGTCTGTTTTGTAGCTGTGAATGATCAAGAAGAATTTTGAGGTTCGGTAAAATTTCAGGTTACGTTATTAAAATCATCACATAAAAGGTGTTAGTCAACCGATTTACTTAAATAAAAAACAAAATGAAGTAAAAAGCATGCAGAGTATTTTACTCACGTGAATGTTCCCGGTAATCCACACATGAACACAAATATTTACAAAACACAACATATTATTTGTAATTGTCAGTCATTTATACACCAATTTACAAACACATTTTCAGAATCAGAATCACTTTCTTTAAAGTCTGACTCACGGCTGCTAACGCAAAGTAACACTGCTCACTGATATCTGGCTCAGATTAATAGTCAACTTCGTGCCCTTCAATGTCACTTAAATTGAATCCAGCGAAATCTCGACTTGAAGAATCGTTGAAATCCATTTTGAAATACAAAGCGCAAAACCCCCAAAAACTATTTTAACAATCCATTCAAAGTACACGCTTGCAAATAGCAGCCACGTTGTCAGACTATTGAGAAAACCGAAAGTAGACAATCAGAAGTCTCGGAAAGCCGAGAGATCACGTTTTTACAATGCATAATAGTCACGGACACTTTCGAACGGTTTGGCCATGCCTGAGTAAAAGTGTTCTCAGGCGTTTTGCCCGGTAAAGGGTTAACTGACATTGCTAGTTTTAGTGCCAATGGCTTAACCTTAACCCTACCAGACCGCTGTACCAATTTTTCGGTAATTTCCTAATCTGCTGCTATACCGCTGTACCTAATTTTCGGTATTTTGCCTAGTGCGTGAAAAAAATGCGTCACAAACTATAAATAACTAACCAATCGTGGTCAAACCTCATGGTTAGCCATTGAAAATGCCTCTCTCTCTCTCTCTCTCTCTCTCTCTCTCTCTCTCTCTCTCTCCTCTCTCTCTCTCTCTCTCTCTCTCTCTCTCTCTCTCCTGCCTCCCTCCTCTTCCCCCCCCCCCCCCCCCCCCCCCCCCCCCCCCCCCCCCCCCCCCCAATTGGTTTGAATTGACTTTGTGTGGTTTTAACGCGAGCAAATTCTGAAAATTCACAATGAAACGAGCGGCTGATGAACCAAGCACTTCAACAAGACAGCAAAGTAGGTCTAGGCTTTTCAGTCCAACAGGTGATAGATACTTTAGTTTATTCAGCCTGGATTGGCACACAAAGGTGGAATATTAGCACTAGATGAAAGGTACACCTATTTTCTACAATGTCTCCAAGTTACATCTTATTCTAACCATTAGTTTGCATGTAACTAACATTTTTCTATATCATGTTTTTTTTTTTTTTTTTTCTATTTAATGCTCAGGAGCCCAGGTAATAGGGACAGTTAGGTTCAGGGCCTCGGGTCTGGTAGGGTTAAAGAATGTTTTGTGTGTGGTAATTTATAGTCCTTTTTTTTAAAGTTTTAATTGTAGGAACTAATTAGATGCTTTTGTAAATTGAAAAAAAAAAATGATATAGTTGTATAAGTGTTGAAAATGTAATTAAACAGTACCTAATCAAAGTCCCTATATGAATCATGAAAATGAATGCACTTCTGACTGGATGATATATGATATTGATAATATATAAATTAATTTTTAATGAATTAAATTTAATAAGTAAGGAAATTCATTAAAAGGGAAATTCTTGTCAACTTATCAAAGTGAAACAGGTTACTACTAGTGGGTTTGATCATGATTTTCATTTTGAGTATTTACTAATGAGACCACCACAATAGATCGGCCTTGAAAAACCAAATCTTATGGTATGGTACCTCAATGATGCCTTTATGTCAGTTCTAAGCGGAGATATTCACATTTGAGTGTCAGTATCTCTGGAAAATATAATGATTTCCCTAGTTTCAGAGTTCTTCATTGTGTCTCGGTATCTCTGCGTGCGAGGTTGTCTCAAACGAGTCATGGACAGATATGAAAACTGACTTACAAAATAATTAAAATATGTTCCATCATGCTAAATGATTAAAAAATAGTTTAAGTATGCAAATAAATTATTAATAATCTTTAAACTTGTATTCTCTTTAACTTTAGTAGCTCAAATGTCACGTTTTGAGCGTTAAGTCCGATTGATATTCATTATTCGCGTCGGCTGCCTCACAAAGTTGAAACATCACCGCATAAATATTTGTTTAACCCTTTACAGGGCAGACGCTTTTCCGTTTTTTAGCCCTGAACGGGCAAGATTTTTTCAGGTTCGGTAAAATTTTGGGTTGCGTTAGTAAAAACATCACAAATAAGGTGTTAGTCAACTGATTTTAGTTAAATAAACAACACAATGAAGGGAACATGCAGAATATGTTACTCACGTGATTGTTGTCGATAATCCATATATGAACACAAATATTTACGAAATACAGCATGTTGTTTGTGATTTTCCGTCATCTATACGGCAATTTACAAACACATTTTCAGAATCATAATCACTTTCTTTAAAGTCCGACTCAAGACTGCTAATGCAAAGTAACGCTTTTCACTGATATCTAGCTGCGATTAATAGTCAACTTCGTGCCCTTTAATGTCACTTAAATTGAACCTAGCGAAATCTCGGCTATCACTTGAAGAATCGCCGAAATCCATTTGGAAAAACTAAGCGTAAAAGTCCCGAAAACTATCAAAAAAAGTCAGTAAAAGTTCGTTCAAATTCATAGTAAGTGTTTATAAATGGCGGCCACGTTGTCAAGCTATCGGCGAAAGCAAAAGTAGCCGTCGGAAGTGTCGGAAAGCCGAGAGATCGCGTTTTTACAATGCATTAATAGTATCGGGCGCGATCGGCCGATCTGCTCGTTTAAGGGATCGGCCGCAAATGGACGTTTTGCCCTGTAAAGGGTTAATACCACAAATGGAAGACGATTGGTGATGAAACTCTCCAAATATATGTAAAAATTGATGCGGAATTCGTAAATCCATCTCAAAATATTCAAAAATGTACAAATACAGCTCTAGAAAATAAAATTACTTACCGTGTATAAAATAAGTACATTTATTTAAAAGTCACGATAATTCAACCAATCGCTAGAATGTTAGACTAACTTTTCTGCAGAATCTAAGATGGTGTTTGTTATTGTCACGTGATATTTGAATGAATGAATGATGTTGAAAGCATGAATGATCTTTACATAGCTATTTTTGGGGACACAATGGATCATTCCGGAGTGGCATGGTATATCACTTCCATTTTCAGTTTGGGTCGCGGCACGATCGAACCTGCTATTAAATACTATTTTGAAATAGCTATTGTAATAGAGTTTTAATTACCATCATAATTTTCCACCTTTGCCATCAGGATGATCAGGCATCGTGGGGGAGGGATTGCTGACGTTCCAGAGCCCGATGGGTGGCACTGGATACTGTCATTCCATATGTTGTACAACTGCAATGTCTTTGATGTCATCAATCCATTTTCTTCTTGAGTGTCTTCTTGCTCTCGTATCAGATCTTCTTTGGTGTAGCACCAGTGCTGGTAACTGGAGGTATTGCATTCTAAAGTGATGGCCAAACCATTTGATCTTCTGCCTTTCAGTGTATGTGGCACAATGCAGTGCATTGATCCCACTGTCAGTCTGATAACATCATTTCTTACTTGGCCTCAGTTGAATTTGCAGCTCTTCTCAGACATCTCCTCTCACAGGTATTGATTTGGCTTAAGTGCTGTTTGGATAATATCCAAGTTTGAAATTAGTAACATAGGGTTGGTATATATATATGCTATTTATTATCTGTCATTTGGTGGACGTAGGTGAAGTTGTAATAAATGATGGGGGATAAAAAGCTGACTGGATAAAGCCGACATATTGAAAACCCAACAGCCCCAGTGAGCACCTCATCAGTTATATGCCGAGATGGAGGCAGCATGGCCGCATGGATAACAACGCTTGTTCTTGAACATCCACTGTGCTGATGCTGAGGTAGGGGGGTTCATCCTCTACACTGGCCAGTTGCACTAACATGTTGACAACTCATCCTTGACTTGGGGATGTAAATTACAAGTACCCCTGAAGTCAGAGTGGGTTCACCTGATGGGATACTGGTAATAGGGAAAGCTAATCAACATGTAAACTGACAAATCCACCCAGTGCTACTAAAGTAGCCTGTATGGACTACGCTACGAGTTGAAAGTGAGCATAAATATATTAAAAATATTTTAAAAAATATATTGTCCTTTTTTGACTTCATAAAAAGAGAGGTTGAAAAAAGTACTGTTTCCGAATTGCAAAAGTTTGTTTTCACACGCCCGTCTGTGCCTTTCTCATAAGTGGATTGACTCATGTATACACTTAACATGGGCACATGGTTGTAATGGTTAGGTCTTACGCTGACAATGGCTGAGCACTGTTTTACTGTTGTATGAGGGTTCAGTATCAGGTCTTGCTGTTCACTACAGGAAAGACAGGCCACCTACGCCTATGTACACATAGGCCTACAGAATGTGATGGTCCTAACACCTCACATGCCTACAGCAGGTTCCTGATGCAAGACTTATAATGAAAAATAATACACTTACATACGCAGTGGCGCGCCACTTAGGCACTGAAATGTGTAAACGTAACCGTAATAACTTTTCAGCTGTACCTAGCCTGCTTGCTGCAAAAATATATGTAAATATAAAGTTAAATGCAAATGGAAGTCATCCCATAATAATGAGTTGCTTGTATGGAAATTATTTATTTCATTTTATTGTATAAAATTATTTCATTTTGTTTTATACTAATGCAGTCTATACTAAATCCCACTAAATGGTGTCATTATGCCATTTCTGGTTTGCGTGGGGAGCGGCCAGTAGCGAACGAAGTGCCCAATATACAGAAGTGAAGCAGCCATGCGCAGGACGTGACAATTCCTTGGGTGAGCCCAGTACCAGAGTGCTATGAGTCAGCTCTGCAATTATGGAAGCCTCCTTGGGTGGCAGGAATTGCCAATGATCTGCCCCTGCCTTCCCTTGAGGGTTGACCATGATATCTTTGGCCGTTCTAACTTGACCAGCTGGGATGAGGACGACACCACAACAGCGAGAGTCGGATGTCCTTTGAAACCCCCGGGAAGGTTAACCCGGTCAACAAACACCTGCAGAAGTTGGATGTGTCTGCCTAAGGGCGTAAAGAAACTTGGCACAATGCAAAAAACGTTACAGTGAGAGTGGGATGTCCTTCGAAACACCCAGGAAGGTTAACCTGAACACCTGCAGAAGTCTGATGTGTCGGCCTAAGGGTGCATATAAACTTGGCACAATGCAATTACATCTGAAAAAACACTCCGGGTGAAGAAGTACTTCAATACTCATAGTGGACAAGTTGTTAAATAAGCATTAACATAATTAATATTAATATACCATTTTTGAAATTATTAAAACAGTAAAAAATAGGAAGTGAAATAACTAAAACACCCTTTACAAAAAAACCCTTGTTTTTGAAAATAGATGTTGTCATTCATACAAATCCCCAAACTGTTTATCTTTGTGAATAAATCATACATAATTATTTAGTGAACATGAGTAACTAGCATGAAACATTGAGTTTGTGACAGTCATTTTAGGAAAGTGGTTATTTCTCTCTCCCCCCTCCCCCCGATGCATAGGAACATGCTAGATTGGATCTTTATTACAATGCTTGCTTTATTGTATTGGCATTGGAAACTATACATAATCATTATTATGATGAGTTGAGTTAAGAACTGACATCCTAGCACTAGGGACATTCCCATACACAGTCCATCCTCATCTTCAAGAAGAGTCCCAATACTATTGGTACGAGTAGCAGCCTATTTAGGTGTCTGTCTGGTCTTTCCTCTGAGTGCCAGCCAGATTCTAGGGTCACTCACTGCAGCACCATGCCCTCCAGGTCATCGTCAGTGCTCTATGATGTAGAGGTAAAAAACAGATGACTGGTATGCAAGGTGCCTTTCAGTGGTGTGGCAGACCTACAGAAACTTTATGGATATATTGTTGAGGCCATGCGGAAATCCGTGGCAATCTGAGGTCAGATTGGTTTGCTTCTGGTGCACCTATATTGGATTATTTTCCGATGGAAAATCTTCAGTAGTGCAAACAATCAGGGACAGACTTCTGTGTAATATGCAATGAGGCAGTGTGCAGACTGAAGGAATGTAACTACAGACTAGTGCTACATGTTGTGTGTGTTAGATGTGTATCCAATCGTAGTGCAGTGGGGGTAGTTAGTAGCATTATACTTTGATATATGAGGTAGATGGAGCACTTATGGGAGTGACCGAGTGCAGTGACATCACTTCTCTTATTACATTGATGCCAAACAATAATAACCAGTTTCAAAGCAGTGTTTTTGTCTTTGAAAATTAGAACAAAGAGGACACAGACTGATTGTACAATTGATTGTCTGACTGACATATTTTGCTGTATGTTGTTGAGAAGATATAGCAACATGTGCCAGAAATAAATTGTGCAACTGTTTGTGTCTTCTTTGTTCAAATAACCAGTTTATTCTTTATTATTTATTGTAATAAAAAACAAAAAAACTTAGAGCCTTCATGCAGGCTGTTTGGTTGATTTAGTTTAACTCATTAGTCCCATAGATACTTGTGGCACTCAAGTCTCATGAGGTGTTCTCCTGTTTCAACATGGGTTTGGGAACTTTTGAAGTTTTCATTTTCTTTATGATGCATAACAAATTAAAAATGTGCATATGCTTTCAGGGTCCTTCATTAGTCAAATTTCTGCAGCAAGATGAAACGCCACAGATTCGAGCAGGAGATATTGGAAAAGCTTTTCAAAGACGTGCATCCAACATAAATCTCCAGAAATGTAAGTCTATTGATGTTTCACTAATCTTCACCAATTGAAGTCACTTATTATACCAGTTATATTACTCTGGACAGAAATAGTTAACATATGTTTTATATGTTCTATTCAAATTGGATACAGATAAGATGAGACTGTGATTTAATAAATGTATTACCCAAGAAACAGCTTAATCACCAAACATGAAATCACACATGACATGTTTATTTGCCAGTCGGGCATACTGGGAGTGCTGTGTTGGTCTTGTACTTTCAATGGTTTAGCAGCACACAATAAGTGATGAGGCCACTGGTACTTTCTCATAGAAATCTGCATTTATACAGAGTGCGGTGTTGTCATTTATGATAACACTAGCGGACCCGGCCCGGCTTCGCCCAGGCCCTGGCGGGGATCTGTCTGTCTGTCTGTCCATCCGTCCGTCCATCTGTCTGTCTGTCTGTTTGACGCGGCCCGGCTTCGCCCAGCCCCTGGAGGGGAGCATATCTATCTATCTATGCTCGGCCCGTTCCCGTTAAAAATATAGATAGAATAGAAGAATAGATAGATTGATAGTAGAAAATATGATTGGAAGAGATCTATCTAAAGTAAACTTACCAAGATATCATGAACAGCCAATAAATGGTGGGCGGTGAGTTGACTGCAGAGTACTGCAAACGATATGCAACTAACTTTCTCTCTTTTATTTTTTAACGAACGAAAATCTTTATTTTCAAAGGGTTAAGAATTGGGTACGCAGGCCCGTCCTACATTCTGCCCTTCTTCTCTATTTCCTCTCATACATTCTTTCATCTCTTATGAAGCGTTTCTTTGACAACAAAAGAACAGTAAGCATTAAAATGCATGAAAAGTAACTCTCTGAGGAAATGTTTAACATGGGCGGGCATCATAAATACCCAACGTGGGTGTAACGCGCCATACATATGAGAATGTTTTTTAAAAAAATTAATGTGCTGTTGAAGAAAAATAAAAAGATGAGTTAAAAAAATTTTCACTATTTAAATAGATGCATTATTTTTATGAAAACTTTGAAAATGCCTTAAAGATTATATCATTATTTATTATAACTCATATGCCTGTAAATAACTGTAGACAAAGAGTTTATAAATCTTTGAAAACAATGCAACAATATGACTATAAAGTATATAGCAATGTTATTAAAAGTTATGCCCCTTGAAATAACTTTTCTTAAGTTAAGTCCCCTTGCTATATATATATGATAAGATATTAAAATATTAAATTTTAGTAAGTAAAAAGCTGATTGTACACTAACAAACTATGACTGTTGGATGCACGGGAATGAAAAGAAGACGTGTAGAAAATTTAATCTCAATCGGATGGACTGTTCGCGAACGCATAAAGAACGGACATACATACAGACATACATCGTCTTTTATAGATATAGATGTAACTTCTCTAATATCATTTTTACAAGCTAGAGTCCCAGAGCCAAGCCAAAGTGAAAAATCCCCTCCAATATTAAAGATCGAACCATGGCCAAAGTTAGTTGTTAGTTGTTAGTCGCGGTTCACAGCAAAGGGTCTGTCCCCATTATGCTCCGTTACCGTGCCAGTGAATATCTCATAAAATGTTCATCACTGCCCCATGTGAAAAGTGTAAAAGACAGGAATCTCGACAAACAACGGCCAACCCCTGATGGAATTGGCAGTCACTTTCGAAACCAGATGTTCACCCACAAAGTCTCGACGTTTCTAGACATTGCCGTTTCTAGATGTTTTCTAGCCACCACGCCATTTTTCCTCTGAAATGTAGATCACGCAACAAAACAACCCCAAACAGATGCAAAGAAACACCTCACTGTACATAATGCCATTGCCAGAATGCCAACACAAAAGTCCACCTCAAAAACACAGTTCATCATCGATGGAAACGGCAGTCACTAGCAAAACCAGCAGCCACACATTTCTGCATAAGGCAAGAAAACCGCTCGCTTCTTTGAGACACTAGCCGCCATATATTCAGATATTTCTGGATGTTGTTGTTCCGTTTCTAGATGTTATCTAGCCAGCTACGCTATTTTGAGCATGCAGATCACACCACAACACCTCAGACAGATGTAAAAAACATTTCACTGTACATAGTGCTGTCTCCAGAATGCCAAAACAACAGTCCTCCACGAAAGCACGGTTCATCGTCAAAAGAAGTGGCAGTCAACCAGAAGACCAGCAGCCACACATTTCTGCATTTTTTGTGTGTGTTGCATATCCCTTTCAGGACATTACAGTCAACATCAACATTTTTCAGCTGCTGTTGATGTACTAGGCAAGATTATGCTCAGTAGTTTGCCATTGCTTTCTGAGCGACCGGCTCGCATACCCCGTAAGTTACCAACGCGGCGAGAACCGCTGCTAATTCTCACGCGGGTTATGTTACGAGAATATGCGGGATTATGGAGAAAGACAGCTCACAGCGTCACGCCATGCACTCAACTCAGTAGCAGGGAGACGGAACCGTAAACTACCAGTCCAACATGAGGAAAATGCAAACGCAATGGTAGCCACGAGCATAAACACCCAGAGGCCTTAACTGTTTCACTACCTATCCGCCATGCTGGGGACCAAAGTATCGTACACTAGTGCATTACCATGGCTGTTACAATTTATAGACAAAACGTACTGCAGTAGATATGAATTTGACCATGACACTGTGATTTTGAGCATAGAATATTACCTCTTACCTTGGACTGATAAAGACTTTCAGGTTGACCCTGCCTAAAGGGAAAGTGTTCTGGGAAGTTCATCCGGCTGGCATGGTATTGACCAAATTGCCCACTGAGTGCCAGTTGGTACATCAAAATATGGGGCTAGGTCCTTATACTCATTAGCCCTTAATGTGTATAAAAGTCTCTTTAACTTTTGACTGTGGATTAATGTAGTCATAGGTATGCGCACCTTTTTGTAACCTGGTTATCTGTATATACATTAAAAGGGATAAGTATGGTGTAAAGCTACAGCTCGGTTGTATGAATTCATTAGTATAATAAATCATTTTTCAGCATTTTAATTAATGTCTTTGAAATAATTAATTTCACATTGCCGAGTTAGTACTTTAAACTTTGACAATATTTTAGTCTCTATGCACTATATGACTTTTTATCCTTAAATTTGTTTATGTTAATAAACCTGGTATTTATTTGTGACTAGCTATACAACTCCTGGATGAAGCTGTGTCAGTGTCTGTAGTTCGCCCTTCTCACACACCAAGAGGATATAGACATGTGTCAGGTCAGTTCTAGTGTCGAATGTTAAGTTGGAATTGTTAAGATAATATTTTTACAAAATTTTATAATATAATGTGTCACATTTTACAATGAATTTCTAGACCCTGTGATAATATCAGTTTTTGAAAAAAGATTATGAAACACGCTTTGAGTGTTATAGTTGTACTCCTTTCCTCGAAATGAGTTACAAAATTATATTACATTTCACTAGTTAACAAATTACAACTCTTTGCAGAAGAATATTTTGGGGTAAACACCAAGTCAGCATTTGAAAAAGTTGCTTGACAGTTGAGCACTTGACCAGCATGGACAGATCATCATTCTTCTCAGGATGAGGCATAACGGTCTGAATAAGCATATGTATGGGCTTTAATCTGTCTGCTGCACCAGTATGCATCTGTGGACTAAGCAAAGAAACTGCTAGACATGTCGTCAGCTGTCCTTTGTGCGGCGAGTTAAGAAAGATACTGGCCTACTGAATCAACTCTAAACTTCAAGCTGTTTGGAACTAAAGAGGAACTCCAAAAACAGTCAGGTACATCATGAGAACTAGCCTGGTTGTGTAATCATCACGAGTGTGATTGCAAAAAGAAGACTTATATTAGTCTAACTGAGGCAAATTGTTTTACAAGATCATTCAAGACAAAATCTGTCCAGTCAGGAGTAAAACACTAGTATATGGTTAGACCAGATCCAAATGGACATATTTTGTTTACAGTATTTTACTTTAAAAACAACATACCACTCAAAAGTCACCTAAACAATATTGAACCTTAGCATTCTCCACAATATCAGCTATTTGTGAATCATCATGTCTTGCAACAGAAACAGACTGTACCTGCTGCAAGGCATACACAGGCTGGGCAAACTGAGAAACAAAGAGATTGTTTAACGACACTGCCAGCTGGTTAAAAGTTATACTCAGTGCTACACATTCACAATTCTGTCAAATCCCTTTGTATTGCTCCTGTCTTGAGTTCTAGCTCTGATGTATGTTAACTGTACATCTCTGTACCCACCAGGTACACCAGTGCGCCCAGACATTCGGGCTACACTCTCGGTCCAGTGACACGTTTATGTTTACTCCGGCCAAAAATGTCATAGCAAGCTTCCAGTCACCAGTAAGTGTTTTCAGTATCTTTGGCTTCATTGCTTGTTTTTCGGGTTTCATTTTGCTGCTTTTAATACATGAAAACAAGTGAAAATTAAGCTGTTGACTCACTTGATAATAAGACTTAAACAAAAGTAATTTAGTATCTTGATTTATAAACAAAGACATGTTTATTATAAGTTAAAGTAGTCATAATGTAGATCTTATATAGGCACATATCTATCCTGGTACATGGATAACATTAGTTGGAAGATGCATTACACAGATAAAGAACAGAATAGGACAAGCACAAACTGCATTCTATCACATGAAGAACATTTTATGCAATAAGTCCTTGTCATTGAAAGTTAGAAAATGAATTCTTGCATGTTACATAGAAACCGTTCTAAAATATAGCTGTAAATCCTGTATAATTAGTAAACAAGCAAATAAGAATCCATGGAAGATTTGAGATGTAGTTTTATAGAAGAATGCTGAAAATTCCCTGGACTAGCCAAAATGAGCAATCTGGACATTTTGAGGGAGGCTAAGTTGCAAAGACAACTTATCACAAATATCAAAAAGAGACAGTTTTCATTATTATGGCTACATTATGAGAAGACTAAAGCTGGAACATGTGATAACAGGAAAGATTTGTGGAAAAAGAGATCGAGGAAAACTGAGAGAAAATTGACGAGTCTTAGCATGGAAGGGATTCAGCACAAGAATTGACACATGCTATTGGAGATTGCAAGATCTGGAGAAGCATGATCACCCATGCAAGTCTGCAAGGCATGTATTGATGCTATGGTAGTGATTGTTGGTTTCCCACATTTGCATTATGTAGTGACACTGGTGAGACAATTATCTTTATGGCAAGTGCACCTACCCGTTGTTAAAGAATAGTGTGTGGTGAAGAGGTTAAAATACTCATCTCACATACCCTCACATAATATGGGACATGTGATCTCATCCTCAGTAAGGCATGGGCCTTGTATCTATCAAAGGAGAAATAGAAAGCATGTGCATTGTGTTGTGGCTGTTTAGGCAAGCAGTCTTCATTCTTGTCAGGAAATCCTGCCTGCAGACACCAGCCGTAGTAGACATGCTGCAGTGATAGTATTTAATGAGCAATGCTGTTCTAGTTGAACTGACGTCATAGCACACTGGTCGTTCCAATACGTACGCCAACCTCATATTCAACAGCCAGCGAAGTGTTCCAGTACTAATGTTACAGTAAGAATAGTTACATATGTATTTTATATGAAACAAATTATCATTTCCCGGGAAGGTTAACCAGGTCAACAAATGCCCGCAGAAGTCGGATGTGTCGGCCTAATGGTGCAAGCACGCAGCTCTGCTGTAAACAGGCACAACGCAGTCACGTCCGGAAAAAAAAAAACTCCGGATGAACGCAGAAGAAGAAGAAATTATCATTTTGAAATTATGTATCTCGTGCTGTAAATTATTTGGAGAAAATATATAGGATGAAAATATACTTTTTAGGTCACATTCTCAGTAAGTCACTTAATAATAATACTTTCTTTACCAAAAGCTTCATGATTTCACTTTGTATTTCCAGACTTTACGACAAGAAATGTCACCTTTGACAAGATCAAGAATCGCAGTAGAGGAAACTACATTTGGTGTAAGTTCACTTGTTTCAGTTACACTTGTGAATCATTACTGAAAATATCTTGTGTTTTGTAAGTGTTTGATGTTTATTTTCTAATAAATCTACATTTCTACTTCTCAGGTTGATCCTACCGAAGATATTACAAATTTGAGGATGACTTTTATTGCTGATGAAGATCCAGGGAAAACTGGTAAAGGATAAGAAGAAAATGGATGTATTTATTCAGTTATCTGTTATCTATCCCCATGTGTTGGGTGAATTCTTGTCCATATTTCCTAATCTTCTTCTAGCTCCTTATCCATAGCTTCTTTGGCTGTATACATAAAGTGGTAGTTTATTGGCCCTTATTTCTCACAAGATGTCCAAACCACTTTATTTGTTTCTCTCTCTATACATTCACTAGGGATCACCTTGGTGATTCTGATGTTGTTTCTTGCTCTGTCTCTTACAGTAAAGCTGGCTGTTTTCTCAAGTATTTTATTTTGCATGTAATACATCTTCTCTGTTGTGATTTAGACAGTGTATAGGCACTGGTAGTAGAATATTGGTAGAATAGGCTATTCATCACATGTCACTTGACTATTGTACTTCTGTGTGGGTATTTGGGTAATGGTAACAATTGGTAAGTCACTGCATTTGCTTCTTAACATGCTTCTGTTTCTCTTTTAAATCTTCCAGTGTCTGTAGAAAAGTTATCTGGGTACATGCACTTTGGAACCTGTTTTACTTTGATGCTAAGTGAACATTAATTGCTTTCAGTCTTATAATTGTTGAAATTCATGTTATCTTTTTTTGCATATGCTAGATAATGCATTAATGTGGTTTTACAATTTCTCGTTGTCATTGTATATTAGACTCAGCAAAGAGTAATTCTTTCAGTGAGTTGTGTTGGTCTTCCTTCAGAGTTTGATTAAACTTAATAATATCTTCTAGAGACTTTTCCATCTTTTCTTTTATCTCTCTTTCTCTCCTCCTTCTCTCCCTCCCTCACACATAAGCATGCATGTTTACATACACATAAAATAGTTGAAGTAAAAGCACACAGCCCTGGTGTCCTCCTGTTATTTTCACATTGGTGTGTCCAGAGTTTTTCAGGTTTTATTAGCTGCATTCTGATACTTGATATTTAATATTAGTGGGGGATAAATAGTTCAAATTTTGGGCTGCCAATGATTAGAAGTGAACTTGATGATGTAGTTATTATGTCAACTAGACTGCTGAGACACTTAAAGAATTGCTATGACTTCAGTATGTTGTGCTAATTTCTTATTTGAAGTCCAGCCATTGTGTGTAGTGTGTAATTTTAATATCGTTGGTGGGAATAAAATGTCCTGTCAAGTAAAACAATGGTCTCAAACCTACCTTATACAGACAGATGACGTATTTCTAAACCAACAGGAATTAAATACAGTTCCAGTGCTTTAAAAAATAATAGGTTTTTTTTTAGGCATACAACTTAAACTCCGCTGTCATGTGTTCTTCAGTTCGACCCGCAAGAGTTCTGACAACAAAATTAGAGTATTTAGAAAAGCTGTTACTGGACATTCATGAGACATTTATCATGTGAATATCAGGTGGTTTCAGAACTGTTCTTTATTGTATTACATGAAGGCCCCGCTATATACGTTGCTTTAGTTTATGTCATTTTGCTATAACGTCGTCACCTGTGTTGCTATGCTGCGTTAACATCGCCATTGTACATTTTGTGTGGTGCGTTTTTCCAGGATTTTATCATGTCATCACCCATAATTGTTAGTTCAAAGCGCACAGTACGTGCTGATAATGTGTCTGGTTGTAAGAGAACCAGGAAAAGTGTTACTCTTGAGGTGAAGTTAGATGTGTTATGTTGTTTTAAGGCTGGCGATCAGGCTGTTGATATTGGTAAAGTCCATGGTTTACCTCCAACCACAATAAGGACAATTCATGTAGGTGCTGACAAAATAAAAGAAGGTGCTAAAAACCTAATCCCTTTGAATGCTTGTAAGATCACTTGTACCAGAAGTACTCTTATGGAGAACATGGAAGCACTATTGGCCGTCTGGATTTAAGACCAGAACCAATGGAATATGCCTGTGAACAAGATGGTTGTCCAAGAGAAAGCAGTCTCTCTATGAAGATCTAGCTAAGAAAGCGGGTGATAGCAGTAATAGTAGTGCTGATGATAGTTTTGGAGGACAGTCGTGGTTTTAATGCCTCTACGTCCCTATAACTCTACCACTCCCCCTCCAACCCATCTCTGTTTTGTTTAGCCAATAAATATCAACAACTATCAAAATAAACATTACATAATACACTGTATTTCATTTAATTTTATGGGAATATGTGACTACATCATTTAATTTAAAGTAGACGTAATGGCTGGGGCTTTATTGCAAAGGCTAATGGGCGATTCTTGAAAAAGGAGAGTCTGGCATATGAGACTACGACCTCCAGCATGAGAATGGAGGTGGAGGCAGTAACAGCGGCATTCCTGTGGCTAGAGGAGACTACTGCAACACACGTTGTATTCATTACGAATTCAAAGAGTATGCTTAGCAAGGTGGAGAAAGGAATGTTTCGTGTGGAATGGCTCTCGTCGCTTCAGAGGTCACAGATCGTGAGAATTGTACAGATATTTTGCCCTGGCCATGCAGGTGTACGAGGGAATGAACAGGCTGATAGGCTAGCAGGGAAGGCACCTCTTGGTGGAATTTTGCCTATGGACAGGGGGGAGGTGGTCATGCGCTTGTGGGATCAGGTGGAGAAGGCAGAGGAACAGATTGAGAACCCATATGTGGAAAGAATGAGATTGTGGGGGATCGTATGGAAGAATATCAAAACTGAGAGGGAAGACCAGGAGAACTTTTAATCAGATAGCGGTGGGAACGATTAGTAGTGTGACTCTTCGCTGGCTGTTGAACAAGGGGACAGAGCATGGATGGGAACGTCCTAACTTCACCTCATGAGTAACACTTTTCCTGGTTCTCTTACAACCAGACACATTATCAGCAGTATCAGTTGTCTTAACTCATTTCAACTTCAACTCAACTTAATTTAAAGTCGGGTATTCCAAGAACGTAACCCCGACGTTAACCGGGCCTTCCAATATATCAACTCTAAAACAAACTAACATCAAATGCCTGAGAGAGTTATACCCAAATTCCATCCATCCATCATGTGCCATGCCGATAAGCGTGGGCGGTCATGTTTTGCCATCTCACTCGATCACCAGAGTCGTGGATCAGCTCCGTGTTTCTGTTTTGACCATGCCACGTGGCCAAGCCATCCAGGTATTTACTTCTTGGTCTTCCCCTTGGTCTTTTCCCTTCGATCTTGCCAGTTGTCACCAAGTTCTCCAATTAATTTCTTCTCATAACATGCCCAAAAAATTTTGACTGTCTACATCTTATGTCTCTAATCAGTTTACGATCTTCATTTGTTTCTTGTAGGACTTGTTCATTGGTTTTTCTGTCTGTCCATGGTATTCTTTCAGGTATTTTCCTCAGAAACCACATTTCCACAGCCATCAGATGTTTTTCAGCTTGTACTGCTCATTGTCCCATGGTTCACATCCTGATACAAAGTACAGGTCTATGTAGCAATTCAACATCTTTTTCTGTTTCAGTTATCTTCTATGGTCAAGTATGTTTTATCATCATGCAAAAGGCTATCCTTTCGCATGGTTAATTCTTGTTCTATTCTCTTCAAGGCATCTCCCATCAATGGTATGACTGTATTCCGAGATAGATGTACGATCCACTTGTTTAAGAATTGCCTTACTTGTATATTAACCCTGTGGTATTTCTTCTTTCTAGTGATGACCATAATCTGTGTCTTCTTACATTCAATCCTAACCCTAGTTGTTCTACTGGGGCAACACCGCTCTACTAAATGGTGCAGGATCTGTTCATTGTCTGCATCAAAACTGAGCCCAAAATTATACACAGAGTTAACACAAATTAGAGCAAAAAAACCTACAATGCTATTTTTCAATTCATGCCGTGTGCTGGGAATGAACGGCGGACAGTTGGCTGGCTCGGCATACTTGGTGGAGTATTGATGCATGACAAGGCAGATGTGTTGCGGCCTTGTGGAGCACGTAGTACACCTCGGAGGAGCAAATGGATCACATAGTCTGGTTGAAATGAGGCAGAGAGAGGAGTGACGAGGGATCTGCTCGACGCTCCAGAGGAAAGGCAGCGGACAATAATCAGATGGCTACTGGACTATTAGTGTTGGAACTCTTAGCTGTTGCTGAGGATGGGGATGGAGCGCTTATGGGGAATTTCACCGATCTGTGATTCCGGTTCCTAGATTAATCATCATCATCAATCATTTACATGCTTCTCTCATATTCTGTCCATGCTGCCAAACAACTTTTTATCTGAAGTTCTTACATTTTGCTTGTTTCAGCATCCTCTGGACTGTTTGAATCATTCAGAAATAATCTGAAGCAACATCAGGCAGCACATCAGGTCATGGAGCTTCTGTCAGGCTATGAATCTGCATGTACTGAACAGGTCACAGGTCTCAAGAAACTGAGTAAAAGTGTTACTCGCAATCAGCCTAAGTAGGTTCTGTGAACATTAGCTTATACACAATTTTTAATATGTTCACGACTAACAACTCATGCACATTTGATTGCAATTCTGTTAAATTTATGTTTCAGAATTAATTTTATTAAGAAGAAGGGATAGTAGTATTCAGCAAGAAAATAATGAGATTATTGAAAGATCTTTGTCATTTGTTTGATGTATTTGTTTGGGATATAATTGTGTTGTGTCAGTTTACAGCAGAGCTGCACTATTTACTCCTTTTGGATGACACATCTGACTTCTGTGGACGTTTTTTTTACCAGGTTAGCCTTCCCAGTTTTTGTGGAGGACATTTTCACAGTCAAAAGTTGTTAACGTCATCTTTGTCATTCTATCCACTGTTGACACATCGGCTGGCTTGTTAGGTTGGCTTTCACGGTAAGGCTAGGGCAGATCATGGACATTCCCTGCCATCCAAAGAAGCTTCCGTAAGTGCAGAACTGGAGCATGATGCTCTGATACTGATCTCACCCAAGGAATTGTTACATTCTGCACATGGCTGCTTAATCTCACTTCCATATATTGAGCCTCCTATCAGGGTCTTGATTAGATGACCAAAGGCTCGTGTTCACTAACAGGCGTGAAACACTCACACACACATAATGAGTGTACAAACACACAGCGATATAACTCAAACACTTTAATTGCACCTCTCAAAACGCAGTCACATCAGGCATCGCTCAAAGTTAGCGATAATTCCATTGTCAGAAACATACAATGCAAGATATCAATAATATCATAAATACAAATGAATATATCACTCACGCAATCTTCACTCTACTCAAACAAAGCATACAGGCTTTCTTCCATCAGTCTCGACTCATACACAGCAACACTCTTTCATGTCCGTCCGGTCTCGCTGTCCAAGGCTGTCTGAGCTACCAGCAGTGATTCCCTCGTTGGCCCTGCTTTCCGTTCTCGTGGTCTGCGTGCACCACACTGACCTTTGACCATCGCCTATGTAGTAGCTGTTAGTCTAGTTCACGGTCGTACCTGGTTGTTGCCAGGCGGGGGAGATGAAGCCGCCTCGAAGATTCTGACACTCCCGTGCACTCTAGGCTGCACTTTCTGGGTCCATATGTTTGCAGTTTGCATATTTTGGACTTTAATGATGCCCACATGCTATGAATTTGCTAGCCAAGCAATTTTAACCCTTTACCGGGCAAAGCAGTCCGGGAAAGTTTCTACCCCGGAATCGGGCAAACCGTCTGAAAAACGCCAGTGACTATTATGCATTGTAAAAACGCGATCTCTCGGCTTTCCGAGACTTCCAATTGTCTACTTTCGGTTTCGCCAATAGCTTGACAACTGTGGCCACCATTCGCAAGCATGTAATTTGAATTTGAATGGATTTTTAAAAATAGTTTTTGTGGGTTTTACGCTTTGTATTTCAAAATAGATTTTGACGATTCTTCAAGTGATAGCGGAGATTTCGCTGGGTTCAATTTAAGTGACATTGAAAGGCACGAAGTTGACTATTAATCGGAGCTAGATATCAGTGATCAGCATTACTTTGCGTTAGCAGTCGTGAGTCAGACTTTAAAGAAAGTGATTATGATTCGGAAAATGTGTTGTGTAAATTGCCATATAGATGACTGACAATCACAAACATCTTCTTCTTCTGCGTTCAACCGGAGTTTTTTCCAGATGCATTGTGCCTGTTTACAGCAGAGCTGCGTTCTTGCGCCGTTAGGCTGACACGTCCGACTTCTGCGGGCATTTGTTGACCAGGTTAACCTTCCCGGGATCACAAACAATGTGTTGTATTTTGTAAATATTTGTGTTCATGTGTGGAATAGCGGCATCATTCACATGAGTAAAATGTTCTGCATGCTTTTCCCTTCATTTTGCTGTTTATTTGACTAAAATCTGTTGACTAATAACTTATATGTGATATTTTTACTAACGTAACCCAAAATTTTACCGAACCTCAAAATTCTTCTTGCCCGTTCAGGACTACAAAACAGACAAACATCTGCCCGGTAAAGGGTTAAATTTGGCAGCCACTGTGACATTTTCCACTGACATGCCTGAGTGAATGTATTTGCTGGAGCTGCGGTGTTTCTCAAAGGGGACATTCATTATTTATAGTTGTGAGAGACATACACACGAAGCACTGGTTTTTTTTTTCTCTCATCACCTGTATTTCATTACTGCACGTTGTGGATGTTTGAACTGGGATGTCATTTAGTAGGATTTTCATTCGGTGGTCATATAAACCTGTCATTTAGTAGAAGTTGTATTTGACGGACATTAGAACCATTTTGTCAGTTTAGTAGGGTACACATTCGGCGGACATCATTTACCCATGATTTGGAGGTGTGCTGATGAGTGTTAGAAGCATTTCTGATCACTGCTTCTCTAAGGGCCACTAACTCTGAGATCCCCTGCTAGTTTGGTTTAGGCCAGTTATGGTCATTTATCCATGGTGTACAACGTCGATGTATGGCAGAAGTCTTGCAAGATGTTCCCTAAAACCAGCACAGAGCTTGCTGCTGCCCAAAGTGTGGTTCAGAGTATCTCTTTATGTGCATCACAATGGCTTAACTTCCCCCATGCCTGTGACAGAAGTAACCACACCACTTATTAATGGATATAAGCACATATACTTGATGTTCCTTCGCCTGGAATCGGCCAAGTTTGTAATTTTATGTACTACTTTGAGCTGCACTGTCTTCTGCAGACCCAACAGGCTTCCATAAAGTTTGATATCTAGGGTTGTTTTTCTTGGCAATATTATAGACCTTTCTAAGCTGTGTTTGGTATAACATACTCAACATGCTTTTAGTAATAGAGAAGTGTAGAGAATTTAATGTAAACCTATTCTCATGTTTTGTGGATTATTCAAAGATATTTGACTGTGTACAACATCAGAAACTTTGGGAAATCATGAGGAAAATTGGCTTTCCATCACATGTAGTACAACTCATACAAATGCTCTATCTAGACCAGTGTTTCCCACGCCCCACAGGGGGGCAATTCGAAAATGGACTCGTCCAGAGTTTAAGTTAACCGTATGACGACTCTCAATCGCTACTCGAGCTGGTTAAACGCCCAGTATAAGTAACTTCTGTCCGCCATGTTAGTAGCCGTGATTTCATTGTTAGACGTTACAGAGTTGAACTACTGGTTATACTGGGCAGGCGCTAAGCATTTCGCACTATTTGTTCTAAATGGCATGAAATGCTTAGTGCCGGGATTTGTTTCTGCAGTGTTTCGCAGTAACGCTCAGCATTCACCGTTGGTGTTAATTTGAAATAAGCGTCCGTTAAATTGTTGTAAAAGTCTCGTTGTTTAAAAAAATATATACTTTGTATAAATATAAGTGATATATAAATGGTATGTAAATTCACTTGGTAATTTTTATTAATTTCAGTTTTACAAGCAGCATTTTCCAGAAAAAATTTGTCAAATGAAAAATTTTTGTTTTATTTTACGGTGGTGTAAATGTGCCATACATATTTAAATATGCAATTTCAGTCTACGTTTACTCCAGTTCATATTATTTGTTTTTTAAAGTTTTAAACTGTTCTTATATTTATTTATTTCAGCCCAGTAGTGAAATTAGTGGTGCGAGTAAGAAAAACATTCGTCAGTATTTGGAGGAATATTTAAAATTTGGTTTCATACCCGCTGTCCACGATGAACAGGTCACCTTTTTTTCTTTTATGTCAACAATGCTTGACCAATGAATCAATGAAATGCGGTCGTCTTGAGGCACATTTGAAGGCGAAACATAATGCTCATATTAATTCAGATTTGAATTACTTTCAAACTTTAAAGAAAATTTTGAAAAAAGAGTAACATTAAAGTCTCTATTTATTGCTCATAATGCAACTATCAATCGTACTCTTGAGGCTAGTTATCAAATTTCATTACTCATCACTAAATTTGCGAAAAATCATACTATAGGGGAGAATTTAATCAAACCATCAATATCAGCATTTCTTAAAACGGTTCTGGAAAAAAGATGACAAAGACGTTAAAGCAATGCCACTAAGTAACAATACTGTTAGCAGAAGAATAGACGAAAAGAGTGAGAATATTGAAATACAACTTGTTGAAAAGCTGAAAACAAGAAAATTCTCGGTGCAAATGGATGAATCAACTTTGAGAGACAGTGAGGCCATACTTATAACTTACGTTAGACATATTGGTAAAGGTGATTTTGCTGAAGAAATGTTCTGTAATTCATTAGAAAGCACCAATACCTCCAAAGATATATATTTAGTAAGCTAAAAAAATTACTTAGATGTCAATAATATACCAATGAAAAATATAACATCTTGTGCTGCAGATGACGGGGAAGAAAAATGGTTGCTTAAAATTAATGAAAGATGAGAATCCAGAAATGCTTCTTGTGCATTGTGTTATTCACAGGGAAAACCTGGTAGCTAAAAACATTTCACCTGTTCTAAATGAAGTACTAAATTTAGTTATAAAGTATCAATGCTATTAAAGCTAGTGCCAAATGTGAACACCTCTCCAAGTTATTTTGTGAAGAACAAAATGAAGACCATGTGAGATTTATACTTCATACTGAAGTAAGATGGCTCTCGAAAGGGAACTGCTTGAAAAAATTTATGGAACTATTTGATACTCTTAGTGATTTTTTAAGCGACAAACCTGAAATGAAAAATCTGTTAACGATCTATGGTAAGGTATTTGTGAGTTATTTAGCCGATATCTTTGAAAAGCTAAATATATTAAATAAACAACTTCAAGGAACAAATAAAACTCTTGTCGATGCAAAAGCGAAAATATTTGGTTTCATTACCTTTATCGAATTATGTCAGGCACATATTTACAACAAAAATTTTGAAAAGATTCATTGGCTCCAAAAATGTGAAGTGACTGATACCGCTATATATGTTATTGTCGATCATCTGAAAATTTTATCGGCTGATTTAAAAGAAAGATTTTCTGATTTGAAACAAATTGATTTCCCAACTTGGATGATGCAACCAATGTTAGTGGATTTGTCTGATATTTCAAATATGCAGTATCAAGAAGAACTCTGAGAAATGCAAAATGATGAGTCAATTAAAACTTTATTTAATATAAAAGGAGCGGTGGCATGGCTTTGTGAGGAAACCGAAATCAAATATCCAAATGCAACCAAATGTGCAAGAGAACTATTGTTACAGTTTCCATCTTCATATTTAGCTGAATGCGGATTTAGTGCCATGAATGATTTGCTGCTTTGAAAAAGAAAAAAAAGAAATCGGCTGGATATAACAAAACGGGGAGACTTGAGACTGAAGTTAACTAAATTGGAACCTGACATAAAATCTCTTTGCAGTAAGCATCAAGCGCAAGGATCTCACTAAATTTAAATAATAAATGATTACTATAAATTAAAATAATATAAACAAATCTTTAATTAAAATTATTTTGTACTTCAATTTCAGTTCTCCATTATATGTTTTGAAAATATACTTACTGTGTTTGCTCAATAATTTCCTAGTGATTTCTTCCTAAAACCCATCATTCAAGTTTCTTTAGTGAACATTTCAATTTTTGAATATTAAAAATTATGTGTATGTTAAGGGGGGGGGGGGGGGGCATAAGATTTTAGAAAGGCTTAGGTGGGGCATAGCACAAAAAAAGGTTGGGAAACACTGATCTAGACGGTAGGACAGATGACAAGACATCAGATTGGTTTGACATCAAGCAAGGAGTCTGTTAGGACTGTGCTGTCCCCTTATTTGTTTAACCTTTACGTCAAAAATATCAGAGATGATATCAATATGATGTTTTAAATATTGGTGGTCATGAAATGCCAAGAGATTTTAAATATATGCTGATGATGCAGTATTGCAATCCACATCACAGAATGGTATAGAAAAACTAATAACCTCAACCCAAAAGAATAGTGAAAATCACAACTTATATCTTAACATAGCAAAAACAAAGATAAGACATAGAGATAAAACTAATGTGGAGAAAGAAATATATGTTAATGAGGAAAGACTGGAGGTTGTGGAAAATTTCAAATATCTTGGGTCATTGATTACCAACAATGGTGACTCAATGAAAGAAATTAAAAGACAAATATCTATTGCTCTTCAAAGACTAAAACAACTGAATAAATTGTGGAATGGGATAGATAATACTACAGAATTTAGATTTATAAGGGCAAGCATCTTTCCCATTGCAACGTACGCCTGTGAGACCTGGACACTTATTAAACAAGCTGAACAGCGGATAAATGCCTTTTAACATAAATATTATAGATGGATTCTAAGAATATCTTGGATACAGAAAAGAACAAATGCATCAATACGACAAGAGCTGGATATTGAAGAAGGTTGGCTACTAAAGACGATAGAACAAAGAAAAGTGAAATATTTTGGTCACTTGAAACGTTATGCAAGTTTGGAGAGAACAATCATGGAGGGGTATATGCCTGGGAAGAGAGGAAGAGGAAGGCCAAAGAGAAGATGGGTGCAGGGTCTGGCAGATGATCTCCAGATGAGTGTATCAGACACAGGGCATCTTGCTTGTGATAAAGTAGTTTTCTGGACGGTTGTTATGGGAGCAAATTCTGTAAGGGACATGCTACCGAACGAATGAATGAATTGGTATAATGTTCTAGCACATGTTCTGCAGTTTGAGTTTGTTGCCTGCACAAACATATTGCTGTACTGTCTTTAGCTATCTGTACATGAGATATCAATCCTGTGTCTTGTTCTGAGTCTCAAGAAAGTGAATTATCCAATGTTTCTCCTATAGATAATGGTCATCCTATGGTTGAACGGGTGGCTTTCTGAGTGTTTAAATTAGATTTTTTTCTTTTGGTTATTTGTGGCTTACTATCTGGTTGTTGTTCCCTGGTTCCTTCTTTCACTATTTCTTATTTTTCCTCATTTCCTGGTGTGCCGCAACAAGGTGAGGTCCATCGCAGAATAGTTCAACATCATTGGCGTATTTATGACAGTAGATCTTGTAGTTCTTTGTGCTTGTTGATTTTAGTGCATGGAGTACTGATTGTCAGTAAACATTACTATACAATGCATATTGTTATCTGATTGTATGAGTTCTTCGGCTGGAGCTATTATTGCTTTGACTTCAGAATTACAGTATTGGCGTAGAGCATAAAGTAGAGATTAGAGGACACACTAGACTATACAAATTGAAAGCTACAGTGGGATTCAAACCTGTCGGTTTAAACAAATGCAGCAAGGTGTTGAAGGAACAAGTGTACTTCGACTATACACTGTTGGCAGTATGTCAAAGTAAATTTGTTTCTTCAGCGAGGCACTGTCGTCATTTTAAGGCAACAGGTATTAATCCCAGTGTGGGCACTATAACTTTCAATTTGTATATTGTCTAGTGTGCCCTCTAAGCTATACTTCTTTCCTCTACTTCTGTAAGTGCTAATCAATACCTTTGAATTTATTTATTATAATAGTTCAGATGGATTTGAAAGAGTATTCTACTTATGCACCAGCACTTACAATGTTACATTCTACGCTGACCCATTTGTAAGCATGCATATCCAATATTTACATGGGTATGCATTACCAAGAAATCACAGTGTTGCTGTTTTCAGTTCTATACTATTTTGCAGTTTCCAATGCATGTGGATTCTTTACTTCTGTGTGAATCATAGATTTTAGTCTTTTCTCTTCTTTCCAATGTTTTTTATATCTGGTTCTGATGTTAACGGAGCATCTTTATGTGGTAATTCATATCAGTGTCTGAATTGAACAATTTGCTTGAGAATGAGAGTTGTGAAGAAGTTTGATGTCGCTGCCAGTCAGTAAGGCACTTGATGATAATGATAGGCTAACAAAATATGTGATGTTTGTTGACATATTACATTACATTTTATTATATGTTGGTAACTCATTCATTATTATTTATTTCACAAGATAATATATTTGTTTATTTTGTATTCCTCGAGACAAGTTCAGTGTTCAGTTGTTTATTTAGCACTCTGTACTCCTTTTGTTGTACTGAAACTGCAGGTTAGTTAGAACAACAAACACGTTTGAACAGCTTCAGCATGAGAAAAACACCTGGAAACTTCTACACTCATTGTTCAAGGACAGACTCGAGACAGAGGCAAAAGAAGAGTTGCATGATTCTCAGATGGATGGTGATGATACTTCAGGAAAAACTGTGGTAAGTTCATGTTCTGAGCTGCATATCTTTGTCTTGATGCAAGGATGAATCTCAAGAAGTAGAGCTGTTGTTGGCTATATTTTGTCTGTACTGCTGCTGCTTCCTCTGTTGCACTCTGTTTGTCTTGTCTCAGCTTGTATTTGTGCCTTGCCAACATTTCATTTGCTAAAAGTTTTTCCTGTCCATTTCTGAATATTATTTGTCCAGTGGGACTTTCAGTAAGTGTTGTGTTGACAAACATGTTGCGATTGACCATAACAATAGAAGGTAAGGGGTCATGCCGTTGTCCTACTGACATTGGAGATATGGTCTGTATGTTATTGTTGTCGTACTGTGGTTGAATCATTTCATAACTTCTGAAGCCCGACCTCTCCAGATAATAAAGTCTGTTAGCTTAAAAATTATATGTACATTTTTGTCTGCCTCTCATTTTGTATGAGAAATCGAAAGAAATGGTGTACTGAGATGAGAATCTGAATAATGATAAATACATTTATGTACTTGCAGTTTAAATTATTTCAAGTTGAATGCTTTAGATCTGGGATATTCCTGCATCATTTAGTGATTATTAAATTTATGCTTTGTTTCACAGTTCCATACAATCTTCTTGTTTTGCAAATATGGAAATTTAATAATGAACTTACTGCTATAAAATTATTTTTAGTACTAATCTATAAATGTTCTACTACTTTGTCCTTAAACAGTAGTGAATCACTGATATCAAAAAGATAATAATGAATTTATGTTAGTACTTTGTGTGGAGTTACATTAATTTTCTGAAATGTACAACTGAGAAGTTCAAGTTACATAAACATTTGACAATTATTTGTCATGCACTGAATAGAGAACCCCCTAGTATGATAGAAAATTAAATGGCAGCACTAATGAAGAGTTTTGATTTGATGAAATAGTCCGAGAATCCAGTCATTGAATCAACATATTAATATAACAGTTAATCCTGTGTCTTTTCCTATAGTAACACTACAGAAGAAGCAGTAGTCTTATATCATATAGAATATTTTATTGGGAGCTTGTTAGTAGATGACCTGTAAGGTTGTCATCATGTTTATTATGTGGAAAGCTGTCCACAAATGGGAAGGGAGAAAACAATCTCACACATATCTCTGATGAGACACAGCTGGGGTTTACATTTGCAATTTGAAAGGCTTAGCAAAGGCTATAGATTATTTTGTGCAGAAACCAGTTATTTTTACAAATTGGTGTCTCACTTGTCATACTGTTTTGCAGGTTTGGTCTCTCAGTGAACAGAACATTGCCAACCAACTGCTTGAAAAAGATTCACTGGTTAGACAGAGCCAGGTAAGATTTCTTGAAACTTCAGAAGACACATGGAAATATTAATATCCCGGGAAGATTAACCCGGTCAACAAATGCCCGCAGAAGTCGGATGTGTCGGCCTAACGGCGCAAGAACGCAGCTCTGCTGTAAACAGGCACAACGCAATCACGAACAAAAAGAAAAAAAACTCCGGATGAACGCAGAAGAAGAAGAAGAAATATTAATATAATGAGTTATGTGTTCGGTGTACAAGGTCAGGTGTTCGAATCTGCTCATCCTACTGGGTATTAGACTGAAGCCAGTTGACAATGAAGTAGCTACAACACCCAGAGGAAACGTGACCAACCCAGGCTGAATCCCAGCCAGTCCGTGTGTGCTTGGTTACATCTTGATCTGGTGTACAGATGTGAGGGACCAGTCTTGCACACCACTCTGGCTTCTGAGCTTGCAGAGTGGAAGGAGAGCTCGGCAAGAGTCCCCATGGACATGGTACTTCAGTGCCAGGTAGAGAGGAAAGTCTCTACACCAGCCTTATTTCGATCAGTGTAAGCATCTTCAAGATTCACATGACCTGAATACCAATGCATCTGACTTTAGAGTTCAAACAGTCTTCCAGAGGTTCACCAATCAATCCAGACACTGGATTCTTTATTCTGTTTTGATTGTAGATGTTAGATCTAAACTTGTTGGGGGATGCCATAAAAAAGAAGAAAATAATGTTATCTAACCATATTGCTTAAGAATTTTGTTCCCCCCCCCCCCCCCCCCCCCCATTAGTTTAACTGCAGTGAATGCTGAGTTTGTAATATATTGTGCTATTTTTATTAAAATTATAAATTTACAAATATATTCATTATTCCATGTCTTTTTTAAATACAGCTGGTTGTTGATTGGCTAGAAACATGTGCAGCTGAAAACTTAGACACATACTTCGAAAATGCAAAATTCTTTGTGGATCAACCTGTATCATGGTAAGGTTTTTTATTTTCTCTTAAAATAATAAATAAATAAAAACAGTAACATATTCTTCTCTTTTTTATATTGCAGTAGACAGACATTTGTGGCTTAGGGCAGTGAACACATTTTACTTTCCCCAACATACCGAGTTGAGGGTTCAAAGTCAGCCACAGGCGATTTGAAAGCAGACCGCCTTGCGTTGATTTCAGTTATGTGTACGTCGGTCATTCATAAAGCAGTGGCTAACCACAGAACATACAAATTACCTAATTAATCACAAGCAGCCAAAAAAAAATGCTGGGTTGATTGCAACATCCTGTAATGGACATGCAACTAACTTGATATTGCAATAGCTGGACTGAAAACTGAGTATTTAAAACGGAAAAAAAAAAAGGTAAAATTCTGAAACAGACATTATTATTTTAATGCTGGTCCGCATGGCCGAATGGGTAAGAACACACGTTCTTAAACATGCATTGTGCTGATGCCGAGGTAAGCGGTTCATCCTCTACACCGGACAGCTGGACTAAAATGTTAACCTGTCGTCCTTGACTTGGGGGTGTAAATTACAATCACCTCTGAAGTTGGAGTGGGTTTGGCTGATGGCGAGGGACACTGTTAATAGGGAAAGCTAACCCACATGCAAAATTCAGTCCATCACTACTATAAATAGTGTGTATGGATTACACTTGAGTTCAAAGCGAGAGAGCGCCCAAAAAATTTTTTTTAATGAAAAACCTTCACTTTGTTTGCATGGACTGGGAAGAATACTCAATGTATCAAGAAAATATTATATCAGAAATGAAGAAATCAGGACTAAAGTGGAGGTTATAGCTGCACTAGATTTTATTAGAAGACAGCAAGTGAAATGGTTTGGCCATGCAAGTAGGTTACCAACTAACAGTATACCACAAGCAATGATGTACAGACCAGATGAAGGAAGAGGCCAACCACGTAAACGATGGCCTGAGGGAATAGAGTCCATGAGAATATCGATACATGAAGCCCATAATTGGGCACTCTCCTGCTGTTTATACAACACCGCAAGGTACAAGAGGAACATGATGAGATGAGATGAATTTACTTTATCTAAGCCATCTCTTCTGTTGAAATGCCCCATGAATATTGTGCTCTATACCCTTTTGGTTGTGTTGAGCAGTCTAGCGTTGTCTGCAGCTCAGTATCCTGGTGTTGTTTTCTGATCTAAGCAAGATAGTCCCAGCATTCTTCTACAATACCACAACTCCACTTCCCCCAGCTTTACCACAAATTCATTGCTCATTGTCCAGCATTTACACCCATACAAAACATACCACAAAACTGTCCAGTCAGCAGATTTTTGGGCTGGTCGTGATATCTGCTTCATATAGTAAAGGACTCATGTCCATGGTGCTAGCCCCATATGTTTTTGGAATCGGCACTCAATGCGTGACCAAGGACACATTATCACACTAGCCTTGTTTTACTTCCCAGAACATTTTCTGGTGCCATTTTAGATATTTGACCTGAGAGGTTAGGTCAGATTTTTATTTTACAAATCCTTCAAATGCTTACCATAAAGTAATTATTTGTGTAGGTTATGTGTGCTGAAGACTGGGCAATGGTTAATATCCTTTTAGTAATCATGATGATGAGGGGGTCATGTTCTTATACTTGTATGCAGTGTCAAAACAAGTAACAATGTTACGTACCATTAAGACATATTGGGGGTATTATGTTAAGCCTGTGGTTGCACTGATCTGACTGCACACACTGGTTTGAAAATAATTCACCACTATCACAACCATGGACTGTATCCAGAACTACTGTATTAATAGGTGAGGGCACTAACCACTGCACTCTCAAACCTCACTATAGAATATACTTGTAAACATTCAACAGTTCATTTTTCATAACCATCATTTTCTATTTATGTTCTGTTAGTCGTGTTGCCAGTATGAAATAAATTAAGCTTATAATGTCTGCCACATTTTCATTCAACAAACTTCTAACATGAATAGAGCCATAGTTATTTGGTATTGAAATTTTTTTTTCAAGGGAAAACACACTACACCATTTACAGAAACGTAAACAAGGTCTGCGATCATCTGCTGACAGATGTATAACAGAAATGGTTAGTAATGATTGTTTTCGGTGTTATTGTTATTGAAGTACACAGATATTTTGACAATGTAGCATGTATTCATTCAGCAAAGTATCAAAATGTTAAAGAAATTAGCACTTTGCGAGAAAGCTTTCTGCAAACCAAAATGTGGAGTTTTTCATACTAAAAATTCCAAGAGAAAATGTGTAGCAGTTGTCTGTACAAATGGTATTCCCTTGCCTTTTACAATGATGTTTATATGAATTGTACATTCTTTAGATCAGTGGTTCTCAACCTTTTTTGGCCCGTGCCCCACTTCATCATATTTTTAGGACATCATTCCCCCCCCCCCCCCCCCCCCCCCTCACCATATTTTTAGAATGTCATTCACCCCCCCCCCCCTTACGTGTTTCCTCCCTAAAAATTTCCCCCTGCCCCTACACAGTATACGTAATAATTGAAGCTAAATTTAATAGCACATACTAAAACAAGTCTAGACGTCCACATAAAACATGATTTGTGGGTCTACTTACTTTATAAAATGAATTTTAGGTGAGACGTACAGAACCGTAAAGTATGAAGGGAAAAACAAGATGACGTAATCGGTTCGTGTATTAACGCAATCTTGAAATAATCTTCACCCCCCCCCCCCCCCTAGAAACCCCAACATTCCCCCCTGGGGGGGGGGGGGGGGAATTCCCCACCGGTTGAGAACCACTGCTTTAGATGATTTTCACCCAAGGTTAAAAACCCTGGTAGTTTATCTTTGCTCATAATTTTGCCATGGAAGTTGCCTATACAACCTACCGTTGGTGATTTCCACTGCTGAGGTACCCCAAGACCTCCTATTTTTAGCTTTAGTCTTAATTCAGCTAGGCCAACAGTGAAACAATAACTTTAGACTCTGCATAGATATGGATAATGGACATCATAAAAATAGGTTCAGTTCTTAGCTGTGGGTTTATTTTGTTTGTTCTCCAATCAACATATAGACATAAGTCTGTTTGTGTATTCCTACTCTGCATTGGGATGCAACACTCAAGACAGAAGTTTGGTTTGTAACAAATTTGTAAGTAGACGTACATATTTTACTGGTGTTTCTCACACAATTAGCAGTACATTATCGCCACAAAAATTGTAAGGACTGGAATGAAGTACCTGAGGATTCCATTTTGTTAGCGCTATTCAATAATAATTGGAGTTAATATTTTCACGTATTTTTAAAAAAGAATCCCTAATAACCACCCATTTGAACTAAACAATGTTTAACCTTCAAGATCTCTACCCATTGATTTGGCTGTTTTTGTTTCGTTCATGCTAGTTTGCTTGGTTATATTTTGTTTCTAAAAGGACCCAGATGCACCGCTGCGACAGAAAAGATTGCTTGATGACTTAGACCAAGAAGATGATCGTTTCTTCATCCAACATCTTTACATCTTTATCAGGGCAGGGCAGTTGGCAAAGGTCAGTTGATATTTAGAATCAGAAGAAGAAAATACTTGTAATTTCGTTATTGGTTATGTGAGATTTGTATTGCCTGAGATTGTGCCAAGTCAGCATATGGGGACACAGGTTCTGACTCCAAAACTGGTATCAAATAATAAACCTAGTCATCTAGACACGGTCGTGTCATGTGCCAGGAAGACCAAAACATGCAACAGTTCTTCCCACACTAAAATTGGTAAATAAATGTAAATTCACTATCACATTGTCTGTCTTTCTTCCTGTAGTTGTGATAGATCTGTATCTTCTGTGTAATACTGGAACAGTTCTTTTCCTTCTTGCTTTCAACTTTTGTGAAGTTTCATAAATGTGAACAACACATGTAGCAATGCAAACTCTGTACCTGCGTATCAGATAGCCACATAGCACATTTGGGCAATCGTGCAGTGTCTCCAAAATATGAGAATTTGTTGACTTGGTTAAGCAGTTTTTCTTCCATTGTAATATAACATTTTGATGTTACCTTAAGGGGAGCAAACCATAATATTTGATAACTGCATATGAGTGGTACTGTGTTTAAGAGCCTGCTATTAAAAAAAAAGTCTGAAACCAATTTATATTTGCTTATCCCTTACAGGATGTTGCAGTCAACTTCAGCATTTTTCAGCTGCTGTTGATTATGCTCAGTAGTTTGCCATTGCTTTCTGAGAGACTGGCTCACATTCCCCATAAGTTACCAATGTCGTGAGTACCGCTACCGTTTCTCGTGCAGGTTACGTTACTCACAAGAAAATACAGGATTACGGAGAAAGATGTTAACCCTTAGGCCAGGGAGACCAGCCTGAAGCCATTACAGCTCCCTAATTTGTTGACATATATTTGCATTTCTGATTGCTATATTTCCCAGGCCCAAGAATTATGCCAAGCGTGTGGTCAGCCATGGAGATCAGCAACTCTTGAAGGCTGGCGCTTGCTTCATGATCCAAACTATTACACAGGTTCTTCTTCTCTAGACATGGTTCCACTTGAGGGCAATCCTTACAGGGATGTTTGGAAAGCAGTCTGTTGGCGCATGGCTTCTGAGGTAAATGGACATGTGCTACTTTAAATCTAGTTTTACTGTTGTCCTTCAGTCGAGTATGAAAACTGGTATGAAGACATATTAGTTGCTTCCAGCTATAAGGGAAAAAACATGTTTATTGGCTGATATAAAATCATGAAAAGGTTCTCTGTTTATGGCCATTTAAGAAATAGACGCATAGCTGAAGTTTATTTCTGAAGCAGATGAAGGAAGCTAATCACAATGCAGCACATATTAACAATCCTGTAGCAGTTGACAGCCATAGAGAGTAGGCATATGGCCACTGCCCTGGGAAAAAAATGTCTGAATGAGAAATTCAACCCACAACAGTATATTCATAGTATTGGTTAATTCTGGTATATACATTGGTATCTTCATCAGCCACAGAGTTTGTGTAATGAGCTAATGTGATCTGAAAGAGTAGTAAGGAGCACTAATGCATAGTTTTGGAGTGAAATGAAGATGGTCTCTGGATGTAATACATTCATCAATCAAGCACTTAAGTATTAGCTGCAATAATGGGCGCTTATACTTATGTGTGTAAGCGGGACATGATTGATACAGGCGTTGATAATGCACATTGAGAGCAAGTCACAGTTGAGCGTGTTGCATGGAGGGCAAATATCAGAAATGGAATAAAGACAAAGGAGAAAATTATTGCAGATAAGTCACACACCGAGCGTGTGAGACGTAAGATGGTGAAAATGACATGGTGTTCACATGCATCCACTGTGGATGAACATTTACAGCGCGAATTGGCCTTAACAGTCACATTCGCCACCGTCATGGGTTGTAGTTATTATGCCTTTCTAAAGCACAATGTAACAAACTACCGTCTGTCAACAAGACTGCAAGGTGCCAATGATGCTCATGCCTAGAGTTTATTTGTCAGTTTAGTTAACAAATAAATAAGATCCATTTTCATTAACGATGTCTATCCCCAGCTTGGTGAATCAATGTTTTCTGTCTACAGCCTGACTTTGATTGTTATGAAAGAGCTGTGTATGCTGCTCTCAGTGGAAATCTTCATGCCCTGCTGCCAGTCTGCTCATCTTGGATGGATTACTTGTGGGCTTACTACAAGGTGTGTCTGGAGGTCTTTATATCATCAGCAGAATGTGATTTCCATGTCAGAAGTCAGCCACATCGTAGCTAGTTATCTGTTAAAGTTTTCACAAAAGCAATGTCATATTTATAGTTTCACATAATCAGCATGTCATTCATGATCTTACAGTCAATGTGATTTTAATGTTTACAGGTGACCTGTGTCAGTTATGTTTTTTTCATAATCCTCATGTGTCATTTGTGATTTCACATAATGTCTTACACTGATTTTACATGATGTCTTACCATTTATGATTTCATATAAGTGTTATTTTCACACAGTGTTATACTATTTTCACACAATGTCAGTTGCACAGATGTTTTACATAATTAGCCAGGCTATGTCTGATATAATCATTGTTACTGTTTTCACATAATCTATATGTCATTTATGATTTTGCACACTGCATGGCAGGCATCACTGAGGGCAACCAGCCCTGATACTTACAACAGACCAAAAAAGGTCACTAAAAATCTGAATGAAAACTTTATTTTCTCTATATATTATTAAAGATCTCACTTGCAGTAAGTTTTGTATATGTTTTACATGTATATTTTCATGAAAAGGCAGAACTCTGAATAAAATTCTTTGCTACTGCTTTTTTCTCTCTATTTATAGAAGCTATGGTTAGAATGTGATAAACATGAGTTGTATGCTTCCTACAGGTGATGGTGGATATAAGGGTTGAACAAGAGGTTCGTCTGCATCATCATACCGACCGGGTGTTGGATAGTCTACCGTCTGAGTTTCTTTACTCTGATAAACTGTAAGTTAGTTTCCTGCTGTTATTGCAAATTTTTGAAATTATTTCTGTATTGGTTTATTAGTTATCTTTGCCTTCTGATATACTTGTTAAGCTTAATTTGTGTCATCCTTGATCTCTTCCAGTATTCACTTTTCTATTTTTTTTTTTTAACCATGCCGTTTTTTTTCTCCCCAGCATATTGGTTTAAGGCGATGCTAACCCTAAAAAATTAAATTCTATAATATTTAATTTCTGTGTTCTGTTATGGTATGGGGTTTGGTACTGAAGACTGCTTATCAATAAAATACTGTCAAATTGACTGTGTACTTAACGGTTGCTATGGAAACCAAGATAAACAGCAGCCATATTGCATTTCTTAAGGAACCTCTAAAACAGTCATGTTTTAATGTACAGGCTAAATTCTATGGTTTATATTTAAATACATAGACCCTTTACAAGTGTAGTAGAAAATTGTAATGATATCTCTTGGCATTTTTTTCCCCTTCATAATTTTAAAAATTTAACGACATTGTTCATAACAATTTTTGTGGTTTTTTGACTGCTGCACAAAAACTAAATCTTAATTTTTGTCTGTTGAAAAAAACAGTGATGCAATGAAGCCATAATACTTTTCCTCATGGACTCTACACTTGTGTTGTTTCTTATGGCTCTATTGTAATAAATTGTCAGCCTACAGATAGCATTTTGTGTAAGCTGACCTTTACCGCGTCCTCCTAGGGTCACACCTTGCTTTCGGCATTCAGCAACAACATTGCGGAGTGCTGTTCCAAGGCGTTTACTGACATGGTTGATACATGGTTGTAGGGCTGAATGTATGGAGGAATAGACAGCCAGTTTTTCCCTCATTTTGTAGGGCTGAATGTATGGAGGAATAGACGGCCAGTCTTTTCCTCATTTTGTAGGGCTGAATGTATGCAGGAATAGACGGCCAGTCTTTCCCTCATTTTGTAGGGCTGAATGTATGGAGGAATAGACGGCCAGTCTTTCCCTCATTTTGTAGGGCTGAATGTATGGAGGAATAGACGGCCAGTCATTCCCTCATTTTGTAGGGCTGAATGTATGGAGGAATAGATGGCCAGTCTTTTCCTCATTTTGTAGGGCTGAATGTATGGAGGAATAGACGGCCAGTCTTTCCCTCATTTTGTAGGGCTGAGTGCATGGAGGAAGTCTTTCCCTCATTTTGTAGGGCTGAGTATATGGAGGAATAGACGGCCAGTCTTTCCCTCATTTTGTAGGCCTGAGTGCATGGAGGAATAGACGGCCAGTCTTTCCCTCATTTTGTAGGCCTGAGTGCATGGAGGAATAGACAGCCAGTCTTTCCCTCATTTTGTAGGGCTGAGTGCATGGAGGAATAGACGGCCAGTCTTTCCCTCATTTTGTAGGGCTGAGTGCATGGAGGAATAGACGGCCAGTCTTTCCCTCATTTTGTAGGCCTCAGTGCATGGAGGAATAGACGGCCAGTCTTTCCCTCATTTTGTAGGCCTGAGTGCATGGAGGAATAGACGGCCAGTCTTTCCCTCATTTTGGCTAACGATGAGCCCAGGTCTCGAACCCATGTCCGTCGGTGCTTATGACATCAGCACAGCTCGCAGTCGTCTACTAAGGTCTTCATATATTTGAACTGTATAGTAAGTCCAGGACCCTTATGCACACTTCAAGGTGCATGAGGCACATGGTGTTAGACCTAGAATATATAGACCAATCAGTGATCAATGTGTTGTTAGACCTAGAATGTATAGACCAATCAGTGCTCAGTGTGTTGTTAGACCTAGAATGTATAGACCAATCAGTGCTCAGTGTGTTGTTAGACCTAGAATGTATAGACCAATCAGTGCTCAGTGTGTTGTTAGACCTAGAATGTATAGACCAATCAGTGATCAGTGTGTTGTTAGACCTAGAATGTATAGACCAATCAGTGCTCAGTGTGTTGTTAGACCTAGAATGTATAGACCAATCAGTGCTCAGTGTGTTGTTAGACCTAGAATGTATAGACCAATCAGTGCTCAGTGTGTTGTTAGACCTAGAATGTATAGACCAATCAGTGCTCAGTGTGTTGTTAGACCTAGAATGTATAGACCAATCAGTGCTCAGTGTGTTGTTAGACCTAGAATGTATAGACCAATCAGTGCTCAGTGTGTTGTTAGACCTAGAATGTATAGACCAATCAGTGCTCAGTGTGTTGTTAGACCTAGAATGTATAGACCAATCAGTGCTCAGTGTGTTGTTAGACCTAGAATGTATAGACCAATCAGTGCTCAAGTGTGTTGTTAGACCTAGAATGTATAGACCAATCAGTGCTCAGTGTGTTGTTAGACCTAGAATGTATAGACCAATCAGTGCTCAGTGTGTTGTTAGACCTAGAATGTATAGACCAATTAGTGCTCAATGTGTTGTTAGACCTAGAATGTATAGACCAATCAGTGCTCAATGTGTTGTTAGACCTAGAATGTATAGACCAATCAGTGTTCAATGTGTTGTTAGACCTAGAATGTATAGACCAATCAGTGCTCAATGTGTTGTTAGACCTAGAATGTATAGACCAATCAGTGCTCAATGTGTTGTTAGACCTAGAATGTATAGACCAATCAGTGCTCAATGTGTTGTTAGACCTAGAATGTATAGACCAATCAGTGCTCAGTGTGTTGTTAGACCTAGAATGTATAGACCAATCAGTGCTCAGTGTGTTGTTAGACCTAGAATGTATAGACCAATCAGTGCTCAGTGTGTTGTTAGACCTAGAATGTATAGACCAATCAGTGCTCAGTGTGTTGTTAGACCTAGAATGTATAGACCAATCAGTGCTCAGTGTGTTGTTAGACCTAGAATGTATAGACCAATCAGTGCTCAGTGTGTTGTTAGACCTAGAATGTATAGACCAATCAGTGCTCAGTGTGTTGTTAGACCTAGAATGTATAGACCAATCAGTGCTCAGTGTGTTGTTAGACCTAGAATGTATAGACCAATCAGTGCTCAGTGTGTTGTTAGACCTAGAATGTATAGACCAATCAGTGCTCAGTGTGTTGTTAGACCTAGAATGTATAGACCAATCAGTGCTCAATGTGTTGTTAGACCTAGAATGTATAGACCAATCAGTGCTCAATGTGTTGTTAGACCTAGAATGTATAGACCAATCAGTGCTCAATGTGTTGTTAGACCTAGAATGTATAGACCAATCAGTGCTCAATGTGTTGTTAGACCTAGAATGTATAGACCAATCAGTGCTCAATGTGTTGTTAGACCTAGAATGTATAGACCAATCAGTGCTCAATGTGTTGTTAGACCTAGAATGTATAGACCAATCAGTGCTCAATGTGTTGTTAGACCTAGAATGTATAGACCAATCAGTGCTCAATGTGTTGTTAGACCTAGAATGTATAGACCAATCAGTGTTCAGTGTGTTGTTAGACCTAGAATGTATAGACCAATCAGTGTTCAGTGTGTTGTTAGACCTAGAATGTATAGACCAATCAGTGCTCAATGTGTTGTTAGACCTAGAATGTATAGAACAATCAGTGTTCAATGTGTGATGTGGTCAACATCACACTGGCCACCTGTACTCCCCTAGACATTTCATGGAACCCATTTTAGTCAGAGTCCATCTGGGAACTCCGTGTGGATTTGAACCCATAGCCACCATGCTGGTAGTCAAGCAGCTACCCACTGCGCTACAGCTGGTATATTTTCTAGTGTCTTGGAGGATACCACTGCTTCACTACCATTGCTCTTGCCATAGTTGCTCATATGATGAAGTTGTGGAACTGATTTTACAAATATGATTCTATTTTCAGGCTGGAGCCACAGGAGATATTCAAAGACATTGCAGCAAGCATCAATGAGGTAAGCAGTGCGGTATTTCACTCTGAAGGTTTACTTTTTTATTTATTTATATTTTTGTTTGGCACTCACTCGCTTTGAACTCAAGCATAGTCCATACACACTACTTCTAGTAGTGCTGGACTAAATTTTGCTTGTGTTTCCCTATTAACAGTGTCTCTCGTCATTATGAGAACCCACCTTGACTTTAGAGGATAGGAAGGTTTATTAAAACACATATTGACCAGTTTCTTTAGTTGATTATCATCTGAGGCTTAGTAATATGTAAAGTATTTTTCTTTACTCAATCACTGACAATATTTTTCAGAGGAACTGAATGACATCATTTTTCCTCACAGATTTCTTCCTTCAACCCATTCTCTGGACAGAAGATTGGATTTGAAGCATTTCTGACTAGGGTGATTGATTGACTGATCTAGGAACTGACATCACAGCATTCGGGGCATTCCCATAGGCACTCCGCCCCCATCCTCAGCAGTCAGCGAAGAGTTCCAACACCAATAGTACCAGTAGCAATCTGATTATATGTCCGTTTTGCCTTTCCTCTGAGTGTCGAGCGTAGGCTAGATCCCCTCGTCACTCCTCGCTGCCTCATTCTTGCCAGACCATGACGATCCATTTGCTCCTCCGAGGTGTGCACATGCTCCCACAAGGCCACAACCACGTCTGCCTTGTCATGCATCAATACTCCACCAAGTTTTGCAGAGCCAGGCAATCTGTCCGCCTGTTCATTCCTGTCAGCACACCAGCTTGCCCCGGAGAAAAGATCCAAGCGATGCTTGCCACCTGTGACCTCCGAAGCGAAGCAAGCCACTCTGCATGAACCTTGCCTGTCCTCACCTTCCTCAGCATACTTTATGAGTCAGTTACAATCGTAATGTGTGTGTGTATCGTATTATCGATCCAGCGGAAAGCTGCAGTGACCGCCTCCACCTCCATTCTTAAGCTAGATATTGTGGTACCATATGCCAGGCTCTCCTGCACCAAACGTCAGCCATTAGCTTTTACTATGAACCCCCAGGCACTTTTCCTACCTCTCGACACCGAACCATCTGTGTAGATAACACATCACTCGAGCAAGCATTATCCTGCATTAGTTGCTGGATTTCCACTTATGTGGTCCCTGCTGGCCACTCCCTGCACTCCTGGGTCAATGTGATTATAACTCTGCTGCTCCGCTGGCACTCTGACCCACTCCTCTCCTTGCCTAATGTTCTCCAAGATGCACACATGTCTGACCGTATCCTTTGCCTGAGCGATCCATGATTCAGTCGCTGACCCTTAACTGTGTCCAGCACCTCATGCAAAGGGTGATCTGTGTCTGCAGCTAATGAGGTATGCCTTCACCTGCATCACCTTGAGCCTACCTACAACAGTCGGCAAACCAGGGATGTAATGCATACACACTACTGGGGTGTCTCTGGTGCATCCCAGAATGACCAGCATAGCTTCGTTCTGTATGCGCTTTAACTTCACCAGCTGACTCTTTGAGACAGTGAGCAGTCCTAGTCCATAATCAGTCACTGAGAGGATCAAGTGCTGGTATGGTGTGAAAAGCATTCTCTGCTCTGTGTCCATTGCAGCCATAGTTTTAAGTGCATTGAGTCCCTTTTGAGATCTTGTCACAACCGTCTCCACATGGTCCTTGAAGGACAGGCTCCTGTCAAATGTGATTCCCAGATACTTCAGTTTGTTCTCTCTGTTGACGTTTCTACCATCTATAGTGAGGCTTGGGACATCAGCACTCACATGCCTGTTGTCCAGAGAGCACCACAAAACAGCTGCCTTTTCCGGGTGGATGACAGCACTCATTTCAGTGCACCAGTCAACCACTTTGTCTACTGTCACCTGTAGTTCCTGGGCTGTTTGTACCCTATCTCTCCCCTGCCTATATGCAAGAATATCATCTGTAAATGTTAGTATTCTTCCAACCCCTGGTGCTTCTAGGTTTGCAGTCTTGCTCGTATACACGTTAAAGAGCACAGGTGAGATTGCAGATCCCTGTGGCAGTCCCAGGGTTAACATATGTGGCTTTGAGGTCCATGCACCCAGACTGAGAGCAACCCGACTAGAATAAGGACGGCTGCTATCCAGTTCACCAGCCAGGGATTTATCCCCTTCTCCATCAGTGCGGTCATCAAAATATCATATCTGACTCTATTGTATGCATCCTTGAGATCAAGCGCTGCCGCCATCATTTCCTGTTTACTCTGGAACCCCTCAAAAACGTCAAAGGCAAAAGTGGCTGCATTTGATCAGGTATCTATTTCTGGCCTGCAGCTCCCCAGATCTCTTGGAAGAAGCTTCCCCCTTTCCAAAATCTCTTGCAGCATGACAGCGACTATCTTCTCTAAAACCTTCCCAAATGTATTTTGAAGGGTGATGATCCTAAAGCCGCTAAGCTTTGAATGATCCTTGAATGGTTTTGGGAGAGGGATGAGATAGCTGTGCACCCAGGCTGCAGTACTGATGCTGTCCTAATGATCTGGTTAAAGCAGGCGGTCATCTCCTTCAGGTCTACATCGCTCAAAATCTTCATGTGGCTATACCTAACCCCATCGGGCCCTGGTGCCGTGTCGTTTGCCTTTTTCAAAATATGTTTAACATCATCAACCCGTATGATGTCTTCATAATGCATATTTTTCATGGTGCCTGATAATTCCTCTCTAACTGCATCCCTGGTGTCCGCATCATTGTGATTGGTATGCTCTAAACATCTCTGGAGAAACGCCTCCCCTTTCTCTTTGTCTGTTGTCACGCGCACAGTATCATCTCTATAAATTGTTCCCACTGTCATAGGCGGATCTTTTCTTTGTATTTGTCTGTGTAGCTTCCAGAATTTTCGCAGTGTTTTATCACTTCCAACCTTCTTCGTGAAACATTTCTATTTTGCGTTGTTGGCTTCAGTAACACAGCACTTGAAAACCTCCACCTTATCTTTCTTGACATTTTCTGCTGTATCCACTTCCTCTCGTGAGCTTCAAGGTGTCTGCCACACTTTCCTTAGCTGCTTCACTGCAGCTCTCTTTGCTTTCCAAGCATGGTCTACTTCTGGAGTCCACCATGGGGGCTGCAAAAAACGGGTTTTAACAGTCCTGTTGCATGCCTCCTGTCTGAGGCATCCAAGAAGGCTGTCGGTCCACTCATACCGAAAGGTCTTGCGCGCTCTCCCAGTCTTAACTTTCCTGGATTTAGAGATCAGGACTGAACACGGCATGTGATCACTCCCATGGTCATTCAAAACAGTCCACTTTTCATCAAGGACTGATGACTGGGAGACAAGTGCCAAGTCAATAGCTGTGTCGCATCGCCAGGCTCATTGCCATTCTAGTCGGCCTCCCATCATTTATGCAGACCACATTGAAGTCCACCATGGCATCCGCAAGGGCAATTCCCTGTCAGTTTTCTCCACTACTGTCCCATTCTCTGTTCCTCGCATTGAAGTCTCCACATATGAGTAGCCTATCACCTGGTAATTCCTCCAATTCCTTAAGCCAGTCCCAGTGTTCCTTTCTGACAAAACAGTCCACTGTGGCATATACGTTTATGATGTTCCAACTTAAGCCACCAATCTCCATTTGTATACCCTGAACCTCTCTTGCACTGTGATTCCACTGCCTCAAGTCAAGTACCACATGCTTCACTCCTTCCTTCACCAGCAGACCTTGCCCATGTCTCTTCTGCCCAGTAGGGTTTATATAACTGGCGTACCCAGGACAATGATATTTGTCTGTATTTAGCTCCTGGAGCAGGAGGATATCAAAATCATATATTAGCCTCTCCAATACAAGACCTCTCTGCCGGGCACCACGACAGTTCCAGTATCCCACTCTTACATGGTTGAAACCTAGTCTCTCCACTTTTCATCTTGTTCTCCTGGCGCCTGCTCTCCTATTTCTATGCCTTCTTCTCACACCATTTCCTCGTCTTCTCCTCCTCTCTCTCTTCGCTAACCTCTGAAAGATGTGTCAAGTGCAGAGCACGCGCTCCGCTTGACATGGCGATTATTCCCGTGTTTAATTAATTCCATAAGCAAAGTTTGGATATTGCAGGAAATAACCAGTCACCCTAGTATTGCCTGCTTGCTAGGGAAGAGTCAGGGGATGTCCCACAGGAGTCCATATACCTGGTGCCGCCCCGCACGCCTGCCAGACGTCCAACGTTTACGACCAGCTTACCCTTGGCCATCCAGTTCCTTAGCACGCTGGTCCACCTTGAACTTGGGGGTTTATATTTGGAGTTTTCCGTCTCCTAGATGTACACATAATAATTATGTGCACATAATATGACATACTAGGCACATATGGCTATATGGGGGAAGTCTGAGTGGCCGTACATATTACACTTTCTATACACATAATATGACATACTAGGGACATATGGCAATATGGGGGGCAGTCTAAGTGGCTATACATACGGGACTGTCAACTTTTAATGTGCAGACAAGAGCGATAATGTGCTTCAAAATCAACTCCACCTGTAAATGGCTGACTCTTTGTCAACACAGCTATGTCAGTAACATCTCTCAGTCAATATAATGATGTCAGTAACATCTCTGTCAATGTGGTGACATCTCTGTCAATATAGTGATGTTAGGAAAGACATGTGTCAATGTGGTGACATCTTTGTCAATACAGTGATGTAACTAACATGTTCCTGTCAAGACAATGATGTCAGAAATACCAATTGTCGGGGAACACTTGAGCCAAGACAGCACATTCAACAATTCATATGGTTGCTCATAGAAGTAGACAATCTCTGGAACTACAGTGAAGTTAGTAACATGTGTGGCAACATAGTGATGTTGGCAACACCATGTCTCAGGAGTGGACACTGAAGGCAGCTGTAGTGGGGCTACTAAAGACAGACATTTGCAAAATATGGCAGCAGTACATGTCACGGTTGATGACAGATTCCTGATGATATGGCATGGCTAATGACAGATGCATGACGATATGACACAGCTGATGACAGATTAATGATGATATGACACAGCTGATGACAGATCCATGACAATATGACATGGCTGATGACAGATTAATGATGATATGATTCAGCTGATGACAGATGCATGACAATATGACATGGCTGATGATAAATGATGATAGATGTGGGGATGAAGATGACACCACAGCATTGAGAGGTGGAACATCCTATGAAACACACAGGAAGGTTAACCCCGACAACAAATGCCTGTAGAAGTTGAATGTATCGGCCGATAGGTGCAAATATCACAGCTCTGCTGTAAACAGATAGAACACATTTACGCCCAAAACAAACATGTCGGACAAATGAAGATGAAGAGCAGTAGATAAAACATCTTGCGCATGTTGAACATTTCAGGAATAGAGCAGTTACCCACAGCAGAGTACATACATGTGCAGCAAAAATAGTCTTGCAATCAGTTAATCAGTATTAATTTGAAAAAAAAATATGTATGTAATTTCCTGTCATCATCATATTATTTGCTTTTACTATCTTGTTCTCCTCTCATCTTTCCCTTACTTTGATTTCAGACTGTGAGACTACAATCAGAAAATTGGTATCACGTGATACAGAAATATGTCATCCTTGGAGACATACCAGGTACTATCTCATCTAGAAGTAAATTATTACCGAATTTGTATGCATATGCAGATGGTACAACTGCCACTTTATCTGTCATTGTCTGTAGTTCCTTCTGACATTTTACTGTCAAGAGGTATCATCAACATAGCGTATTGTACTTATTTATATGTTTGTAATATTTGTGTAAAAAAGTTATACATATTTTGTTTTCATTAATAAAAGTTGTTACTGGTCACTAATGATGACAGCAGAAAATGAATAAAGTAAAGAGGGCTATGGATTCCACAGGCAGAGAAACTACAGGCAAGTTACTACATTCAGATAAATATACAGGGGCAAGAATGGATTGACAGTGGCAGAAACAAGAACAACTTTCTTCAAAGCATCATTACATTGGACAGAAAGTGATTTAATTGGCTTGGCAGAATGAAGGTCAGCTATTGATTGATGAACATGCCAGCAGACAGGATACAATAGTATCCACAACAGCTCTGTGCATCAGGGAGAGATGTCAGCTGTGGGATTCACAGCTACATTGCGGGGTTTGGTTATTGCTGAGCATGATGGTGCATGTAGGGATACAGCCTCAAGTGTTCAGATGGGGATGGCTAGCTGGTACTCATCAGAGACATTGTAAGAGTATCAGAGCGTGTAAAGTAAAGTTAAAAATGGTTGGGTCTATCATGAGTGGATGTCAACCAAGGACACATGAATATACTGCCCAGTTTATAGAGAAAAGCAATAGGTGAGCAGATCTTAGTGTGATTCCTGCAAGGTGGAATATGTCAGGGGATCTCAAGTGTTGGCCAGCATCTAAATCCTGTACCATGTGCTGAGAGAGATGGAACATCTTTGGATCTGTATGCAGTGCTGTGGTCTCAATTCTGTATCAGCCATTAATCATAGGGATGGTAGAATGTAAATTAGCAACAAGTTGTGGTGAAGGACTATTTTGGTCCATGTGAAAACAAAACCGGTCTCCATGGCCAAAGGCTTGTGAATGCGGTTCGTGAGCCAGGTACCAGGCGTTCCAAGCTCATCTGCGACCGATTTGTGCAGCAGACTGTGTCGCGTTGTTATAATGTGCTGGTATGGGAGCCGGTCGTTCAGAAAGCAATGGCAAACTTCTGAGCGTAACACTTGCCTGGTACATCAGCAGCAGCTGAAAAATGCTGGTGTTGACTGCAACATTTCCAAACTTGTAAACATTGATTTTGTCTACTTTACAATAATGGATACAAGATTAGAAGGAAAAAATAATTTGGTAAAAAGAACATTTCAAGGAAATCCATCCATCATGTGCCATGCCGATAAGCTGTGGGCAGTCATGTTCTGCCATCTCACTCGATCACCAGAGTCGTGGATCAGCTCCGTATTCCTGTCTTGATCATGCCACATGACCAAGTCATCCAGGTATTTACTTCTTGGTCTCTTCCCTTCGACCTTGCCAGTCGTCACCAAGTTCTCCAAGTCATTTCTTCTCATAACATGCCCAAACAATTTTGACTGCCTACGTCTAATGACTCTAATCAGTTTACGATCTTCATTTGTTTCTTGAAGTACTTGTTCATTGGTTTTTCTGTCTGTCCAAGGTATTCTTTGCATTTTCTTCAGAAACCGCAGTTTTTCAGCTTGACTGCTTATTGTCCATGCTTAACATCCATACAAAAGTACAGGTTCTGTGTAGCACTTCAACACTCCTCAAGGAACTAAGTATTTAAGAACAAATGAAAATTGGAATTGTGAATTTAACTGTCAGGCTGTAGAAAATGTTACTGTGACAAATATTGAGTCACACTAGTAAAAGACAATCAACAACTGTCCCCATGCCATCGTGGCATATTGAGAATATGATGCTGGTTTCATATTTTCTCAACCAATCAGCAATGGGTGGATAATGTAGTCAATATCACACCAAGAGTGTCTACTCTTTCTCTCCCAACCCAAAACCTACCCCCATCCCAGACATGTGAAATAATGCAGAAACATTCCAAGCCTGTAGATATTTGGTTGCATATTGATGTAGTGGCACTCTAAGACATGTCATAGGCACTCAATCTTCCTTGATGTGTATGCAAATTGTGTTTTACACTGCAGTCATTTCTTCAGCTTTGAGGTCATTGGTCCATGCTATGTCTGCAACTGTGTTGCCAGATTGATCCATCTTCTGTTGCAGGTCAGTGTTGGAGGCCCATAATTTCTGCTTCAGCACTACACCTTGAAGCCATGTTTGGCCTGATAGGTCTCTGTCAGACCTGTAGGGTATGTTCAGGATTATGGACTTCATGGACATTGATAGATGTACGCATGACCTATCCTCTCTTACACTGCTCCTGCAACTGCCATATGGATGATTTTAGTCAGTTTCCTATTTCTTTAGCTGCTCTTTAAAAATAGTTTGTGTGAAAATTCAATGTATTATGGACGTTCATTTGAAACCTGTGCCAATGGCTTTATTACAAAAGCATGAAAGAAACATTAACAGGTGTGGTAGAATTAAACAAAGCATTCATTTTGAATGAATTATGCACCATGGGTTGGTCAGAAGAAGTTGCCGTAGGCATTCAGGCAAGCATCCCATTGCTTAGGTAGGCGGTGAATGCTGTCCGCAAAAAAGGATTGTGGTTGCGCACTGAACCAAGTGTTTACCGCGTTCATTACATCTGCATCTGTGTGAAATCGTTGCCCCTTGAGAGCTTTTTTTTAGAGGTCCGAACAAATGAAAATCGCATGGTGACAAATCAGGACTATGGGCTGGATGTTGCAGAATTTCCCACTTCTTCCAAGCTAATGCTTCCTGCACAATCTTTGCGACATGCGGACGAGCATTATTGTGCAACAAATTCACACCACAAGAAAGCATGCTGGGTCGTTTATTCTTGATGGCTTTTAGCAGCTTGTCTAGTGTTTGCAAGTAGTGGGTAGAGTTGATGTTGACACCAGGTTCTTTAAAGTCGGCCAACAATAGCCCTTCATGGTAAAAAAATGCGCTCAGCATAACCTTACCAGCGGAAACATGTAACTTGAATGTTTTGGCTTTTGGTGATCCAGTGTGCTTCCATTGCATGCTCTCTCGTTTGCTGCTCGGTTCAAAGTAGTGACACCATGATTCATCGCCTGCCACTGCAGAAGAGAAATGCATCACCCTCCACTCTGTAACGCAGGAAGTGGTTCTGACACCATCCCATGCATTCCTCTTTTTGGTGGCCGGTCAACATCCGTGGTACCCACTGTGAACACACCTTCTGATATTGCAGTTTCTTACGAACGACCTTTTGAATTGTCCCAATTGACACATCAAATTCTTTCACTAGTGAACATATGCTTCGACTACGGTTCATCTGTACTGCTGCATCAATTTTGGCGATGGTTTTTTCTGTTGCAACAATATGCACTTGACCCAGCCGTCGAAGATCTGTCATGAACTGACGTCCTTTCCAAAACATTCGTACCCAGTCTTTGACACACATTTGTTACCGTACGCTGCCTGCATTCTTTGATGAATGTCCATTGGTTGACATCCTTCAAATGAAAGAAACTGAATCACCGCTCTTTGAGCTTCTTTGGACATTCGGCCATTTTCTTAACAGTCAGAAACAGAACCTATGCATCATGGGACGATAAGCACGTCCTCTTTTATTCATTGGTCAGTACTTATCACATAACTATGACATGATCATATTCAACATATGCAATTACACGTGGTGCGGCACAAACTGATTTCAAATGAACGCCCCTTATATTTCCTTTATTTATGACCCTTATTTCAAGAAAAGAAGCCATTTTCTTCATGACCTCACAGACTAAAGACATGGCTACAGTCATTAGTCATTGTTCTCTACCATTGAAGACAGCTACTGCCAGTAGTTTATTGTTCTATGTATCATTCAAGATATGGCTGCTGCCAGTAGTTTATTGTTCTATGTATCATTCAAGATATGGCTGCTGCCAGTAGTTCATTGTTCTGTTTATCATTGAAGACAGCTACTGCCAGTAGTTCATTGTTTTATGTATCATTCAAGATATGGCTGGTGCCAGTAGTTCATTGTTCTATGTATCATTCAAGATATGGCTGCTGCCAGTAGTTCATTGTTCCATGTATCATTCAAGATATGGCTGCTGCCAGTAGTTCATTGTTCTATGTATCATTCAAGATATGGCTGCTGCCAGTAGTTCATTGTTCCATGTATCATTCAAGATATAGCTACTGCCAGTAGTTCATTGTTCTATGTATCATTCAAGATATGGCTGCTGCCAGTAGTTCATTGTTCTGTTTATCATTGAAGACAGCTACTGCCAGTAGTTCATTGTTTTATGTATCATTCAAGATATGGCTGGTGCCAGTAGTTCATTGTTCTATGTATCATTCAAGATATGGCTGCTGCCAGTAGTTCATTGTTCCATGTATCATTCAAGATATGGCTGCTGCCAGTAGTTCATCGTTCTATGTATCATTCAAGATATGGCTGCTGCCAGTAGTTCATTGTTCTGTTTATCATTGAAGACAGCTACTGCCAGTAGTTCATTGTTCTGTGTATCATTCAAGATATAGCTGCTGTCAGTAGTTGATTGTTCTGTTTATTTTTTGAGATGTGGCAGCTTTCCTTTGTACTGTTGAGTTTATATTAAATGCTGGAGAGTTATGTTCTATATTTTAAAGACATTGACAACTGGAAAAATTTATGGAACGAGAGACAGAGGGAAGATTTCTGACGTCCTTGTGTCACGGCACAGAAGGATGTCATCTCACAAAATTGATACATGCAGGTGGAGATCACAAGATGTGGAGAAGCATGATTGTCCATGCCAGTCAAGGCACTTGATGATGATAATTTTGTCTGTTTTCTGTATAAATGTTAATAGCATTCTTATTTGTGTATTTTACTCTGTATCTGATTTGATCAGCTCTGATTGAGGTGATGTACAGTTGGCTTCAGAAAGACAGGGATTCCTTACCGAATCACTTGGTCAGACTCATGGCCCATGTGGTGCTGTTCCTGAAAGCCATAGGCCAGTCTTGCAAGGTAAGACATGCCTGTTGTTTATTGTGGCTTCAATTAATGCTGGCTCCGTAAGTGGTGTGCTAAAGTAACAGAACGGTGAGGAAGGGGGCTGAGTGGTCTTGAGGTATGGTGTTATAACCCAACATAGTGATAGTAGTTGTAGTAAATTGTTATAGCCCAACACAGTGATAGTAGTTGTAGTAAATTGTTATAACCCAACACAGTGATAGTAGTTGTAGTAAATTGTTATAACCCAACACAGTGATAGTAGTTGTAGTAAATTGTTATAACCCAACACAGTGATAATAGTTGTAGTAAATTGTTATAGCCCAACACAGTGATAGTAGTTGTTGTAAATTGTTATAACCCAACACAGTGATAATAGTTGCAGTTACTTGTTATAACCCAGCATAGTGATGGGGGTTGGATGTTATTGTTTGATATAACCTAACTAGAGGTCAGTGTTGCTGAGAGGTTTAACACACATGTACTGAAACTTATAATGTGCTGATGACAAGGTTGTAGGTGTTCTCCACATGCCAGTCAGTTGGACTTAAACATTAACTGCATGTTCAGAAAGCACTGACAAATTACTGAATATTAAAGTGCCTAGCAAATCTATCACAAACAGCCAGTAGGGGCTGGGGTTGATTGCAACATCCTGCAAAGGACCCATACATGCACACAAACTTTAAAGTAAAAAGTTAGATGATGACATGGAAACAATAGCCACAGCATTCAGAGTAGCAGGCATGATTAGCATAGACTGAATATATGGTTTTGTGTTGCCGTTGTCTGTTACAGCTTACACAGTGATGATGGTCTGACTTTTTATATCTTACATAGGGATGGTAGCATTGCTGAAGCTGTTATAATCTTGGCATGTGATAGTGATAGTTGTTGTAGGTCAACATAATAATAATGGGTGAAAAATAACCTAAAATAGTAATAATGGTAGGACTTGTTATAATCTAAAATAGTAATCGTAGTAGGAGTGCCACAAAATGGTGACTTTGGAGCAGAGTGGTTGTTTTTGTCTGTATTGTCCCTTGTGTTGATCAGCAAACACTGAAGTAAAATGTACATCTACTACTGATCTCCAGGAGGAGCTGTGTGAGGCAATCATTGAGGCATATGTCAAGGACTTGATCAGAGACAAGCATAAAAACCTGATTGCATTCTATGTAGCCACATTGAGTCAACCTGCACAAATACAGTGGTATGCAACATTCCTGGAAGGTACATTTTCATGTCAATCTCATATTTGGTTTAGTTTCTTTAACCAACACCAACATTCTAATCTGAGGTTTATTTAAGTACACAGCTGGAGTGTGTGAGTTGTAATAGTTCAGAAGTCTTGATGGCCTTACTCATTGTTAATGATATTCATCTATTTCATCAATGAAAGACTATTTCATCAATGAACTTGTATTAATCTAAGGATATATGTTTAAAGCATCTTAGCTTTGTTAATGTTCTTTTCTAGTTCATTACCATTTAATCTGCCATTGAATTCAAGAGTAAACAGTAGTTATATTGTTTATATATATATATTATATATTATATATATATATAATATATATATATATATATATATATATATATATATATATATATATATTATATACACACTAGCTGACCCTGCCGGCTTCGCCCAGTACTGGTGGGGAGCATCTCATTTAATTCATATAAGTAGTCATACAAGTTATCATTAAATTCATAAACAAAAAGTAACTTAAAGAATGTCCTTAACAAACCATCCATTATTTTTAATGAAAACTCTTTCTAATCACCTGCATGACTACAGTAACTTCTTAAGCAAATAAAGATGAGTTACAATGTTATGCATTGTGCATTATTTTTATGAAAACTATTGAAAATGCCTTACAGATTGTATCATTATTTATTATAACTCATATGCCGGTACATAACTATGGACACAGAGTTTATAAATCTTTGAAAACGATGCCACAATATGACTATAAGTTATACAGAAAAGTTATGCCCCTTGAAATAACTTTTACGGAGTTAGGTCCCCTGAAATATATGAAATTATAATGAAAAATGCAATAATACTGAGTAAGCAGGCGATTTCACACTAACAAAATATCACAGTTGGCAGCTCTAGGAATGAAAGGAAGGCGTGTAGAAAATTTCATCTCAATCGGATGGGCCGTTCGCGAACACATAAAGGACATAAATACAGACAGACAGACGATCCTTATTTATATATAAGATATATATATATATATATATATATATATATACTATATATATATATATATATATATATATATATATATATATATATATATATATTTATGAGTGGGTGAGTGGCACCTTACAGTCTTGACAGACCAAAGTATGTGAGTTGGAATGTGGCCAAAATTCCATCACAATGCCTGGGCAGAGCTTCAGAGAACATGTGGTGCCCAAACGACATGTTCCCTCTCTTGGCCTTGACCTGTCTGGTCCAGAGGAATGGGTAATCAATACGTCAGGGACAGGGTAGGCTGCAGACGCTGGTGGCTCAGCGTCAAACCTCCGAGACCTCGCCTCCACGAGCAGGTGGCAAGTGATAGCCAGACCCAGGCACCCAAGGGACCCTACTTACAGGCGATCAGCCAAGTCCCACAGGTGAGGGCCTTGTACGTGCCTGGACCATAGGATGTGTACATCTGTCAATCACAAGTGTCCGGACCTATGTATAACGTGTACTACTGTCAGACTCCCCGTCTGACTTTTGCGGATCCCGCGACCACCGGGAATAGTATATATATGTGTGTGTGTGTGTGTGTGGGGGTGGGTGGAGTGTGGGTGTGGTGAGATAAGGTAGCCAACACATTTAGTCTTCAGGGAAGATTTCTGCTACTGTGCACATTTTAGACCTGTTGAGCAATAACGTGGAAGAGATCCAGAAAGGAAAAATTATACAAAGCATATTTGTGGAACTGTCACGAAAAATTATTTTATAAAGTAGCTTCTGTTCTTGAAAATTATAAAGTTTCAGTGTATTCTGTTCTGTAATGTGCATTGTTATTTTAATGTCTGATTATATATCAACTTTAACATCAGCCAAAAATACCAAAAATGTTCCCCTGCAACACAAAAACAGAACACACATAAAAGTCAGTTTTGAGCTGGTATTCAGTTTATTAATAGAGTTGATTTAGAACACCGAAGAAACATGAACACAAGCTAATCTGTGTGTTAACATTTCCCAGATATTGAAACACAGGCAGAACGAAAGCAGTGCTTGGTTTGGGCAGAAGAAGAAGGCCTTGATGTGGGACTTATCGCCAAAACAGTTGTGGAGAAAGTCAGACTGAGAGAAACTAAAGCTGGGCTACCAGAGAATAGTTTGGCACAAGATCTAACAATTTCAGAGGTAAACAGTGATTGTGCAGATTCTGTAACTATATTAGTGAGGTGTTCATGAACTACCAGCACATCACAGTTTGCTGTTGCAAAATTATTGACATACTTTAACCAGACATGTGCTAAGTTTCAACTGAATTTTGTCAAATTGTGAACACATGATTCTATTGTGAAACTATATACATGTCTTGTTATATTTATATGAGGAAAGGCAAAGGACCCCTGTTTACATGCTTTGAGTCATTTAGTGCTGGCCCTGTATTTTTATCAACTAAAATCAGCATTCAAGGGGTGATGTGGTCAATATGCCTGTCGCCTTGACTTCCCAAGACATTTCCTTGTTCCCATTTTAGGCTGGGCTGATCTGGTTGCTGCCAGTGTCAGTTGAACAAATCTGCTTTGATGCAAATTTATACCCATGACCACGGGCAAGCAAGAGTATATTTAGATATGGTAAGACTTATTGGTCATGATTTCACCACTTGGCATGAAGTTTGGAGTTACCTGTAGTAGTTATTGAGTGAGCAGTTGCTGTCAGTGCCACCAGCAGAAATGTTCATGTGCTTTTTGAGACACGCCTACAGCGCAGGAGCACTGTCAGACTAGGACATTGGGGAGCATGAGTCTTTCAGTTCATTAGATCACTACATCCCGGGAAGGTTAACCCGGTCAACAAATGCCCACAGAAGTCGGATGTGTCGGCCTAACGGCACAAGAATGCAGCTCTGCTGTAAACAGGCACAACGCAGTCACATCCGGAAAAAAAATCCGGATGAACGCAGAAGAAGAAGAAGAAGATCACTACATTGTTTGACCCATATACTGTTGATGCAACATACAAGAGCATTCTTTCTTCTTCTTTTTTTGTTTTGGCATCGAAAGCTGAAATTAATTCTAAGTTGAAATGCTTGCCTCCACCGGCTTCTATAACAGTAAGCAGATGATTAATCATGAAATTGATGATAAAATTGAGCGAATATTGAGATCTCAGGTTACCACTGCAAGAGCTAAATTCAAATTGAACAACATGTGAGTTGATATGCTGATAATTGTGACATTCTACAAGCTATGTGGCCCAGTATACATGCAGGCGAATGTAGTACGCTGATCGTTGGGCCCATAGATGGCGAAAGTCAAAAGTAAAATTAATTATTTTGAATAGATGAGTGCTGTAACTTCTGATTTGTTGGAACTCGGGCACCTCCTGTGTTTAGACCTGACCCTGTGCATCTTTAAGCTTGTCATTTTTCTGTTATTTAATGTGTTATTAGATTTGTCTTCTTTATCTTGTCATTTATTGTTCCAATGTGTACTTGCTGTAATCTGATTTCATGTGCACGAGTTAAGATAATTTAACTTTTATACATGTGTGTGTATAGTCGTGCATTTATATAGTTGCATATCCTTTATATTATGTCAATCAACCCCAGCATTCAAAAAACATATTACAGTTGATTCGGAACCCGATATAGTATGTGCTGAATTACCATTTTAGCCATTGAGACAAATACAGACAGAAACGGCATGTGCTAACATACACAAGTCCAGGCCCAGACTCCCACCACGCCAGCCAACAGCCTCAAGCTATGTCTGCAATGGGCTGCAGTAGCGGTAGTTGTCAGCTCGCATACATTCAAGTTTATATAGCACCAGTGGGTTGGATTACCTGTCAGCTAGCATACATTCAAGTTTATATAGCACCAGTGGGTTGGATTACCTGTCCTGCGTGGTACATTTTGACACGGGACACTGATGTTTTCATTGTGTTCATCTAATATGGGACACATTTTCCCAGCATGTTGGGACATAGGACACAGACCACCACCATCACACACCTCCCCCCCCCCCCCCCCCCACACACACACACACACACTTATGTTTCATGACAAATTAATGTCACTTGTATCAAACCATTGAATGATGGGATTAATTAGCATCCATACACTTTGATATCTGCTGAAAGAGGTTAAGTACATGTGGACATTGTTTTGAGTTCTGTCTTGTTGCTTCTCCTAACCAATAATAAGCATATATTTGTACACGGAGGCTTCAAATGAAAACCTTAAAAGTGTGATAGAAGTTACAATAACCATGGCATTGTCTTGTAACCTGTCAATAGTGTTGTTTAGGATGTCTAGAGTGTTAAGTACATGACATCATGGTGCAGATGAAATGACAGACTGTTCAAGACCGGGCCAGGCACACCAAGTGGTGACCCCAGAGTCGATTTTTCTACAGGAATCTCCCAGCACTCTCCCGGCGCTGGAGGATTTGCATTGAATGCAGTGGTGACTACATTGAAGAATGATACATTTGTTCTTTACATTTTCAGAATGTATTCATGAAAAACAAAGTTACGATTTTCATTTGAAGCCCCTTGTATGTGTGAAGAAGGTAGGCATGATATATACATGCCAGAATGTTGGGAAATGTAGCTAGTATTTTATTTTAATTTGATTATGGCTGAGTAGCCAGAATGTCCCTGGACAAAATAGTGTATTCTTGTCTATTTCAGGAAGACAGAACAAAAATAGATGCCATTGAGTGGCTGATTTTTTACAAGGCTCACAGATCTGAGGCTCTAAAACAGGCAAATGCCATTATGCGCTCTTTTATTGGTATGTTTGTGTGTGACTTCTAACTTCTTCCTTCCATAAATGAAAATAATGTATTCAATAGGAAATGCAATAATTGCTATGTCATTGACAGTCTAACGAATATGTCATATTTCTTGGAGTTGATGAAAGAAATAAAGAGGAGGCAAGTGAAATATTTTGGCCATGTTAAAAGACATGATACTCTTATAAAAACCATACTGGAAGGCAAGGTTGAGAGCAAGCGACCAAGAGGTAGATAACGATACAAGTGGGAAGATAGCATCAAGAGATGGATGAACATCAGCCTGACAGAATGTACAGTCAAGGTGAGAGACAGACAGTGTTGGAAGTCCATTGCAGCCAACCTTCATTGTGGAGACAGCACCTGATTGATTGATTGATTGACAGTCTAAGCACACCTTGTTCGTCTACACACTTAACAGCTAATAATTTTTAAAAAAGTATGCAAATATTGAATGCAACTGATCCTGTACTACTCACTGGATGTACGGTAGTGGTTAGTGTACTTGCTCATCAAGACAGTGGTCCAACTTCAATCTCCAGCATTGGCAGGATTTGTTTTTATCCACTTATATATATTAAAGTATTAACAATTGATTAGACGGAGAGGAGAACAAACAGATCTATCCAGCAAAATGACAGTATTGAAGAAGATTGGTTATTGATAAAAACCAAAATAATATTAGAAGAATGAAATACAGCCACGTAAAAAGACACATGTCTGGTAGATAACATCATGGAGGGCGGTGTATCATAGCATAAATGTCATTCCAGAAGTGATAGATTATTTACATATGACAGCAGCAGAGGCAGGCCGTCTGGCTTATGATAGGGAGACATTCAGAAGGACAAAGACATTGAGAGGAAGTTCTGCACAAGAAAGGCCACTGAATGACAAGCGCAACTGTGCGGTCACCAAACCCCGTAACATGATGCCAGACAATTGTCAGATTTTTCTGGGATCTGACCATCCTACCTCATTTTGCCAGGGCCTAGAATATGTGACAGCCCAACACTTCACATCTCAACTGTACTATCTGTTGTGAGACTGACTGACTACCTCATTATGCCAGGGCCTAGAATATGTAACAGCCCAACACTTCACATCTCAACTGTACTACCTGTTGTGCGACTGACTACCTCATTATGCCAGGGCCTAGAATATGTAACAGCCCAACACTTCACATCTCAACTGTACTACCTGTTGTGAGACTGACTACCTCATTATGCCAGGGCCTAGAATATGTGACAACCCAACACTTCACATCTCAACTGTACTACCTGTTGTGAGACTGACTGACTACCTTATTATGCCAGGGCCTAGAATATGTAACAGCCCAACACTTCACATCTCAACTGTACTAGCTGTTGTGAGACTGACTGACTACCTCATTATGCCAGGGCCTAGAATATGTGACAGCCCAACACTTCACATCTCAACTGTACTACCTGTTGTGAGACTTACTGACTACCCTTACTACTGAAGCATGTTTCATTATTAGACTAGTTTCTATATCCAGAAGTTGTGTTAATCATGTCTTCATATAATTAATATTTTAAAAAATCTTATATTATTAATAAACAATTATTAAATATGAAGAAAAAAAAATACAGACCCTCATGTTTGTTATGATATTGAAAAAAGTGATTGATAGCTTCATAAACTTGATTAGATGTACTAAGTGGTGGTTGTTGCCTCTTTATATATTTCATTGCTAAAAATTAGATGTACTAAGTGGTGTTTGTTGCCTCTTTATATATTTCATTGCTAAAAATTAGATGTACTAAGTGGTGGTTGTTGCCTCTTTATATATTTCATTGCTAAAAATTAGATGTACTAAGTGGTGTTTGTTGCCTCTTTATATATTTCATTGCTAAAAATTAGATGTACTAAGTGGTGTTTGTTGCGTCTGTATATATTTCAGTGCTAAAGAAACATGCAGCAGCTCGCCAGGCATTTGAAAAACTGCCGTTGGACACCGTTGATGTCATATATAGCCAGTGGCAGTTAAAGGTAATCAGAGAAGTATTTTAAGCATATTTGTCCAGATTTAGCAGCAGCTTCATCATTTTAATTTTAATCTATTAATTAGAAATTCAAAACAATGTTTTCCCGTGATGAATTTGAAAAACGAAGACACAAACAATAGATTGCACGATTTATTGCCTGGCATATTTCGCTGCATCTCGTCAGGTACATACTGCAGAAATCACACAACTTACGTGAATTAATTAGATAAATCCTTCAAACTGAAATATACACATGTTCGCACAGTAATGTCGATTGTCTACCACGGTAATTTTAAACTGACTAACATGTTGAAGAACCTACATTTGAAGAAATCCTATATGTAATCACACGACTTAAAAACAATAAGGCAACTGGGACTGATGGAATTGCTGCTGAATTTATAAAGGCAGGTGGCCATGCATTACATCTAAAGCTATACGAACTAATAATAAAAATCTGGAGGACAGAAGAATTACCCCATGACTGGAAAGAGTCATTATTGATACCTATCTTTAAGAAAGGAGACAAGTTCCAATGTGGAAATTATAGAGGAATATCACTACTGTCCACAAGCTATAAGATACTATCCGCAGTATTACTAAATAGACTAAAACCATATTCAGAAGACATATTAGGTGACTACCAGGCGGGTTTTAGACAAAACAGATCAACAATAGATCAGATATTTATCTTACGACAAATAGCCGAGAAACATTGGGAATATAAAAGAGATCTCCATAACATTTTTGTGGATTTTAAAAAGGCTTATGATAGTGTCCATAGGAATAGTCTATGGAATGTTATGCAGGAATTTGGAATACCAAGGAAGTTAATTAACATGACCAAACTATGCATGGAAGATACTTATAATATAGTAACATATAAAGGCAGGAAATCAGACCCCTTCCAAATAACATCTGGCTTGAAACAGGGTGATGCACTATCGCCGCTACTCTTCAATCTGGCTCTAGAGAAAGTTGTAAGGAAGGTAAAGGAGGAATGTGATATTGGAGGAACATCCAAGCTGCTTGGTTATGCAGATGATATAGATATTATAGGGCAAAGTGAACAAAAGACATTAGAAATATTGACTCACTTAAAGGAAAAAGCCCAACAGATGGGGCTGGTTATCAACCAAGATAAGACAGAATATATGGTAATTTCAAGAGACGGAATGGCTAAAAACTCTGGCCACATACAAATAGATAATATGACCATTAAAAGAACGGAAACATACAAATACCTGGGTACAATCTTCAACTGCTCCAACATCATAAGGGAAGAAATACAAACTAGAATCAACTCTGGAAATAAGATATACTATACACTACAACATCTACTAAAATCAAAGGTGCTATCTCGTAACACCAAAATCACAATATACAAAACACTGATCAGACCAGTTGTGCTGTATGGCTCTGAAACCTGGAGTACAACGAAAGGAGACGAAGCCTTGTTACAAACCTTTGAGAACAAAATTTTAAGACGCATCTTTGGACCCATTAGGGATACACAAAGTGGAGAGTGGAAAAGAAGAAGTAACAAAGACATTTATGATTTGTTTAAGTCCCCGCTAATCACTGGTATCATGAAGGCTAATAGACTACAATGGCTGGGGCATATAGAAAGAATGGAAGATAATAGGGAAACAAAACTCGCTTACACTCAGGAAATAAATGACCGTAGACCCCGAGGTAGACCAAGAAGGCGGTGGAGAGATAATATACATACAGACCTACAAGCACTTGGAATCAACGACTGGCAAGAGAAGGTCCACCAGAGAGACGAATGGAGACAGATTGTATTTGCAGCAAAGAACCTCAATGGCTCGGAATGCTGAAGAAGAAGAAGAAGAAGAAGAACATGTCTTTCTGCTTACACAAGGACGGCTTACGAAGATTGATTAGTATAGCTTCAGCAAACTTTAACAATCGACTACTTTGTGTGTTGAACAACACACAGAAGGCACTGTCTCTTTCAACCACGTGACCACTCTCGAGCACATGTCTCCCGACCGATGAAGCCAGACTTTTCCGGTGTGTCGCCCTGCCTAGGCTACCATCTTCTGTGTGTAGTATCTTGTCCAACCAATTCGGAATATGTTCCGAAACCCTGCAATGTAACTGTCGCTCAGTTCTGCCTATGTAGATGGCCTCGCATCTGCATGTAAATTGGTAAATACAATTTCATTTGGCGTACAAAGCTACAGGTTCTTTTACTGCTGGGACTGGGATCGGTGTGTTTCTGTACCTGATGACTAGAGCTGCAGCACAGAATGTTCGCTCGACTGCTGTGGTGAGCCGGTCCCGCAGACGTTGCATTACGTCATCTCCTCGAAAGGTTAGCTGGATGAATACTTTGAGTTTAGGGACTGTAGTTACTTCTGATTTCGGTTTGGGCTGTTGGCAGTGGCGCTTTATAAATCCTGTGGAGTACCCATTCAGGTTTAAGGCATTCTTCAGAGTTTTAAATTCCTCTGTCAGTGTGTCCTGGGTGCATATCTTCCTAGCACGGTCAAACAGGGTCCGTACTAAGACACGTTTGTACTGGACAGGTGCAAAGCTCTTAAAATTTAAGTATTGGCCAGTCCATGTTTCTTTGCGGTGCACTGATCTTTGAATTGTGCCATCTGCTCTACGTCTCATTAGGATATCTAGAAACGGCAATGCTTCGTTGTGTTCGTGTTCCATAGATAAAGAGATGTTTATATGTGTCTCGTTCATTGTGGCTTGGAACGACGTTGCTTGTAGCTCGTCTGTGGTGATAATTAGTATATCGTCCACGTAACGACGGTAAAAGGCCAAGTTATTGATGTCTGAGGATCTCTTTTCTTCTAAGTGTGCCATGAAGATGTCCGCTAGAATAGGTCCAAGTGGGCTCCCCATGGCCACTCCGTCAATTTGGTGATATGACTTGTTTAGAAAGTTGAATTGTATGTTGGCAGTACATAATTTTAATAGCCTCTCTAGAATAGCTGATGGTATGCCTAGTTTTAGTTGTTTGTCTCTAATGCGTTCGCTTATTATATTCACGGTCTCATCTAATGGAACGTTGGTGAATAAAGAGGCAATATCCATGGTTGCCATGTGTTTGTTGTTTATGTCCATAGTATCCAATAATTCCACCAGTTCGAATGTATCCCTGAGTGTTCTTGGATCGAAGGACTGTCGTACTGGCTTTAAAATTTCAGCTAGCCATCTCGCCATTCGGTGTTGTGCCGAGTTAACCATGGAAAGGATCGGTCTTAGTGGGATGCTGGGCCTGTGAAGCTTGGGTAGACCGTACATCTGAGGTGTTTGGGAGCCACGCGGTGTGAGCATTTTTGCAGTGGCCTCACTGATGAGTCCTGCATTCACAAGTGACTGGATTTCTTTCCTCATTTTTGCATCCAGGTCCTCCGACTTGTTGACTGTCAGTATGTACCTGACGAGATGCAGCGAAATATGCCAGGCAATAAATCGTGCAATCTATTGTTTGTGTTTATTAATTAGAGCATTAGTTTATTGTGTCTGAACATCTTTTAATTGTTTTTTTTAAATCGTTTATTGCAGACATGTTCTAATGAGCTGCCTCCGTCTGACAACAACGCTATACGAGAATTCATGTGTATAAAGGCATATCTGGTATGTGGATATCCATATTGACTTAGTAATGAACTCAAAATGTATCATAATGAAGTATGAATTAATAAATGGATATAAATAGAGCCAATCTGTGCAAACATAGGCCAATCTTGTGACACACATGAATTTGTTATTGTTTACATGTTCCAGTGGCTAATGTTGCATTAATAGTCGAGATTAGTTACAATATCTGTGTCAATTAACAGTTGTTTATAAATAACATTTTGAGTTTTAAATTTCTTTCTATGCCACACATTTTACATTACTTTTTAAAATGTTTTGTATAACTGGTGAATATTTCTTTTCTTCCTTGTTCGCACTCAGATTCTAGTATTTTGAAGCCATATATTTTATTGTATAGTTTATTGTCAAAAAGTAAAGGCCTTGATACGTGAAAAAATACCAAAGAGGGTATTGGAGAGCACAATACTGGAAAAAAGAGGAAGGAACAGACAAAGGATAGCATATATAAAACAGACACACAAATCTCACAAATGCTGACATGCATGGAATTAAAGAGGGGTACAAGACTGACAAATATGGAATGGAACAATCACTAAGCTTCATTACCAATCCAAGAGATAAAATGCTTGATGATAATATTTGACTGTTATTTTACAATAGGAGAAACTATCAGATGGCTGTTATGTATATTTAAAGGAGAAATTATTTGAGCTTCATGTCGGCTAATTTGCTAACTCACTGGTGTGATATCCATATTGTTTACAACAGGATGCTGTGGAGAGTTTCAACGATTGGTTTAGCTTGTACCATCAAGGTCAGCCGGTGAAGCCAGTTGGAGCTGACGGCGGAACATTCACCGACAGAGTTGCTCTTGAGCATAAGATGAAACAGTATAGTCATGAATATGACAGATGGAGACACAACCTTCACCTTCAGGCCAGGGTGAGGCTTCATTCTTTGATGTTGTTTTTCTGCAGTTTGTTTTCTGTTTGAATGCATATGACAGGGATCTTATTCAAATGAAATGTATTTGGTATGAATTGTTAAGTTTAATTATTTTAAGCAATTTATCAGTTAAAGCATGCTCTGACCCTGATTTACACCTGTATAACACTACAATCAGTAGATTAGTAGTTTGTATGAAGCAGTAGTAGTCGTTTGTTTTTTAAACGTAAGCAATTTGTAACATCAATGTCAACAGGGAAATAAATAAGCTCCATTGTGGAGCAAGCACATCGGGAGTCTTCTGATCATCAAAAGTGTTTACCTTCGGTGAATGCTTTGGCTCCTTTACCATCTTGATACTCTAACAGGGGAGCCGAACTGGGCCATAACTCATGGATGTTCTTTTTTATGTCATGTGTTCGCACCCCGACTCCCAACTTCAAGGCATTTGTTTTTCGCACTTATCCCACAAATACACCACAACGTATGCCTACCCACAAGCAGTCCCACTCTTGTGGGGGGGGGGGGCGCAAATATTGTAGATCTGGTGCATCATGAACTGCCTAAATTATCACGGCCACCTCCATTCTAACGTGGGGAAAGTCAGTTCCTTTTATCTGATTGTTTTGTCTTTCTCGCCACCTCATCAGCAATTTTCTATACCCTGATAGACATCATTGTCACCATGTTGTCTTCACACTCCATCCACAGCTGAAGGAGCCTTGATCCTGCATGCACCCAGAGGAATGCAACTGTTTCTTGGGGTTAATTTTATATTTAAATCTCAGGGAAAAAATAGATATTAGATGGTGATGACTATCTGGAGACTTTATTTTACCCACTCAATGGAAGTTTTTTATTTAGATTGTACAGTTGCAATCTTGTCTTTAAAGCACATTCTGGTTATGCCTGCCATGTTTAATCTCACGTTTCAGTTATTATCTACATTGATATAGTCAGGAGGGGAAGGTAATCTTGATAGGAGTTTAAATGGCTGGGTGTCACCTTAACACACAATCGATGATGAATCTTGGACACTCCTTCTAGAAAACGGATGACTTCACGGAACATACAGTTGATGGGTGTGACAGTGTCAGGTTCCTTGATTATTGAGTAACTACTTCGCGGCTCTATGGCGAAAGGGTTATGGATGCAATTCGTAATCCCGCATTTGAAACAACAGCCGCAGGCAGTTTAGAAGCAAACCTATTTGCATTGGTTTCCATACAATGGTATGAGTGCCGGTCATTTAGAAAGCAATGGCAAACTACTGAACTTAAACTTGCCCGGGAATCACAAACAGCCAAAGAATGCAGGAGTTGACTGCTGCGTCCTGTAAAGGATATGTATCTAACTAACTTGCTAATAGAGAGAATAGTAGTGCAGTGTCTGGCATACTAAACTGCTAACTAGATGGTCCAGGATTTAAATTAAACTGCTGACTCTGCGGTCCAGGTTGTGTATCCATCTGAAGGCAGATATTTTTGTTTGTGTGATCACATGACTCTGTGTCCAACTTAGTCACATAAAATGGGTATCAGAAAATGTTCTTGCAAGTTAAAGAAGACTGGCTTCAAACTGACAGCGTCACACATGAGAGTGATTGCTGATTTTCTAAAAAAAACAAAAAAAACATGCTCCTGGCAACATATCCTCAGTATGTCTTGTGCCATGGAAACGTCTACACGTTTGTTTTATCTGGATACAGTTTGTTATCCTGTGAGCATTTGTTAACTAAATTTTAACGTAAACGTGTTTTCTTTAATTTAATTGGCACATTTGCAGGCAACAAGAGATCGAATTTACAATGTGCTGCTTTTTGCTGATGGTGGATGGCTTGTGGATGCTTTTGAGGTAAAGCTGTTCAAATAATTATTCATTGTTTTTGTTACTATATGAAAATATTACATCACAGATAAGTAAGCAGCAGCTTGTTTTATCACAACTGATTACTGAAAAATTTAGTTTAACAATGAATGATTTGTTTGCCTGCTTGGTTCCTTATATTTTCATATATAGCATTATGTATAACTTTGTTCTCCTGGTGATCTTTTAACATAATACAGAATTATTTGCAGCTTAATTGCTGATTGTATAACATCTGCAGTTTAGTTTCCTTGATGGTCTTGTCACATAATACATCAGTGTTCACCATGAGGTTCCCGTCATTGTCTTGCACATCTGTGTTTACAGCCTGGCTTTCTGATTATTTTATTACGCCATTCAGGTTTGGTGTTCTATACTCTAGAGATTATTCAATTACTGTAAGTTTCTGAAAAATATGGCATAGAATATAATAGATGTTATTTTGTTCTAGGAATGTGATGAGTCCAGACAGCATCAAATGAGCCAGCTGAGAAAACTGCACCTGCCTGGCTTGTGCTTGAATCTGCACACTGTCCTGCACACTACAGGAATGTATGCAGAAGCTCTTCAGATTGCAGATATTGTGGCCTCGGAACATCATCATCTTTATAAGGTACTGTTAGTGTTCACACGTAAGTTATGGCATGTAATTTAGTTTATAAAAACAATTGGTGGTCAGTTCTTCCAGATGTTCCAGTGGTGTCTTGAGAAATAAATTCACAGGTATGGATTGGCACTCATAGAAGTTAAGGAAGGAAGCAGGGGTGAGAAGACATTAGACAATATACAAATTGTAAACTATAGTGTCCCCTCCAGGGCGAGAACTTGTTGCCCTCAAATGACAACAGCTTCTTGCTGAAGGAACATGTGTACTGAACACAGTCACCTTGGCACCTCAAAAAGGTGGCCTCAGTATCCAGGCCTATCATCTTCGGACTGCCAGAGTAGCTCATAATGGTTGCCTGGAGAAGGCTCATCCAAGTAGAACAACTATAAGACAGAAACAAACAAAAACAGAATTTTTTGGTCATAAAATGACAACAGAGCAATCAGAAAACATAGGGATGCAGGCAAAGATCAATCAGAAAAGAAACAGACCAAGAGAAATGTTGCTGGATGGACTGAGATGGTGGCATTCAGAATACCATCAGCAAAGTTGATACAGACACCAGAGACAGATCTGGAGAGTCATGAACATCTATGCCAGTTGGCAAGGCACATAATGATGATGGTATCATCCACCTGAACTCACAACTGTGGAATATAGACAAGAGTTTGTATGTAGGAATAATTTCTTTATGGGGCAAAATGACATTTTCGGCCAGACCCACAAGCACTCACTCTTTCAGTAGATCTTGAAGATTGTGGATGCTGTAGTCCATGTTACTTGCTGGTTACCTGTCTATCAGAACCATTCTTGCCTGTTTTCAATAGTGGCCTCTTCCCTGCTTGATCCCCACTAACAGCTGCAGTCAAGAAAATTTATCAAAATATGGAAGGTTTCCAAAGGTCTCCTCACGTAGCAGTCACTCATGCCACAGCATCCATTCTGAATTTTCCATACCATGGACTGAGTCAGAGACAATAATTGCCTCTGTTAGCGAAGTTGAAAAGCTTTTTCACTATTACAATGACAGCCTTAATCTCCATTCTCATACTGGAGGTTTATCTGATGTGTTTCATCCTGATTAATTTTTTTATGACACGGTACATACAGATCCCCATCAACATATATAATTGCGTCATCAACCCTCCCATGACAATCAATAAATGCTTTTTTTCCCAGGTCCACCCTCCAATCTCACCCATCTCTTCAAATGTCTTTTCCTCAAACCTCATCATTTCTCCTGCATAGGGAGAATATTACACAAGTTCTGCCCCCCTAAAACTCAACGGTCTGGGTGCCCTACTTTGTGTTCTTCCTTTGGACAGATTCCACCCAAGGTCACAGACTCTGTCTGATCATGAATAAGTTCATTTTGACCTAATAATTTTGCCAGTGCGACAACCTACAGCCTGCTCTGTAGCTGATTTCTAACTGCTGTGGAACTTTAATCATGCACGTGCAGAAAGGACCTCCTCTTTGAGATGAATGAAAGTAGAAAAGTATACACAAATATAAGAAACAAACAGTACTGCTTGGCTGTATAATGAAAAGAGAGCATTGGAGAACATCATATGTTGTGAAAGGTTAGCTGTAGGAGAGTTAGAGAAATGCTTGATGGTGTAAGATGATGGCATGAAGGAATATCAATAGAATGGATACAGACAACATGGGAAGGTGATCTGTGGAGACAAACACTTATGCCACTCAGCAGGGAACAAGGTGATGATTGGAGAAGTCTGGGTATTCATTCTGACCCTGATCTCAAGGGTATATGTAATATAAAAATATGGTTCTATGCTATGGGTGAACTCTGTAGCTTGTAAGCAAGAGAACACCACCGAAAGCTTTCAGCCTTTCTCTTGTGCTTCAGCTTCCTTATACTTTGGGGAAAGTTCAATAAACCTGCCACCTGGTCAGTCACATCGTTGTGATAGCCACCCCTTCAATGGCAGTGAAACAATTAGTACAGATAAACAATAGACCATTTTCAGGATAAAAGTTAGCTTCCATTGACTTTTCCCCTCCTCTTATGTTGATTTTTTTTTATTCATCTGCAGGAGTTTGACAAGGAATCCATGCAACATCTACTTACTCAGTTCAGCAGATCATCTCATTGCCTTCTAGACCAAAACAAGGATCCCCTTGGTTATGAAATGGTGTAACAATTCAGACAGTTGTAGAGACTCCATGAGATGTGTATTTGTATACTTTGTGTGTGTGTGTGTGCCCGCGCGCGCACGAACACACATGTGTGGGAAAAATGGTACTAACTAGTTTACTAACTTTATACTTTTATTTAGCTGTGAATGAGTTGTTTGTCTTGTCTGACCTTTTACCTGAAAGGGGGAAAACAAATTTTAAAAAAAAAAGTTTATAATTATTGACCCTTTGCACACAACGGATCAGGGAATGGATACACAAACATGAGTCATTATGGCAGAACTGAGCACAGGTTTCTTGATTCTACCTCAGACTGACTGATCAGGTCATCCTCTCCATTAATTGTGCCAGTCCACTCAACACGTAGACACTTCATGCAGGCACATATATCTTTATTTACACCACAACATGGTGTCAGATTCCACACGTGAACATTAACAATTGTTCATTGGTCTTCAGTTTATATTGGAATTGTGGTTATTGAGTATAAATCATGACGTACTCAACTGTCACTAGTATCGGAGGACCTGTGTTGATGCCATCATCTGCTGCTGAGAAATAAAACCGCTACTTCTGAATGTCATTACACAGTTGTGAAGTTTGAACATCTACAGTTGTTCCCTCCTTGTCTTATGGTATGAAGATGGGTCCGTGCTCCACCCAGTCAAGACACAAAATGTGATTGTGACCAACCAGTTCTGTTTAGCTAGCTAACTCTCTCTCTCACACTGTCTTCCATTTTCTTCTTGTGGCCAGACAACATGAGTCTTCAAGCGCACACACGGTAGTATCAGCTATGTGACTAACTTCATTGTTAACTTTATTAACTAGATGTAGGTTTTAATATTTCCAGGAAACTATCAAATTTACTTGGTGTTAGGTAGGGGAGACACACTCATATTGCAGCCAAGGGAACAGAGCTCTCATCATAAATCTGAAACATGTCCGAATTAAAATGATGAGCAGATTCCTTCCATGTTTCACGTCTATAAACTATTGAGTACAGGTCCACAACTTGATTAGCTATTAGTCTTCCAAGATTTTCTCCATGAAAACAAAATATTGCAAGCTGATTTTAATTTATGTACTCCATCATTTCCATCACAAGACACTATTTTTTTTCTACAAATATATATGCTCATTTGACTAATCTAAGGTAGTATCTTGAGTGTTTTACACAGACCAGGAGATAAATATACGGGGTAAGTTTGTTTTGCAGTTGACCAATGCACTAAAAATACTGTTTTCAGTATTTCGCGGGAGCTATAGCTGTTCTATTCTACAAATTGAAAAGTATACTAGTTAGAATGAAAGAAATAAACAGATTGTTGAATTTTCATGCTTTTGTGTTCTTGTTTCTGTGGAAAGTCAGCTCATGTACATAGACAAGCATGTGATCTCAGGTGAGAATACAAAAGAGCATGCAAGAAAATGCAGCTCCAAAAATGTGTCTATTTGAACATGTATACTATTTGTTGTTACTGTCTGGGACTGATGAACTAGTTGTCTTGTTCACGCTGTGTGGCACGGGTCAATAAAGTATAAACAGTGGGAGAGTGCCCGACTATGGTCTACAAATATGAGTTATTACAATTAATGTTCCAATAGTATGCCTACAGCAAGCAGCTGAATAAACTGATGTGTTTAGACATAATGTGAGGGAAAAAAAAGGGTAGTTTGGCAGTGACTATATTGGTTGGTGACCATGGCTATTGTCTCCATAACGAGATCCTTTGCTTAACATTGTGAAACTTGAGACAATAACTATCTACTTGGCTGCTGCTGTGCAGCTCCATCCACCACCTGCTCACATGACTGTACTTAGTGCAATTAACCTCGCATTCTTATCTCGGCACATTGCCGTCTTGACAGACGATAGCTTATTACATTGTGCTTCAAAAAGGATTAATAACTACAACCCATGGCGGTGGCGAATGTGACTGTTAAGGCCAATTCATGCTGTAAATGTTCGTCCACAGTGGATGCATGTGAACACATGGTCATTTTCATCATCATGCGCCATTTTACTTCTCACAAGCTAGGTGTGTGACTTATCTGCAATATTTTTCTCCTTTGTCTTTATTCCATTTCTGATATTTTCCCCCATGCAACACGTTCAGCGGCGACTTGCTTCCAATGTACATTATCAATGGCTGTATCAATCATGTCCAACTTACATCTTTGTATTGTAGTAGAGGTTGACCCTGAGATCTCTTCAATCAATCAATCGTGTGCCATGCCGGAAAGCGTGGGCGGCCATGACTCGCCATTTCACTCGATCACCAGTGAGATCTCTTACCCACCTGTAATTCACGAAAAAAAAGATGTCCTTTGGTATTCTACCATCATCCATCCTGTCTTATCCATCTAAGTCTACTAAGACTGAGCATGGAATATACTGTCACACAACCTGATCTTTCCAATACTTCAGTATTTGTGATCTTGTCTTGCCACTTAATACCAAGTATTCTTCGCAGACACCACATATGAAAGCTGTTTAAACCTGGCATGTCTGACATTCTGTAAACATTCATTCATTCAGTAGCATGTCCCTTGCAGAACTTTTCTCCCATAAATATACTGAGATAAGTCCGGTACTAGTCTGGAGTGTTATTCCGACTTCCCTGCTGTGCCTATAGACAGGTCATCAGGGAAGGTAGGGTATTATTAAACAGAGTGAAAGACCCTTTTAAATGCCTGAAGCATATGGTGCTAGCTTCATGTTTTCATAGACCAACTGGCACTGGATGGGTGATGTGGTCAATGTGACACATTGCCTGGGTAGATTTCCTGTCATGCAAACATAGTGCTGGTTCTACACTTTCCTGAGGGATCATCATGCCCATATTTCCCTAGAATGTGGACTTCTGATGAAAATCCCAAGCCTACAAAGCAGGGTCTGTTGAATGGTAGCAGAGGACAAAACGTGAGAAGCAACTGTTCTTATTACTCAGCACTGCGAGCATATCTACTACAGTTCCTCCATCTCTTTGGTGTCTGTGACAAGAATCATATAACTATTATAAACTGTACAGGGTTTTTAAAGCAAGACGAATACAACAGACAGCGCATGAATATAAACTACTAACTTCGTAACAAATTCCAAACAAACAAAAATGTCACAATAAACAAAACAAACAATATAAGACATGTATAAGTCAGGTATGGCAATTTATAAGTAATTCAATATGACATGGTTGGGAGGGCGATGTTGAGGTTATGCTAGTGAAAAACCAAGAAAATGAAACATAAAGACTGTTACAAGTTTGTAAAGAGGCGCAAGAAAGGAAAATAAAACTAAGAAAAAGAAAGGAGATCATGATAAGAATATGAACATTTGTTAAATGGTACAAATCAGTTATGGTGTGGTTTTGAGACACAAAAACACATGTTTAAACAAAAATTCTGTGCATAAGAGCCAACAAATACATCAAATTATTAAAACATCCAGTCCTAGACAAATCATTTTAATATTCAGACTAAACTACATTTCATGAGTTGATGGAAAGCCTGGCACAGAACGATGTCAGAGGTGTCCGCTGAGGTCATATTCCTGTTTTGTTGAGTGCATCCCTTTCTGTACAATAGGCTTGTTGTCTGCTGCTATAAAGACACCACCAGATCCTCGCACCCTGTTCAGTGCATGTCGGTGTCGAGATTCATAGAGATATTTCTGCAGACAACAACACCACCATTTAACACACAATTCTACAATTTGTCATTTTTCAATGCATTAAATATGAAGGTGTAGATCATTCTGACAGCACAAGCAAAACAACAGCATTTAAACAAACTATGGTTGTCAGTCGTGGACTATTTCACAATCACTACAGAAGAAAATGTGAACATTTGAGCTGAATTGTTACAGGACATTTTTAGAACATAGACCAAATACAACAAAAGGGATAAAAGTACTGCAATCTACAAGATCTGAACGCTGAAGAAAAATGGTTCGTTCACATTATCGTGTCTGGGACACTAAAATATTTAATTTCACAGGCTTGGGAAAAACAGTTCTGGATGGTATGGTTCCTGGAAGAATAGGCAGGGCACACCCATCAGGAAGGTGGACACAGGCAGGATATTGCAGACACCTTCAGACTGAGACGGGAGGCATTGAGGGATCGGCCAGCACGAAGGCAGACACCTTCAGACTAAGACGGGAGGCATGGGGTGGTCAGTCAGCAGGAGGGTGGACACAGAACATTGCAGACACCTTGAGACAGATGGAGGGGTCGGTCAGCAGGAAGGTGGACACAGGACCATTGCAGACATCTTCAGACAGACAGGAGGCATGGAGGGGTCGGTCAGCAGGAAGGTGGACACAGGACATTGCAGACATCTTCAGACAGACGGGAGGCATGGAGGGGTCAGTCAGCAGGAAGGTGGACACAGGACATCGCAGACACCTTCAGACAGACGGGAGGCATGGAGGGGTCAGTCAGCAGGAAGGTGGACACAGGACATCGCAGACACCTTCAGACAGATGGGAGGCATGGAGGGGTCGGCCAGCAGGAAGGTGGACACAGAACATTGCAGACACCTTCAGAATGAAACGAGAGGTATGGAGGGGTTGGCCAGCAGGAAGGTGGACACAGAACATCGCAGACAGATGGGAGGCATGGAGGGGTCGGCCAGCAGGAAGGTGGACACAGGACATCGCAGACACCTTCAGAATGAAACGAGAGGTATGTAGGGATTGGCCAGCAGAAAGGTGGACACAGGACATTGCAGACACCTTAAGACTGAGACGGGAGGCATGGCCAGTGACAAACTGAAGAGCAGGCCAATATTTGTAAAATAAGAATAGAAGTGTGCCAGGAACGTCTTTTGTCATCTTTATAGTTGCTACTGACTGTAGACTGGATTCAGGAGGCACAGAACAACATGATGTGCCTGTTACCACCAAACGAAAAAACAATATCACCAGAAATGGAATGCGAAGGACTGACAGAATAGCTTGATGATCGACACTGCCCTCATGTTCCACACACAAAATCAGATGCAAGATAAATTAAACACACTTGATGGGAGGTCACAACAATTCATAAGGGTAAGGCAAAGACAATGAGAATAAATCAAATAAATGACAACCTGATCTCCTTTGGTGAAAGCTCACTTCAAAGAGGGAAATGGTATTTAGGTAGCAATGTAGACACAGATGGGGGAACATACAGAGGTAAGAATACAAAAGGTCAGATGAGGTTCTAACACTAGCAACTTGTGGAAATCAAAAGAAGTTAAATCTAGTACTAGAAATGTTATCAGACAGACAGTAGGATCAACACCTTGTGCCACATTTATCGAAAAACAGAAGATCAAATGGTTGGCTATCTCGTTAGAATGCAACATCATCAACTACCAGCGCTGGCCCTACATCAAAGATTATCTGCAATTAGACCAAGAGGACACCCGAGAAGAAAATGGATTGACGGCTTCAAAGACACTGTACAATCACAACAAATGACACTATCCAGTGCCACCCATTGTACAATCACAACAAATGACACTATCCAGTGCCACCCATTGTACACTCACAACAAATGACACTATCCAGTGCCACCCATTGTACAATCACAACAAATGACACTATCCAGTGCCACCCATTGGGCGCTGGAACGCCAATTATTCCTTCCCAAGACACTTGATGGCAAAAGTGGAAGATGATGACGATGACTAAGTATATTTAACTAACGTCCAATCAGTACTGCTGTGTGGATCAGGAACATGGAGAACAGCTAATCAATGTACCAATAAACTACAAACATTCATGAAATGGTCTCTGAACACAACAGAAGCACTACAATGTTGTGACAGAAACACGCAGGCAGCTTATGGAGACAACCAAACAAATTCCAGTCAATCCAGAGGTGAGGAAAAGACACTAGCGCTGGACAGACGTGGACAAAACATGTTAATAACTAGTATTTTTCAGCATACCACAGGGCAGAAGGGCACACAGGGCCTTGTGTATTGTTGCTCACGTAAAAAATCCCTTGGCAGTTGGAAATCGAAAAAGAGTAGCCTAACGGCACTGCCCGGACAAAATTTTGAGTTAAAAATCTACCCAAAGTATTTCAGGATCCTTGCCGATGCAACGGAGTTCGTGCATTGAGCTGAGTTTCTCCAGACTCAGGTTTGAGTTAGGAGGAAAACGGAGCACTTATGGGTTAAACCGTGTACCGTGATGTTGATTCAACGACTATAACTAAACTAAACATACCACAGGGCAAAAGAAATACGGAGTCATAAAAACACATGGAGAATTAGAGACAGAGATGAGCACCATGGACAGGACACAGGGAAGATAGGCAACAGATTGTTGGACTTGGCGTGAGTTGTTTGAGATCCTGTGTGTGTTGTTTGTCCATCAGAATGATGACCATTCATTTCATCCAGTGGGGTTGAAAGTATGGAGCCATGAGTTCTAAGATGGCTGATAAGGCCTATTTTGGCTCGAAATGTTCTTTGACAATGTAGGCAAAGAATGCTTGACGTTCCAGTAGGAGGATCTCTTGCAGTGGTTTTTCTATCCAGCCTTTTCTTCACAGCTCTTGCAGTCCTGGTTGCTTCACAAGTGACTGCACCCTTATGTAATGATGTACACCACGAATTACGGTCTTTAGCAGCAGTCTCCTAGGTGTCAAGATGAATTCCAAAAGTTTTCAGTGATATTTGAAGTTGGATGAAGAATGACTTGCACAATGAATTAGACTAAAGTGAGGAAGAGTTGCGCAATTTGTCGACCTTACTCTCTCCCCTGAGTCCAGTGGCAAGACAAGTCAAGACAATTGGAGATTAATACAGGTGCAGTGGATGACCAGGGCGCTTTACGTTCCTTGCCTTGCTCATTATGTTCCACAACGCTTTGCAGGTAAACGCCGTCTTGCTCGTTGAATCATCAGTGATTTCATCCGCGCAGTCTGCCGAATCCTGTCTTCACATGCTGGGTAGGCATACCCTAGTTCACCGCATGGTTTGAGATCCTATACTTCAGTAGAAGATACAAAACAGATTGTGCTTGTGCCAATAGCTTTCAATGTTTCAGTTGTCTCGTGTGCCAATAGCTTTCAACGTTTCAGTTGTCTTGTGTGCCAATAGCTTTCAACGTTTCAGTTGTCTTGTGTGCCAATAGCTTTCAACGTTTCAGTTGTCTTGTGTGCCAATAGCTTTCAATGTTTCAGTTGTCTTGTGTGCCAATAGCTTTCAATGTTTCAGTTGTCCTGTGTGCTAATAGCTTTCAATTTTCAGTTGTCCTGTGTGCCAATAGCTTTCAATGTTTCAGTTGTCTTGTGTGCCAATAGCTTTCAATGTTTCAGTTGTCTTGTGTGCCAATAGCTTTCAATGTTTCAGTTGTCTTGTGTGCCAATAGCTTTCAATGTTTCAGTTGTCTTGTGCGCCAATAGCTTTCAATGTTTCAGTTGTCTTGTGTGACAATAGCTTTCAATGTTTCAGTTGTCTTGTGTGCCAATAGCTTTCAATGTTTCAGTTGTCTTGTGTGCCAATAGCTTTCAATGTTTCAGTTGTCTTGTGTGACAATAGCTTTCAATGTTTCAGTTGTCTTGTGTGCCAATAGCTTTCAACGTTTCAGTTGTCTTGTGTGCCAATAGCTTTCAATGTTTCTATAGTCTTGTGTGACAATAGCTTTCAATATTTCAGTTGTCTTGTGTGCCAATAGCTTTCAATGTTTCAGTTGTCTTGTGTGACAATAGCTTTCAATGTTTCAGTTGTCTTGTGTGCCAATAGCTTTCAACGTTTCAGTTGTCTTGTGTGCCAATAGGTTTCAATATTTCAGTTGTCTTGTGTGCCAATAGGTTTCAATATTTCAGTTGTCTTGTGTGCCAATAGCTTTCAATATTTCAGTTGTCTTGTGTGACAATAGCTTTCGATGTTTCAGTTGTCTTGTGTGCCATAGCTTTCAATGTTTCTGTAGTCCTGTGTGACAATAGCTTTCAATGTTTCAGTTGTCTTGTGTGACAATAGCTTTCAATGTTTCAGTTGTCTTGTGTGACAATAGCTTTCAACGTTTCAGTTGTCTTGTGTGCCAATAGCTTTCAACGTTTCAGTTGTCTTGTGTGCCAATAGGTTTCAATCAATGTTTCAGTTGTCTTGTGTGACAAAAGCCTTCAATATTTCAGTTGTCTTGTGTGCCAATAGCTTTCAATGTTTCTGTAGTCCTGTGTGCCAATAGCTTTCAATGTTTCAGTTGTCTTGTGTGCCAATAGCTTTCAACGTTTCAGTTGTCTTGTGTGCCAATAGCTTTCAATGTTTCAGCTGTCTTGTGTGACAATAGCTTTCAATGTTTCAGTTGTCTTGTGTGACAATAGCTTTCAATGTTTCTGTAGTCTTGTGTGACAATAGCTTTCAATGTTTCAGTTGTCTTGTGTGCCAATAGCAATTAATGTTTCAGTTGTCCTGTGTGCCAATAGCTTTCAATGTTTCAGTTGTCTTGTGTGCCAATAGCTTTCAATATTTCAGTTGTCTTGTGTGCCAATAGCTTTCAATGTTTCAGTTGTCTTGTGTGCCAATAGCTTTCAACGTTTCAGTTGTCTTGTGTGACAACAGCTTTCAATATTTCAGTTGTCTTGTGTGCCAATAGCTTTCAATGTTTCAGTTGTCTTGTGTGCCAATAGCTTTCAACGTTTCAGTTGTCTTGTGAGCCAATAGCTTTCAATATTTCAGTTGTCTTGTGTGCCAATAGCTTTCAATATTTCAGTTGTCTTGTGTGCCAACAGCTTTCAATGTTTCACTTGTCTTGTGTGCCAATAGCTTTCAATGTTTCAGTTGTCTTGTGTGCCAATAGCTGTTAATGTTTCACTTGTCTTGTGTGCCAATAGCCTTCAATGTTTCAGTTGTCTTGTGTGCCATAGCTTTCAATGTTTCAGTTGTCTTGTGTGCCAATAGCTTTCAACATTTCAGTTGTCTTGTGTGCCAATAGCTTTCAATATTTCAGTTGTCTTGTGTGCCAATAGCTTTCAATATTTCAGTTGTCTTGTGTGCCAACAGCTTTCAATGTTTCAGTTGTCTTGTGTGCCAATAGCTTTCAATGTTTCAGTTGTCTTGTGTGACAATAGCTTTCAATGTTTCAGTTGTCTTGTGTGCCAATAGCTTTCAATGTTTCAGTTGTCTTGTGTGCCAATAGCTTTCAATGTTTCAGTTGTCTTGTGTGCCAATAGCTTTCAATGTTTCAGTTGTCTTGTGTGACAATAGCTTTCAATGTTTCACTTGTCTTGTGTGCCAATAGCCTTCAATGTTTCAGTTGTCCTGGGTGCCAATAGCTTTCAATGTTTCAGTTGTCTTGTGTGCCAATAGCTTTCAATGTTTCAGTTGTCTTGTGTGACAATAGCTTTCAATGTTTCACTTGTCTTGTGTGCCAATAGCCTTCAAAGTTTCAGTTGTCCTGTGTGCCAATAGCTTTCAATGTTTCAGTTGTCTTGTGTGCCAATAGCTTTCAATGTTTCAGTTGTCTTGTGTGACAATAGTTTTCAATGTTTCTGTTGTCTTGTGTGTACTCTGACATCTACTTCTGTCTCATCGTCTATTCTATGAGTTGTAATCAATACTAGTTAATTTATTTCTCTTGTTGCTTCAATGGTCTCCAAGATTTCCATTGTCTGCTAAATTCTAGAATTAAGCGGTGTATGTGACAGAAAAGCTTCCATGTTTTTCAGATGTTTTCTTCTCTGTACGCTGGCCACTAAATAATGAAGTATTACTAACCGTTGCACACTGCATCCCCTAGAGCAGCAATAAACTCTCCACTTCACTCAACCAGCAGCCATCCTTTGTAAAGTGCTTCAACTGTGATTCACGCTTTCCACCTCAGCTTCCACGGTTCAGTGCCAGGAAGTCAGCTTCTTACACTCTCACAGTTCTGTACCAGGTTACTGTAGGTCAGTTTCTTACACTCATGGTTCTGTGCCAGGTTACTGTAGGTCAGCTTCTTACTCTCATGGTTCTGTGCCAGGTCAGCTTCTTACACTCACCAGAGGCCATTATGTGGCAGGTCTGGTGCTAATATCTTGACCACTTATTGAGGACCGTATTGTGTTGGTGCACTTGTCTTTCTGTCTGCTCCTAGTGAGCAATTCTGGATTTGGTCATTGTCATCAACCATAACAGTGGGTGGTCCGTTAAGCAGATTGTATGGAAGGATACTATTAGTTCTAGTTCTACTTATAGTTCTAGTTCTACTTCTAGTTCTAGTTATACTTATAGTTTAGACTTCAAATGTGTAAGATAACATGTCCTGAAGCAGGAACCTGCTCTGTAGCTGTGCTGTGACACATTTGGGCTGAATGCACAGTCTTTTCCTGTGTTGGCAGATTATGAACGCAGGCATAAAAGCCTCAACTGACCACGCTCATGACAGTATCAGTGTGCTAAATAACATTAAATAGTTATTCACTCAAGACAGTATCAGTGTGTTAAATAACATTAAATAGTTATTCACTCAAGACAGTATCAGTGTGCTAAATAACATTAAATAGTTATTCACTCAAGACTGTATCAGTGTGTTAAATAACATTAAATAGTTATTCACTCAAGACAGTATCAGTGTGTTAAATAACATTAAATAGTTATTCACTCAAGACAGTATCAGTGTGCTAAATAACATTAAATAGTTATTCACTCAAGACTGTATCAGTGTGTTAAATAACATTAAATAGTTATTCACTCAAGACAGTATCAGTGTGTTAAATAACATTAAATGGTTATTCACTCATGACAAGTGCCTGTTATGATAATTCTAGAGACCACAGCAGCTAAATCATATGCTTTTAAATTACAAATTATTTTTGTTTTGGGGAATCTTAATTTACCTGTCTTTCTTTGGGAATTCTTCCCTCTGACTCCAGTTTGGCCCTGGCTTGTCGTCTTTTTAGTATTCTGTGATACTGCTTTGCATTCACATATAAGGGTTCATCTCCACTATCACTTGTAGGCTTATGACAAGAGAAAAAATAGCATCACATCATGAAATGTACAACATTGCACTGGACAAATAAAATCTTCACAGACTGAAGACACATAAAAATATATTTTTGGCGGATAACTTAAAACAATTTTAAAATTTTGGCTTAACAACCACTTTGTAATTTTACATATAAAATTGTCCTTGTGCAAAGAGAAATTACAAATTTTTCAAATGCTCACTTTTAAATGTTATCTTCTCGGAAGATTTAACAGGAAGTCCTGTTTACATAGCAATGGTGGAATCGACTAATAGATAATGCTTCAATATATTTGAGCAATCGATTATTATTCAATGAATACAGTTTATGAAGTGTGGTTTGTTCGTAAACCATGATTGCTAATAAGCAAATGTTCTGTGATAGCCAAATGTGACATTTTATGACCTGTCGACTGCACAATCAAAGCATTATTTATTAGTCGATTCCAGCCTTTGCTATATAAACAGAAGGACTTCCTGTTAAATCTTAGACTTCTGTAGTGATAATGTTCTCCATATTTGAACACTATCAGCGACTATGTACTTAGTAATTCAGCCAAAGTATCATTGATTTATTCACTTCATATCATATATAACTGCAGCATGCACCTGACGAGAGGCAGCCAAATATGCCAGGCAAAAGTCTGCAATATTTTGTTTATGAAGCCTGTGTGTAAATTCACTAAGGGAATACACTGTTTTCACATTTTTTCTTGTTCCTATTCTCACATCCACACAAGAAAATACAGATAATGTAATATATAATATAAAATAGCATGCAAATGCAAACACACTGGTATCAAACACTGTAGGCTGGAGTTCAATTTGCACAGGGAACATAAACAGGTGCATGTCAGACAATGACTATATCAGGTCTGTAAAGTGTTCATGACAGGCTGAATAGAAATAAAATGTACCCTTACATGGTACAATGCTACAGACAGTGTGTCAAAGTGTAATGGTAGTCTTACACTCGCTGATGTAGATGAAATACTGTCTCTTGCAGTACTTAGATTGTCCAAGTGATGCTACTTTTTGGAACACTACTATGCTTGTAGCTGTCTTTCACTACATACAAAATGATGAACATGAACACAGAGCTCCCAGGCTGCTGCTAGATGTCAAATCTAGCTGAGTAACTGCTGAACAGAGATGATTACATGTCAGGCAATCTTCTTCATCTTCTGCCCTTTATCCTCCTGTGCAACATAGACCTTCAGCCAACTTACACCAAACATCTTATCTTTTGCTATCGCCTCCAGGCCCTTCAACGACCTCCCTTATTATTAATCTCTAATTCTCTTATCCATGTACTTTTAGGTCTCCATCTATTTTATTTGTCATGTGGGCTCCCTATCATCAGGTTCTCTCAATGAGTGCCAGTGCCAGCATCTTTTTCTCACCTCTACGACTGTTTCCCTAGTTCTCTCCTTAAATTCTGCAAGAGCTGTTCTGTTAAACCATTTTTGTCCTACTTTGTGCAGGCATCATTTAATGAATGTTTGTAGTTTATCTGTAATTGATTCTCCATGTTTCTCATTCATGCAGCAGTATTGATTTAACATAAGAGTTCAGTCTAAGTTTGCTGCTGGATGTAATGACTTCTGGCTTCTACAAGTTTGCTGCTGGATGTAATGACTTCTGGCTTCTACAAGTTTCCTGTTGATGTAATGACTTCTGGCTTCTACAAGTTTCCTGTTGATGTAATGACTTCTGGCTTCTACAAGTTTCCTGTTGATGTAATGACTTCTGGCTTCTACAAGTTTCCTGTTGATGTAATGACTTCTGGCTTCTACAAGTTTCCTGTTGATGTAATGACTTCTGGCTTCTACAAGTTTCCTGTTGATGTAATGACTTCTGGCTTCTACAAGTTTCCTGTTGATGTAATGACTTCTGGCTTCTACAAGTTTCCTGTTGATGTAATGACTTCTGGCTTCTACACGTTTCCTGTTGATGTAATGACTTCTGGCTTCTACAAGTTTCCTGTTGATGTAATGACTTCTGGCTTCTACACGTTTCCTGTTGATGTAATGACTTCTGGCTTCTACACGTTTCCTGTTGATGTAATGACTTCTGGCTTCTACACGTTTCCTGATGATGAGAAAGCTCCTCTTGCCTTCTGTATTCTTATTTCAATATTTCTGTCCGTCTTCATCTATACTGCTACATAAATATATGTATGATTCCACCACTTGAATGAGGTGAAGTGAGTACATCTGATACACAACGAACTGATGATATCTGGCATGTCAACAGAGATAATAAATAACGTGAAAACAAGTAATCTGCTCTTGAACTCACCATTTGTATTGGTTGCCCTGCAAGCTGTGTATTCGGTAAATTAATCACTTGGATACCTAAGAAGAAAGGTTAAATAAAATAAATTTGAAAAAAGAATTATTCTGCATATAGACAATATATACACACACCCTGCCCCCCTCCTCTGTGTGTAAATAAGTAAAGAGTAGTTCAACTGCCTGTTTGCTAGCTAGGACTGTTGAGGTTGTTGCATGTCCTGTCTGGCAATATTTTATCCTGGCATTATCAAGTAGAAGACTTGGGTGCTGATTGTCTTCCATTGTCACTGAGAATTGCTGTGACTTGCAGTCTTGTAGTGTGCAACATCTGAGTCCTCAGTTGGCTTCACTATAGCTGAGACCATGTTCAATTCTCCCTTGATTACGACAGATCCAGGAAGTGGAGATGACTTGGTCAGTATGATTCCCTGACCCTGGCACACCCCAACCCAATGAAATGAAGTCCCAAGTATCAGTCTTGTCCTCAGGTTCCATCACAATTCTCCTCACAGCAGCCACACACATGAAGTCTAGTCCACGGAAGGTAGGGGCAGGCAGCACATGGGTAATATCTGCTATGAACTGGGTGCTCTTATTCTAGTCTCTCCCAAGAATCATCGCATCCTTAACAAGGCTGCTAATCCACTTTCCTGTATTATATAGCCCTGTCTTCTTCAAGATTAGAAACAATGACAGGTTCTCAACATACTACATTACAGAAGGAATCACACAAACAATGTATGTGACTGGTATACACACATTAAGATCTTGACAGGTGCCATAGGGCATTATGACGGCACGCGCCACCAAACATAAAAAAGGGAAACACTGGATTTTCCCCATACAGACACAAAAGTGGATAATGGCAAGGGAAACCAAATGGAACATAAAAGACGTCAGTAAATAGCAACGGGAGAGACGCTTCGAGACCGGAGAACAAGACGGCGGTGTTTCTGTGGGCTGAGTGCAGAAGAGGAAGACTGGACGACGCAATGTTTGAGAAGATCGGCAGCTGAGCTGAGAAAGGACAGGGATGAAATGTTCACGAAGATTTACTAAGTGAGAGGACCAGGACAAGGAAATCCTTAGACGAGTTTAGAAAACCTATTACACGGATTTGAACGAAGGACATTGCTGACGCAATGGTGGAATTGAGAGTTGGTTCGTAGATAGTTAAATAACCACATGTCCCTGTATTAAGGGCAGGTTATATTCTAGAACAGTCTCTTGTGTATAATTCTGCAGTGCATTAATAAATGCCTTTTAATTGTCGTCGGCTAGTTCGTGTCGGTTCATCAAGGTGAGTTGGTTTACAGTTGATTTATTTAACGAGCTTCATTAAAGCCTTTGATTCCCGTTTGGAGTTCATTTGGGAGTTATGCTTTAAGGCAACAGGGGCTATGGACTTCATGCAATGTGCTGAGATTCTCCTGTGACCTATGGAAAGAGACTGGAACACTTATGATGGTACCCATGTGCAATAAAAGTCATCCTCAACCAAACACAAACCAACCAACTTAACATGATGCAGTTGAGTTGAAATCAAGAACAGACATTATAGCATTTGGACATTCCAATATTTGCTCCAACCCCATCTTCCACAACCAGCGAAGAGTCCAAATAATAATGATACCAGCTGCAATATATATGTTCGTTTGGCCTTTTCTCTGAGTGCTGAGTGTGGGCCAGATCCTCTAGTCACTCCCTGCTGCACCATTCTTTCCAGGCCGTGATGGTTTATCTGTTCTTCCACACTATTCACATGATCATAAAGTGTCCTGAAGACAATCTGCCTTATCATGCCCCAGCACCCCACCCAGCGGTGCAGATCTAGCCAATCTGTCTGCCAGCTCGTGTCCCAACACACCAGCATGTTCGGGAGAAAAGATCCAATGGATGCTCCCCATCTTCAGTTTTTGAATTGCATGCCTCTGCACGAAGCATGCCTGTCTCCTTTACATTAAACAAATAACATGATAAAGTTAACATAAAACAAATAACTCAAAAAAATGAAGCTAAGATTAAACAAATAATTTGAAATGATCAAGCATTTATGAGACAAAACAATAACTTGAAATGATTACGTATTTGTGAGAAGTCAAGTAAAAGGAACTGATTTACATGCCATACATTTTACTAGTATGGTGGGCATATGGTGCCAGCCCCATATTTTTATAGACTAATCGGCGTTCAAAGGTACTCAGACAGACATTAATATTAAACAGATAGCTTCAAATGATCAAGTATTTGTAAGAAAGAAGTTAAATGTAAAAAAAATAGCTTCAAGTGATTCATGAGACACTATGATGAAGACATACCTTGAGGTAACTGAACTGGCTTATTACTTGCATCAACAAGAACATAGTGAGTCTGGCCGTTGATGGTCACCTGGTTCAAAAACAACATCTGTGGAATGCCTGTAATGGTGCTAACATTAGCAGATGAACCAGCTACAGCTGCCGCTGGCTGCTGTGTGGCCTGACCTTGCTGGACAACATTCTGCAACACATTTGACTGGACAAGAGAAGTGACCTGTGGTGTATTTGAGAAATGCATGTATGACAATTACACATTGATAACAACAAATGTTCATTATATGAGGCGGCTTCAAATAAAAATCTAAAATGTTTTCTCTCTTTTGTTGAATGAATATATTCTGAAAAAGAACAAATGTATCATTTTTTTTTTTTAAATGTAGTCACCACTGCGTTTGATGCAAGTCCTCCAGCACAGATAAAGTGCTTGGATTCCTGTAGAAAACAATTGTCTTGATCACTATTCGGTTTGCCTGACTGGGTCATGAACAGGTTGTCACAGAAGTCACGCCGTTTTGAAAATTCCTACTCCACTCATACATTTGCTGGACTGACAGGCATGCATCACCATACTGGACTTTCATTCACCGATGAATTTCTATAGGTTTCACCCTTCACTGATTAAAAAAAACGGATAACAGAATTCTGCTCCTCTTTAGTGTATGTCAATAGTGGGGTGGCCATCTTTAAGCTGTCATTATGACATCACTGTTTTTGTCTGCACTGTGATGTCACATGTTTAATACTCTTGACATCCTTAACAACAATATTGACAGGTTACAAGAGAATGGCATGGTTATTGTAATTTCTATCACACTTTTAAGGTTTTCATTTGAAGCCCCCTCATATCTTACAACTGAAAGGTTTGCAAGGCAGAGGGTTGTCTTCATGGCACCAGGTTTTACTCTATCTAGCTCAGTCTCTCTCTGCACAATGGCCACCAATTGCCAAGAACATCGCACAAAGCATACACTCCGTTGCTCCAGCGATGATCCCCATGGGTCTTTGGGAACACTGCACTCATGGTCTAAACCAGGCAGTCTGAAAATGACCCCATGACCTTGAGAGCGTGGGGCAGATTGTGCGGTCACTTCGCCATGGAGACCCTCATGTTGCCCATAAATCTGCACCAGTAAATATGTGCACCACCCGTGTATTACCTGGGCCTAAATGAACAATACAACTGTCACCTGTTTTTCGTGTCACAACAGGCAACTAAGGATGGTTGGCATCTGGATGGATACCTCATCACTTAGACAACATAGCTGCAAAATTCAACCCATCATCACCGAGCCTCATCAATAATTGTCTGAGAACTGCACGGCGATGGAAAGACAGTGGGGAAGGAAAGTGACCTCCATTTTATTTTGCTGTGGACTAGAATATGTGAATGCCTAATACTCGCTGGCATTGTGACTAAGGGGTTATGGGTGCATGTTGTAATCTCGCATATCACGTTCAAAACAGTTGTTGGAGATTTGGAAGCAGACCGTGTTGTGTTGGTTTTTATAAAATGGTATGAGTATCTGTCATTCAGAAAGCCATGGCAAACTACTGAAACGGAGTCTCCGTGGCGAAGTGGTCAAGCTGTTTGACTCGGGCTCCGAAGGCTGTGGGTTCAATTCCAGGCCGTGTCCTTCGGTTTACGGGTCAAATTTGTCGGAGACTCCTGTGGGTTGTCGCTAGAGCTACGCAGTTCGTGCTTTGTGCTGCGGAAAGAGACAGAACCATATGGGATAAAACCCGGTGCAATGAAGTCGATCCTGTCGACTTTTAAGCAACTTTTTTTTAAAAAACTACTGAATGTAAACTTGCCAAGAAATAAAAAACCAAACAATGCTGGGGTTGACTGCAACGTCCTGTAAAGGATATGCAACTAACTTGTTTATTTCTCAACATATTACTGAACTGTCTTTTTACATACAGATCTGGCGTCAGCAATCATGATCCTCCACAGCTCCCGTTCTCTACCAGAACCTTTCTGTGCTAATAACAATTTATGGCATGATGCAAAGCTGTCCAGAACTTCCTTTCATTGCTTTCCTCTGTCTCTTTGATTATTAATATTAACTTTGTTACAATGTCACCATTTTCTCCTCTATATTATGTGACCAAAGAATATTGAATTCCTCCCCCTGATGTTTGTTATCAGTTATTTTTCACCTTGCCCTCTTTAAAAACATTTAGATTACTCATTTGGGCTGTCCATGGTATTTTGATATTCTTCTGTAAAACCACATTTCTGTGTATTCAAGGAATTTTCTTGTTATGACGACGATTATTTATGAATACACAATGATAACACACACTTTGCTGTTTACAAATGATAAATATCTAAAATGGCAAGAAGAATGGAAAATAATACTCAATTCAATTCATGGCAAATATAAATGTTACATAAAAATCATAAAAAATATTTTTCACAAGAACTGACAGCCATGACATAGGAAAGTAAAGAAAACATGTCTCTATTTGGAAGGAATGTCTACTCAGGTATACAAACCTCACTACTAATGCTCTGGAACTTGTGTCTTTTAAAATTGCCATTTTTTTCCATTCAACAAATTTTTATAATTCACTTTGCCATCTTAATGTCTCGATGCAAGTTCTAATGAGGAATTGTACAGCCATGCAAAATATAATATTCACAGATCTTACTGCCAACCACACAAACATATGATATTCACAAATCTTACTGTCAATCCCAAAAAATATATTCACAAATTTTACTGTCAACCACCAAAAAAAAAAAATTATAGTCACAAATCTTACTGTCAAGCACACACAAATATGATATTCACAAATCTCACTGACATCCACACAAAACAATATTCACAAATATTAATGGCACACAAGTAATTACCCATAAAACAATATTCACAAACATTACTGACAGCAACAGAAAAAAACAAGTGTTTACAAACCTGAGGGTTTGTAGCAAATGGTGTGTTGGTAATTACTTGTGTTTGTCCTGTGCTATTTAATGTTTGGAAACCTGTAGCTTGCTGAAAAGTGCCATCCCCTTGAGCAACCTATCAATTAGAGATAGCAAACTATGTAAGGATGTTGAACTAATGTCCTTCATACAATTACATATTTTGTTTACATTCAAATGTGATTCCTAGCATGGTGCACAAACAATATGGCTAGCCCATGAAGTTCTGAATAACCTATGTAACTGGACAGATAGAAGATTGACAACTGCTTGAAGAGATTGAAGACTGACAACTGACTGAAGAGATTGAAGACTGACAACTGACTGAAGAATGGCACATTCATATGTTAATTATATGTTTGCTCCATTAAGCCACATGGTTTCTTCTGGGCATTGGGTTGGAGCCTGTTGACAAATACCAAGTTTATGTGGAGGAAGAATTACCAACCCAGGCCTAACCTCGGTGTGCCGTGCTAAATCATGTGTTGGTTACATCCTATGTCCTGCCACAGATGTAAAGTTGCAGCACCAGTCTTTGTAAACTCCATTGGTTTCTGAGCTTACCGATGGGAAGGATAGCTTTGCAACAGTCCTCATAGAGATGTTGCTTCAATACCGGGTTAGGGATGAAAGTCTCTACACCAACTTCACTCCAACAGATGCAAACCCTTTTGGGGCTCAAATGACCTGAATGCCAATGTGTCAGGCTTAAAATGTAATCTTCCAGAGGACTCTGAATGATTGATTGATTGATTTAGGAATCGACATCACAGCATTCGGGGCATTCCCATAAGTGCTCCGTCCCCATCCTCTGCAGCCAGCGAAGAGTTCCAACACTAATAGTACCAGTAGCAATCTGATTATAAGTCCATCTCGCCTTTCCTCTGAGCGTTGAGCGTCGGCCAGATCCCTTCGTCACTCCTCGTTGTCTCATTCTTGCCAGACCATGGTAATCCATTTGCTCCTCCTAGGTGTGCACGTGCTCCCACAAGGCCGCAACCACGTCTGCCTTGTCATGTATCAATACTCCACCAAGTTCTGCAGAGCCAGCCAATCTGTCCGCCTGTTCATTTCCCAGCACACCGGCATGCCCCGGAGAAAAGATCCAGGCGATGCTTGTCACCCGTGACCTCCGAAGCGAAGCAAGCCACTCCGCACGAAGTCTGCCCGTCCTCACCCTCGTCAGCATGCTTTCTGAGTCAGTTACAATCACGATGTGTGTGTGTATCATATTCTCCATCCAGCGGAGAGCCGCAGTGACTGCCTCCACTTCCATTCTTAAGCTGGATGTTGTGGTATCATATGCCAGGCTCTCCTGCCCCAAACATCGACCATTAGCTTTGGCTATGAACCCCCAGCCACTTCTCTCACCTCTTGACACCGAACCATCTGTGTAGATAATCACATTACCCGGGCAAGCATTATCCCGAATTAGTTGCTGGGTTTCCACTTCCGTGGCCCCCGCTGGCCACTCCCTGCACTCCCGGCTTAATGTGATCATAACTCTGCACAAGTCTGACTGCTCCGCTGGCACTCTGACCCACTCCTCTCCATGCCCAATGTTCTCCAGGGGGCACACCTGTCTGATCGTATCCCCCCCCACCCCCCCCCCCCCCCCCCCCTGAGCCATCCATGATTTCCCTCCCATCAGTCGCCGACCCCTAACTGCGCCCAGTGCCTCATGCAGTGGGTGGTCTGTGTTACTCTGAGGTAATACTTCGCCTGCATCACCTTGAGCCTACCAGCAACAGTCTGCAGACCAAGATGTAACGCATACACACAACTGGGGTGTCTCTAGTGCATCCCAGAATGACCCGCATAGCTTCGTTCTGTATGCGCTCTAACTTCACCAGCTGACTCTCTGAGACAGTGAGCAGATCCAATCCATAATCAATTACTGAGAGGATCAAGTGCTGGTATAGCGTGAAAAGCACTCTCTGCTCTATGTCCATTGCAGCCATAGCCCCAAGTGCACCGAGTCCCCCCCCCCCCCTGTGATAGGGACTCTCTGACTAACTAAACCATCCCCACATGGTAGGTGTGTCAGATTATTTAGTCCAAAGATAGGTAACTTTTTTGTGTGTGCTTTTGTCATGTCACCATAAATCTAGCTCTATGATTGCCATAAATGAATTCTTGGGACATTAATGTGGTTTCCCCTAGCCTTCAACAATGTGATATGTGACCATGTAAAACATGCAATACTCAGCGAAATTACTTACCAAAACAGTAAATATCTGAGAAAAGGGTAGTCCCAAAATATCAGTGAATCAAGAGGTGCAGAAATGATGCTGGCACAGGATAGGACACAGACTGAGAACACCTGAGAATGGTACAATTAGGAAAAGTCAGACCTGGGCAGGGTCATAATTACACTGGACTGGGAGTGCAGAGATTGGCTGGCAGGCTGCGCTGAATGGGAGATGCAACAAGTGATTCTTGACAATTTGCATTCAAGTGATGTAATCATCTACACAGATGTCTTTGTGCTAAGAAGCAAAAGAAGTGCCTATGGGTTCACAGAATAGAGAAGGTTAACGGACGGTGTGTAGTGCAGGAGAGACAGGCATATGATACTATAACATTTAGTCTGAGAATGGAGGTGAAGGCAGTCACCACAGCAGTCTGCTGGCTGGAGGACAAACAGCACACACATGTTGTGATTGTGATAGATTCCTAGAGCATGCTGAGACAGGTTAAGACAAGCATGCCTTGTGTAGAGTGGCATGATTCAATTCAAATAACAAAGATAGGGATCATCCATTGGATATTTCCCCCAGGACATGCTGGTGCGGTGGGAAATGAGCAGGTGGACAGATTGGCTGGATCTACACCATTGGATGATGTATTGGTGCATTATAAGGCAGATTTAGTCAGGACCCTTTGGGATCATGTGACAGCGTGGATGAACAGATAAACTATCATAACTGAGAGAGAATGGAGTGGCAGGGAGTGACCACAGGATCTGGATGACAATCAATACTCTGAGGAAAAGTCATACGGACACATAATCAGACTACAACTGGCACCATTAGTGTTTAGACTCTTCGCTGGCTGTTGAAGATGAGGAGGAGCACAAATATCAATGTCCCGAGTGCTGTGATGCCAGTTCTTGGCTCAACAGTTATTTGACTGGAACCCACAGTGCACATGGAATAGAGGGAGGCCTCAACAATAAACAGAACGAGAATGACAGACAGATGAATAATTCACATGGGCAAGGTCATGGATGGAGGTGAGTCACATAGCACAAGACAGGAGAACTTGCAGGGGGTTGCTTGATGGCTTGTGTTCCAATGGGGGATCAAGGGCAGACAAGGAAGAAGGCTAACCTCAGGGCAGGTGTAACAGTAAGGGAGGAGTACTGGGGTATTATTAGAATCTAGTGGGAAACAGATACAGCACGATTGAGCATCGAGAGTGAAAGGGAGAGAGATGCTCAATCGTGACGTATTGGGTTGGCAAGGGCAGTTAAGATCCGGCCTTTGTCTTGAGTGGAGGAGAACATCAAACCTTTGTCATCTTATACCAATAAAAGTTATATCAACAAGAAAACAACATGCCTTCGTGTTCTTATACACTGGTATACAGGCACTATTGATAGGGTCTGAAGTGTTCAATCATCAATCAAGTTTCGCCTCCACAATAAAGGCTGGCTACAAAAGACTGCCAATACTTTCTGCTTCCCGCTATGGCTGTACATCCTGTTAGTTAGTTGCTTATCCTTTACAGGACATTGCAGTCAACACCAGCATTTTATGGGGGTTGTAATCTCTTGGCAAGTTTACATTCAGTAGTTTGCCATTGCTTTCTGAACAAGCGGCACCCATACCATTTGGTAAAGAAACCAACACAACGAGGTCTGCTGCCAAGTCGCCTGCAGCTGTGTTTCAAACACAGGTATACAGGATCACGAACCATAACCTCTTTGCCACGAAGCCTGTACTACACAGAAATAACTATGGTGGCTGTGCCATCTCATACTATGTGAATCATGAACCATAACCTCTTTGCCATGAAGCCTGTACAACACAGAAATAACTATGGTGGCACAGTGCCATCTCATACTATGTGAATCAGGTGCAGTCTGACTATCAACAATGCTAACAACACTCACTCTGCTATCATGATGGCATGTTCCATAGGGACACTGTTTGCTACGTCCATTGATGATATGTGCTATAACAACCATACTTGTTATATCTATTTTATTGTGTACAGTAAGAGTAAAGACGTATTTGATTTGTTTTAATTGATCTCCTATTGTTTTCATCACTTACATTTCCACAGCTTTACCCATTTCAATAACATGGGTAACTTTTTTTGCACTCACCTGTCATCCCCATCTATTGATCTGTGTACTTGACACTTTCTTTGCTTTTTCTTTTTTTTTTTGTCCATCCCACTTATGTCATTACTAGCGAGACTGAAAACACCGAGACCCCTCCCACCCAGTGAGACAAAGAATGTTGAAATGCTGTACGGAATCAATTTATTTACACATGAGGCATGGACAATAAGCAGACAAGTTGAGAAACAAGAAATGGCAGCAGAAATGTGGTTTCTGAGGGAATTGTGAAGAATATCATGGATGGACAGAAAAACATGACACAGTCCTCCAAAATACAAATGAAAACTGTAAACTAATTAGAGAAATTAGATCTAGACAGTTTTGGGCATGTTAGGAGAAATAAAAATAAAAACTTAGTGACCACTGGTAAATTTTATGGAGAAAGAGCAAGGGGAAGACAAAGAGATAAATACCTGGATGGCCTGGCCATGTGGCCTAACTGGGACAAGAATACAGACCACGCCCAAGTGTGAGAGGGCAAACCATGACCACCCATGCTCACTGGCATGGCACATGTCGACACACATAGAACATACCAATGCACTTTGACACATAATTACCTGTATAACATCGCCTGCACCAAGTGATGTCACCTGAACACCATCGGAAGTAATGTACTGAATGCTTTGAACAGCCTGAGCTTCTTCGGACCCCTGGACAACATTGTTTACAGTAACTGTCATAGGCTGATTGGAGGTGGGGTCATAGATTGTAAACTGCTGCTCTCCTTCAGCCATTGCCTGTCAGATACTGACAGTAATGAACCTTACTGGTCACTGGAAAACATGTTCAAATGTTACAAAGCTTTGTCTTTAAATAAACATAGAGACACTTTATTTTAGTTTTTCTTTTTAAATTAACAGCAGAATACATTAACTTTCATGTAAGCTCTGCTTTGCTAATGTGACTTAAAATGAGTAACCATAGAAGGAGATAGTAAAAGATAAATCTTGGCCTGAGTTGGTTGAGGACATATATTCCAATGGAGGATTAAAGGCAGCAGAAGAAGAATGAGTCTGTTGACTTTCAACTTAATTATCAGCAGATGGTAACCTGAATGTACATCTACACCTCTCAACATTGTTACATCATGTAGAGATGATCTCATTTCTTGTTATACAGATATGACAAATTTAATTTTCTCTAGTATATTTTGGTGACATTTATATTGCTTTATGTAATCTTTTATATAGAAAAACACTTTCTCCTATGAACTATTACAAAAATTGATTAATAATTCTCCATTTTCATGCATTACCCAAAGTCCATATTTCCCCATCATCTCTTCATAACCTGTGTTATTCGATTCTATCTTGACATTCTGGTTACCAATAGCAATTTTTATAATGCCACTTATTTAATTACCTGTGGTACTTTTAATGTAAAATTTCTGATTCATCCTTATTATTTGTTAGTGTGTAATTAATACTGGATAATATTCATGTTTATTTTGTTATTTGCGATCCTAAATGTTGATGTTCTTATTCTAGAACTCACTGCTTCCCACTCTATTAATGCTTTCTCTGCCTCTGTAGATACCATAAGGGCCACTCCTTCACTGTGAGGAGTATTTTCCTCTGTATGCCATGAGAACAGCACTATTTTACATGTTTTCAAGTCTTCTGCCAGCTACATTCATCTTGTTTTACATAATCCCAAAATGCCAATCTTGTAACATTTCATTTTCCCTACCACTGATGCTATCTTTGATTTGGTCAGTCGTGAGGGTCTGTTCAAGGCACTAAAGAAGATTGGCTGCCCACCAACTCTTCTGTCCATTGTGGAATCGTTCCACACAGGCATGAAGGGTATAATCAAGTTTGATGGTGCAACTTCTGAAGAATTTGAAATCAAGAGTGGAGTTAAGCAAGGTTGTGTACTAGCTCCCACCCTCTTTGGAATATACTTTTCACTTCTACTGAAATATGCATTTCGTGATCAGGATGGTGGTATATACATTCACTCACGCTCAGATGGCGGCCTCTACAATGCTCAGAGATTGAAGGCTAAGACCAAAATTAGGAGGGTACTGATCAGAGAGTTGCTTTTTGCAGATGATGCTGCAGTTACGACCCACTCTGAGGAAGAATTGCAATGTCTACTATCTGCATTCTCCAATGCTTGTTCTGAATTTGGTTTAACAATTAGCAAAAAGAAGACACAGATTATGTCACAAGGTGCACATGAGGTACCATCAATCTTTATTGACGACGCCGAACTAGAGATAGTAGACCATTTTACATATCTAGGATCAGTGGTAAATAGCAAATTATCCTAGATCAGGAAATCAACATCCGGATTGGTAAGGCAGCAACAACAATGAACAGGTTAAGAAAAAGAGTCTGGGAGAACAGGAAGCTTACTGCCAAAACAAAAGTCCTTGTCTATCAAGCCTGTGTCCTTAGTACTCTTCTCTATGGCAGTGAAACCTGGACAACTTACTCACACCAAGAGAACAATTTAAACAGCTTTCATATGCGGTGTCTGCGAAGAATTCTTGGTATTAAGTGGCAAGACAAAATCACAAATACTGAAGTATTGGAAAGATCAGGTTGTGTGACAGTTTATTCCATGCTCAGTCTTCGTAGACTTAGATGGATAGGACATCTTAGGAGGATGGATGATGGTAGATTACCAAAGGATATCTTTTTTGGTGAATTACAGATGGGTAAGAGATCTCAGGGTCGGCCTCTACTACGATACAAAGATGTGTGTAAGCGGGACATGATTGATACAGGCATTGATAATGCACATTGGGAGCAAGTCGCCGCTGAACGTGTTGCATGGAGGGCAAATATCAGAAATGGAATAAAGTCAAAGGAGAAAATTATTGCAGAAAAGTCACACACCAAGCGTTTGAGACATAAGATGGTGCATGATGGTGGAAATGACCACGTGTTCACATGCACCCACTGTGAACGGACATTTACAGCGCAAATTGGCCTTATCAGTCACACTCGCTACCGCCATAGTTAAAAGTTATTATGCCTTTTTAAAGCACAAACTATCGTCTGTCAAGACGGCAAGGTGCCAATGGATGCTGTCTTTCCAAATTCATATAGTTCTAATTATTCAGGCAGGAGATACATAACTTACCAGTATGGAAATCAATACACTGTTGAATATCTCAAAGAAGTTTAGTTTAGTCAACGGATCAACATCACGGCACACAGGTGTAACCCATAAGTGCTCCATTCTACTCCTAACTCAGTGTATGAACTCCGCAGCACTGGCAAGGATCCTGAAATACTTTGGGTAGATTAAACTCAAAATTTTGCCCGGGCAGCGCCATTAGGCTACTCTTTTTCAATTTCCAACTGCCAAGGGAATGGGCGTCCGATCTCACTACCCAGAGACCAGGAGAAATTTTGTTACTAGAAGTTCACGTGAAAAAATCCTAGCCCTCACCAGGGCTTGAATCCTGGACCTCCAGCATTCGAGGCAGACACCATACCTCAAGACAACTCAGGCGCCCCCCCCCCCCAATCTCAAAGAACAAACTAAGGAACCATGTATGGTCAGTCTCTAATAAATAACAGGTCAGCAGATGAGGGAGGTATGGAAGACTGCTGGCAGCAGGTTAAAAGCCTTGAAACAGTGGAATGAAAATATAAAGCATGGATAATGCCCAAAATCCTTTCAAAAACAGAAGACAAGAAAAATACTACAGCTGATTTTAACAATAGCAAAACCAAAGGAACTAAAGTCAGAGCTCATGAAAAACACAAAGAAATTAATAAAGAAGTGAGAAAGCGGACAAGGACTGGTAAAGACAATATTTAGATGGCCAAGCAGAAGAGGCAGAAATCGTGGCAGCAAAAGGAAACTTCAGAGACCTTTACAGCACCACCAGGAAAATATAATCAACTAAATGGACTGATCACTAACAGCACTGGGAAAATTCTCACTACCAGTAAAGATCAAATGAAAAGATGGGTCGAATAGTTTGAGGAACTTCTGAATAGACCAGTCGCAAAAGACCCATTACCCACTGAAGAAGTGCGCTGGAGATAACTGAGAAACTATCTTAAGAAGAAATTAGAAAAGCTATCAAACTCCTGAAGGATGGGAAAGTTGTTTATCCAGAAGGTATACAAGCAGAAGCCATTAAAGCCAACATAAACATGTCGACTGAATTAATGCACAAATTATTCAGTAGCATCTGAGAGCCTGAAAAAATACTTTGAAAACACCTTTGACAACCCATCAGAAATGTCTGTGAGAACTGTTGAGGCACTATGGATGCCACAGAAGGTTGGTAACTTCACTGATTAAGTGCAATAGGATGATTAATCATCTGAAGCCACTTCCTGTATCTGCTATGGGCTTATATATTGACCAAATGTCATTGCGTTATAATGCATCATTTTTGTTAGCATCTGAACCATGTTTAAGTCATAACTGTGACAGACTCCTGCTTCCCATGTTCTGCCATCCATTTGTGTTGGGTCTAAACCTAGTTGTTGTTTGGCACACAATCTGTTAATAAACACAACACACAGAGACATGTTCTCCAGGGAACAACACACACAGACATGTTCTCCAGGGAACAACACACAGAGACATGTTCTCCAGGGAACAACACACACAGACATGTTCTCCAGGGAACACTAATAGATATGTTTAAAATAATACTGACTTCAAGAATCAACACCACTGTACGCAAGACATTCCCACACATGCACAAACTCTTCAAATGCCGCCGAAGAGTTCCCATGATAATTATTGCAGCAGTGCTCAATGCTTTGAGTTGTCTAGACCCTCTGCTCATTCACTTCTGTCTTTCCAGATATGAATATTCCATAGGTTCAGCTGCACTCTCCACCCAATTCCAGAAAGGCTTCAACAATCACCTTTATAATAAAGTAGCTCGCCAACCAGATTGGGTACAAATTTGTTGAGGATCTGTGCTTCTTTTGGGGATAAAAGGCAGAAAAAGAATGGAACCAGAGCTTTGAAAGTCAGAGGCCTGAAAATAACACTGAAGCTAATAAAGAAGTTAGACAGCTGATAAAGGGTCATATGTGGATGGCCTAGTAGGAGAGGCAGAAGCAGCAGCAGCAAAAGAACACCTCAGAGATCTGTTCAGCATCACAAGGAAAATAGCAGGAAACTACAAAGATTCAATTGTACCAAAAATGGAATTCATTGGATTCTGACAGAGAAGCTTACTAATATGAATATCGTTGATGACACAGCCCTTCTCTCCCACAAACAAAATCAGTTGCAAGATAAATTAAAAAGACCTTCTGGGAGGTCACAACAATTAGGTCTAAAAATTCATAGGAGAAAGACAAAGATAATGAAAATAAATCCAGTAAATGACAACAATCTCACTTCAAGAGGGGAAATCATACACACACTTACTTAGTCTGCAATGTAGACAAAGATTGGGGAAGATACAGAGCTCTTTGGCATATCATGAGAAAAGAGGAATTGGAAAATATGATAACTGAAGGAATAAGATTAGTGGTAGAAAAGATGGAGGCAGACACTGATACTGGATTGACTGAGACAGTGGCATGAAGGTATATCATCACCAGAGTTGATACAGAACACCTAGGCCTGAGATCTCTGGAGATCAATTAACAAGTTGGCAGGGCATATGATGATGATTTTTTTGCACTCACTCGCTTTGAACTCAAGCGCAGTCCATACACACTATTTCTAGTAGTGCTGGACTGAATTTTGCGTGTGGATTAGCTGTCCCTATTAACAGTGTCCCTTGCCATCAGGCAAACCCACTCCAACTTCAGAGGTACTTGTAATTTACATCCCCAAGTCAATTACACTGGGTCAACATTTTAGCCCAACTGTCCAGTGTATGGGGCTGAACCCCTTACCTCGGCATCAGCATACCAGATGTTTTAGATCATGCTTTGTTATCCCTTCGGCCATGCTGACCTACATGATGATGATGAATAGTTAGGTTAATTTTATCACCATGAACAAAACAAATATATGGTCCGCATAGTTTGCTCAATTATTAATTTATATTTTAGAGGTTAATAACTAATATTTAATTATTTAATATTTTTATTTTTTATTATTTAATATCTTAATAATTAATCAACTGCTGCTTAATTTATGCAGCAGTTACAAACTTACTTACTTACTTTAATGCATGATATTTAATCAACAAAAGAAAGCTGTCGCAATGCAGTTAGTACATTAAGACAATATGATACATTTTCATGAATTGTTCTTTCACTAATGACGAACATTTCACATGACATTTAATTAATATAAATGGGCAGCTATTTTTAACTGTTAATTAGGTAACAGCATATCCTATCGAAAAGTCTTAAAAGTCAAGTGCATTTTTCTCTGAGACACGGAGACTCTCGTGCTTTATGCGATGCTTTCTGCAGGTCGCCCTGCGGAAAGAGACTGAGCCATATGGAGTCAAACTGGTGCAATGAAGTTGATCCTCTCAATCCTGTCGACATTCTATCGACAGAGGAATGTCTGGGAAGGTTAACCTGGTCAACAAATGCCCGCAGAAGTCGGATGTTTCGACCTAACAGCGCAAGAACGCAGCTCTGCTGTAAACAGGCACAATGCAGTCACATCCGAAAAAAAAAATCTGGATGAACACAGAAGAAGAAGAAGAAAGAGGAATGTGGCCTTTACTTTCTTGTTGTCAAAAACGCATAATAAAATATATATCTTACCAGGTTTGTTAGCAATGCAACAGACTTTTAATAAATAATAAACTGGCGGCCATTTTTAATGTTAATTAGGTCACGGCACATCCTATCGAAAAATAAATAATACGTCAAGTTAGGCCTCGCAATGATATATGGCACTACGTTGTTCGTTTAAAAATAAACAAACCACAGTAATAGAGGGCAGAATTTCTCAGCTTCCAATTTATTGGGCTGCGATAAAATCTCCCTTATCTCTTAGGTCATCATTACACTTCCTGGTATTCAATTACGTCACCAAAAAATTGAATGACTCATTGACTCCACTTAGAATTAACGTACAATCTTCGTTAAGATACCATTCGTCTTGTCAAGCTGTATCTAACTGGTATGATTTCATAAGTAAAACCCAAATATTTAAATATTGACCAGAATTGCTACTAATATTAATACTATGAGTCGGCATTTTCCACTTTTTGTTTCACATTAAATTATATGAATTATATTATTTATTTACATACAAAGTTTGTAACAAACAATATCAAATATCTCAGCATAGAACTGACGTGCCGACTTACTTTAATAAGGTACTTCAATGGATTGCATTTTTCAAGATCTATGTATTATCTATCCATTATTCCAACTATCCAACCCAACAGGTTGAGTTATTTAAAAACAATTCAGAAAATTAATATCTATTTAATTTATTATTTATTAAATATTAAATTACTATTTAAAGAATTGAGTCTATTTGATTCTATTGACTGACGAAATACTTACCTCTGCTGATACGTTTGATGACGATCTTGCTAGAATACAGTGACGACAACGGTGTTTAAGAATAATCACTTAGCACAAGATTTAACCTGTAAACGCTTACAGTGTAAATGCCAGCCATCAAAGCAAAAAATAAAGAATAGAGAAGAAGGAAAAAAAAACAAATGAAACCGGAAGTGACTGCATCTATTTTCACGATTGTTGTGTACAGTATCATCATCACGTACCATGCCGATAAGCGTGACGGTCATGTTTCAATCATTCAATCATGTTTATCTACTATGGACAGACCAGAACAGGTCATTCTTCTGCGCCTCAGAACAGGACACAATAGATTACGCAACCACATGTTTACAAAATTCAAGATTGGTGACTCAGCCATGTGCACATGTGGATTGGCGTCGCAGACAGCAGATCACATACTCCAGGATTGCCTAAACTACAAGTTGTAGTACAACCTATCCAGGCGAATCTTCCGGCCTAGAGAGACAACAGTGGAAGATAATCTCTATGGACCGCTGAATGAACTAAAAAAGACTGTTAGATTCATACAAGAGACAACATTGCAGTTATAAACATATTTTAGGCGAACGAAAGAAGAAGAAGAATCTACTACTAATAGTCGTCAGAATCTCACACGATCACCAGAATCGTGGATCAGCTCTGTTTTTGTCTCGATTTTGCCATGTGGCCAAGCCATCAATAGATTTATCTCCACAGTCCCTACCGTAACTTCCAGTTTCATTTCTTTTACCCCATTCTTTATTATGTGTTTGCTTTGATGGCTGTATTTGTTCCCCCCCCCCCCACCCCCTCCCCCGCCCTTTCTTTCAATCTTATGTTTTGGTTTTTTTCTTGGCTTTAAAAAAAATTTGCAATGGCATAATAGTTAGCAATAAATGCCTTTTTTTTAATTGGTCACGTTAATTTTGTTTTTCTTATTTTATACCTCATTTTAGCTAAAAATAAATGCAAAACCATCCGCTTAGCTTATAGGCTACTGCTTTTGGTTCATTCTCGAGAACGAAAGTTACAACTAACAAGTATTAAACACGTATGGTTTTTGTACTGTTCTATGCGCACTCACGCACTGCGCAGCCACCTTACTGTTCGGTTAAGTTCTCAAATTCATTATACCTTCATGGCAAGTATTTCTTATTTATTATTGAGCCCATTAGCATGCCAAAGTGGAAACCATCTTATGATGCTAATCAGAAAAATAATGATCAATGGGAAAAGACATTCGTGTGGCTCAAGAAATCCACTGATGGTGTTGAATAGGCATATTGCAAATTTAAAAATATAGTCACTTAAAAGTCGACAGGGTCGATTTCATTGCACCGGGTTTATCCCATATGGCTCGGTCTCTTTCCGCAGCACGGAAAGCGTCGCACAAAGCACGAACTTCATAGCTCTAGCGACGATCCACAGGAGTATCCAAAAAAATTCACTTGTGAACCAAAGGACGCGGCCCGGAATAGAACCCACAACCTTAGGAGCCCGAGTCAAACAGCTTGACCACTTTGTCATGGAGACTCCCGTAAATTGTGCTGATGTAATATTGTTCCAAGACTTTCAAATCTCGCAAATCATGAAACAACAGAAAAACGCAAGCAGAGCGCGCCATCTTCTTCACACACACACACACACACACACACACACACACACACACACACGGAGAGAGAGAGAGAGAGAGAGAGAGAGAGAGAGAGAGAGAGAGAGAGAGAGAGAGAGAGAGAACACTTTCAGTGATGAAAATAAGTAAGAAAATTGATGATAAAGTCAAATTATCAGAGTTACAAATTGCTGTTAGCATGGCCTGCCATAGTGCCATACGCACCATCAATCACTTCGGTGAAATAATGGTAGCCCATGGATGTGGCAGCATTCTTGGTCAGATAAAATTGCACCGAACGAAGTGCATATCACTAATGAGAAATGTTATTTCACCATCTTTAAAGTCTGATCTAATTCTAGATCTACAAAACAAGAAGTATACACTCATCATTGATGAGTCCATTGATGTCTCGACCCAAAAGTATTTGTGCATTTTAGTTAGATACCTCAGCGATAAAAGTAATGAAATTAACACTAGTTTTCTACGTTTGATTCCATTTCAGTTCAGAGGAGCAGCTGGCCGAGTGGCTAGAACGCCGGACTCTCATTCGGGAGACCCGGGCTCGATCCCTCGGTAAGGTGTGGGATGTTTTTCTGTCGGGGGCAAAAAGAAAATCCTAATCTACACAGTTCGCGGCGACTGCACTAGCCAGGCGGCCTTAATTCCTCAGGCTCAAAGACCCCTCTGCCATACACCGTAAGGTACTATATTGGCAGTAAATGACAGTTTATGATTCCAGTTCAGGAGGCTACGTGAGAGAATATTTTAATTTGATTAACAATGAACTTGCCCTTTTTGTATTAGGCTGAATAAAATCACACTACTATTAAAGAACCATACATAAAATCGCCTTTTATAGACTAGAAGGAAGAAGAACAATTTACAAAAAAAAAAAATGGACTGCCCAAAGATACAGAGCAGTTCTGGCAAGGAGTTATGAAACATCCCCAATTTAAAGAGGTTGCTTCTTTTGCTCTTACTTGGTTAATAACACCTATTAGCAATGATGTAGTGGAGAGGTTGTTCTCTCTTTATAGCCGCAATTATTAGAATTAGCGCAGAACTGAACTATTATCTTCAAACAAGTGCAGTAAGGAATTTGTTCCTTCATCCAAAATGTTGAATGATTTCAAAGCTGAAATTTTATATTCTAAGGAATCCTGTATTGAATTTATCAACAATGAAGAGGAATACTTATTTGAAGAAGAGGTTTTCATGTGATGTAAATATATTTTTAATAGATATTTCTATTGGGTATGTTTGGCTTTATTTTGGCTTTTTTAAATTGCATGACGGCTTTTTAAAATATCACTGTGATCTGGCAACCCTGATACTCCCTGTCATCATCTTGCTCTTATCTAGGTAACTGAACTTGGGTTCATACAGGCAACAATAAATCTGCTCACTATGAGAATCAAATATTTATTGTATATACAGTTACAGTATGCGTTGACGCATATTTCATATCACAGATAGTTAATCTCAAACACAGAGTTGTCATACAACAATCTAGCACACTATCTAGCCTATGTATATATATATATCTATGAATATCTATTGAGTCCCTCTCAGGCAGGCCTTGTTGTCTCTCTCAAGTCCGTCTGTCCTCTGCCGGTCTCCTCGTGTCCTAATCCGACACGGGCGGTAACTCTGTCCGAGTTCCTCGTGGACCCCGCATTAGGCGGGCCACATCAGTGTCCACGGAATCATGGACTCGGTGACCAGCTCTTTCGAGAAGGTTCTAGATTGCTCGGGTCCTGAGCGACTCCATGCTGTCCCTTGGGCTGGAGTTGCAGCCCTCTAATAATATATATGAAGGTGAGGCGGTGACAGGATCCCCCCTCCCCCCTGATATGATTGGTTCTTGGGTAATTAGATCTGTTCTAATTCTGTCACCGAATCACATAAAGTTGGTGTTTGTAGTTTGGTGGATAGTAACCTGGTAAACTACCTACTAGCACTACAACTCATGTATTCTCCCATACACCACTTCTCTGATTTGGTAAAGAGATCACTCTGTCTCCTGTGTCCTTAATAATGCTTATCAGACCGAAGTTACGTGACGTTTAAGTAGTTGTATTTACAACCCGCCCTTCTCAAAGTACCCAACTGGTACCCAGACAATTAACCTCTGTATTAAAGAGAGTTAACAGGACCGAAGTCCTGGCTAATTAAGTACACCTTCAAATCTTGATCTGTGTGTGCATTTCAATACATTTTTACTCTCGTATGTTATATACTGCTAAATATGTAGTTCCCTTGTTATTTTATCCCCCTCATACTACAAGTGTCCCTGTTGGCTTGTTAGTGTGCTTGACTAATAAGTTGATGTTTCTAATAAAGTGACTGTATTTTAAATTGATAGTGTTGAGTTTTGAGGTTTGTGTAACGTGCGTGCTGAATGTGTGGTGTCTTTCCAAGCGTCACGAGTTGGGATAACCTCAATCATGAAATACTGCACTGTGTGCAATACATGATCAGGCATTCCAAGTAGTGGTGCTTAGATGTATCCTAACTGCTAAACTAAGTATATTACAGTAACTACTAAATTAAACTCACTATTAAATTAAGTACTACACATGTATTGACAAATTAGACAAGTCATGCACTTTTACATGGAAGACGCAGACAAATTACAATGAATACGTTTTGCGTACAATTTGTCCGCCAAGTGTATCGTTCTCTCATTTAATCCTTTCACGCAGTCAATCACTCACCTTTCATTCAAAATAGTATTTGGTTAAAATATATAATTAAAGTTGAGGTAAGTGTTATTGCCCTTAGAAAAAATGGGCTAGGCGATATTTGCCCTTTACGAAAATACGTACTTTTTGTACGATGCATGAAACATAGGTCACAATTTAAATAGAGACAATTGTATAGGACGGTTATTTAGCCTATGCATGGCACCGCCTGTAATATTAATGTAGAATATGTACAAATTACAGGTTAACACAATTTATATACATCATTAATGGAAATATAATACATATTTAATCCTAAACTAATTAATTAATTAAATAACTTACTCCAACGATGATGTGCGCGTTGTCGTTCTGTTGTTAGCGTGTTATGCCATGAATGTTAAAGTTAGTATGGCTGTCTCTTGAGTGTTGTAGTCGTTGTCGTTCTGTTTCGGCTGTTTGCAAAGTTTCGTAGCAACAGCACATACGGATTGTTCTTAATGTCCCGTATGAAATATTACAGTGTTCAGAGTCAGTGCACTTGATATTATTGGTTGAAACAAACACAGTTACTGTTTCTTGCTGGAATCGTTCTAGCGTTTAGGCACTTAATGGTATAGTTCTCAAAGTAACGTATCATGTTCTTGGGTGTTGTAATTAACCTAATCACTGAGAGTACTCTAGCAGGTGTAGAGTTACACTGTTATATGAAACCGACTAAAAGTATCACAGTTTATAATATGGCTAATGGTCAATGTGATAAAGAGTCATTCTACTGGCGCATTTACTTGCCGTGATAAAAGGTCAGCCATAATATTATCGGTGCCCTTGATATGGCGTATTTCAAAGTCGAAATCCTGAAGTAGAAGACACCATCTTTGTAACCGGTGGTTTTTGGGCGACCCATGGTTAAGGACTAATAATGGCGAACTGTCTGTGAGGACCACAAAATGACTCCCCAAGAGGAACTTAGATAATCTCAATATACAGAACACTAGGCTTAAACACTCCAATTCCACTGTGGCATAACGAGTCTCAGCCTTCTTTAGTTTGCGGCTCACATAGAGAATCGGGTGTGTTATGCCATCCACTTCCTGCATCAAGCATCCTCCTATTGCGATAGCGCTAGCATCTGTGGTCAAAATAAAGGGTAAATTTATGTTGGGTAATCGTAAGACTGGTGGATTGGAAAAAATATGTTTCAATCTACACATTGCATCATCTAAGCTGGTACTTTTACAAATTTTTGATGGATGATCTTTAGTTAACATATCAGAAAATACTGAGGTGAGTTCTGCCCAATGTGGAATGAATTTAGAATAATAGTTAATAAGACCTAGTAGACTTCTAATCTGTTTCTTTGTGGTAGGAACTTCTAGATTAAGGATCTTGGAAACAATTTTATCATCAGTCAACAATTTACCTTCAGAAATTCTATGACCAAGGAAGTCTATTTGTGTATAACCTATTTCAACCTTGGAAGGTTTGATAGTAAGTCCAAAAAGAGAGATTTGGTTGAAGACTTGTTTGAGAGTAAGTAAGTGAGAAGTCATATCAGAAGAATGGACGCATATATCATCAATATAGGATACTACATCTTTAATTCCGTGTAATAACAATCTTGTTAGTCTCACAAATGTGGCCGGTGCGTTCTTCAGGCCAAAAGGAAGATATAGCCATTCGTACAAACCGAGAGGTGTTGCGAATGCTGTTATATGTCTACAAGAAGGGTGTAGTGGGACTTGCCAATATCCTTTCGCTAAATCTGTCTTAGAAAATAAGGATGATTGAGCCATATTCAAAATAAGATCTTCACAACTGTTCATAGGTTCTGCATCCGTTGTTGTTCTTGTATTTAATACTCTATAGTCGATGCACAAGCGGATTGTCTGGTCTTTCTTTTTCACCAGGACAATCGGTGAAGAATATTGAGACATCGATTTTTGAATAATGCCATTCTTCTCTAAGTCTAAAATTTCTTTATCTAAATTCGATCTGTAATGGAGAGGAATAGAATATGGTCTACATTTGACTGGTCTCAGATCTGTCAGCACAATTGAATGTGTTATTTTATCAGTGCGTCCAGGTTTGTTAGAAAAGATAGCTTTATACTCGTCAAGGTTAGTCAAAATGTCTTGTCGCTGTTGTTGTGTCAAAGTGTCAGAGATATGTATGTCATTTATACTTCCGTCGTCAGTCATGATTGGTACAGGGATTTCAGTATTGTCCACGTCTGTCTGATTTATCACAGATGCTACTGTTTGTAAATTGTCTTCAATGTCATTGTCGTCGTCGTCGAGGTCAATTGTTGTCAATATGTCGTCAAATTTGTCGTCGTTGTCGATATCACAGATTGTCGGTAATGTCCATGTGTCTTCGTCGTTTTCGTCGTCGTAAGAGTGTGTCGTTAACGATGCTTCGTTTGTCGAGGTGTCATTTCGTCGGGAAATTGTCGTTTCGTCTGCGTCACTAGTTCGTTGCGTCAGTTCATTTGTCTCGTTGTCTTGTCTAGCATAGTATGGTTTCAACATATTTACATGGAATATTTTCAACTTTCCATTTAATGAGATTTCGTAATCTACTTCTGAAATTCTTCTCATGATCTTAAAAGGTCCCTGCCAAGAGGTTGACAGTAAATCTCTTTTGTCAGGTAGGAGTAGTAAAATATCCTGACCCGGATTTAGTACAATTGTTTTTGCACCTCTATTGGCGTACTGCCTGTATTTAAAACCTTTCTCCTGTAGTGATGTTCTGGCCAATATACAGGAACGTATGATTTTGTCTCTGGTATCAGTGACCAAATCATAGGTAGAAATGGGAAGTTGGATATCTACAGGTTGTGATATTATCTCTTTATAAATGGTGAGAGGTCCTCTTGGGTTCGCTCCATACATCAATTCGAAGGGAGAGAACCCTGTACTTGACTGTGGGACTTCTCTATATGCGAACAGCACCGTTGGGAGAAGTATGTCCCAATCGGCTGGATTTTCAGCTGTCACTTTAGATAGCATATGTTTCAGGTCCCCATTTAGTTTTTCGCAGATACCATTTGCGGCCGGTCGATAGGGACTGGTGAAACACTGCTTGATGCCTAGTAACTTAGTTACTGATTGGGTGGCATTCGATATGAACTGGGTTCCTCTATCAGAAATGATTTTCTCCGGGAAGCCAAAACGGGAGAAAATGTTTAGTAATATGTCCGTCACATCCTTAGAGGAGATAGATCTTAATGGAAGCATTTCGGGCCACCTTGTACATAAATCAATAAGAGTAAAAATATATCTATTACCCTTATTAGATATGTGATTCAACGGACCTACTAGGTCAACTGCCACGATTTGGAAAGGCCTCGAGGCAGTTGTCGTTGATTGGACTTCTGCTGTAGGGTTTTTCCCCTTTTTCACCAGTTTCTGACATATATCACAAGATCTACAGAAAGTTTTTATATCTTGGCAAAATTTTGGCCAATAAAACTGGGTGAGGACCCTAGCCCTGGTCTTTTCATACCCCATATGACCTCCAAAAGGGGAGTCATGGGCTATTTTTAGAACTTTGTCCCGATGTGCTTGTGGTAACACTACTTGTTGTATCGTGGTCTGCTTTGTTGTGTAAAACCTAGTTAAGATGTTGTTCTGTAGCCTAAATGTCCACGATGCGTTCTTTGTTAATTTCGGTTTAAGACCTACTAACTTAAAGTATGGTGCAAGTGTAGGGTCATTTTTCTGTTCGTTTCCAAAATTGATGTTAGTTGAGTTTGGCGCTACTATTTCTAATGATTCCTGCAGTTGGTCAGTGTTGGTTTTGTAGGTTGTCTGTCGTGTGATTGCGTTTGTGTGTTGTGTGTTTTGTTGCACATCTACAGGTTTGGTACTTGGTTGCTCGGTAGCATCCTCAATTCGAGGTTTTAATTCGGTCGTATCGTTCATAGATTCGACCGCCCCTGCATTGTACACCTCGGTGAATTCTTTCTGAATTACCTCAGTGGTTGTCTCCCTTGGTATTTTGGCAGAATGAGACAAGCAAGAATGGTGTTTCTCTTTAGCGTCGCTGTTTGTGTGGTGGATACCGTGTTTTTGCTCCCACTTTTTGATTTCCTTATCAGAGCATGGATGTATGTTGGGTAAATTACCAAGAATAATATCAGTGACTGGGTTGTCAAGGACAGCGCACAACACTTGTCCAGATATGAACGGTGTTCGAATTTCGACCAGAGCAAGGGGGTATCTCTCTATCGTACCTGAGAATGTGCGACAAGTCACATGTTTGCTTGTGTAGTCTTTAGTGTCTATTAATGTTTTCCTAACCCCACAGAGCGTTGCGCCGGAATCGCGAATTAATGTGCACTTTTTGTTGTTTACAAACCCCGTAGAAAAACTTAGCTTGCCTGTAGATGACAAAGCAGCGTTTGCTGTTTCATTTGAAATAGGGATTATGTGGCCACAATGTAGTGTTGTGTCAAGTTGGAACTTCGTACAGGTGTTGCACTTACTGTCTGTAATGGTGTTAATGACGTGTACAGCATTACCAAGCTCGTTTTCATTGTCTTGTTGATTATTACCTTCATTCAGTGACTCAATCTCTTCATCAGACGACGTTTCAACCATAGCAGCATTGGCTTGTTTCAATAACTTACGTCCCTCACAATTACGACTATAGTGGCCAAAACTTTGGCAAAAGTAGCATTTAATCGCTGTATGGTAAGCGTTGCGCTTATTTTTCTGCTTTTCCACCATCTTTTTGAGGTGGTTTGGGTAGGCAGGCGATTTGTCGCACATAGAGTAAGTGTCGTGATTGGAACCGCAATATTGGCATTTTGCTACTTTACCGACATTGGGGCGCGGTTTAAATCTACTCTCTGTTTGTTTAGCGTATCTGGTGTTTACCACTGCAGCTGCTGTATCGTTGTGACTAATGTTCAAGTGAAAAATATCCCTATTTGCTGTGAAAAATGCATTCCCCTTTGCCTCTATTTCCTGAATACTCTTACAGTCCATCTGTTTTAAGAACTTGGCAAACGGTGTGGGGATGGTGCTAACTATTTTGTCTATAATAATAAGCTCTTTAAGTTTGTCATGGCTATTGTTGGTTTTAGCCGAGTTGATCCATTTTGTGCACACGTCCTGGACTGTACTGACATAATCTATAAAGGTTTGGTTTGGCTGTGGTGCTAATTTGGCAAATTGTTGTTGGTAACCTGCTGTATCTAAAGAAAAATGTTGGAGAATGCGTTGTTTTAGGTAGTCATAGTCTTTTCGCATTTCCTTTGGTACTGTCTCTATTACTTTTAGTGGTTCAAGAGCTAAATTCCTCATTAGAATAAATGCCCAATCTGACTTAATGATGTTATGGTAGGCCATGAGACACTCAAAATTTTCCAAATAGGCGCTGATGGAATCTCCTGCGCAGTACGCCTTCACGAGACCTTTATACTTATTATATTTTTGTTCTTCCTCTTTGCTTCTTAGCTTATTTATCGAGATTTCTGCGTTGGATTCAATCTCCATTTGTTTCAGTTTCACTTGCTGTATCCGCATTCAATTGGGCTTGCTTGGCTGCCGCGTTCCAGCTCCATTTGTAAATTCTTTTCTGCTGCTTGCATTTGCATTTTCTTTTCTTCGGCCTCCATTTGCATCTGCATTTTCTTTTCTTCGGCCTGCATTTGCAATTTCTTTTCTTCGGCCTGCATTTGCAATTTCTTTTCTTCGGCCTCCATTTGCAATTTCTTTTCTTCGGCCTCCCTCTGCATCTGCATTTTCTTTTCTTCTCGTTCTATCGCTCTTTCTTCACGGGCAATGTTTTCTGCGTGCGTTTTCTGTGCCCATTCTGACAATTTCTCTTCTTTATAACCTAGTTTTATTCCTTGCTCAATGCATTTCTCTAAGGTAGACATTTTGTGTTTTTCTTGTTTATAATGTTTATAAAGTTAAATCCCTTAGAAAAAATGTTGTGTAGTCGAAAATTTGGTTAACTCCCTTAATTATTAATGTGTAAATCAAAATGCAAGGTTATGTTGGTGACAAGGTCATGAATATGTAAAGAAATAAATATGAAACATAATAATACATTGATGAAAGATGAGAAGTACAGCTTAGAGTTACAATGGGTATGACATGAAACTTAGCTCTCAATCCCAGAACTCCTCGATGTTGTCTTGTACTCTCGTCACTGTTGGAAAGGTTTCATAGGTTGCACGCGGCACTAGTTGCGGAACAATCTGCTCGTGGAGTGAGAAAACATTAGTCACCGTCACAAAAAAAAATGTCAAAATAGTAACATGTACAAAATCGTTAAAGAATCAAAGTAATGAGGCACTGCGGAGGCAATGGTGAGACGTTGCCGAGGGACTCAGATTAATTATCTTTATCGCTAGATAGCTACTAATTTTATGCAAACTTGTAAAGTTAACAATTACTTTCGATTTAAACAAATCAATGTGTTACCAAAAATCAATGTGATATGATTAAATAAGTAATTTTACATGGCATTTAATAGCTCTTTCAGAAAACATTCTATGCCAAAACCGGAAAACTAGCCCCCAAAAAGCCTGTCATCATCTTGCTCTTATCTAGGTAACTTGGGTTCATACAGGCAACAATAAATCTGCTCGCTATGAGAATCAAATATTTATTGTATATACAGTTACAGTATGCGTTGACGCATATTTCATATCACAGATAGTTAATCTCAAACACAGAGTTGTCATACAACAATCTAGCACACTATCTAGCCTATGTATATATATATCTATGAATATCTATTGAGTCCCTCTCAGGCAGGCCTTGTTGTCTCTCTCAAGTCCGTCTGTCCTCTGCCGGTCTCCTCGTGTCCTAATCCGACACGGGCGGTAACTCTGTCCGAGTTCCTCGTGGACCCCGCATTAGGCGGGCCACATCAGTGTCCACGGAATCATGGACTCGGTGACCAGCTCTTTCGAGAAGGTTCTAGATTGCTCGGGTCCTGAGCGACTCCATGCTGTCCCTTGGGCTGGAGTTGCAGCCCTCCAATAATATATATGAAGGTGAGGCGGTGACACTCTCGTGAGTGACATGATGTGCGCGAGAATTTGTAGCGGTCGGTAAATTACGGGGTATGTGAGCCGGTCGCTCAGAAAGTAATGGCAAACTACTGAGCGTAACCTTGCCTAGTACCTCAACAGCGGCTGGAAATGGACAAATGCTGGTGTTGACTGCAACGTCCTGTAAGGGATATGCAACATTATATATGTGGGTGGGTGGGGATGTATTTGATGCGTTCGATAACGGTCCATCCGACTGAGATGAAATTTTCTACATGTTTTCTTTTCATTCCCGTGCAGCCAACTGTCATAGTTTGGTACTGTACAATCAGCTATTTACTAAATTTTAGCTATTTACCTAATTTACTAAATTTAATTTTGTAATTACCTGACTTAAAAGACAGTGAGGCCGTGTTTATAACTAACATAAGATGTATTGATAAAGGTGGTTTTGCTGAAGAAATGATGTTCTGTAAATCATTAGAAAGCACCACTACCTCCAAAGATATATATATAGAAAGCTAAAAAATTACTTAGATGTCAATAATATCCATCCATCATGTGCCATGCCGGAAAGCGTGGGCGGTTATGACTCGCCATTTCACTCGATCACCAGAGTCGTGGATCAGCTTATTGTTCCTGTCTCTACCATGCCATGTGGCCAATGCTACATAGAAAGTGCCCAGTACATAAGGTTAGTGCACGCTTAAATTAGATGCCCTCCCGGCAACAACGGGACACTAACTGTCCACTACAAAATTGTATGTTGATTCTGTCAACTTCGCAATAAAGCGGTGTTAGATTTGACTGAGCTCCGATGTTTTACTTCGTTCCACGTTCGTCAGTGAATTCATAAACAGTTATCGTTACGCCGTTTTTAATGAGCCAGTTCCTTTCATAAATTAGAACATTTCCACAAGGCAAAACACAGAGAAGAAGGACTTAAGACATGGCAGCCAAGTCATCCAGGTATTTACTTCTCGGTCTTCCCCTTGGTCTGTTCCCTTCGATCTTGCCAGTTGTCATCAACTTCAATTCATTTCTTCTCATAACATGTCCAAAAAATTTTGACTGTCTACGTCTTATTTCTCTAATCAATTTACGATTTTCATTTGTTTCCTGTAGTACTTGGTCATTGGTTTTTCTGCCTGTCCATGGTATTCTTTTCATTCTCATCAGAAACCACATTTCTACAGCCATCAGATGTTTTCAACTTGACTGCTCATTGTCCAATAATATACCAATGACTACTCATTGTCCAATAATATACCAATGAAAAATATAACATCTTGTGCTGCAGATAGTGCTCCTAATATGATGGGGAAGGAAAATGGTTGCTTAAAACTGATGAAAGATGAGAATTCAGAAATGCTTCTTGTGCATTGGGTTATTCACAGGGAAAACCTGGTAGCTAAAAACATTTCGCCTGTTCTAAATGAAGTACTAAATTTAGTTATAAAGTGTATCAATGCCGTCAAAGCTAGTGCCAAATGTGAATGACTCTTCAAGTTATTTTGTGAAGAACAAAATGAAGACCATGTGATACATACTTCACAATGAAGTAAGATGGCTCTCGAAAGGGAACTGCATGAAAAGATTTATGGAACTATTTGATACTCTTAGTGATGTTTTAAGTGACAAACCCGAAATGAAAAATATGTTAACGGTCGATGGTGAGGCATTTGTGAGTTATTTAGCCCTTATTTTTTAAAAACTAAATATATTAATTAAACAACTTCAAGGAACAAATAAAACTCTTGTCGATGCAAAAGCGAAGATATTTGGTTTCATTACCTTTATTGAATGATGTCAGGCATATATTTACAACAAAAAATTTGTAAAGTTTCATTAGCTCCAAAAATGTGAATTGACTGATGCCGTTATATATATATGTTATTGTCAATCATCTGAAAATTTTATCGGCTGATTTAAAATAACGATTTTCTGATTTGAAACAAATTGATTTCCCAACTTGGATGATGCAGCCAAAGTTAGTGGATTTGTCTGATATTTCAAATATGCAGTATCAAGAAGAACTCGCAGAAATGCAAAATCATGAGTCAATTAAAACTTTATCTATATCTATAAAACAGAGTGTATGTGGCTTTGTTTGTTTGTTTGTTTGTATTGGATGCGTTCGATAACGGTACATCCGATTGAGATGAAATTTTCTACACGTCTTCCTTTCATTCCTGTGCAACCGACTATAATAGTTTCTTAGTGTAAAATCTTCTACTTATTTAATAACATTTACTTTTTCATTTTCATTATATAATTTCTATATAGCAGGGGGACTTCACTCTAGAAAAGTTATTTCAAGGGGCATAACTTTTAATAACATTTCTATATACTTTATAGTCATATTGTTGGACTTACTTGCACTATTGTTAAACTCTTTGTCTATAGTTATTTTCAGGCATATGAGTTATAATAAATAATGATATAATCTTTAAGGCATTTTCAAAGTTTTCATAAAAATAATGCATAATGCATAACATTGTAACCCATCTTTTTCTGCTTAAAGAACTTATCAACTGTCATGTCGGTGATTAAAAACAGTTTTCATTAAAAATAATGAATGGTGTGTGGAAGGACATTCTTTTAAGTTACTGTGCGCCAGGAGCTGGGCGAAACCACGCCGGGTCAGATAGATAGACAGACAGACAGATAGTCGGGAACGGAAGCTTATTTGACTACTTATATGAATTAAATGACATGCTCCCCACCAGGGACTGGGTGAAGCCGGGCCGGGTCAGACAGACAGACAGATAGACAGACAGACAGTCGGGAACGGGAGAGCTTATATGACTACGTATATGAATTAAATGAGATGCTCCCCACCAGGGACTGGGTGAAGCCGGGCCGGGACAGACAGACAGACAGATAGACAGACAAACAGATAGTCGGGAACGGGAGAGCTTATATGACTACGTATATGAATTAAATGAGATGCTCCCCACCAGGGACTGGGTGAAGCCTGGCCGGGTCAGACAGACAGACAGATAGACAGACAGACAGATAGTCGGGAACGGGAGAGCTTATATGACTACTTATATGAATTAAATGAGATGCTCCCCACCAGGGACTGGGTGAAGCCGGGCCGGGTCAGCCAGACAGACAGACAAACAAGCAGACAGACAGACTGATAGATAGATAGATCCCCTCCAGGGCCTGGGCGAAGCCGGGCCGGGTCAGCTAGTTTAATATAAAAGGAGCGATGGCATGGCTTTGTGAGGAAACCGAAATCAAATATCCAAATGTGCAAGAGATCTATCGTTCCCATTTCCATCTTCATATTTAGCTGAATGCGGATTTAGTGCCATAAATGAATTGCTACTTTTAAAAAAAGGAAATTGGCTGGATATAACAAAACGCGGAGACTTGAGGCTGAAGTTAACTAAATTGGAACCTGACATAAAATCTCTTTGCAGCAAGCATCAAGCGCAAGGATCTTACTAAATTTAAATAATAAATAATTACTAATAATTAAAATAATATAGAAAAATCCTTCATTAAAATTATTTTGTACTTGAATTTTTCAGTTCTCAGTTATATGTTTTGAAAATTTACTTAATGTGTTTGCTCAATAATTTCCTAGTGATTTCTTCCTAAAACCTATCATTCAAGTTTCTTTAGTGAACATTTCAATTTTTGAATATTAAAATTTATGTATATGTTTTTTTTTTGGGGGGGGGGGGGGGGGGGGGGAGATAAGAATTTTAGAAAGGGTTAGGTGGGGCTTGCACAAGAAAGGTTGGGAAACACTGCTGTAGTCTCTATAGTCAAAATGTTAATGTTATTTCCGGTTCCGGTAGCAGAAACGCCTCTTAAAATTGTTCTTTTAATTTGTAATTTTTGCCGTCTATGTTCAGTACTTTGACTGGAAAGCAGGTGGAATCCAAACTAAGATTCTCGAGTTAGACAACACAGCAAATGAAACCTCAGAAACTATATCACAGTATATTTTGAGAACACTCCAAAAACATTATTTGTACTCCAAATGTGTTGCGCTGGTGACAATACCAATGTGAATTTTGGAGACATTAACAGAAGAGAAGGTAGAAATGTGTTCTCGCATTTGAAGGAAGCCTTGAGCAAGCCATTAGTAGGCGTTGGATATTCTGCTCATGTTCTGCACAAATGCATCCTACACGGCGCAAATTTAATGCAGATTGACGTTGAATCTATTGTCTTGAAAATATTCAATTACTTTTCTATAAAAACTGTCAGAACAGAAACTTTAAAGGATTTTTGTGACTATGTCAACATTAACTATCAGCAACTACTCTATCACTCTAAAACTAGATGGCTCAATTTGTTTCCAGTTGTTAAGAGGCTGTTGAGGCTGTTTACTGCTTTGAAAGAATATTTTCTTTCTGATTGATTTAGGAACCGACATGACAGCATTCGGGGCATTCCCATAAGGGCTCCGTCTCCATCCTCGGAAGCCAGCGAAGAGTTCCAACCCCAATAGTACCAGTAGCAGTCTGATTATATGTGCGTCTCGCCTTTCCTCTAAGCGTCGAGCATCGGCCAGATCCCCTCGTCACTCCACGCTGTCGCATTCTTGCCAGACCATGGTGATCCATTTGCTCCTCCGAAGTGTACACGTGCTCCCACAAGGCCGCAACCACGTCTGCCTTATCATGCATCAATACTCCACCAAGTTTTGCAGAGCCAGCCAATCTGTCTGCCTGTTCATTCCCCAGCACACCAGCATGCCCCGGAGAAAATATCCAGACGATGTTTGCCACCCGTGACTTCCGAAGCGAAGCAAGCCACTCGGCACGAAGCTTGCCTGTCCTCACACTACTCAGCATGCTTTCTGAGTCAGTTACAATCACAATGTGTGTGTGTGTATTGTATTCTCCATCCAGTAGAAAGCTGCACTGACTGCCTCCACCTCCATTCTTAAGCTAGATGTTGTGGTATCATATGCCAGACTCTCCTGCACCAAACGTCGACCATTAGCCTTTGCCAAGAAACCCCAGGCACTTCTACTGCCTCTCAACACCGAACCATCTGTGTGGATAATCACATCACCCGGGCGAGCATTATCCTGAATTAGTTGCTGGATTTCCACTTCCGTGGCCCCTGCTGGCCACTCCCTGCACTCCCGGCTCAATATGATTATAACTGCACAAGTCTGACTGCTCCACTGGCACTCTGACCCATTCCTCTCCTCGCCTAATGTTCTCCAAGGGGCACACCTGTCTGATCATATCCTCCGCCTGAGCCATCCATGATTTCCCTCTTATCAGTCGCTGGCCCTTAACTGCGTCCAGCGCCTCATGCAACGGGTGATCTGTGTTGTAAGAAGTCGGGGTGCCCACCGCCTAGATGAAAGTATTATTCACTGGCGAGCAACCCCAAATAGTCAGAAACTGACTAGGAACAAAATCTATATGGTTGAACTATAGATTAAGCCCTGAATATCCAACGTACAGCTCCAAGTGGCTCGTTACAAAATTGAAATGAACTGTGCTGAATATTCGCCAAGGAATGGGAAAGAGAAGGTTAGCTAGGATAGATTTTTAAGTCTGAATTAAAGTGTACTGACAACTATCCCAGTACAGGTTTTTCTCCCTGACTGCTCCCTTCCTTGGTGTCTAAGTGAACCCCCACTAATGTACACACACAACACGTATGCACAATTGGAATTACAAATATAACGATAGAACTATGAGTTAAAATACTACAGCATTTATTTACTAATCATATCCGATTTCCAGATGATGATGATGAAATCATATAACATGATAGTGATGACAAACATTACATAACTTGTTACTTGAACTATCTGGATCTGTGGTCCAGATCCCCACTCTCCAGTAGACACCAAAAAAAAAAAAAACAGCTTGCCGGTATTCTGATGACTGTCAGTCCTGGCACTACCTAGTAGTCTCTAGTCTTGAGGTCTATAACCTAGGTGCTGCTTGTGAGAGCTTGAAAGAAAATAAAGAATGTGTTATATCTAGTTCTACATCAGTGCAATCCTAAGTAAAACATATTCTAGTAAACACATATACAATGACCAGTCTGGCCAAGTTTATCTTCCAGCTCTACTGTGTTCACCATCCTCCTTCTCCCTCAATATCTCTCTCCTACTGTCTTAGTCAGGGACGGGCTTTTCAATTGTCTCACACGCCTGTAATGATTACATTTCTGCCGTCCCATGTCCATGTCGCTAATACAGAAATTCTGTGTGGTACAGCCGCTCCGTCCAAAGTTGGTTTAGCGGCTCACAGGGTCGGTAATGGTATTATAATAATGCCTGATCACCCGGGCTTACAAGCCGTGACCAGTATCTGTGCCAGGCTTCCGTGAATTACCCTCCACCATACAATTAAAAGGTTTAGCACCATATATCCTATACCAATTGTGGGTAATGTCTGTACCATTACACCTCTGCTACAAATGTGACCAATATAACAAAAATGGTGCATATGACAATTCAACTATATCAACCTCCGATATACATACATTATATTACTTCAAGATGGACATATATTGATACTCAACATAATAGCATAAGGCATTATTAATGAGTAATAATATTGTATACCTACAAAATGAGATATACAACAAGTCTAATTGAAGTGACCACACAGACCAGCCATACTGCTGATCTGCCCGGTTTAGTCACCACTTAGTTACTGCTGTGGTAAGAATTAAAGAAATAGTCAGTTGACTATATTCTGTACAACACATGCACACACCAACAGGCAACTAGAATAGTGTACAAAGAAATGACAAGCCTCTACCAAGACACATAAAAGTATACACAGACAATGATATTTCTTGAAATAACCTAGGTCAGATATAGACTGAAAATCAGTACATACATCTAAAAGACTTGACTAGTTACTAAGAAATAACTTTCCTAGTGAAATCTAGCAACATCAGAATCATACATATGACTATAAAACGAGCTGGTGGCCTACCTGTTCAGAGATTTTTTCATTTCTAATATGACCAGAGCTAACGGCCTATTTTAAGCTGAGTCCAGCAGACAGTGTCTGAGACCCTATTATCTCGTTGGCACCTTTCTGTCTGGTATGACAGAAACATGCTGACCTCCTACAGGTACTTAATTCTATTCAAGTGTTGGGCCAGTTCACGCCTCTTTTGCCATGCATGCTGACTTATCTCCCCCTGGCAGTCACAAATCCTTTCTGAACCACTAACCATCACCATAGTGTCACACCTGGATGGTTTTGAGTTGCCAGCCCCAGATCAGTTTCTCAATCTGCCCTCCAGTGGGTGTAATTGTCAGTTTGACCTGTAACACTTTTAAGCTGCACTGCCTGGTTTTACAACCCTAGTCTGACGGTCTGTGTGATTTCATTCTGGGTTTATTGCAATTCCCACCATCCTGTTTTAGTAGCCAGCAGCCATCTGTTCTGACACTTCACAGTTGAATGGGCCCCTTTTGCTACAACATTTTATGCCTCTGCGTGTGCAGGCCTGATTGTTCTTTATGATAGAGAATAGCAATTGTTCTTCTGTAACTTTCTGTAACTCTTCATGGCCCATCAAAAGTGAACCGAAAATTGTTCTGGGAAGTAAAGGCTGCATTTCATGACATTTGTCTGCAGCTACTCTGAGGTATGCCTTCGCCTGCATCACCTTGAGCCTATCAGCAACAGTCGGTAAACCAAGGATGTATCACATACACACCACTGGGGTGTCTCTGGTGCATCCCAGAATGACCCGCATAGCGTCGTTCTGTATGCGCTCCATTCTCACCAGCTGACTCTCTGAGACAGTGAGCAGTCCTAGTCCATAATCAATCGCTCAGAGGATCAAGTGCTGGTATAGTCTGAAAAGCATTCTCTGCCCTGTGTCCATTGCAGCCATAGTTTTAAGTGCGTTGAGTCCCTTTTGAGATCTTGTCACAACCGTCTCCACATGATCCTTGAAGGACAGGCTCCTGTCAAATGTGATTCCCAGATACTTCAGTTTGTTCTCTCTGTTGACGCTTCCACCATCTATCGTGAGGCTTGGAGCAACAGCTCTCACAATCCTGTTGTCCATAGAGCACCACAAAACAGCTGCCTTTTCCGGGTGGATGACAGCACCCATTTCAGTGCACCAGTCAATCACGTTGTCTACTGTCGCCTGTAGCTCCTGGGCTGTTTGTTCCCTATCTCCCCCTGCCTATATGCAAGAATATCATCTGCAAATGTTAGTATTCTTCCAACCTCTGGTGCTTCTAGGTTTGCAATTTTGCTCGTATACACGTTAAAGAGCACCGGTGAGGTTGCGGATCCCTGTGGCAGTCCCGGGGTTAAAATATGTGGCTCTGAGGTCCATGCACCCAGACGGAGAGGAATCCGTCGAGAATATAGGACGGCCGCTATCCAGTTCACCAACCAGGGATTGGCCCCCTTCTCCATCAGTGTGGTCATCAAAATATCATATCGAACTCTATTGTACGCATCCTCGAGATCAAGCGCCGCCACCATCGTTTCTTGTCTACTCTGGAACCCCTCATTAACGTCAAAGGCAAAAGTGGCTGCATTTGACCAGGTATCTTTTCCTGGCCTGTAGCTCACCAGGCCTCTTGGAAGAAGCTTCTTTCTGTAAACCAACCACCTGCTATGATAAAAAAAATTTTTTTGAGAACGACTTTTCAGAAGTTTACCTTTGGTTTGTGCATTCTTTGATGTCTGTCTTCCAAGTCAATATTTCGGCCATTGAAAAAGAAGAAACGTCAGTGTTAGAGGTTATGAGCCTTCTTCACACAACCTTGGAAGTTTTGAAAGGCACATGAAGGAGAAATTTATTTCACTGAAAGTCAGGGAGATGTTGAGAAGACTTAAGGAAAGTGGTCGAGAAGAAGAGTGTAATAGTTTTATGTCAGACGTTAGGTTGGTGTATGAAGCATGCATTAGTTACTTAGAAAAGTGGTTGAAACCTTTTGATGAGTTTCAGTGCTTTGGTTGGATGTACTTAAATAAAATCAAAGACTGTACATTTGATGACCTTTTGACAAGCATATTGTACTTGAAAGAGAAGGGTATTATTGTAGATGATGTGCAATTATTTGACCAATACTGCAATCTTAAATCATTTGTGCAAGACAAGAATGAACAGTTTTTTTTTTAAAGACTCTTGCATGAACAGTGGAGTTTATTTTTCCAAAGTTGCCCAAATGCATGTTGCTTTTCAGAGTTACTTAAAATTTGTGAAGTATTCTTCTGTATCCCTGGACACAATGGCAATGTGGAAAGAGTGTTCTCCTTGATTAATGCTCAATGGACAAATGAAAGGAACAAGACTCTGTAAAGGGCATCATTCTCACAAAGTACAATTTGAAGAATCTTACCTGTGAACAGTTTTATGCATATGTGATTGCTAACGAGGATCTTCTACGAAAAGTTGGCTCCTCCGAGAAATATGTTGCGTAATTAATAAAGAATATAAGGTAATAATTTACAATCGGCTGTTTAAATAATGTTTTTTTAGCATTTTGAAAAAGGTCTTCATTGAATTTATATTTATTGTTTAACATGATTGTTTCTGGTCGATTCACTAACAGTAAGATACACTTATTGGCAGCTATTGTAATATAATTGTACTGATTGTGGAACGATTTAAATGAAACATTCAATATGTCCTCCTTTGTCCTCTTTTTTTGTCTTATTATGTCCTCGTTTTGGTGCCCACGTATCTGGCAACCCTAATGGGCATTATCCGCCATCCAGGGTGGCTCCCATAGTTGCAGAGCCGACACATAGCGCTCTGATGCTGGGCTCACCGAGGGAATCGCCACGTCCTGCTCATAGCTGCTTTCATTCCTCACTTCAATGTATCGGGTCTTTCGTTCGTTCGCTACGTGCCGCTCCCCGCACAAACCAGGGGCGGTCGGACTGCAGACGGTATCCACTCAGCGAGCTTTCGATTCGAACATGTGCTAGTCGCTGTGCCTGGAAAACAAAATAGTTAGAGTTGTTCCGGGCACGACGGACATTCGGAAAGCTAGCTAGTCAGAGCTGTTCCGAGCACGAAGGACATTTCACTCGGACGTTTATGCGTTGTGTCTGATTTATTTGCGCCCTTAGGCCAACACATCCGACTTCAGCGGGCGTTTTTACGGGTTTGCCTTCTCGGGGTTTCGAGGGACGTTAGACTCTTACTGTTGTGGTGTCGCGCACATCTCAGCTGGTCAAGGTAGAACGGTCAAAGACATCACGGTCACCCTAAAGGGAAGGCAGGGGCAGACCATGGGCATTCCCCGCCATCCAAGGAGGCTTCAATAATTGCAGAGCCGGCACATAATGCTCTGAGACTGGCTCACCCGAGGAATCGCCACTTCCTGCTCATGGCTGCTGTAATTCCTCACTTCCATGTATTGGGCATTTCGTTTGCCACTGCTCGCTCCCCATACAAACCAGGGGCGGACAGTCTGAGGACGACATCCACTCATCAAGCTTTCGCTTCGGACTTCCACGTAATGGATTCGCTAGCCAAGCGTCTCATTTCGTGTTTTTGAAATGTTTTTTTCCACCTTTGACTAGCCTCACTCTATGAGTATAGATACAGACTGTCATCGTAACCATGTCGTGCGATTGGGGCTTTTTCCACCTTTAGTACCCGCTCTCGAGGTAGGCTACATGTGCTGCCGACTCAACACCTTACCTCCGTGCGATAGTGAGCGAGTAACGGCCAGGCCCTCTCATCCGGGGATCCCTCATATCCCCCAGCTGAGAGCCTTCGAGCAAGAATCTGAACTAAACATGTAGCGTGTATAACAGAGTAAACCAGTAATGAGTGGAGTCCCGGTTGTAGCTTCAATAAGTTTATTTAAGGAAATAAGTCCAAATGTATAAAACAGGTTACATGAGGTTTGGATATAATACAATCGATGTTGACTCTCTGAGATCCAGGCTGTAACTAAGCTTCCTAAGCCCCGCGTCACGGCTTGAGCGTCCTCCTAGGATGCTCAACCGTGCCTATCCTTTGCACATTAATCCCCCTTAGACTATTAACAGAGATGGTATTCTGTTACAGACCTCCCTTTCTTTAAGAAGACTTTTCTTCAAAAGTCTTAATCCCTAACCTACTTATCCTAATTATTCTTTCGCTCACTAAAACTTTAACCCCAATATTATTTCTCCAACTCCCCTTAGACTAACTCCCTCTTAACCAATGAACTTTATTTCTACACTCTTCGAGTTCAATTTTCCACTTGTCTCTTATAGCCAACTGCTATGTTCTGTTATAGATGAGGTGATACTTCTTCTTCGTTTCTGAGTCTACAAAGTTTCATAAAAAAACATAGTTCATAAGGATATTTCATTTCATATGTTCATAAAAAATGGTTGGTATATGCTTTGAAACTTATCATGCATTATGTAACTTCTCATTCTCTCTCAACACAACACAGGATAGACAGAAAAGATGGGGTGCGCACCCAGTTAAGAAGTATAAAGAAGTAGTCAAAAAGCAATCACATTTACCTCCCTTGCAAACGCAAAAACTTTTACAAATAAAAGTTGTTTTTTTTAAATTCATCTTATGAACATATACTTCTGTTTGTTATAAAATAAGTCGATCTAAAATTTCTTTCTTATATACTCAATCTTAATATTTGTACTGCCATCCACTGACCATATTCCACCTAGGTTATGTTCAATCATGAAACCATAAAAATAATATTGACAATGTTCATTTCTTATGAACATATTTTCAATTAATTAACGCTGTTTATCACAGCTCCTATATTTTACCCCCTCACATCCCATGACAAGCATCCTATATACATATCTACCCTGTAGCAAATGCACTGCCATCTACAGCCCCTCTTATATCAATTCTTCATTTACCAGCTTCTTACATTTTCTAACTATCACAGCCTCTTTTTACACCCGCTATAGACGTTAGTCACGTTTATTCCTCAATATAATATGGCATCCAATCCATATACCTTCAATCAATGCTGACTTAATGCAGCTCCTATTTTAACTCCCCAGAACCCTTTTATTTGTGTAGGATCCATCAATCCATCATAAAACCCCGTTACCCAAGCATTTCATGTGTTTCTAAACACTATGTAATTAAGCTCCCATATTCCAATCATTAATGCTGACTGGTGCAGCAGCCTTCTTACTTTCATGAGTCCGAAGTTCATAATACTCATGTTTACTAAAACTTATTACTCACAAGGGAAATATGTCTCTCTTCTAGTCCACAGTCGTTTGTTTGCCATTTTCTGAACGAAAGGTTTCAAATAAGGCCCTGTCTTATTACTCTTTATTCTAAACAAAACAGTAATACTTGTGAACAAAATTTTAAACAATTTTCAACTCATTTGTAAACAAGGGTAAATACTATTCAATATGCAAGACAATTCAACTAAATTCATAATTCGTGAGCCAACCAAAACGAAGTCAAAACAGGATATCATACCCCCCACATTTTAAAAACAATTTTCATTCCCCTCATATTAAATAAAGGTAATCAACCAATTCAAAGAAGGACATTATTCAAATTAATATGACATACATCCTATCCATTGTTAGTCACTTTTACGGACTAACAATAAATTATTTATCTATTAAGAAAACTCAACAAGTCAAATCTCAAAATCAAATGATAACAAAAATACACGAGAATTTACATCCATATTATCTAACTTATCACCAAAGTATGCAACCTCATGTCTCCTCCTCAAGACAATTCACCACAAGCTAACTCTCTGGCTCTATAAATCACCTGTAATACACAGTTACTGTATTTCCTCAATTATCAATTTCCTCTTTAAACCAGCAAATTTTCATCCTGCTACCTGCAGCATTTTCTATCAATTTATTTCCTATACCTCCATTTCCTCAGTAAATCTAGATTTTTCTGTATAAGTGCCATCTCTGCATCAATATCTTCATCCCCTCGTGGAGAAATATTTTCGTTCATGCTAGTATCTTTACTAGATTCAGAATTTTCATCCATTTCTTCTTCTTCATCTGTATGTCTGTTGCTAGCAGCCGCTAATTTTTTCCTTTCTATATCTAATCTAATTTGTCTATCATTGTTTCTTAATGATCTTTCTAGTAATGGCATTTCATCATCGCTTGATGAATTTTCTCTAATTCTCCTCTGTCTTTTCACTTCTCTTTCTCTCTGTCTTTCTATTCTCCTTTTCACTGCTTGTCTAGTATTTTTAAATGGAGCGTTTACCTCTTCTTTCATAGATTCCACACTATCATAACTATCCTCATACGTATTCCTTTCTTCTTTCCTCAAAGTTTTCGGTATTGTCTCTGCCCGTTCACAAGTATCATCATAAACTGGTGTCGTTATTAATTGACTTTGTATCGGATCTTTTCCAAAATCTGGGGGTATTGTATACTTAGCTCTTCTGACGAGTTGTCCATCTGAATATCCGTCTGAATAATAATAATTATTATTGTTATTATTTATCCTATCTTCATTATCTCTTCTTAAGTGTTCCACGTGTGATCGTGCTACATGTCCTGTGATTTGATTTTTTATAGTGTATGATACATTACCTAGCTTTTCTAAAATATAATAACCTGGAACCCAATGAGCATCAAATTTGGAGTTTCTCCTATGCTTCTTATAATAAACTCTATCACCAACTTTAAATTCCTGTAATTGTGTATTTTTGTTTCCGTACCTTTTTTGTCTTTCTCTGGCTTTAATTATATTGTTTCTTAACCTTACATGCGCTTTGTGCATCTCTTGTATTATAACTTCCTGAAAATCCTCCCCCATATATTTACGTCTTGGTTTTAACAGATTGTCAATTGGGAGAATAGGCTCTCTTCCGTGCAATAGATAAAATGGTGAAAAGCCTGTCCCCTCATTTTGATTTGTGCGTATCGCGCTTAATGCAGGTCCCAAGAAAAGGTCCCAATCTTTTTCATGTTCCTCGACAATTTTTGCTATTATGTTATATAATGTTCGATGTTGTCTCTCATTTTTTGCATTTGAAGAAGGTCTATAATATGAAGTTTTTATATGGTTTATATTCAAATCCTGTAATAACTTCTCAAACTTCTTGTTCACAAACTTCTTACCATTATATGTGAGTATGGTCTGTGGGCAACTAAATCTTGGTATGTACTCCTGTAGAAAAATATTAATGATGGTATCCGCGCTTTTATCCGGAATTGCATAAGTTTCCGGCCACAGACTATAGTTATCCACGATATGAAGTAAATATACATTGCCTGATAGTGTTCTAGGGTGAGGACCTGATATATCTAAGCTGATTTTCTGCATAGGAAACTGAGGAATGTCTGTATCCTGTAATGGACATTTGATCATTTTCATATTCCTTAATCTACACTTCTCACACGCATCGACGTATTTACAAGCAGTTTTAAATAAGTTCGGCCAATAATATTTATTATTGAGTGCTTTCACTAACTTATCACGACCAAGATGACCATTCTCATCATGATATGCTTTTAGAATCTCAATTTCCAAATGTTTTGGAATGTATTTTCTCAACTGTTCGCTTCTTTCATTCACGTAATATAACTGATCGTCATCCTGCAAAACTAAATAATTCTTCTTATACTTGTTCTCACCCGTTTCGTTCAATTTCTGTTTTATTTCTACAACTTTCGGATCTAATTCTTGTTCTTCCTTCATATTAAATTGCATTAAATGTGGGTCTTCTGCTCTAGGTTCAGATTCTTGATCCGACGGTAAACTCCTAAAATCTTCTCTATTTATTATGGCAGAATCTAATATATTTACTTGCCAGTTTCGATCGTCTATTTCGGGTTCACCCTCATCTTCAGTGTTTCCTGACGTCTCTGGATACGGGATTCTGGATAATAAATCTGCACAGGTGTTGTCCCTACCTGCCACGTATTCTATCTTTGCGTTGTACCCCTGCAAATTCAACGCCCATGTCTGTATTTTTCTGTTCTGCACTGGAGCTTCTAGTAAAGATTTTAAAGGCATGTGGTCAGTTCTAATAATGAAATTGGCGTTATGTAAATAATAGTTAAGTTTCTGAAGAGCATAGTGGATAGCGTATGCCTCTTTCTCTATAGTAGACCATTTACGCTGAGATTTACTAAGTTTGTGTGACAAAAAATAAATTGGTCTTTCATTCTTAACTCCTGGTATTTCTGATCTTTCTCCTTCATATGGTTGTGCTAAACATGCTCCTATTGCATTATCTGAAGCATCTGTATACAAAATTAACTGTTTATCCAAATCTGGATGTGTCAATAGTGGCACTACTGTTAAGCTATTTTTTAAAAAACTCAAATGCTCTTTGACACTCATCATTCCACTTAAATCTAGCGTATTTGCCAGTCAGGTTAGTGATGGGCTCTGCTATTTTTGAGAAACCTGGAATGAAACGACGATAGTACCCACATGTACCGATAAAAGCACGAACTTCTTTAACGTTGGTTGGAGGAGGCAATTCTTTAATAGCTTTTACTTTATCCTGATCTGGTTTAATTCCTTCTCTATCAATAATGTATCCCAGGTACTTAGTTTCTGTTTTTAGAAATTCACATTTACTGAGTTTCAATTTAACATCATGTATTCTTAATCTGTCAAATACTAATCTTACATGTTTTAGATGGTCCTGAACGTCTCCTGCTGTGTAGATCAAGATGTCATCTATGTATGCTAATGCAAACTTTTGCATGCCTTCTAATACTTGATTTATTAATAGCATATAATGAGAAGGCGCCGTCTTGACCCCAAAAGGCATTCGTAAGAATTCGTAAGACCCTGCATGTGTACAGAAAGCACTTTTCTTTTGGGCATCTGGGGACATAGGTATACACCAAAATCCTGATCTTGCATCCAATGTAGTGAAGAAGGTAGACCCATTAAGTAAGCCTAAAATATCGTCGATTACCGGCAATGGGTAAGCTACATTCTTAGTGATCTTATTCAACGCCCTGTAGTCGCAGCAGAATCGATGTGAACCATCAGCCTTGGTCACTATGACGATCGGAGATGACCATTCTGACTTCGATCTTGTTATTATTCCTGCTTTCAGCATATCTTCTATTGCCTTTTCGACAATTTCTCTATTTCTTAAGGGAGTTCTATACGGTTTCAAACTAATTGGTGGATGATCTCCAGTATCTATTTCCATAGTGACTGTTTTGGTCTTCCCCAATTCTAAGTCATTAATTGCAAAAACATTCTGATTCTCTTTTACAAGTTTTTGTAATATTTCCTTATTTTCTGGTGGAGCTTTTAACTGTGCTAATAATTCTTGTTCTCTTGTTGTTTTGTCTACTGAATATATTTGAGATGTATGTTTTCTGAATGGATGGATCAATTCATCATTCCGCCTGTTCCATCTTCTTCCACGTCTATTCCTGGTATTAATTCTTTCTGAATAATTCATTCTCGGCATTTCTACTCTGTCTGTTGCTAATACGCTGTTAATATCATGTTCTACTTTGGCTATTACACACCCTCTGTACAATTTAATTTCCCTGCCTGTGTTGTTAATAATCATTACTGGAAAAGTTAAGTGTTTATCTAATGTCATTATTCCATCCGGAACTTCTAGACCAGGCTCATCTATTACCTCCCTTTGTAATTCAGTGATTCTAACTGTATGTCCTACTAAATAATACGGATTTCTTTTTACTTTCGCCTGTATCAGATTAACCGTTTGTGGTTTTAAAGTCGTGGACGTTTTAACTCTAACCAGTGCTGATATGTGCATGTCCTCTTCTAAATCTACATACACGCCTTTGAATCTTAATTTGTGCAGATCAAAAAAAAAGTCTTACACCATTTTTTAGTAAGAAATCTCTACCTATAAGCATGTTCCTATTTAAGTCTTTCACTATATGAAAAAGATGTCTTACGTTGATTCCTCCTAATTTGAGATTTATGATTGTTTGACCAACTACTTGTAAATTTTGTCCTGTAACAGAGTGAAGATTATCATGACTCCTGAATATTTTGCAATTTTTTATTATTTTGTATAAAAAACTTTCTTTGATTACACTAACTTGAGCTCCCGAATCAATTAATGTTCGAATTTTATATTTCCCTATTTCTATTATGCATGAACTGGGGTCCGTTTTATTTATGGAAGATTGTTTGATTTCACCCAGTTGAGACCACTTTCTACTCGTCCTCCCATACTTGTCATTAAAATATTCTTTAAATCTTGGGACCTTGTTATCTTCCCTCCTACCGCAGGTCCTATTCAATAGGTGGGATTCCGGTTTTCCTGTGTTCTTGGCCTTGTTAAATTCCTCTGTCTACCTTCAAAATTCATATTTGATCTGTTATTAACATTTCTATTTTGTGTATTCGCCTGAGCACGCCTGTTACCACAGAACCTAAAAACGTGTCCACGTTGGCCACAACCCCAACAGACTATATTTGTGTTACCTACCGTTTCTCTTATAGGATTTCTCATTTGTCTTCTTCTATCATAAGTATTTTCATTACCTCCCTGCAACGTCTGTATTCCTCCTCTTCTATTCCATCCGAACCTTGTTTGTCCTATCTCCATGGGCTCTTCAATCCTATCTTCCCGACTAGTTCCTATTTCTCGTCCTACTCTCAGTCTAAATCTTCGTCTCAAATTCTCTTCCTGTACAGCTATATCCACAGCTTGTGATAATCTCTCAGGGTTTTCTCTCATTAATTTAAATTTCAGTCCATCTGACTTTATACCATCTACAAAAATCCCGACCAACATTCGTTCCACTTCCTCCCCTCGTACATTCTGTCCCAGGAATGCTTCTTCAGCTAGGTTAATCAACCTATCACTAAATAATTGTACAGTTTCTCCATGATTTTGCTTAGATTGTCTTAACACTGAAAATGCATACTGAGGATCTGTGATTTCAGCATACTTGCGGGCTAGGTCATCCTTGAACTGCTCCCATGTCTCATCAGTCCTTGCCTCTAATTTTCTTCGAATGTGATCTGAAACTGGTTCTATAGTGGCCTGATAAGCAATTTTCATCTTCTCCTCATCCGTTGCTGCCACCAAGAATGCATGTTTTTCTATCGAAGTTATCCACTTCTTAAAGTCCTTCGCCTGTCCACTAAATTTTTCGATCTCTGTTCCTATTCCTTGTTGTTTTATTGCTGCGTTGAGTCTACCTATTGCCGTGCCTACTCCAGTTAACACCTGTGTTAACGCAACTTGTTCTTCTGCCATGCTGAAATATGCTGAAATTTACTATTCAATTCATATAAGCACACTCACAATTATAATAATTTAGTCAATAAATATCAACAATTGTATAGGCCCATTTAAACTAAACAAGGGACGTAAGCAACTGTTCACTGTTCTTCTTACAAAGATTAAGCGTTCAAATTAAGTAATCAATTTTTAACTAAGACAGCATGTTATTTTATATTGGTTAAACCTTAATTATCCTAAATACCGTATATATTCCAGCCATATCTTCCATGAGTCGTCCAAGCGGAAAGTAAGTCTTAATACGTCGGCCGAGGATTATGGTTGAGCACTGTAGACCTCACAAAAAAACGAGTGTGTCGTGTTCCTCTTCTCCGTCACAGCAAAAGGACCATCTCTGGACTCTCTATTTCACCCATTGTCGGGCACCTCAGACTTGTGGCTTCTTTTCACCCGGAAAAAAGGGCACTTCTGGACGTCTTCACCCGAGAAAGGGCCCTTCTGGACTTGAAAACGGCTCAAGATAAACGAAGCGACTTAATTAGGTCCCCTCTTCAGCAGGACGGCAACCATTATGCCCACCCACGTCCAAAGAGACCAAAGCAAGTAAATCGCATTCTTCATGACATCTCGATGTAGTTTCAAGTTAGTTGCGGCTGTTTTATATTTGAGAGCAGAAAAATTTCTTCAGTCCTCCAGTAAGCAAGTGACCTTCAGACAAGCAAGGTCAACCAACGGCTGCAATGACGGCAGGTCAAAACTCACAGCATAGTGACAACAGTTCGATCACTCCAGAGCACGATAATAAACAGCCTACGATTCTGATAAACAGCTTATGATGGTAGATGGTAGCTCCATCCAACAACTGATTTCAATAGGTATGGCAGCTCCAATCGACTGGCCGAAAAAAACGCTTGTTCTATTGTAAGTTGCAAGGCCTCAATAAGGTGGTCTGGTCTGGATCTTTTGATTACTGCTTCTAACAAGATTCTAGATTCCCTCAGTAACATCATATGTTCTTGTCGCAGCAAGCTGAGAAAGGTGTTCATTAAAAGTTCTCCGCTGTGCTCTGCTGTTTCTTAGTACTTCACATTGCGTCCGCGACAGCAAAGTCCAGAATCCTGGTTAAGCGGCTCCAAATTTTACTCTTATAACAGAGTAAACCAGTAATGAGTGGAGTCCCGGTTGTAGCTTCAATAAGTTTATTTAACGAAATAAGTCCAAATGTATAAAACAGGTTACATGAGGTTTGGATATAATACAATCGATGTTGACTCTCTGAGATCCAGGCTGTAACTAAGCTTCCTAAGCCCCGCGTCACGGCTTGAGCGTCCTCCTAGGATGCTCAACCGTGCCTATCCTTTGCACATTAATCCCCCTTAAACTATTAACAGAGATGGTATTCTGTTACACGTGCTCAGCATCTCACCTCCGTTTTGCAGTAGGTGCGTATCGGCCCGGCTCTCACACCCAAGAGCTTATGGCTTAGATGTGTTCAGCCATATCCCCCAGCTGGGAGCCTTAGAGTATGTGTCCGGACCAAGAATTAGTAGCTTCGTGCGCCTGATTTGACCTTTCGACTGCTATCCTCAGTCTACCTGCAGAGCAGCAGGTTGTGTCTCTCTTGGTCTGGCCCCTATCTCAAGGACTGTCCGACATGTAGTTGTGCTTCCGTCGGCAGGGCTCTTGAGGTCATTGGGACACGCAAGCCCCTCTACCACGTCAAGGTGGAGACACATCAGAGGGCTATCGCTGTATATGATATATAATATAACTCTGCAGCATGCATCTGACGAAATACAGCGGAAAATGCCAGGCAATAAATCATGCAACATATTTTTTGTGTTTAAAAAAGCCAACCAAAGTTATGGCCGCGATGAATCTTGAGCAAAGACAGCTGTACAAGGGACTGATACTCCCTGCCATAGATGATAGTATGCCCTGTCCATTCTGACAGTAATAACCACACAAACAAAAAAGACTAGAAATAAAACAGACAATACAGAGATTTCACCAGAGATACATCTTGTCGAGCCATGAGATACCTTCTGGGCTTTCTATGGATAGCAGAATAAAAGTGGCCAGAGTATGTAATTGCCTTGAAGTGGGGGAGGGGGGGGGGCGATACTCAACACCCGCTTCACGCTACCCTGCTAACACCTAAAAGAAATCGACTGAAAAGGTGAAGATCATGCGTGGAGCGTGCTGAAGAAACCATCCTTCAAGTATGTAGACCCACAGACATTAAATCTTGGAAAGTAGTGGATATTAGTGCCATCACATACATGTATTACTATTACTATCTCGGCCCGTATCACCTTTGACAGAAATCGCAGAGAGCAAGTTCCCAGCTCAGTAAACACCGAGGTCAAAGCGCTAATTCACGAAAACACTGGAAAGGACGATGCATTGATATTTACTATCCTTGTGATCTAGGGCAAGTTAAGAATGCTCATGCACCCCGCTTGAGTGCATGCAAGAGGAGTGCATGAGTGTTCTCAGCAAGCACACGTTGCAAAACTGTCAAGGAAGCATGCAATGCCTTTGCAGTGACAATAAGCAGCCTCACGATGGAAACACTATTACCTGAACTGGCTTGGCACGCAAAAGTATTCACACACATGCTAACTGTGCGACTCAATGAACATGCCCAAGAAGGTCTTGTCCAGAGTGCTATGATGATGATCTTTACTAATCAATAATCATATTTCATTTAATTCTGTTTTGTTTTAAAAGTTTTAACAAAATTTCATAATATTCAGATGCCTTAAGTAGTTATGTTAGTGTCATTTTCGGTTTTATTTTGTGCTTGTTGGGGTTTGTTTGTTGTTTATGGGTGAAGACTTGTAATAATGACCTCTTTTTCTCTCTTGTGATTGATTCTTATAAAACTGACTTGAAGATGCCTTGAAGTGGTTAGAACAAGAATCGCAACGGCGAAGGTAACATTTTGCACGATGGAAAACATACTGGCCAATAAACAGATGTCATTTGCAACCAGAAAGAGTGTTGAAGTGTTAAATAAAACCTGTACTTTTGTTTTGGATGTGAAGCGAGGACAATGAGCAGAGAAGCTGAAAAAAAAAAAAAATTGATGGCTGTGGAAATGTGATTTCTGCGGAAAATGCAAAGAATACCATGGACAAAAAGAAAAACTAATTGACCAAGTCCTGCAAGAAATAAATTAAAATCGTAAACTGATTAGAGAAATTAGACGCAGAGTCATAATTTTTTGGCCACGTTATGAGATGAAATACATTGAAGATCTTGGTGACAACTGGCAAGATTGAGAAGTAGAGAATAAGGAGAAGGCAAAGAAGTAAACACCTGGATGACCTGGCCGCATGGTATGGTCGATTTAAGAACACTGAGCTGATCCGCGAGTCTGGTGATCGCGTGAGATGGCGAAACAAGACCGCCCACGCTTGTCGGCAAGGCACATGATGATGAAGATGATGAAAACTGACTTACATTTTGTGTGTTCCGAAGCACCAATGCAATATTGTGCCAGTTTGACTTATCATTCTATATTTCAAACTTTACATTCTAATATATCGTAGCTTGTTAGCTTTGACAAAAAAGATGGTGTATAATAATAAAAATAAAACAATTTATTTATTTATGACATCAAATGAAGTGTTGGGTACTACAGTAAAATTGTAACTTTGTTCAAAGCATACAAAATATGTCTAATTTATTTTGCGACATTAGGCATGACTTAGAGATAAAAATGTTGTCACTGTAGTCTGTGCGGCAGAGAAATGTCTGACGACGAGTTTATGTGCGGTGATGATGAGGAGGAATACGATTTGGTATGTTTCTTTTCTTTCCTACACCTTCAGAAGTTAACCTGAATATATTGAAAGAAAGTAACAGTACAATTGAGACTGTTGACATATGCATAGCATATAATTTGCCTTCAGTTGGACCAGGTGTAGGCCAATGATTTTCTCTGTTCTCAGTTGTGAGTTGGACATTTGCAACAATTTACAAATCAAATGTTGAACAAATGTTTAGGTTTAGGTTTAGGCGTCATTTTAACAATTTCAGAGTTTACTTACTGTCAATGGAGTCTGGATAAGTAGAAGTCACAGGGGCCGAAGGAATTTGTTCTACTTATCTCAGAAATTCTACTTATCCAGACTGCACAATTTCATGCAGTAGCATTCTAAGATTCTTATTTTTTTTTCCCCATCCATTCATTTTCTTCTTCAGCGTTCCGAGCCATTGAGGTTCTTTGCTGCAGATACAAGCCGTCTCCATTCGTCTCTGGTGGACCTTCTCTTGCCAGTCGTTGATTTCCAAGTGCTTGTAGGTCTGTATATGTATTATCTCTCCACCGTCTTCTTGGATCTACCTCAGCCTGAGGCTCAGGGTCTACGGTAATTTATTTCTTGAGTGTAAGCGAGTTTTGTTTCCCTATTAATTATCTTCCATTCTTTCTATAAGCCATTGCAGCCTATTAGCCTTCATGATTGATACCAGTGATTAGCGGGGACTTAAACAGAACATAAATGTCTTTGTTGCTTCTTCTTTTCCACTCCACTTTATGTATCCCTAATGGGCCCAAAGATGCATCTTAAGACTTTGTTCTCAAAGGTTTGTAACAAGGCTTCGTCTCCTTTAGTTGTACTCCAGGTTTCAGAGCCATACAGCACAACTGGTCTGATCAGTATTTTGTAAATTGTGATCTTGGTGTTACGAGATAGCGCATTTGATTTTAGTAGATGTTGTAGTGCATAGTTAATATATCTTATTTCCAGAATTGATTCTAGCTTGCATTTCTTCCCTTATTATGTTGGAGCAGTTGAAGATTGTACCCACGTATTTGTGTGTGTCCGTTCTTTTAATGGAAGTGTTTATTCGCAAACGGTTCTGGTCACGTGACGTCTATATCTTCTATATTAGAGAGCAGTACAAACTGGCATATCGTTGGGGGCCAGTATAATGTATTAAGTTAGGGTTAGCGAATACATGGTAGTAATACATGTTCCAGGGCCCCATCTGCGAATAAACTCTCCCTTATCTATTTGTATGTGGCCAGAATTTTTAGCCATTCCTTCTCTTGAAATTACCATATATTCTGTCTTTTCTTGGTTGATAACCCGCCCCATCTGTTGGGCTTTTTCCTGTAAGTGAGTCAATATTTCTAATGTCTTTTGTTCATTTTCCCCTATAATATCTATATCATCTGCATAACCAAGCAGCTTGGATGTTCCTCCAATATCACATTCTTCCTTTACCTTCCTTACAACTTTCTCTAGAGCCAGATTGAAGAGTAGCTGATAGTGCATCACCCTGTTTCAAGCCAGATGTTATTTGGAAAGGGTCTGATTTCCTGCCTTTATATGTTACTATTTTATAAGTATCTTCCATGCTTAGTCTGGTCATGTTGATTAACTTCCTTGGTATTCCAAATTCCTGCATAGCATTCCATAGAATATTCCTATGGACACTATCATAAGCCTTTTTAAAATCCACAAAAATGTTATGGAGATCTCTTTTATATTCCCAATTTTTCTTGGCTATTTGTCGTAAGATAAATATCTGATCTGTTTTGTCTAAAACCCGCCTGGTAGTCACCTAATATGTCTTCTGAATATGGTTTTAGTCTATTTAGTAATACTGCGGATAGTATCTTATAGCTTGTGGATAGGAGTGATATTCTTCTATAATATGATATTCTTCTATAATTTTCACATTGCAACTTGTTTCCTTTCTTAAAGATGGGTATCCAGTCATGGGGTATTTCTTCTGTCCTCCAAATTTTTATTATTAGTTCGTATAGCTTTAGATGTTATGCGTGGCCGCCTGCATAAATTCAGCAGCAATTCCATCAGCCCCAGTAGCATTTTTTCCCCCCGCGTTTCTATCCTGTTTCAGGATTGTGGTCAATACCAGCATCTTTCAGCTGTATGTGATTCCTAGGCTAGATTACGCTCATCAGCACGCCAGGACTTTCTGAGCGACCGGCTCCCTACTCTCATAAGTCACTGGTGGGACTCGAACCACTTCTAATTCTCGTGCGCTCACGTCAACCACGAGAGTATTCGGGGTTAACGGAGAAAGCTGCTAACCCCTCGGCCAGGGAGCCGGCTCCCCTAGCATTGATTGAGTAAAATGATTGTACCACTTAGGAAATACAGTTAGTGAGTTAGTGAACAAATAAATAACAATACAATATCAGACATGTTTAATTATTTTAGAAAACGGAACATTAAAGTCATATGAAAATTTCAAAATTAAAGAAAAAGTCGTTTTTTGAAACGATCCAACAAGCCAGCACTACAATTCCACTTTGTCTGACCTCCAAGACGTGCAAATTCTTCTGCTTTTGCAATAAATAAAGGCCCATTTACTGGTACATTTGCCGATCTAATCGCAGTGAACTATTTTAAAAGGGCAGCATCGAAAAACAATATTTTGTAGCGTTCTTTATGCTTTAAAATGCCGAAAAGTGTCGATGTTGGAATACCAAATTCTCTAGCTATATTCACTTTCTTCTTCCCACTATGTTCAACCTCTTCCAACAGCTCATTCTTTCTTTCTAAAGTTAAAATAGTACGTTTTCGTCCACTAGCTGCCATTGACATGTAGCAAGATATCATACGTGCGAGATTGTTGTTCTCCGGGCTGACTAAAAATAATTCTTTCGCGAAAGTTTTTTTTTTTTAGTGTGAAATGAACAGTTTGACTTAACCCTTTACAGGGCAGACGCTTGTCCGTTTTGTAGCCCTGAACGGGCAAGATTTTTTCAGGTTCTGTAAAAATTTCGGGTCGCGTTAGTAAAAATATCACAAATTAGGTGTTAGTCAACCGATTTTAGTTAAATAAACAACACAATGAAGGGAAAAGCATGCAGAATATGTTACTCACGTGATTGTTGCCGGTAATCCATATATGAACACAAATATTTACGAAATACAGCATGTTGTTTGTGATTTTCCGTCATCTATACGGCAATTTACAAACACATTTTCAGAATCATAATCACTTTCTTTAAAGTCCGACTCACGACAGCTAATGCAAAGTAACGCTTTGCACTGATATCTAGCTCCGATTAATAATCAACTTCTTGCCCTTTAATGTCATTTAAATTGAACAGAGCGAAATCTCGGCTATCACTTGAAGAATCGCCGAAATCCATTTTGAAAAACAGCGTAAAACTCCCAAAAACTATCAAAACAAGTCCGTAAAAGTCTGTTCAAAGTCATTGTAGCGCGTTTACAAATGGCGGCCACGTTGTCAAGCTATCGGCGAAAGTGAAAGTAGCCGACGGAAGTGTTGAAAAGCCGAGAGATCGCGTTTTTACAGTGCATAATAGTATCGGCCGGAATCGGACGCTACGCTCGTATTTAGAGATCGGCCGGTAACGGGCGCTATGCCTTGTAAAGGGTTAAACATGAACATTATATAGTCGGTATTCATTTTTATGTTCGACTAATCCGAAAATTAGAGTTAACCGAATTCGATTTATCAGGACTTTTTATACAATGGTAAAGAAGGATAGTGGCCGGGACTAAGCCAGTAACGTCGACTTAAGCAAAATTCTACTTATCCAAGCTCGACTAACGTGGACTTGACTGTATTTAGTTTATTGAACAAGTGGTATTTCAGTCTGTTATCTCTTGTGCGTAGTCTGAAGCTTGCTGCTTGTTCACTTAGGTCCAGTTTCATTTGGTAAAAAAAGCTCCCAAAAAAAATAGAAATGCATTCTTCTCTGATGGCCTGAACCTGAATGAATAATGAATACTCTTGCTTGATGATTCCCACTTGGTTCTATAAGTGTTTCTTATATAATTCTCTTGGCCACATCATCATTTAATGTCTGTATCTGACTGAGGTAGTCTTCCACCTTTGTTTGCCAACTTGTCAGCTTCTTCATATCCAACTATGTTGCAATGTAATGATGGAATTGGAATAGATTAAATTGTATTACAACCCTTTTTTGGATTTCTGACATAGTCCATGGAGTGCTGCTCTTAGGTCTCCTAGTTTGCAGTTTCTGATCTTCAGTATTGAAACTGTTTTCACACTTGTTAAGTGAGCCGTGTGTTTCTCTTCATGTTGCTCTGTCAATAGCATTCCTGTTGCAGTTTTCAGTCTCTGTTTCTGCTCTGAAGTTACTGAGAATGTTCTAGTTCTCACTTTTTTCTTTGTGTATTTTTAGTTTTTTTTTTCTTTTTAGATTAATGAGAATTCACTACCCCCATTTTCTGTTATCTAGAACCCCCCCCCCCCCCCCCCCCCCACACACACACACCACACACACACACACACACACACACACACACACACACACGCACGCACACACTCACACACACACACACACACACACATATTTATACATACATATGTTATTGCTGGTTTGTCCATATATTTTTGTCCTGACAGTTCTGATTTAAGAGTAGTGGCAGATCCATCTGTACAATTTCCAACACACCTGCATTATTTGCAGTCTTACTCTATCTCTCCTTTCATACTTTAACAAATGCCTTTTCTAAATCTACCCAGATCGCTAGTATATGCTTTTTCTCTAGGAAGGCATCCTCTGTTACCTGAGCTATATGTTATTTAATCTTTAATGTCTGTGTTTTCTGATTCCTGCTTGTGGAGTTAAAATGTGATTTTCTTGCAGAAGCTACATTAATCCTGCTATTGATTGTCATGAGATAGCCACTAGGCTGGCCTCACATCTTATGTAGGACGGGGAATCATTGCGCTAATTTTAGTTGGTGAAACCCCGAAGGGAGATCCCCTTTTCGTAGCTTTCTAAAATCTTCTAGAAGGTCTGTTCTAGGGATTTATTTTTTAGTCTGCATGATCAGAACTAGGGGAATTAGACTTTCTCGTGAGGATATCACAAAATCTCCGAGAATGTCGAGGCCCACATAAAAGTGGCTATTCTCTTGGACCGCAAGACTAGCTACGGGGTCCAAGGTTGTGTTGTTAATGAGTGGCAGTGTGTGATTGTTGTTTGACTGGAAGGACGAATTTGTGGAAACGCCGGCCTGTCTACAAAGAGTTTAGAGACTCGACAGATCCTATGGCGAGGTAGGAGGATGTCTTCTGTAATAAAGGGTCAGCTTTTTAGTGTGAAGCACCGACCCAGTCTGTACTGAAGATGGAAAGGTGGAGCCAGGCCATTACCAGAAGCCAGTGATTCTGCGAACTCCCCAGTGTTGGAGCAGCATACTGGCTTTCTGCCTGAGAGGTCCCCTTCAGCCAAGTTATGACCTCGTCTGAAGGTTTGGCCCAGAAACCACCTACCCCAACTTGCAACAACTAAGAACATTCTGTTGATATGCCATAATGGCACAAGTGATTTATCGCAGGCCACGATGCGACCAAAGATGACAATTCTGTCTGGTATATGAGCTATCATGCTCCGACGGACGGTTCAACTGTGTAAGTGGCTTGCTGTGACGCCGGGAATCGGTGGTGGTCCTACCCACTACGAACATTTCTGTGAGAGATTGTGCTTTCTTCAGTGGACCACCTAGACCAGTCTGAGGTAGGACATTTAGATACTGAGAAGTATGAGGGCCTCTGTGAATTAAGGTGTTCTGATATATTGACATTTGTTAGAAGACAGTGATGGACTCAGTTCACCGGGTCTACAGTTGAGATTCAGGATCGTCACTGGAGGGACGGCTATCATCACTCATCCGCCTGACGAGTCTGCACTCTTGGGAGGATGACCCTTCGGAGGCCGAGTGAGAGAATGAAGACAGCCCTGACGTACAGACCAAACTGGGAGCTGCCCTATGATAGCTCAGATCTGAATCTGATAACCCTTCTGTATCTATCTTATCGATATCCTCACTACCTTATTCTACTTCTAGTCCACTCCTATACTATCATGTTGAATACACTGAATGTTGTTAAGATGACGTCACCCGAATTGAGTTTGCTGTATAGATTGAGCCCCTTGAGTTAAGGTCCCTAGGTTGAGTGAGTGAGAGAGAGAGCAGAGTCCAGGAGTCTGAGGGGTCAGGGGACCAACTACACCCGGGTCTTGACCAGAATGTGTCCCATAGCTACATGTGTGACAGTAGTCCAGCCTACGCCTCAGTTTATTGTTACATTGATACAATTTTCCTTTAATTTTCCTACACAACTTGATAGTCTGATAGGTTATTAGTGATTTTGTTTCGCCAGGTCTTATCCTTTCTTTGGGATGGATATTAGTATAGCTTCCTTCCATGCCTGTGGGATTATTCCTCTCTTCCAGTTGCTAGAAGTTTTTTCAGTCTTATTACCCAGTCCTGTTAGCTTTCATTATTTATGTCATCCTTTCCTGGGAATTTCTTTTTCAGGGCACTGTTTGCTTGTTTCATCTCATCTGTTTTTACATTTGGCATCTTAAGTTCTGCTGCTATTTCTTTGTTATTATGACATATGTGTTCGTCTTTGATTACTTTTGATTGTTCTGTTTTGTTTTTAATGTAGTTTGCCTGAGTATATTATTACATCAGTGCGTTTGCAGCATTCCCCCTGTCAGCATGATGTTTTCTTGATTAATTGTTTGCTTGTTACCGGTTCCTTCAATTTTCAGTGGTTACTAGTTTTCACAGTTTGTCTCCATCCCTGTCTATGTTCAAGTTTATTATTTTTATAGAATGTTGCTGAGATGACTTTGAAAATAATGTTTTAAGTCGTTTGTTCTATCTTCCTGGCATCTTTGACTTTGTCTTCCAGAATTGTTAGTTACTTAGTCCTTTAATGGTTTGTAATTTGTCCTTGCCCTTCTTGGAATGGACTCAGTGGCTGTCTGCAGTATTGCTTTGTTTAGACTTTCCACCATTATTTTCATATTATGTCATGGAGGTCAACATGGCCAAATGGATAAAAGTAATCTCTTAAACTTCTGAGGTGCAGATGCTGAGGTAGCGGGTTCAACCCCGACACCCTTCAGTTGACTAAAATGTTGTCTTCTCATCCTTGACCTGGAGGTGTAAATTGCAAGTATTTCAAAAGTCACATTGGTTTGCCTGATGGCAAGAGACACTGGTAATAGCTTATCCACACACACACAATCAGTCCATTGCCCTAGAAGTAACAACATGTGTATGGACTATGCTGGAGTTTAAAGCCAGCCAAAACAATAATGTCAAGTTTTATACTAGTCGGTTCATGTGGCAAATCTATCCCAGTGAGCTCGTTTTAATTCCAGCAAGGCCATAGCTTTAGCTCCTGTGGAATATACTTCATATTCATCACAAGTTTTACTGGTCTGTGGACCCCGCCTGCTGACTGGTATTTAAAAAAGTCCTGAAGCCGGATGATGCTGTGGGTCTGTGATGTGGTAGGACTGTCACATTTTGTAGGCTGAAGTGCATGGAGGAATAGGCAGTCAGTCTTTCCCTCCGGTGGCAAGCAATGAGTCCAGGAATCAAACCCTCATCCAACCTCACTCATGCCAATGTCATCAAACCTTCCTAATCATTACACCAACTTGCCAGCTAGGATAATTGGTGTAGCACATGGTGATCAATGTTGGTGAGGATATCTTCTGTGTGCAGAAAGCCAAGTCTGGACTGGAAGTGGTACACCATCTTCTAGAATAGAAGCTGGGATTTTCATCCAGGTTTGTTGATTAGATGGAGATGAGAATCTATTTCCCAGTCTTTCACTCATCTCCTCTGTTGTCAACATCCCCATCTCTGACTGTTATGCAGTTTGTGTCATTTATTTCTGTACTTGTAAGTGTTAGATCTTTATTTGCTGGTCTGTATAGGTTATTCATTCTGATTTTCATTTCCTTTACCATTATATCAAACCCAATAATTTCTTTGGTTGTTAGAATTCACATATACTTCTCTGCTTAGTATTTTGTTTCATATAAGTATTAGAATTCCTCCCTTGTGTACTTCATAATAGCAACTTATGGCCTGATACCCTCTGACTGAAAATCTTGATTTGTATTGAGGTTTGTCTCTTGGATGCATGCCACATGTATTCTACTGTAGTATGTTGAGTTTCTAGAGTGTTTGGTCAGTAGCTCTTTTTCTAACCCTCTCTGCCTTGACTCCACAGAGCAGGGGAGGGAAATGACCACACCACCAATCACATCGGATGGAACTCTTTCTATGGTTTGTGTGTGTGTTGGGGGGGGTTTTCTGGCACAAACGCTGTCTGGCAGGATTGCATGGGATTAACATCATTCTTTATTCTTTTAATTCGTGGTGTCATAAAGATGGTTAGTTAGTCGTGGTTCCAACTTCACGGCAACAAGTCGTCCCCATTATGCTCTGTTCCTGTGCCAGTGAATATCACACGAAATGCTCCTCGCTGCCCTATGTGAAAAGTGGAATAAACAAGAGCCTCGACAAGCCAACAGCCCACACAGGTACACTGCATAATGCTGCCATCAGAATGCCAACACAAAAGTCCTCCACGGAAAATACAGTTCATCGTTGATGGAAGCGGCAGTCACTAGTTGTGCTGCAATAAAAGTTGAGAGGATCAACTTCATTGCCCCGGGATTTATCCCATGTTTGTTTGTTTGTTTTGCACTTGCTTGCATTGAACTCAAGCGTAGTCTATACACTCTATTTATAGTAGTGCTGGACTGAATTTTGCATGCGGGTTAGCTTTTCCCTATTAACAGTGTCCCTCGCCATCAGGCGAACCCACTCTGACTTCAGAGGTACTTGTAATTAACGTCCCCAAGTCAAGGTCGACAGGTCAACATTTTAGTCCAGCTGTCCGGTGTAGGGTTTGAACCATTAACCTCGGCATCAGCGCACTGGATGTTTAAGAACACATGTTCTTATCCATTTGGCCATGTGGACCTGCGATTTACCCCATATGGCTCAGTCCCTGTTGCTCGGTCCCAGGGCGGCCCACTGAAAGCATCACACAAAGCACGAACACCGTAGCTCCAGCGACCACCCCAAGGAGGCTCCAAGAAACATGCACTCGTGAACCAAAAAGGCAATCCAGTCAATTCCAAGCGAAACAAAATTCACAGCTCACAGTGTCGCGCCACACACTCAACTCAGCAGCAGGGTGACGGAGCCATACACTACCTGTCCAACATGAGGAAAAAAATGCGACTGCAAATTGTAGCCAGAAGCATAAACACCTCAGAGGCTTAACGGTCCAATTGCCTATCCGCCATGTTGGGGACCGGAAGTCCTGTCATAAAGATAGTTATGCTGTGAAGCCTGTGGATCTGTACATTCAGTTTCAAGAAAAAATTTTTAAGATTTGCTTTCCCTAGCCTTTTACTGTCCCCAGTCTACCTACAAGGCAGCAAGTTTGTGTGCCACTCCTTCTGGTCCCTATTCCCTGACCTGTCTGACATGGGGGACCCTGCCAACAGTTAGACCACAGTCGGCATAGCTCTTGGAGTCACTGGAACACGCAAGTCTTTCTACCACCTGAAGATGCAGACACAATAGAGGGGGAAGTTGAATATTAGATAAGGGAATACAGGTCAACATTTTCAAGACTTAAAACATGTTTCTCCTTGTCAAACATAAGAGACCGTTCTTCTTGATTCCAGGGCAGCTGAGTTGTCTACTCTTGACAGCCTTATGCCATTCTTATGATGCTGCAGCGTTTTGTACGTGTTCCAGGAATTCATAGAGTGTGTTAACAACTGTAGGAGATGTCTGCAGTAGCTTATACCTGGCATTTGAAAGTACAGGACACCTGAAGAAAATGTAAACCATCTATTTTATCATTTGCACGTTCAAGATAATAAATAATTATAGATGCTGTACTTAATTGTGTCTTTTTAAATAAATGTTTTCTGTTTTAATTAGAATTGCCCAGATTTTAGGACTCATTGGAGACTGAGGATTACCACTGGGTGGTGGGACTGTTAGGTTATGTTTAAAATGGACTAAGAAGGAAACAGCTTTACACAAACAATTTAAGAAATTCCATATTTAAAATATATTTTTAGGTTTACTCAGAAGGAGAGTAATTCTGAACCAGATGTTGATCTTGAAAATCAGTATTACAATTCAAAGTCTTTGAAAGAAGATGACCCAAAGGCAGCTCTTGAAAGTTTCCAGAAGGTAATTTTGCAGTTTAGATGCTTATAATACTTAACATACAGTTTTGTTCTTGCTATTGAGTAAAGTACAATAGGGTGGTAATTGACAGATAACTAGTTTCTGTTGATACAAATTGCTTTCAATTCTTTTTTTGCCATTAGAATATTGTATTAGATTAAAGATGGTCTTGATTTTGCTGAAATATAAATGCTGATGGGAAACATCTGTTTGTTTTAGTAAATATTTTAGTTTGTGATTCTGAATATGTAAGTGACGTAACTAGTTGGTATATTATTACCAGCCACACATTTTAGTCATCTGCCCATGCGTTACCGGAGCCCATAAAGGAAGCAAAGAATAGTAACACTGATCTACATGACATATCATCAGAGCGACTAGAAGGGTTGGCATGAGACTGGCTACCTCATATCCTAGTAAACTAGCTGAAAAAATATAGTCAATCATGAACAAGTTTACAAGTGGCTTGGCATGATTGGTTGAGGGCCTCTGATACATTGTGAGATGAAAGGCAGAAGAAGAAGAAGACTCTGGTCATCAGAAATTGTACGCCTAGTTTTAGTATTAATGTGATGCAGTTAGTTTCCTTATAGGTGCATTGTCAGACCTGTAGCCAGCAAGTGGTTGTCAATAATTGGTTGTATGTTTTGTCTGCATGAAGGTACTGGAGCTTGAAGGCAAAGAGAAAGGAGAATGGGGTTTCAAAGCTTTGAAGCAGATGATCAAGATCAACTTTAGATTGGTGCTGTTGTATGTCATGCATGTGATGTCTATGTTGTTAATTATGAAACTTTGAATATGCTGTGTGTGGTGAGCAGTCACCAGTTTCACAGACTAGCAGCATGTCATCATCATCATCATATAGCAGATCCTTTACAGAACATTGCAGTCATCATGGTCCTTTAGGTCAGCATGGCTGAATGGATAAGAACGCATGTTCTTAAACATCCGGTGTGCTGTTACTGAGGTTCAGCCCCTACACAGGACAGTTGGACTTAAATGTTGACCTCATGTCTTTGACTTGAGGACATAAATTACAAGTACCTTTGAAATCAGAGTGGGTTCTCCCGATGGCGAGGGACACTGTTAATAGGGAAACACACGCAAAATTCAGTCCAGCACTACTAGAAGTAGTGTGTATGGACTACGCTTGAGTTCAAAGCAAGCGAGCGAAAAAAAAAATGATGGTCTGTCAAGAAGTTTCTGTATCCTTTGCCAGTTCTTTTGCTTCATTCATTGTCATGCCCAAGGTGTCTGCAATGCCCTGTGTCCACCTTTGTGCTGGTCAACCCATGCCATCTTCTTCCAGGAACCACACCTTCCATCACTGTTCTTTCCAGACCACTGATGTTTAGTATGACCAGAATATTTATTCCTGAAACATCCAGTTTTCTTTGATGGTCAGATCTTGCAGAATGTCTGTGTGTTTCTTCCTCTTGGTCCACGATGTTGTAAAAACCTTTCTATCACATTTAAGTTCAAAAGCACAGATTTGATTCTGTAGTGATTGTGAAGTGGTCCATGGCTCACATCCATGTGTTGCCACAGGAATGATGCATGTTCTGAACAAGTTTACATGAACTAGTTTGCTGGTGTTTAACACAAAATGGAACACTTGGCTAGCGAATCCATTACATGGAAGTCCAAAGCGAAAGCTTGCTGAGCGGATGTCGTCTGCAGACTGACCGTTCCTGGTTTGTGTGGGGAGCAGCCAGTAGCGAACGAAAATCCCAATATATGGAAGTGAGGAAATGAAGCAGCCATGCGCAGGATGAGACAATTCCTTGGGGGAGCCAAACTGGAGCGTTATGTGTTGGCTCTGCAATTATGGAAGCCTCCTTGGATGGCAGGGAATGCCCATGGTCTGCCCCTGCCTTCCCTTGAGGGTTGACTGTGATGTCTCTGGCCGTTCTAACTAGACCAGCTGAGATGTGGACGACACCACAACAGAGAGTTGAATGTCCCTCGAAACCCCCAGGAAGGCTAACCTGATTAAAAAACGCTAGCAGAAGCCGGATGTGCCGGCCTAAGGGTGCAAATAAAATTGGCACAACGCAAAAATGTTGTGGAATGTCCTTCATGCCCGGAACAGCTCTGACTATCTTGTTTTCCAGGTACAGCATCCAGCACATGTCAGAACCGAAAGCTCACTGAGTGGATGTTATCTGCAGGCTTGAACGTTCCTGGTTTGCACTGGGAGGGCCTGTGGCGAACCAATACATGGAAGTGAGGCATTAAAGCAGCCATGTGCAGGACGTGGCGATTCTTTGGGTGAGCCCAGTATCAGAGTGCTATATGTTGGCTCTGCAATTATGGAAGCCTCCTTGGATGGCGGATAATGCCCATGGACTGACTGCCTCTGCCTTCCCATGAGGGCTGACCATGAAGTCTTTGACTATTCTAACTTGACCAGCTGGGATGTGGATGGCACCACATCAATGAGCAATGCCTGGGAAGGCTAACCCAGACAAAAATGCCGGCAGAAGTTGGATGTGCTGGCCTAAAGGGTGCAAATAAAATTGGCACACCGCAATTACGTCTGAGAACACACTCCGGATGAACGCAGCAGCAGAAGAAATTTACTGGTGTTGTACCATAGGCTCTTAATAATGTTAACCTAATGTAGCAGTATGAAAGCAGAGAGATAGCTTTTTGTACTGCACATGTATATTTATCACTCTAACGATTAACCCTTAGGTCCCAGAAGGGTTTGCAGTGTAAATGTTCAAAGCAGGAACCGCTGTGAAAAATCATGAATTTTTGACTTTTAAAGAGGCTAAATACACATATTGCATTCTTAACCAAATGTATGAACTGGAAACAAATAGGTATATTAAGCTCCTGCGAGAAGAAACGTACTAAACATCAACACGTTGCACATACCTTACAAGGAAATCCATCTCGTATCCCGAAATTCAGGTGAAAATCCGAAATCAGAAGCACCCAATAAATATATAAAATGAATAATATAATAGAATAAAAAACACACAAACGCATACAATACGACACACATAACCAAATGTAAAACATATGAGAACACATTACATGATGGTTGTGATCAAGGGAAAGAGCCAATCAGATATTATGTGTTGCTTGGGACTGAAAGAGTAAATGTAAGAAAATAGTACTGATCATCTCGAAGAGACTGTATAAACATTTTTCATAATTACATTGACTGGCAGACTTTGAACCTTTGCACGTGCTGCCACCTGCTTTCCTCTCATTTTGTACTAAATTGTGTACTCAATTCATCCACCAAGGTCCTATGACTTTAACGAGAATCACAATATTGGGATATTTTTGTTAAAATGGCATTAATTTAGTTAAATAAATTAACATTCAGTGTTGTATTCATTGTGAAAGATATATGTCTATGAGCTTAATACAATCTGCAATCAATGCCTGATTTGGTATGCAGTAATCTGTTAATATTTATGTTTGGTAAAATTCTGATCAGTTGCAGACTTTAATTTAGAAATTGTATTTACATGGAACATGCATTTACATTATTTGAGCATGTCAAGTTTTTTAACTGTCTTAACTTGTTTTGTCTTCCAAAGAGCAATTATGATGAGATGATGACAAGGTATAAGCTTCTACTTACATACATCAAATCAGCAGTTACTAGGAACTATTCAGAAAAATCCATCAACTCTATTCTGGATTACATATCAACATCCAAGCAGGTACATTCAATTTAAGTGGTTCTCTGTGATGGCTTAGGTTTTAAAAAAAATATTAACTCTGCATCCTGCGTACTAAACAGAGAATTGTTTAACCTTGCCTTCTTATTGCTATGTACATATATAATCTGTTTATTGTTGAAGAATGTTGCTACATTATGACAATAATTGAAAAGACAATAGCCTGTTGTATTATTGTTTAGGCCTGGTGAACTATTTGATTTTTCATGTGTTTATTTTATTAGAATGTAATGAATTTAATGTTCTCCTGCCAGGAAGCTAAATCACCCTTCTGTATTCAGGGCCTGTAAGGAAAGCAAAGAATAGTAACACTGCCATGCATGTCATAAAAGGCAGCTAAGGAGGAATGGTGTGAGACTGGCTGCCTCATCCACTTGAAAACTTTAGCTGTCAATTCCAACCAATCATAAAAGTGTACAAAGTGCTTGGTGTGACTTTGTTCAGGGTTTATGCTGCATTGAAGATGAAAGACAGAAGATGAAGAAAAAAGAAGAAAACTAAATATCTTCATTTTAAAATAGCAAAAGCTAAATTGTTTGAATTATGATTGTTTGCTGTAAATTTCTATTCATATTTTAACATATGAAATAGGATGTCTGAAATCATGTAATTAAAAGCATGTTAATTCATTAATTGGGAACATGGAAATATTCTGCCTGCCTTTACAGGTACTGTTGTTGACTAAGAAATTAAGTATTGGTGTGAAAGACATCAATGTTGACAGTAGCTTATATCTCTATTATTGCTTTTCATACCTAATCAGATGGAGTTGCTACAGGATTTCTATGAGACAACACTTGATGCTCTCAAGGAAGCTAAAAATGAACGCTTGTGGTTTAAGACGAACACTAAGCTGGGGAAATTATACTATGACCGAGAAGACTACACAAGGCTGCAGCGCATTCTAAAACAGTTACATCAGTCTTGTCAGGTAATCATTGTTGTTGTTGTGTTGTTTTTTTTCAAAGAATAGAGCAAACAAATTTTCTATTGATTTTATGTATTAAAGATCATATTGCATCATTTTCTTGTTTTCTTAAATATGTTCTTTGCCACATAATTTATAGTTTTTCTATACAAAGCATTTTTGTGTAACAGAAAATGGCAATAATTTTTCATCATAACTATGAAGATCTTTGATGGCTAATTTGTAAAATGGAGGATATTTATTTCTTATGCATCTCTTTTTACTCTCTTTCACTAGCTCATTTTTGTCTGGTCTGCTTTTCTCTTTGCACTTCCTTTGTGTTATAAATCAGCTTTCTAAATCTCACAGGATAATTGTAAAACATGTTGCTTAGATTGTGACCTTCTGTTTAGTTCACAAATATGTCATGCTAACTTGTGTTGTTTCTCTCACAGACTGATGATGGTACTGATGACTTAAAGAAAGGAACACAGTTACTGGAGATTTATGCCCTAGAAATTCAGATGTACACGGCTCAGAAAAACAACAAAAAGTTAAAGGTTGGCTAAAACAGGTTTTACCTTATTAATGATACATGATAGATTGTTCCTGTATTGTACCTTTTGACAATATATCATTAAGTATTGTATGTTAGTTACTGAGTCAGGTATTATATAATATATCTTCAATGTAATTTACATAGTCTGTGGTATTAATGAGTAAACAGGTAAAATGTTGTGAAAAAGTCGACTTTTTCATTAAAAAAAGTCTTAAAAGTCGAGAGGATCGACTTCATTGCACTAGGTTTTATCCCCATTATCTTGGTCTCTTTCCACAGGGCGGCCTGCCGAAAGCGTCGCACAAAGCAGGAACTCCGTAGCTCCAGCAATGACCCCCTGGAGTCTGAGAAAAATTCACCCGTGAACTGAAAGTTGTAGCCCAGAATCGAACCTACAACCTTCAGAGCGTGAGGCAGACGGCTTGACCACTACACCATGGAGACTCCCTTTTTATATTATATATATATATATATATATATATATATATATATATATATATATATATCACAATATATGTGATTTCACCTCATGAGGCGGTATATGGTGCTAGCTGAATATTTTTAGACCAATGGGCACTAAATGGGTAATGGTAATATCACACCAGCCATCTTTACTTCTCAGGAAATATCCTGGTTCCCATTTTAGGCTTTGTTGATTTGGGAGCACAGGGGCAAAGAAAAAAATTCTTGCATTGAAGAGGATTTGAACACATAATCACCGGGCCAGCAGTTAAACTTGCTAGCCACTGCTCTACATTGACTCCCATATAGGCTGTACATGACATAAATATAAGAGACAGCATCATCAGTAACTGTGTCACTCACCCATGTCATTTGATTGTTTATCTGTGTTTTTCCATCAGGCACTGTATGAGCAGTCTCTTCACATCAAGTCTGCTATCCCACACCCTCTCATCATGGGTGTTATCAGAGGTATGTGAGATATTACTGTTGCTTCTGCAAACAATCATAGGCTGACTTCCAGAGTTAACAGTGAGGACACAAATAATATGATTCTTAGCAATGGGAAGACATGACTGTCTTTATTCAAGTTGCAAGAATGTCAGAGAGAAATGTGATGAGCTGTGGAAGTATGAAATAAACACTTCAGAATATGTGCAAGCACGTTCGTTTACTAGCTCAATGATCTAGAAAAAAAAGTCGCTTAAAAGTCGACAGGGTCGACTTCATTGCACCGGGTTTTATCCCATATGGCTCGGTCTCTTTTCCGCAGCACGGAAAGCGTCGCACAAAGCACGAACTCCGTAGCTTTTAGCGACGACCCACAGGAGTCTCCTGAAACATTTAACTCGTAAAATGAAGGGTGCGGCCCGGAATCGAACCCACAACCTTCGGAGCTTGAGTCAAACGGCTTGACCACTTCGCCACAGAGACTCTCAATGATCTAGAATCATTCCCCAGTTGAGGAATGATATTTTTTGTGGTTACCTACAACTCTAAGGTTGACTAGATGTCAAAATAGGTACCAGTGCTTTCTCTCAGGAAGGAAAGGTAGAAAAATATAGAGCTAGTCACCACAAAGTTACCTAGTACATGTAAAGTATCAGCACATATCTTACCCTGATTGTAATATTTTCCTGCAGATTGCCTTCTTTCATATTTGAAAGCTAACAGTGGAAAGAAAAGGGTTTACAAACCATACTTGAATATACTCGTATGGGCACAAACATAAAAGCAATTTGCTCTTGTGAGGTGAATTTTGAGCATAAAATACAGAAACAATTTGTTCTTGTGGGGTGAAGTTTGCGCACAAAATACAGAAATAATTTGTTCTTGTGGGGTGAAGTTTGCACATAAAATACAGAAACAATTTGTTCTTGTGTGGTGAAGTTTGCACATAAAATACAGAAACAATTTGTTCTTGTGAGATTAAATATTAGGAATAATTCTGCAAGCATACAGTAACTTTCAGAAAGTTGAAATGGATTCAATCAATCAATCATGTGCCATGCCGGAAAGCGTGGGCGGTCGTGACTCGCCGTTTCACTCGATCACCAGTGGATTACATTTTGAAAAAAAAAAAACAGTAATTCTCTGGAAGATTTCATCATTTTAAAGCAACATGAATTTTATGTGTTAAAAATTCCAGTCAGGGTAGTATGCTTAAAACTAGTAGGCAGTGAAACAGTCTTCTTCTTTCGTTCGCTTGCAATATGTCTATAACTGCAATGTTGTCTCTTGTATGAATTTAACTGTCTTGTTTTGATCACTCAGTGGTCCATAGAGTTTACCTTCCACTGTTGTCTCTCTAGGCCAGAAGGTTTGCCTACATATGTTGTATTTTGGGCAGTCTTGGAGTATGTGCTCAGCTGTCTGCGACGCCAATCCACATGTGCACATGGCTGATTCTCCAATCTTGAATTTTGTATACATGTGGTTGCGTAATCTATTGTGTCCTGTTCTGAGGCGCAGAATAATGACTTGTTCTGGTCTGTCCATAATGTGGCAGTCATCTCGAGCAGGTTTTGGTGGCTTTCTGACTGATTTAATCATTCTTTTCTTTTGTTGGTATGTAACGGGCACATCAGGCTGTTCTTCTTTGGCTCATTCCTTAGCCAATCGATCAGCTCTGTAGCTTCCAGGTATTCTACAATGGGATGGTATCCACTGTATGATGACCTTATGCTGACTGCTAAGTTCAGAAAAGTAGTGTCTTTAGTACTGGCAATTTCCCAGACAGGAGCGCCTTGAGTACTGATTTTGCATCTGTCAATAGCACCACAGGTTGTTTACCATGGCTGGTATTTAGTAATTTCTCTGTTGCTATCTTGATTGTCTCAATTTCAGCATCATAGTTATACTTTCCTGTTGGTACTCTGGCCGTGTCCCTAGTATTATTTGGGTATTCCTATGTACACTCCCGCTCCTCCATTTCGAACAGCATTTTGTATTGACCCATCTGTGTAGACTCGGATCCAGAGGTCCTGTGGATCTTCATCAAGGAAGCTGAGAGTGACCGTTCTGCGCTGTACACTGTTCTGTTCTTCCTTGTCAAATATTCCTCTCACTTTTATCTTGATTTGTAGTGATAGTTTATGTTTCTCTTTCCATGGAGTTCGTTCTGGAAAAGTTTTCAGGGGGATATTAACTGTAAGCAGATCGGTGGTTTCTCTGCAAAGAGTCGTTTGGCCTGATGGATAAGGCTGCTTCTTTTCAAAAGCCCCATAGCTAAGTTTTCAAAGTGAAACGGTCGACATCTAGCATTATACTGGGATACAACTGAAAATCACTGCTAACATTGTTTCTCTTATAAATTCCTAATTGTTTGTTTCTTCTGTAGTTCTGTAGTTCTTCTGGTTGTATCAGAGGAAAAATGGAGAAATTATAATTAATAACACTGACATAATAAAAAGATGGACAGAGTACACAGAAGATTTATTCTGGGACAACAGGGTCAATAGACCAACATTATATAATACTCAAGATGGACCAAAAATATTAAAGGCTGAAGTAAAAAAGGCTATTAAAAAGATGAAAGAAGGAAAGGCTGCAGGTCCTGACAAGATAACAACAGAGATGATAAAATCCTTATCCAGCTTTGGCATTGAAACTATCACAGAATTATGTAATGATATATATAATACGTCCCCAAGGATTTGAAAACATCCATTTTCACCACACTACCGAAGAAGCCAAGAGCTGTTAATTGTGAGAACTATTAGCTTAATGAGCCACATTATTAAGATACTACTCAAGGTCATACAATAAAGAATTCAACATAAAATAGATGAGGAAGTAGCTGAAGAACAATTTGGGTTCCGCAAAAACGACACCAGAGAAGCAATTATCTGTTTGAGGATGTTAATTGAAAAATATATAGAAGTTCAAAAAAAGCATATATGTTTGTTTTATAGACTACAAGAAAGCTTTTGATAGAGTACAAAATGAAAGACTAATTACGTTCCTTCAATATATAGGAGTAGACGGAAAGGACATCAGACTTATTAGTAACTTGTACTGGGAACAAGTGGTGTCTATTAGATGCGGAAATAACTATTCATCGCCTATAGAGATAAAAAGAGGAGTACGGCAGGGATGTGTACTGTCCCCAAGCATCTTCAACCTATACACAGAAAGAATTTTTAAACAAGTTGAAATGCCTGGACTTACATCAATGGAAGAATCATAAATAATCTTAGGTATGCTGACGAAACCGTGATACTAGCAGGAAGTGAGCAAGAGTTACAAGACCTAGTGGAACAAGTAAACAGGCACAGTGCAGAATGTGGCTTAGATATTAACATCCAAAAAACAAAAACTTGACATTTAGCAGTGAAAAGGAAAGGTCATCAATGAACATCACAGTAAACGGGCAAATACTAGAACAAGTAACAAGTTTCTCCTATCTTGGACATATAATAACAGATGATGGGAGAAGTGAAATAGAAATCAAAAAGAGAATAGGAATGGCCAAAAATGCTTTCAACGGCATGAAATCAGTATTAACATCTAGAGAGATTAGTTAGTTAGTTAGTCTTTCCTCTTGAGCCTAAGGCGGCGCATAGGGCAGAAGTCCTGTCTCTCCATGCTTGGCGGTTCGCTGCTACCTGTTGTAGATCTTGGATATTTACTTGGCCATTGAATGAGCCTTCTCTAATGATGGTTCTACGCAGGGTCTCTCTTGGTCTTCCCTGTTTTCTTTTCCCTACTGGTGACCATATGAGGGCTTGGTAGGGGAGTCTTGACTTGTCCATTCTGAGTATATGGCCGATGTAGTTCCAACGGCGTCTTCTTATGAAATTGGATACTGTATCTTGCTTAGTCTCTTGTCTTATTTGCGAATTGATTCTGAAGTCTGTCCAGTGGATGTTTAGAAGTCTTCTAAGACATTTGTTCTCAAAATTGTCTAATTTTTTATCTAAAGCTACCGTTGATTTCCAACTTTCACATCCATACGTTAACACTGGAATCACACAAGAGTTGAAGATTTTAAGTTTTGTGTGTTTGCTGAGTGTCTTTGACTTCCAGATGTTTGACAGTTTATTGAAGGCACTAGATGCCAGTGCGATTCTAGATGATATTTCTGGTGTTGAGTCCCCTGTAGATGTCATTTTGCTTCCTAGGTATGTAAAGCTGTTGACTTTTTCAAGAATGTAGCTGTTCAATTTGGTGTCATCTGAACTGTTGGTAAGATCAATAGTCTTTGTTTTTGTGGTGTTAATTTGGAGACCAATTTGCCCTGAAACATTTTGGAGGTGGTTTATTTTCTCTTGGGCATCCGGGTGTGTTGAACTCAAAAGCACTATGTCGTCGGCAAAGTCCAGGTCTTCTAGAATTTTGTCAACCCAATGGATACCCATATTTGTATTGTTTGTGCATTTGCGCATGACCCAATCGATAGCTATTCCAAAAAGCATCGGTGATAAGACACAACCCTGTTTCACTCCTGTTTCGACTGAGAACCAGTCAGAGTTGCCTGTTTCTGTTCTTACGCAGCAACGTGTTTCTTTGTAGAAAGATTTTATGACGTTGGTATATTTGGTAGGAAAACCATAGATGTTAATTAGATTCCAAAGTGAAGGACGGTGGATACTGTCGAAGGCTTTTTGAAAGTCGACAAAGTTGGTGATTAATTTCGACTGGAATTCTACGGAGTCTTCAATGATTATTCTGAGGGTGAAAATGTGGTCTATGCATGACCGTTTTGGTCTGAAGCCTGCTTGTTCTTCTCTGAGCCTTTCATCTATCGCCTTTTTCAATCTCTCAAGTAACATGCTACAAAAAAGTTTTCCTGGTACTGACAATAGAGTGATACCACGCCTATTATTGCAATCAGACATATCGCCCTTTTTAGGCAGTTTGAAAATGACACCATCTTTCCACTGTTGTGATGGGGATTCGCTTTGCCAGATTTCATTGATCAGCTGTAACAAACGTTGTAAGGTGTTCTCATCTGCTGCAAAGAGATTAATAATGCATTAAAAATGAGAATTGTTAAATCTATGTATATTCAACGCTACTGTATGGTGCAGAAGCCTGGACATTGAACAAGCAACTAGAAAGTCGCACAGAAGCCCTGGAGATGTGGATATACAGACAAATATGTCGTATTGCATGGAAACAAAAACAATCGAATGCAGAGGTTCTAGAAAAACTGGGAATGAAGAGAGAGTTGATGAAAGAAATAAAGAGGTGGCAAGTGAAATATTATGGCCATGATAAAAGACATGATACTCTTATAAAAACCATACTGGAAGGCAAGGTTGAGGGCTAGAGGTAGACAACGATACAAGTGGGAAGATAACATCAAGAAATGGACGAACATCAGCCTGACAGAATGTACAGTCAAGGCGAGGGATGGACAGTGTTGGAGATTCATTGCAGCCAACCTTCATTGTGGAGACGGCACCTGATTGATTGATTGATCTGTAGTACATGTCATCTGGTATTGTGATGAAGTTGATGTTGCTGATTTGTTGCCCAGCTTGTTAACCTTTTCCCATATATATTTCTCTGTCTTCCTCTCACATGCTGAGTATTTTATCCGTATCAGACTAATGATTTGATTCCTAAATTTAATTTGTCTTTGGTGTTGATAAGCATTAAGATGCTTAGCAGTGGAATGATGAGACTTTCAACGGGACTGTCATTAATCAAGTTGGGATCTTGTAACACGGCAACACTCAATACTCCAGAATCTGCTTGCTTCTCTGTCCATGAGGTTCTAGACATTCTTGCCAAATACAAAGATTAAACTTGATCTATCTCATCTACTGGTTCCAAATCGGCACATTTTTAGCAAAGCTGCTAAAAGGTTCCAGGCAAGAGGATCCACTTCATTGCATCTAATCTGATGCCATCTGGCTTAGTCTCTCTGCAGACTGGTCAGCTGCCTGCCATGAGCAGTGCAGAAAGCACTTGCTGCACAGCTCCAGCAGTGACCCGCAGGGGTGTCCAATACTGTGCACTTTGTTTGGAACGATGAGTCCAACAGCACACTCTGAGCCTTCAGATCACAAGTCAGATGGCTTGACTACCTCGCCATGGCAACCCCTTGTCATAGCACAGCTGTAATATATGCTAAAATGATGCTGTGTCCGAGGGAGTTGTTTTCCATATTGGATGTTTAAAAGACTTAGTTATGGATTATTATGTGATTTGAAGAAATTGTTAGAACTAAGTTTAATTATTTTAAATGTTGTACAAACATTTTCTACTTTCTTACATCCAACTAAGAATGTGGTGGAAAAATGCATCTTCGAGAAGGAGAATATGAACGAGCACACACAGATTTTTTTGAGGCCTTCAAAAACTATGATGAATCTGGTAGTCCAAGGTGAGTGTTACCTGCTTCATTACAGTATTATTTATATGTATAAAATATTATTGTTTGTCCGTCAAGAATGATGATTACCATTAATTTCATTCAGTGGGGTTGAAAATATGGAGCCGTGAGTTCTAAGATGGCTGATAAGGCCTATTTTGGCTCGAAATGTTCTTTGACAATGTGGACAAAGAATGCTTGACGTTTCTGGAGGAGGATTTCCTGCAGTGGTTTTTCTATCCTACCTTTTCTTCAGCGCTCTTGCAGTCCTGGTTGCCTCACACGTGACTGCACCCTTGGGTAATGATGCACGCCACGAATTTCGGTCTCTGGCTGCAGTCTCCCAGGTGTCATGATAAATTCCAAAAGCATTCAGTGAGATTTTCAGAGTGTCTTTAAAGCGTTTCCTCTGGCCGCCTTGGGAGCATTTACCACAACGCAACTCGCCGTAAAAAACTCGTTTAGGGAGCCTGTGATCTGGCATGCGAGTCAAGTGACCAGCCCAGCGAATCTGATTCTTCATTAGTAGAGTGTGGATACTGGGCATGGACGCTCTTTCTAGGACTTCAGTGTCTGGGATCTTGTCTTGCCATTTAATCTTCAGTAGCTTCCTAAGGCAGACTGTGTGGAAGTGGTTTAATTTCCTAGCGTGTCGCTGATAAACAGTCCAGGTTTCACAAGCATATAGCAGTGTGGATAATACAACTGCTTTGTAGACTTTCAGCTTTGTTTGCAGGCTTATTCCAATTCTGTCCCATACATTCTTGTACAGTCTGCCAAAGGCCGCGCTGGCCTTGGAGATTCTTGCATTCACTTCGTCATCAGTTGTGGCAGCTTGTGACACAGTGCTGCCAAGATAGGTGAATTTGTCCACAGCACTTAGTCTATGACCATTCACTTTGATATTCGGCACAGTGTGATTATTCCCTGGAGCTGGCTGGTACATAACTACAGTCTTCTCCAAGTTGATATTGAGCCCAAAGTTGGCACAGGCATGTGAGAAAGCTGAAACATTGTGTTGCATGTCTGCCTCTGAGTTGGCATATAGAGCGCAATCATCAGCAAACAGGAGCTCTCTGACGGTGTCGCTGTTAATTTTTGTTTTAGCTTTCAGCCTTCTGAGATTGAATAACTTTCCATCCATGCGGTAGTTGATGTCTATTCCAATGTCGTTGTTCTCGAAGGCATTCGTCAACATAGCTGAAAACATGAGGCTGAAAAGTGTTGGTGCCAGGACACATCCTTGCTTCACTCCATTGGTGGCAGGAAAGGGCTCAGACAGTTCACCATTTTCCTGTACTCTTGCCTGCATACCATCATGAAATAGCCGCACTATTTGGACAAACTTTCGTGGACAGCCATATTTTGCCATAATCTTCCACAGTCCCTCTCTGCTAACTGTATCAAAAGCCTTGGTAAGGTCAATGAAAGGAGAACATTTCGCAGTTCTGTTCCTGATATTTCTCTTGCAGCGAAAATCATGTCGACAGTTCCTCGTTCTTTTCTGAAGCCACATTGACTCTCAGGAAGAAGACCTTGATCGAGATGGGCTGTGAGGCGATTGAGAAGAATTCTGGCGAGTATCTTCCCTGCAATTGAAAGCAAGGAGATGCCTCGGTGGTTGTCACAGGATTGGCGGTTTCCTTTACGTTTGTAAAGGTGGACTATTGACGCATCCTTGAAATCTTGTGGCATGGTCTCGTTCACCCATATGTTTGTAAAGACTTGGTGAAGCTGCTCTGTTAGGACCGGCCCACCTGCCTTGTATATCTCTGCTGGGATGGAGTCAGGACCAGGTGCCTTGCCGCTGGAGAGTTGCTGGATGGCTTTGTTTACTTCCACTATGGTTGGCAGGTCATCAAGTGTATCATTGTTGGGAACTTGAGGAAGGCAGTTGATGGTTTCATCATCAAAGAAGGAAGTTGCATTTAAGATGTTGCTGAAATGCTCTGCCCAGCGTTGAAGGATTTCTTTCTTATCGGTGACCAATGTTCCCCCATCTGCACTGAGGAGGGGAACTATGCCTGGTGATGTAGGACCATAGAACACTTTCAGTGAGTCATAGAAGTTTTTCATATCATGTCTGTCAGCAAAGCCTTGAATTTCATCAGCTTTGCTGCTCAGCTAGGAGTCCCGCCTGTGCCGAAGTTTCTGCTGCACTACTCTCTGAATGTTCTTGAAGGCATCTTTTTTTTATGTTGACTTTGGGTCATTCAAATGTGCCTTGAGGAGAAAATGTTTCTCGGCCAGCAATTGGTTGATGACTTCGGAATTTTCATCAAACCAGTCTTTATGCTTTCGGGGGGTTGGACCCAGGATTTCCATAGCAGTGTTGTAAATTATGTCCTTTAGGGCTCTCCACTCTGTTTCTGTATCCTGTTTAGCTGCAGCATTGGGCTTAAGGCGGTCTTCCAGCATATTTTCAAACAACAGCTGCATTTTCTTGCTGTTTAGGCGTGTGACATTTGGTCTTTTTTGCATTTTTACCCCTTGAGGACGCCGTGGTGGTTTAATGTGTGTGTTTATTTTCAAGACAATGAGACGATGGTCTGTCCAACATTCGGCACCACACATAGATTTTGTCACCCGAACGTCTTGTCTGTCACTCCTCCTGACGATGACATAGTCAATGAGGTGCCAGTGTTTCGAGCGAGGGTGCATCCACGATGTCCTATTTCTCATGGGAAGACGGAAAATTGTGTTGGTAATCAGGAGATCGTGTTCAGCACATGTCTGAAGGAGGAGGAGTCCATTGCTGTTAAATTTCCGACTTCATGCTTTCCAATAATGCACCCCAAGAGGTGGTGTCTATGCCTACTCTGGCATTGAAATCCCCAAGGAGTATAAGTTTGTCTCCTTTAGGAACAGATGTTAATACATTGTGCAGGTCCTCATAGAACTTGTTCTTGACATCATCTTCATTGGTGCATAGACACTCACTATGGTTGCATGCTTCCTTCCATTCAGCAGGGGCAACTTAATGATCATGAGCCTGTCGTTTATAGCCTTTGGAAATCCAGCTAATTTGCCGACCAGGGCTGACTTAATGGCAAATCCCACACCGGATTGGCGTCTTTCCTCGCTTTTCCTTCCACTCCAGAAAAATGTGTAGCCGGCACCTACTTCAGAGATTTGGCCTTCTCCTGCAAGTCGTGTCTCGCTCAAGGCTGCAATGTTGATGTTGTACCTGCCCAGCTCTCTCCCAATCAGTGCTGTTCGCCTCTCTGGACCCGGCGCGCCTTTTCTGTCAAGTAGGGTGCGTACATTCCAAGTTCCGATGGTTAGGGGAATATGGTTTGCTCTTTTAGTTTTACCTGTTTTTTCTTTGTTTGTCGACCGCAGTGTAGGGTACCCATAAACCGTGGCTAGCTGGTTAGCTAGTGATGGAGCAATGTTTAGGGCACCTTTTCTAGCCCCTTCCTCATGCTATGGAGGTGAGCAGTGTGTTCCTATAGAGGGCTGCTCAGTCGCTCAGGAGGCTGCCGAATCCCACTGCTGCTCCGGTCAGTAGAAGACGACCATATGGCCTGAGCCATATAAATATAAAATAAAATAATAAAAATAAAATAAATATCATAAAATATTATAGAACAGTAAAGACGTAAATATGCTATGTTATTACATTGGTGGTAGACATAAATATTGGTTTTAAAAGTAAACTATATCATGAGTTGAAAGTGGTCTTGTGTATGTAGTAATGCCTTGCATATGGAATCAAAAATTGACTTCAAAATAGAAGTGACCCACAGGGGTCACTCTAGTGCAGTGGTTCTCAACCGGTGGGGAATCCCTCCCCCCTCAGGGGGAAATTTTAGGGTGTTCGGGGGGGGGGGGGGGGGGGGGGGGGGGGGGGGGGGGGGGGAATTAAGAATATTTCAAGATCGCGTTAATACAAGAATCAATTACTTGATATTGTTTTTCCCTTCATACTTTATAGTTCTGTACGTCTCACCCTTCTAAAATTCATTTTATAAAGTAAGTAGACCCACAAATCACGTTTTATGTGGACGTCTAGACTTGTTTAAGTATGTGCTATTAAATTTAGCTTCCATTATTACATATACTGTGTAAGGGGGGGGGGGATTTTTAGGTAGGAAATACGAAAGGAGGAGGAGGGGGGGGGGGGAGTGGTGACGTTCTGAAAATATTGTGAAGGGGGGCATGGCCCAAAAATGGTTGAGAACCACTGCTCTAGTGACTAGAGTTAGAGTTAATGTAGTGATATATGTATATAATGTCCTAAAGATAGGATGAACTTTATTTGTAATGTATTAATAATGTGGTGAAAGTAGGGTTAAGCATTGTCTGGAAAAGTACAGTGAGTCATTCTATCAGAACATGAAGGTTGAGCTAATTCATTTTGTATTAATGCTTTGAAAGTACAGTTGTATTCCTCATGTCTACCTTGCAGTAGAGTTCTTTTATTAGGCTACAATGAATACCAATATGAATATATAGTATAAATATGTTAGTATATGCTGTCTATCCATACATTTTATGAGAAATCCTAGTAGTCATTTTGTCTTATTGTAGATGTTAGTATGTACTAAGATGTGCACTTTGAAACAAATTGTGATGCACTATTTCATGAAATTAATTGTAAACTTGTAATATTTGTGAAGAGATTACAAAATTGAATTGTATGTGTTTACTCTCAGAAGAACGACGTGTCTCAAGTATCTTGTTTTGGCAAATATGCTTATGAAGTCTGGTATCAATCCATTTGATTCACAAGAGACAAAACCATACAAGATGGACCCAGAAATTTTGGCCATGACAAACCTAGTCAGGTAATGGTCATTTAGTGATTGTTCCTGACTCAGCAATGAAGATTACATTTTGTCTCATTTTAAAGTGCATTACAAAGAATATTTGAAACCACGTATTTTCTGCAGTTCATCCAACATCATTACCATTGCATGCTTCCTTCTCTTTGACAACAGTTAATGGGGGACCATTAGTGGCTTGCTGTTTTTGTGTGCACAGATGTGAACAATCAAATCAACCCCCCAGGAAGGTTAACCCGGTCAACAAATGCCCGCAGAAGTCGGATGTGTCGGCCTAACGGCGCAAGAGCGCAGCTCTGCTGTAAACAGGCACAACGCAATCACGTCCGGAAAAAAAAACTCCGGATGAACGAAGAAGAAGAAGAAGAAATCAACCCATCCCACCAGTTATGACTTTTAGGGTACTGACATGCCAGGTTCAAAGTACTGCCATAGGCAGTATGGCAGCAGATTGTGTCAGGTTGATTGTCACAATGGCATGAGTGACTCTTGTTCAGAAAGCAATGGCAAACTATTCAACATAGAAAGTCACAATTATCAGTGGCAATAGGTTTTTCTGTACTCATCTTCATTCCAGGTATGCATTTTATATATGACTAGCTGACCCGGCCCGGCTTCGCCCAGGCCCTGGAGGGGATCTATCTATCTATCAGTCTGTCTGTCTGTTTGTCTGGCTGACCCGGCCCGGCTTCACCCAGTCCCTGGTGGGGAGCATCTCATTTAATTCATATAAGTAGTCATATAAGCTCTCCCGTTCCCGACTATCTGTTTGTCTGTCTGTCTGTCTGTCTGTCCCGGCCCGGCTTCACCCAGTCCCTGGTGGGGAGCATCTCATTTAATTCATATACGTAGTCATATAAGCTCTCCCGTTCCCGACTGTCTGTCTATCTGTCTGTCTGTCTGACCCGGCCCGGCTTCACCCAGTCCCTGGTGGGGAGCATGTCATTTAATTCATATAAGTAGTCAAATAAGCTTCCGTTCCCGACTATCTGTCTGTCTGTCTATCTATCTGACCCGGCGTGGTTTCGCCCAGCTCCTGGTGCACGGTAACTTAAAAGAATGTCCTTCCACACACCATTCAATGAAAACTGTTTTTAATCACCGACATGACAGTTGATAAGTTCTTTAAGCAGAAAAAGATGGGTTACAATGTTATGCATTATGCATTATTTTTATGAAAACTTTGAAAATGCCTTAAAGATTATATCATTATTTATTATAACTCATATGCCTGAAAATAACTATAGACAAAGAGTTTAACAATAGTGCAAGTAAGTCCAACAATATGACTATAAAGTATATAGAAATGTTATTAAAAGTTATGCCCCTTGAAATAACTTTTCTAGAGAAGTCCCTCTGCTATATAGAAATTATATAATGAAAATGAAAAAGTAAATGTTATTAAATAAGTAGAAGATTTTACACTAAGAAACTATTATAGTCGGTTGCACAGGAATGAAAGGAAGACGTGTAGAAAATTTCATCTCAATCGGATGTACCGTTATCGAACGCATCCAATACACACAAACAAAGTCACATACTATAGATATAGATTTTTGTGTGCCATTATTTTGTAGACAGTTCAAGAAGCAGAAATTGGAGGACATATCTCTTTTTCTGTTAATATTGTGAAGTTTAATAGGACTTATAATTTAGGTTTTGGTCTTCTTCTTTGTCCTCACTGATTCTTCCACGTTGTGGTAGTTAATGTCAGGTTCATGGAATGAAGTAGGTTGATAGATGCCATATTTGTTTATGTTCATTGTTGTAAGTTGGGCAGAATTGTAGAAACCATGTGCACAAGCATACTTGCATGGCCACATATGCAAACACACACACATGCCGATCTAATGAACCTATCTTAAATTTATGACATAGATATTATAGTCTGTTTACTTTTGTCTGCCCCAATATAAAATTCCATATCTCAGTAACCAACTGAGGGAAAATGATGATATTTAGCATATAACCTTATCATTATGTCCACCCAACAAAAAAATTTTTGTTCTGGAGATTGTACAGCAGATTTCAAAGTTTGTTTATATGTGGTATATAATTTACGGGTCAGAGATGAAGTGCACATTATTAAATGTATTACGTCTTCACACGGAAACATTAGCGTTGAATAGTTAATTTTCTCGTGGGACATGGGATTGGCCTTATGACAAGAGCCTCGCGTAGTGGAACGGGCATTACTGTAAAACAAGTTTGTTAGCGAGAAATCACTAGTTTTTCACCAAAACATCAAAGAAATGTCGCCGCTTTCCATGATTTAAGTTGCTTTTGGACCTATCAAAGACATATTCCTTGGGTGGGGGTAAATATAAGACGGCAGGAAAAATTTCATACCGATGCAACAGACAGTTTTCAAAATAATTTATCGTGAATGAAGGCATTCATTTCTGGACAGACTATAATTGGTTATATGCATTGCACAGTGTTTTATGTGTCAAACAGCTCAGTCATTTGACTTCAGCTAGCATTTCAAACACATGATGGCAAGCAACTTAGGCACATAGTTGTAAACATGACCGTAATTACTTGTCATTTGTACCTACTTGTTGCATAAATAAATAGAAATATCAGATGCAGAAATAACTGTTTCTATAATAATATGTGTCAATTGTTGAGGATCTCCTGAGGCCATTGAAACAGCACATAAACACAGTCACATGTATTGATTGGCACTCAGCAGTAGAGGCTAGAGGACTTTTTTTTTTATTTTGCATATCCCTTACAGGACATCACTGTCAACATCAGCATCTTTCAGCTGATTGTTGATTTCTTGGCAAGATTACACTCAGTAGTTTGCCACTGCTTTCTGAGCGACTGGCTCACATATCCCATAAGTTATCAACACGGAGAGAACCGCTACCGATTCTCGTGCAACGTCAAATTACTTACGAGATTACGGAGAAAGTCGTGTAACCTCTAGACCAGGGACACCGGCAGATGACATATAGACAATATGAATATTGAAAGCCATACTTATCATAACCGGATTTGAACAGGTTGCCTCCACCAGTTGTCTCGTTGATCCTGCATCTAAGTATACAGCAGGATGCATTTGGAGGCAACAGGTTCAAATCCTAATATGCTATCTATGTCTTTCAATGTTTATATTGTTGAGTGTGTCCTCTAATCTCTACAGAGGATATGTTTGGGTTGGCTGTGAAGAGGTTGAGTATTTATGCTGAAAGATCATGTGTTACTTTCCTCTACACCCTCAAATAAAGTAGACCAGCAATAGTCAACAAATACTTCTGTTGTCTGGTGTGAATACCCAAATTGTCTTGTACAGTTTAGGCTATGCTTTGTGTTGTTACTGGTGTGGTGTGTTGCTAGTTAATGGAAATGTGCTTTGTTGCAATAGTGTTATTGTAACAATTTCATTAATTATTTTTAACAATTCTATACCTTTTTAGTGCTTACCAGAACAATGACATCAATGACTTTGAGAAAATACTCAAAACCAACAGACAAAACATCATGGAAGACCCCTTTATCAGAGAACATATTGAAGGTATGTAACATTAAAAAACTCATATTAGCTTGCCATTTATCACAGGCAACCACAGCACAATGGTTATAATCTCTGGATTAGTTTTAGTATAAGAAGTAATCTTTCATTTATTGATGCACCCCATGGCAATTGTGAAATACAGATCTCACATTAATCAAAAGAAAGAATGACAATAGTTAAAGATGGAATGACATAATTTGGTGTGGTAATTTCAACCACAGGTGTGGGCTAAATTAATGTTGGTGTATAAAGGGATACCCTGTACCTCATGGCGGGTGCTGACTGGCTCTTTGCTGTTGTTATGGAACCCTTTGTAAGACTTCTGCCATATGTGCGTGTCATACACTTAGATAAATAATATCACAGGCCTGAACTGGCAAGGTATTAAAAGTTTGTAAACCTCTAGAGACGCAGTGACTAGAAACCACTCATCACCCACTCCAAAACCATGGTTAAATAATATCCATTGAATATGTGTTATACTCAATAATGGTTTGGTTCAAATATCTAGTGCGTATACAAATAAGTGAAAACTAAATAAGTGAAGTTACTAAAAAACTACAAACATACATTAACCTGTGTCTGAGCAGAAAAGAACTAAAATGATATGACAGAATCACTGATGAAGAGCTTACGGAGTGAACTAAACAAATTCTAACAAATCAAAAGGTGAGGAAAAGACACTGTTATTGGATTGGACACACATTGCGGAAGCCTGTTAATAATGTAACTAGAAATTCCTTTCTTTGGAAACCACAGGGCTTAAGAAGTAGAGGGAAAGAAGAGAATTAGAGACAGATTAATTAAATGTGATGGACACGGAGGGGGCTGCATGAGATGGTAATTAATACGAGGGCTTGGTATGAGTTGGTTGAGTTCCTATGCACCTTTGGGTAAGATAAAAGGAAAGTGTATTTTAATAATTTCCCAACACAATTAAGCAGACTGACAGATCAATAGACACTTGGTTCTGTCTGGTCCTTTCCTTTCTTTGGGACTGAAAGGAGTTTTTCTGTTTTTCTTCTAGCTGTCTGATTGTTTTATTTAACGTTCCTTTGTATTTTGCAGATATATCTTTGAGCAAGATGTTTTCCTCAGTTCTGAATTTTCTCGGATTTCTCTCTGGTATTTGCGACTTAGCTCTCCGGCTTTTGTAATCCTCAGTCTACTATGGCTTGCAGTGTTTTCTTTCTCACCTGTGAACGATCTGTGTCTGCATGCAGTATTGCTTTGGTTTAGGCTTTCAGTCACTGTTTTCATTCTGAAATTTCATCTTTTTAGTGTATTAGCCTGGCATGTTTGCTCCTGTCAGCTCCAGAGGGCTGCTGTTTTTGCATGTATGGAGTGTACATTCATTATCAGTTTTAGTGGTCTGTGGTCACTTCCTGCAATGTGGTCAAGCACATGGCAATAAATTTTATGGAAGATATGTACTGTACAAATGGTGGTACATGTGCACCACCTTCTCGGAGAGAAGCTTGGTTTGTCAGTTAGTTTGTTGGTCTGTTTTCAAGACTTCCACTTCATCTCGTCTATTGTCAGTGTCCCCGTCTGTCTACGCAACTATTCTGTCATTTATATTCCTGCTTGAAAGTAGTAGATCATTGTTTGATGGTTTATATAAATTTCACATCCTTTATCATTATTTTAACTGATATAATTTGTTTGTTTTTTTTAATGTTGCATATCCCTTGCAGGACGTTGCAGTCAACACCAGCATTTCTCAGCTGCTGTTGATGTACTAGGCAAATTTTACGTTATTTTACAGTAGTTTGCTTTGCTTTTTGAACGACCGGCTCCCATACCAACACGTCCCATAACACAATGCGACAAGGGCTGCTGCACAAATCGGTCGCGGCCGCTTTTCGAACACCTGGTAAGCGGCTCACGAACCGCATTCGCAACCCTTTGGCCACGCAGACGGTTTCAGAGTATGTGTTGAAATTTACAACTCGTTCATTGTTTGATATTGTATGTAACTGAATGAGAATTCCTTTCTTGTGTTCCTCATGATGAAAACATTACTTGAGCGACATGCTTGTTTCAGCTATTTACTTTCTTTGCTTTCTTCCTGTCATCTGAGATGGGTGTTAAGGTGTGTCTCCTGGATGCATATTATGTCAATTTTTTTATTCATTAAGGTGATTTATTACTGGGATTTATTTTATCAGGACTCCTTCAACATGTCACTGTAACTATAGCTGCCTTGTGGGATTAACACCATCCTGCTATTTTCTAATTCATGACGGCATCGTAAAACAAGTTATGTTGGACTGTTTTAAGAAGACTGCAGGTCCGCATGTCCGAATGGGTAAGAACGCGTGTTCTTAAACATCCGTTGCGCAGATACTGAGGTTAGCGGTTCAGCCCCTATACTGACAGCTGGATTAAAATGTTGACCTGTCGTCCTTGACTTGGGGACATAAATTACAAGCGCCTCTGAAGTCGCAGTAGGTTCGCCTGATGGCAAGGGGACACTTTTAATAGGGAAAGCTAATCCACATGCAAAATTGAGTCCATCACTACTGTAAATAGTGTGAATGGACTACGCTTAAGGTCAAAGCGAGTGAGTGCCAAAAAAAAGAAAAAAGAAGACTGACTCAGTATGTCTGTCAACAGTATGTCTGTCAACAGTATGTCTGTCAACAGTATGTCTGTCAACAGTATGTCTGTCAACAGTATGTCTGTCAACAGTATGTCTGTCAACAGGAATGTCTTTCTGTATCCTTGTTCTATACTGTCTACCTATGAGGTAGCAGGTTTTTGTGTGTCACTTCACCTGGTCTCCATGTTGACCTGTCTAACATGCCAGTAGCTGTGCTACCAATGGCAACATTCTTTGGATCAGTGGGTCATGCAGGCCTATCTACGACTTTAAATCAGAGACACAATACAGGGGCTGGGATTGAAAAAAAAAAAAAATAATCTGATCTCATCTTCACTGATGTGAGATGCTTGAAGGCAAATCCTCAGAATACCATACAGAGTTTCATATTTCAATGTGCTTAATATCTTCATACATGTGAGGCCATCCAAAGATCTCCTTAACTGTAAACACATGCACATGAGCACACATACGCACACTTCATCGATAAGGACATCTGTTAAAAACTGCAGAGTTGTCCACTGCATCACTTACTGGACTAGTCCTAGGTAAGTGCAGAATTGGAAGATCAAAATAAGCTGGACAGACATTCTGAAATGAATGGAAAAAAAATCCTTGCAGAGACTGAAATCCAGGAAAAAGAGAGACACGTGTGACAAATCATACAGATTTCAATAGTGAGTGGTGTTCCAGCAACCATCTAGGTTAATGGAGACAGAAGGAAACAGGATTACTGTGTCTCACAGTAGACATGATCACCTCACACACTTTGTTTTCTTTCTCTGCAGGACTGTTTTTGTCATTTCTGATTTCATACAATGGTTTAAGCATCTTGAACTGTTATAGTATTGAGGAAATGATGGTGATAATACTAGCAATTTCAGAATTATCGCCCTTTTCGGCACTCTCCACTTTTTTATTTTGTACATTCGCGAACTTTTTCCTGTGTCGTCGAACAATCACTTCCGCTTTGACCATGCACGGATAAAAATTAATTAAACGACAGCGGTGTGGGACGATGAAAGGGGAAGTTATTAGAATATATTCTGCATTGGGTGTTCTGCTAGACGGGAACTTATATTTAGCGGGAAAAACGATTTATCAGGATTTTATTTGGTTCTGTTCACGATTAGTAAGGTAATTTGTCACATAACTCCTTGTAGCATAAAGAAATGTTAACTTTTTATTGCATATTTGAGTTCCCCGTTCAATTTTACATAAATATGCCGAGTTGCAACATCCCCTTATTCGTCCTTCGTTAGGAAATTTTTTTTTAATAAAGCAGCATAGCCAGTCATATTGAGAATGAATAGACTCCTCTGAATAGCGCATCCACTTTGCAAAATTCTATCTGCGGCGACACCCACGCTATAGTATAGTAATACTATTATGCTATTAGTATTATAGGTGATCCTTTGATTATTTTATAATTTGAACCCTCAGTTTAATTACTAATTAATATTTCAGCATTTTACATGACTGAAAATAATTTTGAAAGCCAGTTATCAGACCCGTCTGTAAACTTGTAAGGTGTTACAGTTAAGTAAGGAGTACTTTTTTTCTAAGCTGCGCTGCAGCACTTATTTAAATTTAAATACAGTACTGTAAAATAAGTTATATGTTTTAAATAAGTTAGTATTTAATTATTAATTGCTGACAATTAGATACAGAACAGTGTGCTGTAATTGTAGAGCAGAAGTAGAAATAGAAATCAATTTTTAGTGAACAGTTAATTATTTAATATTTTAATTTTTTTATTATTTAATATCTTAATAATTAATTAACTGCTGCTTAATTTGTGCAGCAGTCACAAACTTAGTTACTTACATTAATGTTTATAATATTTAATCAACAAAAGAAAGCTGTCGCAATGCAGTTAGTACATTAAGACAATATGATACATTTTCATGAATTGTTCTTTCACTAACGACGAACATTTCACATGACATTTAATTAATATAATAAATATGCAGCTATTTTTAACTAGCAATTAGGTCACAGCACATCATAACAAAAAGTCTTATAAGTCAAGTGCATCTTTGTCAGAAACTCTGAGACTCTTGTGCTTTGTACGATGCTTTCGCCAGGCCGCTGTGTGGAAAGAGACTGAGCAAACCTGGTGCAATGAAGTTGATCCTCTCATTCCTCTCGACATTCTATCGAAAGAGGAATATTACCTTTACTTTCCTGTTACCAAATCATTAGTAGAAACCCCATTTTAAAATATTCTCTGTATATGCAAATACTAATAATAATCATCATAAAGTGCCGGCTGGCGTAGGCGTTCATGGCTTTCCACAAATCTCGGTCTTTGGTGTTCTGGATCCTAATACTAAATTATGTTATACACCTGCGTTATACACCTGAGAGAAGTGAGGAGTCTCGTTCATGCCAACGAACCAGGCATGCTAATACAGGAAAGTACTCTTACTAATAATTTAATATATTAAAAAAATTAGTTGTGAAACATAAAAAGCAATTAACCAAAGAATGGCCATCACTTGTGACACTCTTTCTTGAACCATTTCCTGTGACATTCAAGATTCTGCCTGTCACACCTTTGCCACAGCCTGTGTCAATTTGATAAAACAATTCAGATGCACACCTTCCTGTGGTGAGTTTCTATATATTTGAATAACGAAGACGCAAACAATAGATTGCACGATTTATTGCCTGGCATATTTCGCTGCATCTCGTCAGGTACACATTGCAGAAATCTGAAAATATAAAAAATATTAAATTACACAGAGTAATGAAGCTTACATAAAAGAATAACGAAAAACAAATGCCTACACAAAATACAATAAATAATCATGGAGAAGACCCTCCAGTGACTACATTGTTAATTAGGTCACGGCACATCCTATAAAAAAATAAAACATACGTCAAGGTAGGCCTCGCCGCCCCGGACGCAATGATATATGGCACAACGTTGTCCGTTTACAAATAAACAAGCCATGGTAATAGAAGGCAACTAATAAACAATTGGCGGCCATTTTAAATTGTTAATTAGGTCACGGCACATCCTATCGAAAAATAAAACATACGCCAAGGTAGGCCTCGCCGCCCCGGACGCAATGATATATGGCACAACGTTGTCCGTTTACAAATAAACAAGCCACGGTAATAGAAGGCAGAATTCCTCAGCTTCCAATCTTAGGGCCGCGATAAATCCTGACTTATCAGTTAATTTATCATTGGACTTCCTGGTATTAAATTACGTCACCATATAATTCATAACTCCACTTAGAATCAACGTACAGTCTTCGTTGAGATACCGTTGGATTCGTCTTGTCAAGCTCTATCTAACTGGTATGATTTCATAAGTAAAAACCCAATTTTTAAATATTGACCAAAATTGCTAATAATACTCATATTTTTAATTTGTATTCACAGATCTGTTGAGAAACATCCGCACACAAGTTCTTATAAAGCTCATCAAGCCATACACACGGATACACATTCCTTTCATTTCAAAGGTAGCCTTCAGCAAAGCTGAGATTTACTTGTTGTGACATAATTTCTGTTCATCATCATCATCCTCTAGTAGCTGTCAGGAGCATGAAAACATCACTGTGTCTAAGCCATTAAGCTAGTGCTATCCTGCTGTAGTAAGGCTTTTGTGTTTGTTTTCCACAATGAGGTTGCCACTGTTATTTTAAAATTTTGTTTGTAATGTTAGGTCACTTTTCTATGTCTTGAGGTGTATTGTGTATCTGGTGCCAGGCCCATACTTGTCTAGACCAGGCGGCACTCGATGGGCGATGTGGGTAATATAATGCCCACCTCCTTTACTTCTCAGGACATGTCCTGGTAGCCATTTTAGGCTGAGTTGATCTAGTAGCCGAGGTCAGTCAAAACTTCCACCTTGATGGGGATTCGAACTGCTGGGCCTGAAGATGTGTGCTGGCAGCTAAGCTATTGCATTGCCACTATTACTACATGTTTTAAAAAATATGTTCATTATAATATTATATTCACTCCAATATGTTTTTTGAGCTCAGAAAGGATCTTTTTAAGTACAACATTTGTGAATATTTCTTTCTGAGAAAACAGTAATAGTTTACTAGACGTGGACTGATAAGAAAGTTGGCTGTAGATGTTCAGTAACTGCAAAGTGGGAATAGTGATATAATGTCATGGTGTGGTACATTAGGAGTGCACACAAGTGATTTGGATAAGATAATCATTGTTTCTTTAACTTTGCCTGCCTGCTCAAATTAAGTTAGGAGAGTTTTATAAAACATTCTTATTTTACGATAGTTCAAATCTTGAAGTTAGATTTTTTAAATGGCAATCTGAGAAGTGTGTCTCTTGAAGCCGCTAGGCAAAAGAAACGAGGGATCTAAAACACATGAAGAGGAGAATTCAGGATAGAGATAAATAATATGCAGAGGACATAGAAGCAGCTGGGAGCTGTGGTTAGGAGTGGCTAGCTTGCTTGCCTGTCAGCTTGGTGGTCATGTGTTTGAACCTCAGAGATGGGAATTTTGTCACATTTAACTGGGCTACCAGGTTGATCCAGTCTAAATGGGTACCAGGAAATGATCTGGGTAGTAATGGTGAGCGGCATGATACTGACCACGACATGAAACAAGTGCTGAGTGTCTTTACAAATATGGGTACAGCACCATATACCCGGGCAGGGTGCCGTAGAGGCTAGACGCTGGCCCGGTGGTTATGGGTTCAATCTGCATCAGGGCTGATGGCATTTGTAAAATTGACCTGGTCTCCCAGTTGGACCCAGCCTCTAGAATAGGTACCAGCTTTGGGAAGTAAAGGCAGGCACTGGGGCACTAACCACATCACCCACAGAGTGCTGACTGTCCCAGCAAAATATGGGTCAGGCCTAATGCACCATATGACCTGTAAATGGGTCATTTCACCACATGCTCTGTATGCCTGCAGGTTTGCAATAGGGTCCCTTCATTTTACTTTATTTAAGGAGTGAGCTGCAGTAGATGGCAAATTATTGGTGGGCTTGGTGTGAGTTTGTTAAGGGTCTATGCACCTTTGGAGGATTAAAGGCAGAACAAGAAGACTGGAAATTGCAATGAGTAGGCCATAAGGTTGTTGCCTTGGCAAAATTGTTAGGAAGGAAAGCCAACCCATGGGGTTGCCATGACCTCGGGTGGAACCTGTCCTGAGGAAGTGAACATTATGCACACACATGTTGGAGATGGACACACTGACCTCTGGGCTAGAGGGGCGCATAGCTAGAATGTGATACCTGGCCCTTGACAGAAGAATGAGAATGGTGATGAAGAAGAAGAAGAAGATAGGCCAGGAAGTTTCAGTGAGCAGTGATAGAAGTTTATTATTGTGTAGTTTCAGGCAAATGAAGCCTTTATTTATGTGTGAGAATGACAACATTGTATGTATCTGTATTCCTAGGAACTGAACATAGATGCTGTTGAGGTGGAAAACCTGCTTGTTTCTTGTATTTTGGACAAGTGAGTTGTATTTCATATCAGTGTATTTATATTTATAATTTTTGAGTCAATTAGCCTGTTGACAGTTTTTGCTGTCTATATAATTATTTATACCACAAGGCATAAAAATGCCTTGCAGTCTTTTTTAATGTCATCACTAAATAATTTAACTGAAAATCATTCCTTGATAATATTTTTGAAGTGTTTTATGGTCTCTTGCCGGAGCTACAGAGATTATGCTCTGTGAGAAACTTTCAGTTAACGCTGGAGCTACATAGTTCATGCTCTGTGAGAAACTTTTAGTTCTCTCTGGAGCTACAGTGTTCATGCTCTGTGAGAAACTTTCAGTTGCTGCTAGAGCTACAGAGTTCATGCTCTGTGAGAAACTTTCAGTTGCTACTAGAGCTACAGAGTTCATGCTCTGTGAGAAACTTTCAGTTGCTGCTGGAGCTACAGAGTTCATGCTCTGTGAGAAACTTTCTGTTGCCACTGGAGCTACAGAGTTCATGCTCTGTGAGAAACTTTCTGTTGCCGCTGGAGCTACAAAGTTCATGCTCTGTGAGAAACTTTCAGTTGCTGCTGGAGCTACAGAGTTCATGCTCTGTGAGAAACTTTCAGTTGCCACTGGAGCTACAGAGTTCATGCTCTGTGAGAAACTTTCAGTTGCCACTGGGACCACAGAGTTCATGCTCTGTGAGAAACTTTCAGTTGCCACTGGAGCTACAGAGTTCATGCTCTGTGAGAAACTTTCAGTTGCCACTGGGACTACAGAGTTCATGCTCTGTGAGAAACTTTCAGTTGCCACTGGGACCACAGAGTTCATGCTCTGTGAGAAACTTTCAGTTGCCACTGGGACCACAGAGTTCATGCTCTGTGAGAAACTTTCAGTTGCCACTGGGACCACAGAGTTCATGCTCTGTGAGAAACTTTCAGTTGCCACTGGGACCACAGAGTTCATGCTCTGTGAGAAACTTTCAGTTGCCACTGGGACTACAGAGTTCATGCTCTGTGAGAAACTTTCAGTTGCCACTGGGACCACAGAGTTCATGCTCTGTGAGAAACTTTCAGTTGCTGCTAGAGCTACCGAGTTCGTGCTCTGTGAGAAACTTTCTGTTGCCACTGGGACCACAGAGTTCATGCTCTGTGAGAAACTTTCTGTTGCCACTGGAACTACAAAGTTCATGCTCTGTGAGAAACTTTCAGTTGCCACTGGGACCACAGAGTTCATGCTCTGTGAGAAACTTTCTGTTGCCACTGGGACCACAGAGTTCATGCTCTGTGAGAAACTTTCAGTTGCCACTGGGACCACAGAGTTCATGCTCTGTGAGAAACTTTCTGTTGCCACTGGGACCACAGAGTTCATGCTCTGTGAGAAACTTTCAGTTGCCACTGGGACCACAGAGTTCATGCTCTGTGAGAAACTTTCAGTTGCCACTGGGACCACAGAGTTCATGCTCTGTGAGAAACTTTCTGTTGCCACTGGGACCACAGAGTTCATGCTCTGTGAGAAACTTTCTGTTGCCACTGGGACCACAGAGTTCATGCTCTGTGAGAAACTTTCTGTTGCCACTGGGACCACAGAGTTCATGCTCTGTGAGAAACTTTCTGTTGCCACTGGGACCACAGAGTTCATGCTCTGTGAGAAACTTTCAGTTGCCACTGGAGCTACAGAGTTCATGCTCTGTGAGAAACTTTAAGTTGCCACTGGGACCACAGAGTTCATGCTCTGTGAGAAACTTTCAGTTGCCACTGGGACCACAGAGTTCATGCTCTGTGAGAAATTTTCAGTTGCCGCTCTGTGGAAAGAAGACCGAGCCATATGGAATAAAACCCGGTGCAATGAAGTTAATTCTCTGGCCGTAAACCACCCTGTTAATCCTTGGTATGTCATTGTCCTCATTAAGTCAGCCATAATAGACATTGAAGCCAGCGTTGTCTCATTCACTGAGTTTTCTCTGAACATTTAGCAGTGACATTGAATCTTTATCTTTTAGCTATCGGTTGAAGCACATTAGAAATAGATCACAGTTATAGTTGGGACTATTTTATTGTTGCATTAGTATCGCATAGTGTGGGTATTTGCCCTGGACAAAAGTACAAAACTTGAAGTTCCACATGATGAAGAACGCATTAAGAACGTTATTATCATGAGCCATGTCAAGAAGTGCAAGCTAATGCGTTCTTCCATTAACATCTGTCCTGTGTATTCTTGATAAGATCGACAGCTGATCTTATCCCATGCCACTTTTCCAATACACAATACATTTTCAACCTAATACAAAAATCTTTCTGTTTGTCACAACATTCTCCAGACCCCCTTGTCTCATAATGTGACCCAAAACATGAAATTATTCTTGTTCTGATGTGAATAATCATCTGTCTTTGTGAATTGGTCTCTTAGCAGTACTTGGATATTGGTCTTATTAGCTACCCTTGGGATTCTTAGCATCCTATGAAATACCATATCTCTGTGGCCTCCAGTTTCTCTCTTCTCTCTTATTTAATGTGCATGATTCAAAGACATACGGTAGTGGGCAGTATAACATCATATAACTCATTTTATGATTCCATGGACAGACATACGGTAGACAAAATGTTCTTCATTTGACAGAATGTTGTCTTTACTTGGATGATTGTGCATGCTATCCCTGTGTTACTTTGTCCATCTGGATATTTGAGTCTAGATTTCTTACTTGATGTATTACAGTTGATCTTTGTAGAATGTTTACCCTTATGCTGATCTCACTCTGCACATGCTAGACATTTTCTTATCACATATAACAGAAATTGTGATGTCTCGTTCTGCCTAGTAGCGCTGTTAATCTGTTCATTTTCTTGTACTTCAGTATGGTTTATAAAGCTTACATGTACACAACTGAGCCGGGACGCAGAGGTGTTTCCAAGGCACCAAAGCCAGGTTTTAAACTGGCCAAGACCTACTGACACGTCCTAGTTGTGCGTCCTGGGCAACAGGTCCCTTTGAGGTCCTGGCTAATGTAGTAGGATCGCTGATTCTTCCGAAGTTGGAGAGTATCTGCCTGCACGGCAAGGAACCACCAGTCTGCACACCAATAAGCCAGACATGGGACAATGGATACTCACACAAACCTCAGGTCCGGTATGATATCTCACTGATGTTGGACAACAGGATGTCTTCATCCGACATACAGGACTTCACGCTGGAGTTCACAGCCAGCGAACGCAAGCAAGCAAGCCTTGTGCTACTTTTATTGCCAGTGGTACGTTCACACAATGTCAAATGTTTCCACAGCACTGTGAATGGGCGAATAGACCAGGTCAACCAGGTTCTGGAACTTGATCGAGAATCCACAGGAACTGCCCGATACAATGCCTTGGACAAGTGGACATCACAACTGCAGAGTTTGCATCAAGCTGTCATTAGCAAAATTGCATAGTTGGCTGTGAAAACAGCAGAATAATTTGTTAGAAATCTTGAGCAAGTATGCCAGTTTACAAGTGATTTAGTTTTGAAAGGTTTTGTGTTTATAGTACTCATACTTTTACGTGTTTGCTCTTGGTAAACATTACCGGGCATGAAAACATTTTGAAGTCTGTGAATTGTTATAAATAATTACTGTGGACACGAACAATGTGTGTTTTTTCCCTATCTGACCAGGCAGTCTTAGATACAGTTGTATTTTTCATTGGATGTTTGTTGTTGTCTCTTTTTTGTTCAAATATTAACCCAGAGGTCATAGGCTGTTACTGAAGACTTGTCCTAAATCTTTTGATTGTTTGGAATCAAAATGTGACATTTGTAGAAACTTTCTTGCTTCAGTGTACCTATTGTCTACTAGATCAGTGGCTGATTACTTCATTAGAAATTGTACGGATGTACTTATAATCTTCACAAATGACCGAATCATGACAGAATGCTTTGCTTTCATGTGCATGTATATATCTTGTCATGGATTCCATCTTGCCTAGGTTATCATGTGAAGAAGCAGTGGCGCTTGTCACATTATATTGAATGTAAAATGTCAAACAGAATGACTATTTGTGTTAACTGTTACACATGTGAAATAAAGGCTCCATCACCATCTTTTTGAAGCACATTGTCTTGTTTCGTATAAAATATGAAGTCACTACAAATTGTCTTTATCAAGAAAAATATAGGCTGGCATGGGATTTGCAGTCATGTTTTTTTTTTAATGTTTTATTTTTAATTGTTATTAGTCAACAATCTTCAGACTTCCATTAGTGGATTTGTTCAGGTTTATAATTAGCACTTATTATATTGATGTATTTATTTAACCAGTTTTACAAGTCGCAACTGTTTAGTATCTCACATGTCCTTTTCTGGTATGTATCTCACCCAATCTCAAATGTAGTTCTTTTCAACTGTCTCTTTGTACCATCTGTCAGTTTACTTATGTAATTGTACAGGCTTGCATCAGTTGTTTGCCACAAGTACATGAAAATATGGTCTGTTATCATCTTCTGTCCTGTAGCTCTTCAAGGAGCATAGATCCTCAGCTAGTTCATACCAAGACTCCTTCTGAAACCGTATGTAGTGACTGGGCTACGTAATGGATACTTGCTTATCAAGACAAACGTGAGGGGAAAAAAGCAAGAGGAAGACAAAGGGATAAATAACCGGACACTTCACACCCCAATTGCAGTATCTGCCATGGGGGTGTCTTTAACTGTTTCCCTTGAATGTGGTTGAAGGTTGTACACAGATCAGGTAGCCGTCCACTTGTCAGCAATTGATTTGCCTCTCTGTCTCACATGTGCACACAAATAATACAAGGGAAGCGAAGAATATCAGTATCCTTGTGTATTTCTGTATTGCATTTATTTTCCTACTTTGTGCTTTTTTTTTTGCGTTTGGAATTTTTATCAGATTAGTAATCCTCCATAACTAAGAATTAACAAAGCAGTGAGTGTACTTCTTGAACTCTCTGATTTGGTCCTTGTTTCCCTTTTGTATGCATGGAATGTAACTACCTATGTAACTTTTAAGTTCCTCTGTTGTTTGTTACAAGTAATGAGAATTACAATGATGTTTTTACAGACAAGGTTTCATTTTCACAGAAAAGTAAAGTTTCATGAGCATGACATTAATATCTTTGTTGCATTGCTTTCAATACCATTTGTCACTATTGTGGATCTGAGAAACTGATGAATACAATTACCATGTCAGCAGTTTGGCTTTTGTTTGCTTATGTTTATTTTGTTTTTGTAAAACAATGTTGACAGTGTGTATACTTGCTTACTTCTCAAATCAGAAAGATCACACTTATAATTGGGATGCAGAGCTTCGATGATAATTTCAGATAGCGTTTTTGTTCATTCACATTCTGTATTCAATCACTCAAATCTGATCTGGCTTCCCATTGGATACGTGAAGGATTGTTAGTCTTGTTATGCTGTCCGTGGTTATGTTGTAATTTCATGTTATATTACCTGCCTTTGTACTTGTACAGCTTGTGCAGTAACTTGTATTAGGTGTCTTCTTATGTGGTGGTATTTGTTCTGACAGATTGAAAAGTGAAATCTAAGGGACCTTGAAATAGAAGAACTGCTAGAAACTGACACATTGAATCATTTGATGGAGACAGTGTAAACCACCACCTGCACTTTAAAAATTGGCACAAACCAACTTCCTTAACTTTTTGTTTCAGAAAATTACTCTCACATCCCCTGAACATTATAAATGGTTTGGATATTTAACTAGAATGGAACAAGATCAACCAGAACATTCTACATGATAACATCGGGATAGAAGGTGAGAGGGTGACCCAGGAAGTGATGACCAGATAGAGTAAACAAGACTGGAGAAATCAAATATGACATTAGCACTGCAACAATCGACCTCTTGCAGCACTTATGGCAAAAACAGTAGGACAGAAGAAGAAGTAAACAATTATTATTTTGAACATGAGACAGAAACAGTTACATATGAAGCTTTTAAAATGTGTCTATGTATAGATGAATAAGAAGAAATTCATTGCAGCAGAAATCAGAGCATTACAAAAACTGGGATTTAAGAACAAATGACTGAATGAGATCAAGCTCAGACAAATGAGGTACTCTGGTCATATAAAAAGTCACAGCTTCTTGTTAAAGGATGTGCTGAAGGAAAATGTGGAGGGGATGCGTGCAAGAGGAAGACAAAGAGATGGACTGGAAGAAGCTTATACAAGTGCACCATAAAGACGCAAGACACAGAATGTTGGAGGCTACATCCAACCTTCAGTGTGGAGATGGCACTTGATTGATTGAAAGCTCTGGAGGTGACCCAGAAACATAAAATGGGTATTGAGTAATTGAAAGCTCTGGAGTTGACCCAGAAACAATAAAATGGGTATTGAGTAATGTTTAGAACTGGAAATTGATTTGAAGGCAAGGGGATAAGGAAGGGAATTGATAAATCCACCCTACGCAATGACCTAAAATACACGGTCTCAAGCCAGCCGTATGGGATACAACCTGGTGCAATTAAGTCGATTCTCTCGACTTTTAAGACATTGTTTAAAGACAAGGTCTAAAACTTCACACTCTTATGGCATTAACTGCTGTGGAACTGAACTACCTTGACCTGCACTGCCAATACTGTTCCAACTGACAAGCAGGTATACACAAAGCGGCTGACCATTTCCATGGGCAGTCTCCACCTAACTACTCTACCTCCTGTAAACTGCCTCAGTTTATACACTCCTGTTTGCCATGAATGATGGTGTCTATTTTTTGTTTAGGAACTCATTCCCTTTGAACTCAAGCGTAGTCCATAAACACTACTTCAGGTAGCACTGGACTAAATTGTGCATGTGGATTAGCTTTCTCTTTTACCAGTGTCCCTCACCCTCAGGCTAACTCACTCCCACTTTAGAGGTATGGTGTATAGTAATGCTGTCTCTATTATTACAGTGATCTTGTTTGTGTCTTTACACTGCTTAGTTTTGGTCTCTTCTGTTCCAGTCAGTATTCTGGATGACCCTTCATAATTGACACCATGACTCTTCTGTGTAAACTGTGTGTAGTAAATAGATGACAAGCATGAACATCCTATTCTCACAATGAAACACATCATGTAGTAGGTTCTTTGTAGGACTCAGCACAGCCTGCCAGAATGCCTTGAGATCTCAATCTATTTTTCCTGCCTCATGCACAAGGTATCTGCAATGTCTTGTCTCCATCTTCATGCACAAGGTATCTGCAATGTCTTGTCTCCATCTTCATGCACAAGGTATCTGCAATGTCTTGTCTCCATCTTCATGCACAAGGTATCTGCAATGTCTTGTCTCCATCTTCATGCACAAGGTATCTGCAATGTCTTGTCTCCATCTTCATGCACAAGGTATCTGCAATGTCTTGTCTCCATCTTCATGCTGGAACTGTGCCTTCCATCACAGCTCTTTCCTAGCCATTGGGACATTTAATGTGGCCCACCTAGTTTAGTTTGAGACTTGCTACTGTTACATTTAATATGGCCACAGTAGTTTAATTTCAGTGAATTGTTACTGTTTACATTTAATATATGGCCACAGTATTTTAGTTTCAGTGACTTGTTACTGTGTGCATTTAATATGGCCACAGAATTTTAGTTTCAGAGATTTGTTACTGTTTACATTTAATATGGCTACAGTATTTTAGTTTCAGTGACTTGTTACTGTGTACATTTAATATGGCCACAGTAGTTTAGTTTCAGTGACTTGTTACTGTGTACATTAAATATGGCCACAGTATTTTAGTTTCAGAGACTTGTTACTGTGTACATTTAATATGGCCACAGTATTTTAGTTTCAGAGACTTGTTACTGTTTACATTTAATATGGCCACAGTATTTTAGTTTCAGAGACTTGCTACTGTTTACATTTAACTCTTTCGTTACCAAACAAAAATTGGGTCCTGACCAAACAGAAATTCATGGCAGAAAATTTGAAGTAGGGGTGTGTCACAATAATGCTTTTAAAATGGTTAAAATGGTAGCAGATCTATTGTATTACATATCAAATTAAAGAGGATAGCACAAGGAACATGACAGTGTTAATAATTAATTGATAGGTTACAAATATTATGACAATAATGAGAGGTTTAATAATAACAACTGAAATTAAAGAGGTAACAATTATTTTAAAAATTGCACTTATAAGGTGTTTTCTATACTCCTCTACTGCTAATCATGTTTAATTTACTGAATAATCAAACAAACACCACTTGTCTTCAAGAATATAAACAGTATTGCTCATTAAAATTACCCAAAAGGAAGTTGTGCTGCATATTCTGAACCATGTCTTTTTTCCACAAAAAATGAAAAAAAATAATGGCAGAAAACTGGAAGTTGGGGTGTGTCACAATAATGTTATGAAAATGGTTAAAATTGTAGTAGAAATTTTGTATTATATATCAAAATAAAGGGATTGCACAAGGAATATGTTGGTATTGGAATTATTGCTATAGGTTGTAAATATAATAAAAAATAATAATATAATTTGACAAAAAGAGGTAAAAATGATGAAAACATTGCACTTACCAAGGGGCGTTGTTATCCTGATCACTGCTAATCCTGTTGAATTTACTGAACAGACACCACTTTTCTAAATGGAATGGAAATGGAAACGCCCACGAGTATGCGGCCTCGTAGAATGACTTCAGATCAAGCTAGGTTATTGTTCGGAAGCCTACTCGGTTGACATTCAGTGTCCCTGTATAATTGAAATTGTTGGAATGCAGATAATCAATCAGAGCTTTCGAAGTGTAGAATCTGTCAGCAAAGATGTGATGGCCAGCTCCGAGAACATTCAGTAGTGTGGCAAACACTTTCACTGCATGAGAAGTTGTGGGATCTAAATCCGGACTGTATTTGGTGTTTGTTCCATAGTAAATTTTTTAATTCACCACATAGCCAGTCGCAGAATCACAAAGGCCAAATGTTTTGATGTGGTACTTGTGAGGCTTTGTTGCATTGTATTGTCTGTGCTGAAATCTGCCCTTCCACCCAATAATCATTTCATCAATGGACACATTTTCAAATGGGTAAAATGCTTCCTGGAATTTCTTCAGAATCATGTCAACAAGAGGATCGATTTTTTTTGCACCTGCTGCCTCTGGTTCACATACGTGAAACATGGTGTGATAAATAGATTCAAATCGATTCCTGGGAAACATAGTGGCATACCAAGGAGTATATAAATGTGCACTTGTACTCTAATAGTCTTTGATACATGGTCTTGGATCAAGTCCCATAGCAATAATGACAGACGTAAACTTCAGCCATTCGTGCTTCGTGAGTGGGGTCCAGGATAACAGACTAGAATGTTTTCTTTTAGGAGTGTTCTGCATCAACATCTTTTCTGCATATTCGTTTACATTTTTAATTAAACAATCCACTATGTCATCATCAAAAAACACTTTGAGAAAATCCATAGGTGTTTGAAGTTGATAAAGTTTAGAGTTGACGTGAGATCTTCGAGGACGAAACTCAAACTTCGGTTTTGTTTCCCCTTCTGACACATCTTGCCATGTCGATGATGATGGATGGGAGAGGTGCATCACGCTCTACAGAAGCTTGTAAATTCGAGTTTTTTCCTCCAGTTTTATTCTTATTTTGTACTGTTTGCTTTCCTTTGCGCTGAGAAGTAATTGTGACATCCTGACATTCATTGTCAGACGGACATTCATTGTCAGACACCTCAGCTGATGACGAACTATCACTGGTTTCTTTATCACCACGTGCTAAAACTTTAGACTCACAAATAAAACTTCTTTCTGAATCTTCACTCAAATCGGAATCACTATTGTTTAAAACTGTTTCGAACAATAACCTAGCTTGATCTGAAGTCATTCGACGAGGCCGCATACTCGTGGGCGTTTCCATTTGTGGAAAAACCAAAACATAGAATTTAACACTACTTTAAAACTTAAAATTTCACAAGAATCGATGTTGGCAAATGTTTTACCGCACAATGATGATAAAGATATGTTCCGGCCGTGTAAATTTTCAGTTTACTGTAACTTAAAATTCCGGAATGGTGCAGAAATGTATCAAATACACCACTGATCATTCTGTGTCGATAGAATAACCAATTGCCACCAGCGTCGGTCAATTGTGGCGATGTATCGGCTGCTGGTAGCGAAAGAGTTAATATGGCCAATATATTTTAGTTTCAGAGACCTGCTACTGTTAACATTTAATATGGCCACAGTATTTTAGTTTCAGAGACTTGGTACTATTTACATTTAATATGGCCACAGTATTTTAGTTTCAGAGACCTGCTACTGTTAACATTTAATATGGCCACAGTATTTTAGTTTCAGAGACTTGGTACTATTTCCATTTAATATGGCCACAGTATTTTAGTTTCAGAGACCTGCTACTGTTAACATTTAATATGGCCACCATATTTTAGTTTCAGAGACTTGGTACTATTTACATTTAATATGGCCACAGTATTTTAGTTTCAGAGACCTGCTACAGTTAACATTTAATATGGCCACAGTATTTTAGTTTCAGAGACTTGTTACTGTGTACATTTAATATGGCCACAGTATTTTAGCTTCAGAGACTTGTTACTGTGTACATTTAATATGGCCACAGTATTTTAGCTTCAGAGACTTGTTACTGTGTACATTTAATATGGCCACAGTATTTTAGTTTCAGAGACTTGGTACTGTTAACATTTAATATGGCCACAGTATTTTAGCTTCAGAGATCTGCTACTGTTAACATTTAATATGGCCACAGTATTTTAGTTTCAGAGACTTGTTACTGTGTACATTTAATATGGCCACAGTATTTTAGTTTCAGAGACTGGGTACTGTTAACATTTAATATGGCCACAGTATTTTAGTTTCAGAGACTTGTTACTGTGTACATTTAATATGGCCAACATATTTTAGTTTCAGAGACCTGCTACAGTTAACATTTAATATGGCCACAGTATTTTAGCTTCAGAGACTTGTTACTGTGTACATTTAATATGGCCACCGTATTTTAGTTTCAGAGACTTGCTACTGTTTACATTTAATATGACACAGTATTTTAGTTTCAGTGAATTGTTACTGTGTACATTTAATATGGCCACCGTATTTTAGTTTCAGAGACCTGCTACTGTTAACATTTAATATGGCCACAGTATTTTAGCTTCAGAGACTTGTTACTGTGTACATTTAATATGGCCACAGTATTTTAGTTTCAGAGACTTGTTACTGTGTACATTTAATATGGCCACAGTATTTTAGTTTCAGAGACTTGTTACTGTGTACATTTAATATGGCCACCGTATTTTAGTTTCAGAGACCTGCTACTGTTAACATTTAATATGGCCACAGTATTTTAGCTTCAGAGACTTGTTACTGTGTACATTTAATATGGCCACAGTATTTTAGTTTCAGAGACTTGTTACTGTGTACATTTAATATGGCTACCGTATTTTAGTTTCAGAGACTTGCTACTATTTACATTTAATATGGCCACAGTATTTTAGTTTCAGAGACTTGTTACTGTGTACATTTAATATGGCCACCGTATTTTAGTTTCAGAGACCTGCTACTGTTAACATTTAATATGGCCACAGTATTTTAGTTTCAGAGACTTGGTACTATTTACATTTAATATGGCCACAGTATTTTAGTTTCAGAGACCTGCTACTGTTAACATTTAATATGGCCACCGTATTTTAGTTTCAGAGACTTGGTACTATTTACATTTAATATGGCCACAGTATTTTAGTTTCAGAGACCTGCTACTGTTAACATTTAATATGGCCACAGTATTTTAGTTTCAGAGACCTGCTACTGTTAACATTTAATATGGCCACCGTATTTTAGTTTCAGAGACTTGGTACTATTTACATTTAATATGGCCACAGTATTTTAGTTTCAGAGACCTGCTACTGTTAACATTTAATATGGCCACCATATTTTAGTTTCAGAGACCTGCTACTGTTAACATTTAATATGGCCACCATATTTTAGTTTCAGAGACCTGCTACTGTTAACATTTAATATGGCCACCATATTTTAGTTTCAGAGACCTGCTACTGTTAACATTTAATATGGCCACAATATTTTAGTTTCAGAGACCTGCTACTGTTAACATTTAATATGGCCACCGTATTTTAGTTTCAGAGACTTGGTACTATTTACATTTAATATGGCCACAGTATTTTAGTTTCAGAGACCTGCTACTGTTAACATTTAATATGGCCTAAGTATTTTAGTTTCAGAGACCTGCTACTGTTAACATTTAATATGGCCACAGTATTTTAGTTTCAGAGACCTGCTACTGTTAACATTTAATATGGCCACCATATTTTAGTTTCAGAGACCTGCTACTGTTAACATTTAATATGGCCACAATATTTTAGTTTCAGAGACTTGGTACTATTTACATTTAATATGGCCACCATATTTTAGTTTCAGAGACCTGCTACTGTTAACATTTAATATGGCCACAGTATTTTAGTTTCAGAGACCTGCTACTGTTAACATTTAATATGGCCACAGTATTTTAGTTTCAGAGACCTGCTACAGCTTAGAAGCCAGATTTCTTCGATATTCAATGAAACACATTTTCTCCAATCAGTTGTTTTCATCACAATTGTTTATCTGACTGTGAAGGAATGTTAGGAATGTTAAGCACTGGGCAGATGATGATCACCAGTTTTGTAAAGGTCACCACTGTGCAATGGGAAGTATAGTACAACTTCCATTCTATCTTGCCGTTCATTCATCAGTCATAGTGTACTGGTCTAGCCTGTTGTGTAGAGGTACAGATTTGATTGACTTCTTCTGTCTTGTATCTACGCTGGGGTTTAGAGGCACAGATGTGATTGACTTCTTCTGTCTTGTATCTACGCTGGGGTGTAGAGGCACAGATTGACTTCTTCTGTCTTGTATCTACCCTGGGGTGTAGAGGCACAGATTGACTTCTTCTGTCTTGTATCTACCCTTGGGTGTAGAGGCACAGATTGACTTCTTCTGTCTTGTATCTACGCTGGGGTGTAGAGGCACAGATGTGATTGACTTCTTCTGTCTTGTATCTACGCTGGGGTGTAGAGGCACAGATTGACTTCTTCTGTCTTGTATCTACCCTGGGGTGTAGAGGCACAGATTGACTTCTTCTGTCTTGTATCTCCCCTTGGGTGTAGAGGCACAGATTGACTTTCTGTCTTGTATCTACCCTTGGGTGTAGAGGCACAGATTGACTTCTTCTGTCTTGTATCTACCCTGGGGTGTAGAAAGAGTGTCCATACCCAGTATCCACACTCTTTTAATGAAGAATCAGATTCGCTGGGCTGGTCACTTAACTCATATGACAGATCACAGGCTCCCTAAACGAATTTTTTACGGTGAGCTGCGTTGTAAACGCTCCCAAGGCGGCCAGAGGAAACGCTTTAAAGACACTGACAATCTCACTGAAAGCTTTTTGAATTCATCTGACACCTGGGAGACTGCTGCTGAAGACCGTAATTCGTGGTGTGCATCATTACATAAGGGTGCAGTCACTTGTGAAGCTACCATTACTGCAAGAGCTGTGAAGAAAAGGCTGGACAGAACAACCACTTCATGAGATCTTCCACCAGGAACTTCAAGCATTCTTTGCCCACAGTGTCAAAGAACATTTCTAGCCAAAATAAGCCTTATCAGCCATCTTAGAACTCACAGCTGCATACTTTCAATCCCACTGGATGAAATGAATGGTCATCATCATTCTTGATGGACAAACAACAAGAGGCACAGATTTTATTGACTTCTTCTGTCTTGTATCTCCCCTGTTGTGTAGAGGCACAGATGTGATTGACTTCTTCTGTCTTGTATCTACCCTGTTGTGTAGAGGCACAGATGTGATTGACTTCTTCTGTCTTGTATCTACCCTGTTGTGTAGAGGCACAGATGTGATTGACTTCTTCTGTCTTGTATCTACCCTGTTGTGTAGAGGCACAGATGTGATTGACTTCTTCTGTCTTGTATCTACCCTGTTGTGTAGAGGCACAGATTGACTTCTTCTGTCTTGTATCTACCCTGTTGTGTAGAGGCACAGATTTGATCGACTTCTTCTGTCTTGTATCTACCCTGTTGTGTAGAGGCACAGATTTGATCGACTTCTTCTGTCTTGTATCTCCCCTGTTGTGTAGAGGCACAGATTTACTTCTTTTGTCTTGTATCTACCCTGTTGTGTAGAGGCACAGATTTGATTGACTTCTTCTGTCTTGTATCTCCCCTGGGGTGTAGAGGCACAGATTTGATTGACTTCTTCTGTCTTGTATCTCCTCTGTTGTGTAGAGGCACAGATGTGATTGACTTCTTCTGTCTTGTATCTACCCTGTTGTGTAGAGGCACAGATTTGATCGACTTCTTCTGTCTTGTATCTACCCTGTTGTGTAGAGGCACAGATTGACTTCTTCTGTCATGTATCTACCCTGTTGTGTAGAGGCACAGATTTGATCCACTTCTTCTGTCTTGTATCTACCCTGTTGTGTAGAGGCACAGATTTGATCGACTTCTTCTGTCTTGTATCTACCCTGGGGTGTAGAGGCACAGATTGACTTCTTCTGTCTTGTATCTCCCCTGTTGTGTAGAGGCACAGATTTGATCGACTTCTTCTGTCTTGTATCTACCCTGGGGTGTAGAGGCACAGATTGACTTCTGTCTTGTATCTACCCTGTTGTGTAGAGGCACAGATTGACTTCTTCTGTCTTGTATCTACCCTGTTGTGTAGAGGCACAGATTTGATTGACTTCTTTTGTCTTGTATCTCCCCTGGGGTGTAGAGGCACAGATGTGATTGACTTCTTCTGTCTTGTATCTCCCCTGTTGTGTAGAGGCACAGATTGACTTCTTCTGTCTTGTATCTACCCTGTTGTGTAGAGGCACAGATTTGATCGACTTCTTCTGTCTTGTATCTACCCTGTTGTGTAGAGGCACAGATTTGATTGACTTCTTCTGTCTTGTATCTACCCTGTTGTGTAGAGGCACAGATTTGATCGACTTCTTCTGTCTTGTATCTACCCTGTTGTGTAGAGGCACAGATTGACTTCTTCTGTCTTGTATCTACCCTGTTGTGTAGAGGCACAGATTTGATCGACTTCTTCTGTCTTGTATCTACCCCGGGTTCCAAATGTTGCTGTATGTAGCCGAGGCGCGGTGTTGGGGTGAGCGCCCAACATTGCTCAAATACCTCAATGGCTCGTGAATACATAACCTATGCAGCAAAAGTCCAACTCCTGGCCTTCACGTGGCGGGCCTGTTTAAACTAACAGGAGAAGGGGCGACGGCGAGTCTCTGGCGCCGGAAAATAACCAGTATGCTCTAGATGTGTATGCACGTACATGCATGCGCAGACAGGTGTGTGCGCGCGTACACATCTACACTCGAGTGAGACCACAGTCTGCTCTAGCAAAGAAAGGTGCTGAAGACGGAGGCAACCAGCCAAGAGGCGCACCACAGAAATCAGGATGCCACGCAATCACGCAAAATGGAATATGTCGACTACTGCTAATCGTTATGGTGCTCGCCCTGCTTTGGACCCCCAGGCAGGTGCAGTGCCGGGCCCTATGTCTCGAAAGGGTCCAACCCCAACTACTGGAGGTCCTTCTCAGATGTCCTGTGGAGCCAGGGGACATGAGAATAGGACGACTGGCCATACTAAACGAAGACTTAAAATAATGCACTGGAATGCGGAGGGAGTCAGCAACAAAAAAATAGAATTAGAAAAAATCTTGGACCAAGAAAAAGTAAGCATATGTTGCTTGCAAGAAACTCACCTCAATGAAAATATAGCCTTCAAAATCAGAGGCTACCAGTGTTACCGATCTGACCGAAAGAACAGGCGAAAAGGTGGGATACTGACCCTTGTAAGAAATAACATCATGGCTTCCCAAATCAAAGTCTACATGGAAGGGGCTGAGTATCAGACACTTAAACTTAAGACAGGTAATACAGATCTACATCTGATCAATTACTACTGTCCAAGTGACCGCCCACTGGCACTGGACACACTACCACTAAAAGAAAAAATGATTGTGTGTGGCGATTTCAACAGCCACTCGCAGAGCTGGGGCTATGATCACATGGACCAGAGAGGAGAGAGACTGGAAGACTGGCAAGATGAGAATAGATTCATGTTGATTAACAAGCCGTCCGACCCACATACTTTCTACTCGAGATCATGGCACTCTACAACTACACCTGACCTGGCTTTTCATTCACCAGACCTGGAGTGGAACATTACACGAACTGTTGGGAAACAACTTGGTGGCAGTGACCATCGGCCAGTCTTTCTAACCGTAGAAAATGAGCTTGTAAGTGAAAGCAGCACCCTCTCGAGGTGGAACTACAAGAAAGCAGACTGGGCAATGTACAAGCATCGCACCAGCATACTGGTTAGAAACCTGAACACTGAGAAAGACATAAATAAAGCAGTTGAAGAGTTTGGGAAATGCATACTACAGGCAGCGCGAGAAACAGTACCAAGAGGAGCCCGTAAACAATATAAACCCTACTGGAGTAGTGAACTGGAACAGTTGCATAATGATGTTGAAGTGTGTAGAAAGCAAGCAGAGGCCACACCCAGCCAAGAGCACCACAATAAATTCCAGCATGCAAAAGCCAAATTTCAAAGGGCCAAGCTGCAGGCTAGACGGAAAAGCTGGCAGGAGAAAACGGAGTCTCTGAACTTTGAAAGAGACACAAGGAAATTGTGGAAGCTAATAAAACAGCTTAATGACGAGGGCACTGGGAGAAACTCAAAAATTGCACTACATAAAGATGGAAAAATCTTAACAAGAAAGCAAGCAGCTGACCATTTTGCGGACTCGTTCGCACAAGATAGCAATATCAAAATTAGTCCAGAGAAACAACAAGAGATTCGAGAGAAACGACAACATACAGGACAGAAGGAAATAGTACATGAGGTTCTGGAGGCACCCATCACAATCAGCGAACTGGAGCTAGCCATATCAAAACTGAAAATGAGAAAGTCACCAGGAGCTGATGGTATCTCCAATGAAATGATCAGGAACCTAGGAACAGAGGCCAAAACAAAGCTGTTGCAGATCTTCAATAACAGCTGGACCTTAGGCAGTGTTCCACAAGCCTGGAGAGAAGCAATCATGATACCCCTCCTAAAATCAGGGAAAGATGGTTCCATTGCCTCTAGCTACAGACCAATTAGCCTCACCAGCTGTCTCTGCAAAACACTGGAGCGCATCATCAATCCACAGACTGCAGTGGTACATTGAAAGTAAAAACATCCTTGTGCCACAGCAGGCTGGCTTTAGGCAGTGCTACTCTACGGAAGATCAGACAACCTACCTCTCTCAAGAAATTGAGGATGCATTCCAAGAGAAGAAGCTGGTGCTTGCGGCATGGATAGATCTGAAGAAAGCCTTTGACAAAGTCTGGAAAGAAGGTCTGATGAAGAAACTGAGAAACTGCAAAGTCAATGGAAGAATGTACAAATGGGTGAAAGCATACTTGCACAACAGAAGAGCCCGAGTACAGATAGACGGACTCAAGAGCAAGAAAGTACTACTGCGTCACGGTGTCCCCCAGGGCGGAGTCTTGTCCCCCACACTTTTTCTAATCTTCATCAATGATCTTGTTGCTCACCTACCGCATGGAATTAAAGCGGCAATGTACGCCGATGACCTGGTTCTATGGAGCACAAATGAATATGCATCAGTGGCCACCAGATTGCTACAAAGAGCTGTAGATACATTTGCTGCATGGGCAAATAGATGGTGTGTCAGCATAAACACTGACAAGTGCAGCACCACCCTATTTACCCTCTCTCCAAAACAAAAGGCAGGGATCATCCAGATAAATGGAACACCCCTAAGAGAAGATAAAGAACCAACATACCTTGGAGTAACATTTGATGGCAAGCTGACATGGAGAAAGCACATCAACAAAGCAGTAGCAAAAGCCAGAAGGAAAATAGCCATCCTGAGAAAGCTAAGTGGAACCACATGGGGAGCCAGTACGAAAATACTTAGCAAAGTTTACCAACAGAGCATACGACCACACCTGGAATATGGGTCAACTGCGTGGTGTTCAGCATCAAATACCACACTACAAGAGCTGGACAAGGTGCAAAATCAAGCACTTAGAGTCACCACAGGAGGGATGAGATCAACCCCTATAGTGGAAATGGAGAAGATGGGGAGGACACAGGCACTGAGTGAGCGCAGAGATACGAAAACGCTAATACAAGCAGAAAAGTTCCTCAGCTTGCCAGGCCACCCTATGAAGAACAGATTTGAAAACCTAGCTATGGGGCGGTTGAAAAGAAGTAGTTTTATCCACCAGGCCAAACGACTCTGCAGAGAAACCACTGATCTGCCCACAGTTGGTATCCCCCTAACAACTATTCCAGAGCGAAACTCCATGGAAAGATGAGCATAGACTATCGTTACAAATCCAGACAAAAGTGAGAGGAATATTTGACAAGGAAGAACAGAACAGTGTGCAGCGCAGAACAGCCACTCTCAGCTTCCTTGATGAAGAATACCCACAGGACCTCTGGATCCGAGTCTACACAGATGGGTCAGCACAAAATGCTGTTCGAAATGGAGGAGCGGGAGTGTACATAGAATACCCAAATAATACTAGGGACACAGCCAGAGTACCGACAGGAAAGTACTGCCATAACTATGATGCCGAAATTGAGGCAATCAAGATAGCAACAGAGAAATTACTAAATAACAGCAATGGTACACAACCTGTGGTGCTACTAACAGATGCAAAATCAGTACTCGAGGCGCTCCTGTCTGGGAAATTGCCAGTACTAAGGACACTACTTTCTGAACTTAGCAGTCAGCATAAAGTCACCATACAGTGGATACCATCCCACTGTGGAGTACCCGGAAACGACAGAGCTGATCAATTGGCTAAGGAAGGAGCCAAAGAGGAACAGCCTGATGTGCCCGTTACATACCACCAAAAGAAAAGAATGATCAAATCAGTCAGAAAGCCACCAAAACCTGCTCAAGATGACTACCACATTATGGACAGACCAGAACAAGTCATTATTCTGCGCCTCAGAACAGGACATAATAGATTACGCAACCACATGTATACAAAATTCAAGATTGGTGAAACAGCCATGTGCACATGTGGATTGGCGTCGCAGACAGCAGAGCACATACTCCAAGACTGCCCAAAATATAACATATCTAGGCAAACCTTCTGGCCTAGAGAGACGACAGTGGAAGATAAACTCTATGGACCACTGTGTGAACTGAAAAAAACAGTTCAATTCATGCAAGAGACGACATTGCAGATATAGACATATTTCAAGCGAACGAAAGAAGAAGAAGAAGAAGTATCTACCCTGTTGTGTAGAGGCACAGATTGACGTCTTCTGTCTTGTATCTACCCTGTTGTGTAGAGGCACAGATTTGATCGACTTCTTCTGTCTTGTATCTACCCTGTTGTGTAGAGGCACAGATTGACTTCTTCTGTGTTGTATCTACCCTGTTGTGTAGAGGCACAGATTGACTTCTTCTGTCTTGTATCTACCCTGTTGTGTAGAGGCACAGATTTGATTGACTTCTTTTGTCTTGTATCTCCCCTGGGGTGTAGAGGCACATATGTGATTGACTTCTTCTGTCTTGTATCTACCCTGTTGTGTAGAGGCACAGATTGACTTCTTCTGTCTTGTATCTACCCTGTTGTGTAGAGGCACAGATTTGATCGACTTCTTCTGTCTTGTATCTACCCTGTTGTGTAGAGGCACAGATTTGATTGACTTCTTCTGTCTTGTATCTACCCTGTTGTGTAGAGGCACAGATTGACTTCTTCTGTCTTGTATCTACCCTGTTGTGTAGAGGCACAGATGTGATTGACTTCTTCTGTCTTGTATCTACCCTGTTGTGTAGAGGCACAGATGTGATTGACTTCTTCTGTCTTGTATCTACCCTGTTGTGTAGAGGCACAGATGTGATTGACTTCTTCTGTCTTGTATCTACCCTGTTGTGTAGAGGCACAGATTGACTTCTTCTGTCTTGTATCTACCCTGTTGTGTAGAGGCACAGATTTGATCGACTTCTTCTGTCTTGTATCTACCCTGTTGTGTAGAGGCACAGATTGACTTCTTCTGTCTTGTATCTACCCTGTTGTGTAGAGGCACAGATTTGATTGACTTCTTTTGTCTTGTATCTCCTCTGGGGTGTAGAGGCACAGATGTGATTGACTTCTTCTGTCTTGTATCTACCCTGTTGTGTAGAGGCACAGATTGACTTCTTCTGTCTTGTATCTACCCTGTTGTGTAGAGGCACAGATGTGATTGACTTCTTCTGTCTTGTATCTACCCTGTTGTGTAGAGGCACAGATTGACTTCTTCTGTCTTGTATCTACCCTGTTGTGTAGAGGCACAGATTTGATCGACTTCTTCTGTCTTGTATCTCCTCTGGGGTGTAGAGGCACAGATTTGATTGACTTCTTTTGTCTTGTATCTACCCTGTTGTGTAGAGGCACAGATTTGATCGACTTCTTCTGTCTTGTATCTACCCTATTGTGTAGAGGCACAGATTGACTTCTTCTGTCTTGTATCTACCCTGTTGTGTAGAGGCACAGATTGACTTCTTCTGTCTTGTATCTACCCTGTTGTGTAGAGGCACAGATTTGATCGACTTCTTCTGTCTTGTATCTACCCTGTTGTTTAGAGGCACAGATTTGATCGACTTCTTCTGTCTTGTATCTACCCTATTGTGTAGAGGCACAGATTTGATCGACTTCTTCTGTCTTGTATCTCCTCTGGGGTGTAGAGGCACAGATTTGATAGACTTCTTCTGTCTTGTATCTACCCTGTTGTGTAGAGAAACAGATTTGATTGACTTCTTTTGTCTTGTATCTCCCCTGTTGTGTAGAGGCACAGATTGACTTCTTCTGTCTTGTATCTCCCCTGGGGTGTAGAGGCACAGATGTGATTGACTTCTTCTGTCTTGTATCTCCCCTGGGGTGTAGAGGCACAGATTTGATTGACTTCTTCTGTCTTGTATCTACCATGTTGTGTAGAGGCACAGATTGACTTCTTCTGTCTTGTATCTACCCTGTTGTGTAGAGGCACAGATTTGATCGACTTCTTCTGTCTTGTATCTACCCTGTTGTGTAGAGGCACAGATTTGATCGACTTCTTCTGTCTTGTATCTCCTCTGGGGTGTAGAGGCACAGATTTGATTGACTTCTTTTGTCTTGTATCTACCCTGTTGTGTAGAGGCACAGATGTGATTGAATTCTTCTGTCTTGTATCTACCCTGTTGTGTAGAGGCACAGATTTGATTGAATTCTTTTGTCTTGTATCTACCCTGTTGTGTAGAGGCACAGATTTGATTGAATTCTTCTGTCTTGTATCTACCCTGTTGTGTAGAGGCACAGATTTGATTGACTTCTTTTGTCTTGTATCTACCCTGTTGTGTAGAGGCACAGATTTGATTGACTTCTTCTGTCTTGTATCTACCCTGTTGTGTAGAGGCACAGATTTGATTGACTTCTTCTGTCTTGTATCTACCCTGGGGTGTCAATGCACAGATTTGATTGAATTCTTCTGTCTTGTATCTACACTGTTGTGTAGAGGCACATATTTGATCGACTTCTTCTGTCTTGTATCTACCCTGTTGTGTAGAGGCATAGAATTGATCGACTTCTTCTGTCTTTTATCTACCCTGTTGTGTAGAGGCACAGATTTGATTGACTTCTTCTGTCTTGTATCTCCCAATGGAGCATAAGCCATCAACCAACCTGCTATTCTGTGCTGTCTCCTGCAGCACCTCCAATCCCCTGCCCATATTCGTCTCTGTCTGCAGTTCTCATGTCCGTGTGTTTTTAGGTGTCCCTCTATTTATTTTTACCCTGTGGTTTCCAAAGGAAGGAATTTCTAGTTATACTATTAATAGGTTATCTCAGTGTGTGTCCTATCCAGTGACAGTCTCTTTTCTTCACCACTTGACTGGAATTTGATTTAATTAACTAAACCCAGTAAATGTTTGATCTCATCACTCATTAAGTCTGTAATGTATCTGCTTTTAAAAACAAATTGTATTTTGTACTTTCTTGTAAAGTTTTAAAAAAAAAAGTATCTCTTGTCTGCAAGAAAATTCCATGATTCAGAATGTTTGTTGTTCCTGTAAAAGTTAGTTAGTCATGGTTCCAACTTCACGGCATCGGGTCGTCCCCATTAATGCCATTATGCTCCGTTCCTGTGTCAGTGAATATCACACAAAATGCTCCTCACTGCCCAGTGTTAAAAGTGGAACAGACAGGAGTCTCGGCAAGCTAACAGCCCGCACAGGTACACTGCTTAATGCCGCTGCCAGAATGCCAACACAAAAAGTCCTCCACGAAAAAAATACAATTCATCGTCGATGGAAGCGGCAGTTACCAGAAAGACTTCATTGACCCAGGTGTTATCCCATATGGCTCGGGCTCTTTCTGCTGGGCAACCTGCCAAAAGCGCAGCACAAAGCACAAACTCCATAGCTCCAGCGATGACTCCCAGGAGTTTCCTGAAAAATGTACTCGTGAACCGAAACGGCAATTCAGCACAACTGGCCGCCATTGTTCCAAACATGCAGTTCACACTACACACAAGCTCGGACAGATATAAAAGCATTTCACGCAAAATTCACAGCTCACAGTGTCACGCCACACACTCAGTAGCAGGGCTATGGAACCATGCACTACCAGTCCAACATGAGGAAAATGCGAATGCAAACTGTAGCCAGAAGCATAAACATTCCAGAGGCCTTAATGGTTCAAATGCATATCCGCCATGTTGGGGACCGGAAGAGGCAATCAATCCTGTAAAAGGCCAATTCTAAAGCATTTGTGCTGTCTTTGTACTCATATTTCTGCTATTAGTGTGTATGCTTGCAAGCGCACACCTGCATGTACACACACACACAAAGAGGCAGCAAACGTGATCCACAATAAACAGTTTTACAGATTTTATGTTCTGTTTATTTACCACAATAAGGACAATTGTTCATGTTTTTAACAATTTCAGTTTCCAAAACAAAATAACAATCAATAGAGGTAAAATAAACAGCAGATATGAATCACAGATGGAATCTGAATAGGAAAAGGGACTTATCCATCTGTGATTAGACACAAAATAAGGGTTAAAAAAATAGATAAATCTGACCTTTGAAAAGTTAATATAGATACAACAAACATTAACATATTTTAAAAACACATAACTAATGTTTGGCCCACAGGAACTCAAATAAACATGAAATATAAAGATACACATGAAAGCATAAAACTATTGAAATGCAATCAATATTGATGAATGCAAATGCATTAAAATGTAATTGTAAATAGCAATAATTACACGTAAAACTGAATATATGCTTGTTCCAAGCATTCTCCTATAAAAGCACATCTCAGCAGCCTCACTAATCTGTTTACTATGTCTTAGATATGACTGAGCAACTGTATGACAGTAGACAGTGTTACCTGCTTTCTGTTAAAGCCAAATGTTGGACGGCGCTCACCAAACCCAACACCCCACATTGTGCCAACAGTTTCAGGTGGAGGAGAGCAATTGGAAGAGCACAAACCTTATCCTTTACAATTCAGCCCAGACTTTATGCTACAGAGAAGTTATTATGCCTTTTTTAAAAGCACAATGTAACAAACTATCATCTGTCAAGACGACAAGGTGCCAGTACCAGTGTTGACTGTGGCTCAATGTGAGACAAAGATAAGAACATTTAGAAGGAAAACAAGAAAATATTTATGTTATTCACATTTCTTCTATGTTACTGATACTGCAACAGTCATCTGTTTACATGCACACCATTTTTATTGACTTTTTTTCTGGTGACATGTCTGGAGCAGATATTGGCTATCATGATTCTTCACTTCTCTGACTTCTTCTGTCTGATACAGTTGACATTGCTGACATTATTATTGTTGTTCAACTGTTACACATTTCCTTATATCTTTCTCTGCCTCCTCTTCTTCTCCCATTTGTCCTCCAAAAAGAAAAGAAGCAAGACCCTGGAAATGGAGGAAGAGGACTTTGTGACAGTGGACGAGATCTAGGCCTTGCTACAGTTCACCAGGTCCGGATAGTATGCGATATAAAGACGTTGGTTAGCATTCCAAGATGGAGTTGGTAAAACTGGCAAGAAATTACAACAGCATTAAGAGTAGTGTAATCGAGGAGGAGTGGATTCACAGTTATCTGATATACCTGCCAAAGACCACACAAAGATTCATGGATATCGGGCAATCACTATGCAGAGACAAGCTCATGGAGAAATACTGCCATAAGTATATCCTGCCAGCTTGAGAGGCACATACCCATGGAGGATACAGCCAAATAGAGAAACCTGGGGTAATGCAGCAGTTTTTGCCTACAGTGTGCATGAGGGGTTCCACTCAGGCATTGAGACGTATCTGATATAATTGACCTTGAGGATGCATGCGTCTGGATTTCTGGAAACCTCTAACAGTGGAAGGTAGTATTCAAATGTGATAGTTGGACCTCTGAACCTGCTTACTGAATGCCTACATTGTGAGAATCACAGGTGAGCGGATTGCACGATGAGGAAGGACACAGCCGTATGTGGATAAAGTTTTAGTGAGTCATCAGGGTGAAGACAGGGAGCTGGAGAACTTAATAGAACTCGATTGCATAACCACATAGTGCGGGGAATTGGGAGTAGAGTAATATATTGTCAACACCCCAACACTAAGTTTATGCTTAAAGGTTGTGGAAAGTACATGCAATGAAGTACATGGGAGTGCTGCTTGATACGTGTAGCTTTTCCTGAGCACACAGACCATGTGGAATGAAAGCTAGGAGAGGCATGGCTGCAATGAGGGTAAAGGCAGAGACAAACCGTGAGCACTGCCACCCCTAATACCAGGGTCTGGCCCTTTTGGAGACTGAATGCGAGCCTCACTCTCAGATGGAGAGAATGGAAATAATACAGAACGAGGGTTTGCACTTCATACTTGAGTGCACAAAAGACAAGCATGGAGTTTGCTCTCTAAGCTGGTTCATGGTTGGTTGGATTTTTCCAGCTAGTTTTTAACAAGATGGGGTAAACAGTCCCGTGCCAACTATCCTTGGTCGTCTCCTACAACGGCATCTGCTTATCTTGCCTATCATTTCCTCACATAAGGCTAATCATTTCTCTATTCCAGCAGCTCTGTTGACATGCCCCATAAACTGTATTTGTCTTGTCCTGATGGGTTTCATGTCAGTAAAGGTCCCTTTTACATACCCAAGGTACACTGGGTATATGGTGTTAGACCCACATTTGTATAGCCCAGATAGCACTCAGTGGCTGATGTAGTTGCTATAACTGCCTTTACCTCCCAAGAGCCCAGGTCCATTGTTCAAACTGGACACTGCCCCAGTGCGTATTGAACCCAAGACCACCGGTACAGCAGCTGTGTCTAGCTACTAAGCTACGTTGGCTCCCTGGGTTTGATGGGGGTTCTTGTAACACCTGCAGCTGTCAATATCTTGGTGTTTGTTCTCTGTTCAAGATATTCTCAACATTCTTTTAAAAACCACAGCTTCAATGCCTCCCGTTTCTTGACCATTTTGTTACTCACTGTCCTGCATTCACATCCATACAGAAGAAGAGGTTGCACACAACTTTTCAATCAACAGATTCTGTTTAGGGACAAGTGTTATTTTACTTTGAATCTTGTCCTGCTTTAATCTGCAGGAAAAATAGGGGGTGACTGCTGTCAACTGAATGAACACAAAACATAACTGGGAACCTCTATGAGAGGAAACACACACACAAATGCACATGAACAATTCAGCCAGTCTTTACAAAAGAACAATAACTCTTAGCCGGAAAACTTAATTATCACATTCGCAGGTAAATAATCAACATATTGCAACAAAACATTTTTGGTGCTCTTTGCAACAAGTAGATTACTTATCTGTGATTGTGATAGAATGAAAACCACATCTGGAACAGAGAGCTGCTTTTTACTGTTTATTTTAGAAAAGAAAAAGATATTGATTAGACACCGGTCTCCAGAGACTGGAGGTAAGTTTGTCAGTGTTTTAAGGCATAAATAATAGAACAAAAACATTGCTTGCAGAACAAAACTTAAATGTACGTGCTACTAAACATGAATCCATCTTCTACATGGTACTTTCTATCCTGTTACACAAGCAAATAGATAAATGGCTTCAAAAATGAAAGTCTTGTGAAGATTGTAAGCAATGAGTCTGGAAATCAGATTTCTTTGGTCTCATTAAGCCATTCTCTCATCACTTTATTGACCACATCAGGAGTGTCCATCTGAACAAAATGACCAGCTTCTGGAATTCGTCGAACTGTGATTGCAGGGTTGTCTTCTTTCACCAGGTCAGGAATAATTGGACTGAGAGCAAAATCATGATCACCCCAGATAAGGAGGACAGGCATAGTATACTTCAGATCATAAACAGTGTTACCACGAGGTCGTGACAGTGCCGCTCGATAATAATTGATTGGTGGTGTTGCAGCCCCTAGAAAAATAAAACACAATAACTCAAAGATGTTTTAGCTGAATGAGGGAGGCCAGCACATAATGTCATTCTAATTATTTGTTGTTTTACCAATTGTCTCTTGGGTCTGATATGGTAAAGTATATCACTGAATTGATCACACATCTTTAATAGTTTGTGCATTTCTTTGTTACTGTGATTTCTTCCCAAGCATATTTGTAACACTTTTATAACACACAAGCATGCTCTGTGGTGACAGGGTTATCCCAAATACTACGTTCGAAACAACTGTGGGTGATTTGGAGCAGACTGCCTTGTGCTGATTTTCATTCAATGGTATATGAGTGCCGGCTGTTCAGAAAGCAATGGCAAACTATTGCCAAGAAATCACAAACAGCCAAAAAATGCTGGGGTTGACTGTGACGTCCTGTGAAGGATATGCAACTAACTTAAAACATTTAGCTATCATCATCATCATTCATTCATTCATTAACACCTTGCCGTCTTGTCAGAAGATTGTTATATTGTGCTTCAAAAAGGCATAATAACTAAACCCAGGAAATAAATTGGGGAACCCATTGAGGCCACTGAGACAGTTACATAAATAAACATACATAGTATTGCTTGACGCTCACAGAAGGAGAAGAAGGAAGCAGAGACCAGAGGATGCACCAGACAACATAACATTTGAAAGCTATAGTTACCGACCTGGATTCGAACCAGTCACCTCCAAATGGACGACAGCGCCTCGCTGCAGGAACAAGTGTACTTCGACGCATGACCAACTAGACACTCCAAAAAAGTGTCTTCATTAGTCATGTCTATCATACACATGAACCTACAACTATGGAATACAGGACAGAATTCGTATCAAACCATTGAGATAGCACCATAGGTCTCATAATTTATATTAAACCAGCATAGGTCAAATCACAAACACATCGAACCGTAATGCTGTGTCCAGTATATTGACAAACATTTAAAGAGAAATGATTGGTCGGTTCTAATGCTGTACACATATTACACAGGAAATGAATTGGGGAACCCATTGAGGCCACTGAGACAGTTACATAAATAAACACACATAGTATTACTTAGCTCTCACAGAAGGAGAAGGAAGCAGAGACCAAAGGGCGCACCTTCCATCCATCATGTGCCATGTAAACTGTTCTTTTGTACAACAGAACAGTTAAAAATCCTCATATTGCACTTGTTCATTGCCAGATTCAAGCAGAACTATGCTAGAGGTTGGCTGCAATGGATCTCCAATGATGACTCCACGAAAATATGAGAGATTGATGACTACACTGGAAATATGATCTCAGAGATTGATGACTACACCAGAAATATGATCTGAGAAATTGATGATTACACTGGAAATATGATCTGAGAGATTGATGACTATACTGGAAATATGAGAGATTGACGACTGACTGGAAATATGATCTGAGAGATTGATGACTTTACTGGAAATATGATCTGAGAGTTTGAAAATTTGAAAGACTATGCTGGAAAAATGAGATATTGATGACTACACTGGAAATATGAGATATTGATGACTACACTGAAAATATGATCTGAGAATTTGAAAATTTGAAAGACTACGCTGGAAATATGAGAGATTGATGACTACACTGGAAATATGATCTGAGAGATTGATGACTACACTGAAAATATGAGAGATTGACGACTACACTGGAAATATGATCTGAGAGTTTGAAAATTTGAAAGACTACTCTGGAAAAATGAGATATTGATGACTACACTGGAAATATGAGATATTGATGACTATACTGAAAATATGATCTGAGATACTGATGGCTACACTGGAAATATGAGATACTTAAACTACACTGGAAATATGAGAGATTGATGACTACACTGGAAATATGAGAGATTGATGACTACATAGGAAATATGAGATATTGATACTACACTGGAAATATGAGATATTGATACTACACTGGAAATATGAGATATTGATACTACATTGGAAATATAGAGATTTGCCAGGGAGCAAGTGCGACATAATGACGTAAATTAGAAAGAATGAAGAATCCTAGAACAGAAGCGATAAGAAAATGACGTAACAACACAGAATCGTCACGGAAAATGTCAATAACAACACAGATTGACTTGGGAGATTCTGGAAGGCAGCAGCTTGTCTTGTTTCTAGAACGATATGTCGGCTAGACATTGGTTTGATGGCACATCAGTGGCTGAAGTATTAGTTGGAAATGGAAGAAACAATCTGAGCAATCAACACTTATCATAGCCACGAATAAACGCCGCAAATGTCATGTCGGTGAAACGGCAGGAAGGATAATTGGCGGATTGACAGAAGAACTCCGTAAGGACGAACAAGGACATTGTCACCAAGTGAATATTTGAACGGGCATAGCTTGCAACATGTCATTGATTTCTATTATTATAATCGTCTTACTGCCCACCTCGCAGAAGAGGTCCAGTGAGTAAATAATTATTTATTATTATCATTGTTCAGCAAGTTTGTAAGCGGCGATATTAAATGACGTCGTAACTGTTCAAAGTCATTGACACAGTCATTTCAGTTCGATTGGCTTAAAGAACTCCCGTTGCTTTTCGAGCCGTGTTCATTATACAGTATTATTGGAGTTATTCGTTATTCTACACCCTAAGACAGAGTTTGGCAGATTGATGACTATTCTGGAAATATAATCTGAGATATTGATGACTACGCTGGAAATATGATCTGAGATAGTGATGACTATTCTGCAAATATGATCTAAGATATTGATGACTACGCTGGAAATATGATGTGAGATATTGATGACTACACTGGAAATATTATCTGAGATATTGATGACTACACTGGAAATATGAGATATTGATGACTACACTGGAAATATGATCTGAGATAATGATGACTACACTGTAAATAGGAGATACTATTGACAACACTGGAAATTTGTGATATTGATGACCACACTGGAAATATGATGAGAGATATTGATGATTACACTGAAAAATGAGAGATTGATAACTACACTGGAAACATGATCTGAGAAACTGATGACCACATTGAACAAACCAGAAGGAAAACTGCTCTTCTGGGTCTTAAGAGACCATGACTTCTAAAGGATCACTGCATGAATTGTTCACCCTAAAGTGGAAGAAGAAAAACTAAATAAAACTACATATGTATAAAGGATCACTGCATGAATTGTTCACCCTAGGGTGGAAGAAGAAAAACTAAATAAAACTACATATGTATAAAGGATCACTGCATGAATTGTTCACCCTAAAGTGGAAGAAGAAAAACTAAATAAAACTACATATGTATAAAGGATCACTGCATGAATTGTTCACCCTAGGGTGGAAGAAGAAAAACTAAATAAAACTACATATGTATAAAGGATCACTGCATGAATTGTTCACCCTAAAGTGGAAGAAGAAAAACGAAATAAAACTACATATGTATAAAGGATCACTGCATGAATTGTTCACCCTAAAGTGGAAGTAGAAAAACTAAATAAAACTACATATGTATAAAGGATCATTGCATGAATTGTTCACCCTAAAGTGGAAGAAGAAAAACTAAATAAAACTACATTATAAAGGATCACTGCATGAATTGTTCACCCTAAAGTGGAAGAAGAAAAACTAAATAAAACTACATATGTATAAAGGATCATTGCATGAATTGTTCACCCTAAAGTGGAAGAAGAAAAACTAAATAAAACTACATATGTATAAAGGATCATTGCATGAATTGTTCACCCTAAAGTGGAAGAAGAAAAACTAAATAAAACTACATATGTCATGTAACCACTAGTAAACAAAAAGTCAAGGATCTATTTTCAACACCTTGAAACATACTGGGTATATGGTGCTAACCACATGTCTGTATAGACCAGTAGATACAGATACGCATGTTAAATATAACAGTTCATTATTGTGATAATACAATACATCAATGCAAACAGAGATCAATATGTTCATAATGAAAGCATTACCTGGCTTGCTAAATATGTACTTATAGGCATTGGTATCCTCTTGAGTCATGGGGTTTTCCATACCGTTTTCAAAAGCATGTTTCCGTTTACGTGATCCAGCAAAAAGAAAATCTAAAGCCTCAAAGTTATTCAGCTGAACGTAAATCTCTGGCAAATACGGTAGCTGGAAGAAAAACATGTACCTGTTTGAAAAGAAAATGTAAACAGTTTATTCAATGCTTTTTGCTCTTGAAAACATGTTAACAGAAAACTTTGAGCAATTATCATCACATCACACTGCCTCCCTCTAGTTCTCTAGCAAGATTTTGCTAGTGGAAATGAAAGTCGCTTGAAAGTTGACAGGGTCGACTTCATTGCACCGGGTTTTATCCCATATGGCTCGGTCTCTTTCCGCAGCGCAGAAAGCATCGCACAAAGCACGAACTCCGTAGCTTTTAGCGACGACCCATAGGAGTCTCCGAAACATTTAACTCGTAAACCGAAGGACGCGGCCAGGAATCGAACCCACAACCTTCGGAGCACGAGTCAAACGGCTTATCCACTTCGCCACAGAGACTCCCACTAGTGGAAATATCCAACAATACCACTGTCAATCGTGAATTAACAACAAAACTAATCAATGATAATAAGTGCAATACTCCACTGGCATGTATGATTGTTTTGTATTGTATTGATACTAGTCATGTCACGTTGAACCTTTCTGTGTAATAACTGGGATCCATAGCATCTATTAAAAGGGGATTTAAAGGTAAAAGGATCGACTTCATGACATCGGCTTTTACTCCATATGACTATCTCTTTCCACAAAGGGGCCTACTGAAAGCATCGTACAAAGCACAAACTCCAAAGCTAGAACAATTACCCCCAGGAGTCTCTGAGAAAATGTCACGCACCAAGCTTAAGACAAGTCCAGAATGGAACCCCAACCTTCGGAGTACAAGGCAAGTGAAGGCACAGAGATATATAGTGTCTGATGTTATTTCAGATAAGCATTTTTGTTATTTGTGTAATCGTGTCTTTTGTACAGTTATGATATCCATATTGTGATCTCCGCCTTCAGCTTATGGATGTTTAGTTGTCTACTTTTGCCTTTTCTTATTGTGTATGTTACACACTCTGGCTATTTATGGAGATATCAGCATTATACATCCTTTGGCATTTAAATATGTAGTTGCTGGTGTACAGACAGGGCAGAGACATGGCCAGTTTGGCTGAAGACTTACAAGTGCCAGTAAACAGAGTGGCGGAGTGGCGCAGGGAGGCAGGGGCCATTACAAACCCAGACAAGGCATCGGTTGTGTGGTACTCCCTGGATAACCGGATCATCAAGGCAGATGTCCCATGTATTTATTATATTGAATATATGTTCTCTTAGTAGAGAGAGTAAATTGAAGTACTTGGGTATCACCTTTGTGTTTTTCTTTTAAGGATCATGAGGAGGCTTTGGTGTGAAGGCTGGTAGGGGACTTAATGCATTGAGGGCGATGGCAGCAACCGGGGTAGAGCAGAGGATGCTTTACAGGCTCTTTCAGCAGTTAATAATTTCTGTCACTGAGTATGGTTTGGGACTGCTGACAGTATCAAAGAGCCAGCTTGAAAGGTTGGAGCGCATACAGAATGCTGCCATGCGAGTAATCCTGGGGTGCACAAAGGACACACCACTTATAAGCATGAGGCATATCCTGGTGTTACCAACAATGGTACCTGAGAGTTGCTGCAGATAGGGATCACCTCCTGCATGAAGCCATGGATATGGTCAAGGGTCATAGACTAAGATGAGGCAGGTCCTGGATGGCACAGGCAGAACTATCTATACTTCAGTTTTGTGATTCAGAGACCATCAACCTTGAAAAAGATTGGGTTGAAGTTCCAGAAGACATGACGGACTGACACAATGTAATAGTAACACTGGGTTGAGTGCAGAGAATGGGCAGCGGGCCGCACTGAGTTTAAAGTGCAACAACTGATCCAGAGCAACACACATCAAGGTGACATAGTCATCTACACCGATGGGTCAGTGGTGAGAAACATACGTAGTGGTTGGGGTTTCAAGGCAAAGGCTAATGGACGAGTCTTGAAAAAGGAGAGTCTGGCATATGAGACTACGACCTCCAGCATGAGAATGGAAGTGGAAGCAGTAACAGCGGCATTCCGTTAGTTAGAGGAGACAACTGCAACACATTGTATTCATTATGGATTCAAAGAGTATGCTTAGTAAAGTGGAGAAAGGAATGTTTCATGTGGAATGGCTATAGTCGCTTCAGAGGTCACAGATTGTGAGAATTGTATGGATATTTTGCCCTGGCTATGCGGGAGTGCGAGGGAATGAACAGGCTGATAGGCTAGCAGGGAATGCACCTCTTGGTGGTAGATTACTTATGGACAAGGGGGAGGTGGTCATGCGTTTGTGGGACCAGGTGAAGAAGGTGGTAGAGCAGATTGAGAACCCGTATGTAGAAAGAATGAGATTGTTGGGGATCAGCAGGTGTTCAGGAAGAATCTAAAAACTGAGAGGGAAGACCAGGAGAACTTTAAATCAGATAGCGGTGGGAACGATTATTAGTATAACTCTTTGCTGGCTGTTGAATGAGTGGAACATGTATGGGAATGTCCTGAGTGCAGTGATGGTGGTTCTTAACTCAACTCTAAATATGTAGTAACATGTAAGTATTTCCTAGGGTCAGAACTGTAGGCAATAAATCTTTTCAACTGTTAACTTCTCTGAAGGGTTATCACATGCTATTTCTTGAGCATTTAGTAACTAGTATTTAAAGAATGTATTGCATGGACCTCACCATGATCTTTTGAACTGGTCCTTGTCCTTGTGAAGTAGTTTTTTGAAGACGGGTGAAGGTGGGACATTCATGACTATCAGCCTGTTGACCATGTCTGGATACTCTCTGCCAAATGACCAGACTACCACTCCTCCCCAGTCATGGCCAACTAGAATGCAGTTTTTATAACCTACAAATAAAAGACACTCAAAATATCAATAATCCTTGCTTGTGATCAAATCAGAATATCCTAAGCTGTATAAACTTCAAGTGATCTCATTCACCTGCATCCTCTATCCAACAAAGAAACAAGACTTCTCTAACTTTAATGATCCTACACCAGAAAGAGTCATTGGGAATATGGACCCATATTTTTATAGGTCAATCGATGCTCTATGGGTGATGTGGTCAGTATCATGCCTTTACTTCCCAAGACATTTCCTAGTACCCTTGTTTATTTAGAATATGTGCTCTGTGAGAATACCAATCTGATACTTCTCAATTGATTGTCTGACTTCTAGTACACAAATATGAGAAATGGGAACATATGTTTCCTGACGCTGTAAATAAATTTATTCATTAATTCAGTAGCATGTCCTTTGCAGAACCTCGCTTCCTCATAACAACCTTCCGGAAAACCTCTCGATCATAAGCAAGATGTCCTGTATCCGATACACCCATCTGGAGATCATCCGCCACATCCTGCACCCATTTTCTCTTTGGCCTTTCTTTTCCTCTCTTCCCAGGCATATACCCCTCCATTATTGCTCTCTTCAAACTTTCGTGATCAAAATATTTTCATGTTCTTAGTTTTATTGTCTTTAATAGCCAACCTTCTTCAATATTAAGCTCTTGAAGTATGGATGCATTTGTTCTGTTCTTTATCCAAGATATTCTTCGAACTTGTCTATAACATTTACATTTAAAGGCATTTATGCGCTGTTCAGCTTGTTTAGTAAGTGTCCATGTCTCACAGGCGTATGTTGCAATGGGAAAGATGCATGCTCTTAAAAATCTAATTTTTGTAGTTCTGTCTGTCCCACTCCATAATTTATTCAGCTGTTTTAGTCTTTGAAGAGCAATTGATAGTCGCCGTTTAATTTCTTTCATTGTGTTGCCGTTGTTGGTAATCAATGACCCAAGATATTCAAAATTTTCCACCACCTCCAATTTTTCCCCATTAATGTATATTTCTTTCTACATAGTAGTTTTATCTGTATGCATTATCTTTGTTTTTGCTATGTTAAGATATAAGTTGTGATTTTCACTATTCAACTAGGGTTGAGGCTATTAGATTTTCTATGCCATTCTGTGTTGTGGAGAGTAATACTGTATCATCAGCATATCGAATCTCTGGTATGTCATGACCGCCAATATTTAGGGCATCATATAGCTCCCTTTTTATATCATCTCTTACATTTCTCATTATATTTTTGGCGTACAGGTTAAACAAATAGGGTGACAGCACGCAGCCCTGACGGATTCCTTGCTTGATGTCAAACCAATCTGATGCCTCGCCATCTATTCTAGCTGCTGCTTGTTGGTCTAGATCGAGTATTTTTATGAGTTGTACTACATGTGATGGAAAGCCCATATTCCTCATGATTTCCCAAAGTTTCTGATGTTGTACACAGTCACATGCCTTTGAATAATCCACAAAACATGAGAATAGGTTTACATTAAATTCTCTGCACTTCTCTATTATTAAACGCATGTTGAATATGTGATCTCTAGTTCCTCTTCCTTGTCTAAATCCAGCTTGAACCACGTTAATCTCTACTTCCATTTTCTTACGAAGTCTTCCCATTATGACTTTTAGTAGAATTTTACTTGCATGACTGATCAGGACAACAGTTCTATTGTTGGTGCATAATTTCAGGTTGTCCTTATTTGGTATTGGAATGAAGATAGTTCTCTTCCAGTCTGTTGGCCAAATACCATATTTCCAAATCTTTGTACATAATGCATGATATATGTGTATGCTTTCTTCTCCTCCCGCTTTAATTAGTTCAGCTGGTATCTCATCACATCCTGGTGATTTACCATTCTTCAGGTTCTTTATAGCCCATGCAAATTTCATCTAATGAGGATTCAGGTTCTGTCTCTGCTGCCATTGGCTTATGTATAATAAATAAATAAATAGTGATAAAAATTATATGACCGATTACACAGACTACAATTAGTTCAGAAATGGAAAAAATGTTTACACTGCAGTCGTCATTTTGTTTGTTGTGTCACAGGCATTAAGGGTACACAAGAACGAACGAACAACGAACGAATGAACGAACGAACAAATGAATGAACTAATGAACAAATTTTATTTTCAAGGGGTCACAAATTGGGCACACAGACCATCTTACATTCGGCCCTTCCAATCACTTATCTTTTGTTTACCACTGTGCATGTTACATTCACACAGGAAAAAAAAAACATTGTCAAATGAATGGTGTAAACATGAGCAATGCATATTACTATGTTATGAGACAGGCAGGCAGACACACATACATTCATAAACACATACACACAGCAAAAACCTTCATAAATACTTACATCATTGACCAAAACTCTCACAGTTATGCACCCACTCGATAACACACAAATACATACTCCCTCACATACACACACTTTCTCACAATCACATACTCACTAAATCCACCCACCAACCGATTCTCCTCCCCCCACTACCACCCACCCACTCACACAGACATACAAGAAGAAAAAAAAGATAAAGATAGTCCCAGCAGATGTTGCGGGGGGAGGGATGTGAGGTGTTAGGCCTTCACACATACTAGACCATGACATCATCAGGTAGGGTGGCCAGTTACCCTTCTTGTTATTTTCCCCTCCCAGAAATTTTGAAAAATTGTCTGCTACCTAATTTCTTAGTCTGGTGTAACCCCGTAGTCCTTCTTCTTTTTCTTCATCTTCTTCTTCTGCCTTTCATCTCTCAATGGTGCGTAGGTCTAAGTCAACTCACCTCACTCTAAGCCCTTTGTAGACTTACTTATGAAAGGCTGGATTTTCGGCTAAAGTTATCTACATTATGAGGTAGTCAGCCTCACACCAGCCCCCCTTTGTTGCCCCTAACATGTATAATTGGTTGACTTTTCCTTGCTTGGCCCACGGGTCCCAGCAACACAAGGGTCAGAGCCACACTGGTCAGATACAATCATCCTGCCTCAGCTGGTGACTGAACCCAGCCCAAATTAGCTCACCAATCTTTCTCTTACAAAATTTCATTAATCAAGAATGCATCAATAAAATACAGGTAGGCTCCAGTTAACATCGGGGTTTGTTCTTGGAAAACAGCGACGTTAAGTGAAATGACGTATAGCGAAACACTATTTCCCATAGAATTAAATGAAATACAATGTATTGTGTACCACAGTAATGTTTATTTTGATGGTTGTTGATATTTATTGGCTAAACAGAGGTGGGTTGGAGGGCGAGTGGTAGAGTTATTGGGACGTTGAGGCATTAAATTCTACTTCTTCATCTGAGGATGAAACTGTAATCTCTTCCTGCCTCTTTTCTTGGCTCTTCTCTGCTTGAACAAAAAATTTATCCAATGTCTGCTGCACAGCCTGTTTCCTTTTCTCTATGTAAAGCTCCCTGTAACAGTTGATGGCACTTGTTACTGCCCTCGATACTTTGGAGCTCCGTTCTCTGTTCGGGTCATCCTCATTTATTATGTCCATTGCCACATCAATCAATTGAAGGAATTGTGACAAACGTTCAGCTATCAACATTCGAGGTGAAGGGGTTGCAACAGGGTGCTCCTCTTTCTGCTGAGCTCTCTGCACGTCAAGTTGCATTAGGTCCTCATTAGACAAATCTTCTCCATGTGATGCAAGCAACTCGTCAATGTCAGCTTCCTCCATCCCTTCAAAGCCAGCTTTAGTGGCTACGTTAGCGATCTGTCGTCAAATAGCATGAACGTCGTCAAATTCACAAAAAATCGTGCACACATTCTGGCTACAGTTTTCGCCACACAGCAATCAGGCATGCTGACGTTACCTCACTCCATGAATCTGCAATGTTGTCAATGGCCTTGAGGATGTTGTAATTTTGCCAGAATCCCTTAATGGTAGGCTTACCTTTACCGTCCGTAGCCTTGATGAGCTGTGAGAAGGTGCGACGCAAATAATAACTTTTGAAAGTTCCAATTACACCTTGGTCCATTGGCTGGATCAATGAAGTCATGTTTAGTGGCATGAATATGAACTTGACATTCTCAGACAAGTCGTCCAGATTGACTGGGTGACCAAAGGCATTATCCAATAGCAGCAATATCTTAAATGCTAGGTTTTCTCTATCACAGTAGTCCCTTAGAGCATGAATAGCATAAACAGTTACCCATTCCTTGAATAACGTTCCTTTTATCCAAGCCTTTTTGTTGGCACACCATGTAACGCGCAAGTGTTCCTTTGAGCTTGAACTTTAAATCTCCTTCAGCGTTGCCACCTAGAAGAAGAGTAAGCCTATCTTTGGAAGCTTTAAAACCATGTGCAGTCTTCTCATTTTTCGAAATATAAGTCCTTCGTGGCAGTCTTTTCCAACGTTGATGACTTGCTTGGGAGAGTAATCACCCTCCTCAATCATGGCCTTTAACTCTGCAGGGAAACGCTCTGCAGCTGCAGTATCAGCACTTGCCGCTTCACCTGTTGTCTGAATGTTGTGCAGGTGTAAAAGCTTTTTAAAGCGCTCAAACCAACCATGACTCGCTCCAAAACTATCATCAGCACTACTATAACTGCTCTCACCCACTTTATTAGCTAGATCTTCATAGAGAGACTTTGATTTCTCTTGGAAAACCACCAACCATGACTCGCTCCAAAACTATCATCAGCACTACTATAACTGCTCTCACCCACTTTATTAGCTAGATCTTCATAGAGAGACTTTGATTTCTCTTGGAAAACCAGTTTGCTCACAGGCATATTCTGTTGGTTCTGGACTTAATCCACACGGCCAATAGTGCTTCCATGTTCTCCATAAGAGTACTTCTGGTACGAGTGATCTTGGAAGCACTCACAGAGGTTGCGTTTTTAGCACCCTCTTTGACTTTGTCAGTATCTGCATGAATTGTTCTTATCGTGGTTGTGGGTGAACCATGGACTTTGCCGATGTCAACAGCTTGATCGCCAGCCCCAAAACGATGTAACACATCTAACTTCACCTTAAGAGTAATACTTTTCCTGGATCTCTTACAACCAGACACACCAGTAGCACTTACTGTGCACTTTGAACTCATAATTATGGAGAATTACACGATAAAATCCTGGAAAAACGCACTGCACAATGGTAAAATGGTGATGTTAACGCAAAATTGACAACAGCAACTGAGTAAGGAGACATTCCACAGCGGTAACACAACCTAGTTCCTCCGCAAGCTAGCAAGTTCCTCCGCAAGGGCGCAGCATAGCAACACAGGTGACGACATTATGATGGAATGTAGCGACGTAAAGGGAAGTTATGTCACAATGTGGCAACGACGTTATAGCAAAACGACGTAAACCGAAACGACGTATAGCGGGGGCCTACCTGTACACTTCACAAAACAACAACACAGTATACAAATTTGATGCAAGTATGATATGCTTGTCATCCGACACAAACCTTTTTATACATAAGTATAATACACTTCACAAAACAATAAACACAACACAATATACACACCTAATGCAAGTATGATGTGCTTGATATCCGAGACCAACTTTTTTACAGAGTACTGATCTATTCCAGCAGGCTTATCGGAGTCACCATATCCACGCTGGTCGATTGCTACCACCCTGAAAGAAGAACACATAATTGACACACCCTATCTCAATTATAAATATAAGCATTATGTTTATTTAGTTTTGCCTTCTTAAAAGGAAGCCATAATTTATACTGGCATAAGTGTTTAAAGTTAAAAACAGACAACATCATACCGAACAGTAAAACAACATGACATGCATAGCTTTAAATATCTTGGATCCACTATATGTAGGAGCAACAGTTCTGGTAAAGAGCTGATGGTATTACTGGATATTGATCTCATCCGTCATGACAAGACTGCATGCAATATAGAAGAACAATGGCATCAGCTGTCCCTTGAAAAATAAGACTGCAAATTTCTGGTGTATCTATACTTTTGTATTAGAGTCAAAGCCAAACTACTTCAAGAATACATTCCTGTCATGGCTACATATATTAGAAATATAATTTGAAACGGAGTTGTTTAGAACATCGATCGTGTTCAACAAAGGTCAGGTTCACCAATGTCAGTGTTAACAACACTAGAGTTCTTATTCTGAATATGTTAACAGGAGCAGTGATAGTGTAGTGGTTAGTGTTATCCCACACCATCAGTGGTACAACATGTATGCTAAAAGTGGCTGTGATATTGTAATGGTGAGGGTAACTTTCATGTTAAAATAACCGTAATATTGTGGTGCTTAGTGCTCTACCATACAAAAGTGGTCCTGGGTGTGCATTTCTCCTGACCTCTGTGGCTCTGGTGCAAAACAAACCACATGACCTCTTGCCTGGTGTTCACTGCCACAAATATGGTGCCAGCGGCATATCCCCAAGATGACACTGGCAGGTAAAAGAGCTTGTAAACAGAGAAATCTTGAAAGATATGAGATTATTTAAACTGATTACACATAAAATTTGATTGATTTTTTTTAAACTATGCCCTTAAAGATAAAAGTCATAACAAATTATATCCTTTAAAGATAACCATTTTGAATAGTACACTGGGTTTACAATTAAGTACGGTTAGTATTAACATCATCATCTTCCACTTTTGCCATCAAGCATCGTGGGGAGGAATAATTGGCGGTCCAGCGCAAGAGGGTGGCATTGGATAGTGTCATTCTGTGTGATTGTACAATGTCTTTGATGTCGTCAATCCATTTTCTTCTCAGGCATCCTCTTGGTTTTGTTGCAGATGATCTTTGATGTAAGGCCAGTGATGGTAGTTGATGGTGTTGTATTCTAACAAGATGGCCAAAGTCTTTCAATAAATGTGGCACAAGGTGTTGATCCCACTGTCTGTCTGATAACATTTCTTACTTGGTCTCGGATTGTTAAGTTGGCAGCTCTCCTCAGGCATCTCATCTCACAGGTGTTGATTTTGCAAAAGTGTGATTTGGATAATGTCCAAGTTTGAGATTGGTAGCATAGGGTTGGTATGAATATGCTGTTTATTATCTTTTGTTTTGCGGACATGGGTATATTTAGATGTTTCAGTATGGGTGATAGTTGATATGTAAGTGCACTTGCATTTTGACATCTGATTTTGATTTCTCTGTCCAATCTGCCATCTTCTGTGATCATACTTCCAAGATATTTGAATTCTTTAACTTGTTTCGGAGATGTGCTATTTGTCTGTATACTTAATGGACCAGGAGATCCGCTAACTTGCATTACATCGGTTTTGGCTGTATTTATACTCATATTTTATCTGCTGCATGTTGAACTCAGATTATTAATATGATTTTGCAGTTTGCCCTCATCACTATAAAACAAGTACTGATCGTCTGCAAATAGAAATGTATTTATCTTCTGTGGATCAGTTGTTTCATCTGAAGTAAAGAGTTCTAACTTTTCTGAATCTGTTCATGGCTTGCTTCTTTGGATATTCTGTCCATGTAGTTATAAATAGCAGGAGAGAGAGCACACACCCTGCCTCACTCCTGTATTGACTGTGAACATATCTGATATACCTTCTTGTGTTCTTACTGCACTTCGGCTCAAATGATTCATGGCTTTGATGTTTTCTTGCAATTGTCCTTGTATCCCGTAGTCTTCAGGATGGTCCATAATTTGTATCTGTCTACTCTATCGAAAGCCTTTTCCTGATCTACAAACACAATATTCTGCTGGTCACTATATTCAATGGTATTTTCACATATTTGTCAAGTGTGAACAGTGCATCCGTGCAACTTTTACCTTTCCGAAAACCAAATTGTACATTGCTTAAATGTTGTTTAACTATGGGTCTAGTTCTTTGTTCGAATAGTTTTGCATACATTTTCCCTATATGGCTCAGGAGTGATATAACTCTGTATGTTTCACACTCTCTCATATTGCCTTTCTGTTTCCATGTTGGTACTATTATTGCCTGTTGCCAATCGTCTGGGACTTTTCTTTCTTCCCATACTATATTGTCATGTTGTTTGTCTATCAAGAATGATGATGACCATTCATTTCATCCAGTGGGGTTGAAAGTATGAAGCCGTGAGTTCTAAGATGGCTGATAAGGCCTATTTTGGCTCGAAATGTTCTTTACAATGTGGGCAAAGAATGCTTGACATTCCATGAGGAGGATCTCCTGTAGTAGTTTTTCTGTCCAACGTTTTGTTCACAGCTTTTGCAGTCCTAGTTGCTTCACAAGTGACTGCACCCTTATGTAATGATGCACGCCACGAATTGCGGTCTTTAACAGCAGTCTCCCAGGTGTCAAGATGAATTCCAAAAGCTTTCAGTGAGATTTTCAGAGTGTCTTTGAAGCGTTTCCTCTGGCCGCCTTGAGAGCGTTTACTACAACACAGCTCGCCGTAAAAAATTCGTTTAGGGAGCCTGTGATCTGGCATACGAGTTAAGTGACCAGCCCAGCGAATCTGATTCTTCATTAGTAGAGTGTGGATACTGAGCATGGACGCTCTTTCTAGAATTTCTGTGTTAGGGATCTTGTCTTGCCATTTAATTTTCAAAAGCTTCCTAAGGCAGACTGTGTAAAAGTGGTTTAATTTCCTAGCATGTCGCTTATAAAAAGTCCATGTTTCACAAGCATATACCAGTATGGATGATACAACTGATTTATAGACTTTCAGCTTTGTTTGCAAGCTTATTCCATTTCTGTCCCATACATTCTTGTACAGACTGCCAAAGGCCGCGCTGGCTTTTGAGATTCTTGCATTCACTTCGTCATCAATTGTGGCAGCTTGTGACACAGTGCTGCCAAGATAGGTGAATTTGTCCACAACACTTAGTCTATGATCATTCACTTTGATATTCGGCACAGTGTGATTATTCCCTGGAGCTGGCTGGTACATAACTACAGTCTTCTCCAAATTGACATTGAGCCCAAAGTTGGCACAGGCATGTGAGAAAGCTGAAACATTGTGTTGCATGTCTGCCTCTGAGTTGGCATATAGATGGCAATCATCAGCAAACAGGAGCTTTCTGACGGTGTCGCTGTTAATTTTGGTTTTAGCTTTCAGCCTTCTGAGATTGAATAACTTTCCATCCATGCGGTAGTTGATGTCTATTCCAATGTCATTGTTCTCGAAGGCATTGTCAGCATAGCTGAAAACATGAGGTTGAACAGTGTTGGTGCCAGGACACATCCTTGCTTCACTCCATTGGTGACAGGAAAGGGCTCAAAAGTCTTGTCAACCATTTACTAACCATACATAGTTTTAAGTCAAGCATACTAACCATTTTTTTTAAAATGTCGCATATCCCTTACAGGACGCAGCAGTCAACACCAGCACTCTTCCAACAGACCTGAACAGTGTTGCCATTTTAGTGCTTTTCGCACTAAATTTAGTGGTTTTTCAAGTAAGTTAGTGCGGAAATTTTGCTTTTAGCACGGCCGCGCGAATTTGGTGCTTCACAAAATTTTGTGTGTGCTTTTTGGTGCTTTTTTGGGGTGGGTAAAAATTACTTTAAAAATCATTTTGGGAACACTAAAAAGCCGAATTTGAACTGAAGCGAGGGAGTAAAACAGTCTTAGTACGTTACCGCGCAATATTCAACTAATTTAACTCCCTTTAATACCTTTCATTTAAGCTTATTTGTGTTTCACCATGAGCAAGAAATATTGTTAACATTTCAGAGAACAGTGGCTCAGTGACATGAGATTTCAAAAATGGTTGTTAAAAGTAGAAGGGGATAAAACTAAGTGTTTTTGTAAAATATTGCAAATGTTCAATTGCAGCCAGGTTAAATGATATTGAGAGGCACAAGAATACAACGAAACATCAGAAAGCCGAACAACCATTCACTACACAAAGGCAAACAACAATTGCATTTGACAAACTGGAAGATGATGTCAAAGAAACAGAAGGATGCATGTCTTTGTTCATAGCTGGCCATTGTTCGCTTCGCGTTGTTGACCATTTAAGTGAATTCTGCAAGGTACACTTTGGTGACAGCAAAGGTTGCAAGAACTTTAAGCTTAGGAGAACTAAGTGCAGAGCAGTTATTTCAAATGTACTTGCACGATATTTCACAACAGACTTGACAGCTGATATTGGCAAAAGTAAATACAGCTTATTGATTGATGAGAGCAATGACATTTCTGAAACTAAGCTACTTGGAGTAGCTATTAGGTACTATTCAGAGACAAGAAAGCAGTTTGTGGTTACTTACTTAGATTTAGTTGAACTGAGTGACTGCAATGCACAGGCAATATGCAATGCGTTAAAAGATTGTTTAAACAAGAATGGACTTGAGTTGCAAAGACTAGTTGCACTCGGCACTGACAATGCGTCTGTCATGACAGGTGTAAACAATGGAGTATATACAAAATTAAAATCCGAAGTTCCTCATCTGGTACTAATTAGGTGTGTATGTCATTCCCTTCAGCTGGCAGTGTCACAGGCTGCAGCTGCTTGTCTGCCCAGGAACATAGAGTTCATGATTAGAGAAACATATAACTGGTTTTCTCACTCAAGTCTTCGTCAAGCAAAGTACAGGGAGCTTTTTGCTTCAATAAATGATGGACAACATCCGCTGAAGATTGTTCAATTAAGCCAGACACGATGGATGTCCATTCAATCTGCCATTGTCAGAATATTGCAGCAGTGGGTCGAGCTCAGAACTCATTTTGATATAGCAAGACTCAACGAGCGCTGTTATACAGCAGAACTTCTACATTCTATGTTTAGCGACATGAAAAACTATGTGTATCTCATATTTCTCAAGCATATTCTCGGAGAAGTTCAAAGTGTGAATAAGAAATTCGAAGCAGATATACAGGATCCAACAAAACTACTCATCGATCTTGTCCAGCTCACTTGATTCTATCAGTTCAAAGATTGCTTTTCCTGGGAACAAAATAACAGAAAGTGATGCTATTCAAGATTATTTAGATCCTAATCCCAATCTAGGTTATGAGTTTGAGAAAGAAATAGCAGACTACAAGTTTCCCGATGAGAAAGAAATTCGTGGAAGGTGCATCCAGTTTTTAATAGAGCTGTTGACACAGCTGCGTTTACGTACACCCGATAACGTTCGAGTGTTGCAGTCCATGTCATGTCTTAGTGGAAGTGAATGTCTACAGCCAATGAAGCCCTGTATATTGGATCTTGCTAAAATGTTTGTAGAAGATGCAGCTACTCTCACCCGCATCGATTTCCAGTGGAGAAAACTTCATCATATGCAGTGGACACAGACCTCTGACACACTTGGACTGTGCACAGAAATAGCCTCATACAGGGATGCCACCGGTGAAAATCCTTTCCAAGATCTTACAGATTTAGCTTTAACTGTGCTTATTTTACCTCATTCTAATGCGGACGTGGAGCGTATTTTCAGTCAGATGGGAGTTATAAAATCAAAATTGCGGAACAGACTGAGCATCAAGAGTTTGACAGCTGTTTTGACTATTAGATATGGAATGAAAAGATATGGCAAATGCTGTCATGATTATAAACTACCTAAGAATATTCTGTGAAAAATTGGATCACAGGAGGCATATACACGTTTCTTTCAATTATCATCCTCATCCTCATCATCGCAGGAGCAAACACAGCAGGAAATAGCTACAGAAACTGAAGAGGAGTTGTATGACTGGGATTTGGCAGATCTGGAAATAATTTCATTCTAATATTCAGTGATAATAATAAATTATAATGTGCTACTTTATAACATTTTGAATGAATACCACCAGTGCTTGTTATAGTGATTTCCCAAAAAAATAGTATTGCAATTTGGTGCTTTTTTGGCTCGAAAGTAGTTCTGATTGGGATTTGGCGGATCTGGAATAAACTTCATTGTAATATTAAGTGATTATAATAAATTATACTGTGCTACCTTGTTACATTTGTAATAAAAATAGTTGGTGCTTTTTTTTGGTGCTTCCTAAAAATATTTGGTGCTTTTTAGTGTTTTTTTGGGTCGATTTTGGTGCTTTTTCATCAAAGGGAGATGGCAACACTGGGCCTGAATAGCTTCTGTGGTTATTCCATCTGCACCCAGTGATTTGTTTTTAGGACTGTACTGTACAACTGCTTTGACTTCTGCAGGGATGAAGTTTGGTTCTTGTTGTCCATGGCTTTTAGGCACAAAAGTGAGGTTTTCTATGTTATTATGTGTGAGGTTAAGTAGTTCTTTAAAGTATTCTGCCCATCTTGCAAGTCTTTGTTGTGGATTAAATAATGGTATACCTCTTTTGCTGTTTATGAGGGTGGTTGGGTTGTAACATGCATCTCTGTTTCTCATTTTATTGACATGTTTATAACATTCTCTTTGGTAATATTTGCTAAGAGTCGCCATCTGTTCACCATATATTCTCCAGGATTCATCTTTAGATGCTCTAACTGTTCATTTGGCATTTTGTCATGCTATTCTGTATTCTTGTTTCCACCTTGTCGTGATGGGGGAGCTTGAGCTTCTCAATGACCCTGAGAGCTATGCCGGCGGTAGCGTAGCTACCAGCAAGGCCTCCCAAGCTGGACAGGTCAAAGGATAGAGAACAGACAAAGAGAAATATTATGGTCCTCCAGGTTGGGGGTTGAAGCGTGGGGTTAACATCCCCACCTTTGTAAAAACTATTCTGTTACGAAACAGATACATAAGCCTCGAATTCAGACTGACTTATTTGGACAACAACCTCGGAACGTTAAAGGACTCTTGAGATTTGGAACATGGAATGTACGGACACTATATCGAGCTGGAGCGGCTGAAGAACTAACCCGGGAACTGGTTGAATATCAAATGGATATAACAGCAACTCAAGAAATAAGGTGGCCAGGAAAGGGTACTTTAGAGCAAAATGGAATGATTATAATATATGGAGGAAACATCCAAAATAAACATGAATTAGGAACAGGTTTTGTCATCAAAAAAGAGTTATGGGGGAACGTTCTAAACTTTAAAGCTGTTAATGACAGAATTAGTAAATTATGAATAAAAGGTAAATGGAAAAATATAACGATGATTAATGTACATGCACCTACTGAAGAGAAAGAAGATGACGTTAAAGAAGACTTTTATAATGATTTGGAAGATGTCATAGAAGAAACCTCCAAACAGGACATCCTGATTGTGCTGGGAGACTTCAATGCAAAAATAGGTAGAGAGCAAACTCATAAAAAAAGTGGCCGGTATGGAAAGCCTACATACAACTTCAAATGATAATGGATGGAGAGTCATCAACCTGGCAGAAGCCAAAGGACTGCAGATTAGCAGTACCAGACTACAAAGAAAGGATATACACAAACAAACTTGGAAATCATGTGACAAGAGAACCTATAATCAAATAGATCACATTTTAATTAACAACAGAAATGCATCAAACATACAACAAGTTAGAAGTTATAGAGGAGCTGAGTGCCACAGCGACCACTTCCTCGTTGGAGCAAAATTTAAAATAAAACTTAAGAGAGCTTTCTATACTAAATTACAAAGATTACACCCAACATATAACAGAGAAAAACTACAAGAAATTACAGTCAAAGAGAAATTTACAGATGAAATAAAATGTAAACTTGAAACTCTGCAAAACCCTTTGGAGGAAAGCGTTGACCAAACTTGGTTGAACATCAAGAATACAATTCAATCTACCGCAGAAGAATGTCTCGGTGTGTTAACCACGCATAGAAAGAACAGATGGTTCAATCAAAAATGTGAAGAAGCAGTCATTAAGAAAAAGAATGCCAGACATTTATGGTTAAATGACATCAACAACATCCAAAAGGAAGAGCAATATAGAAATGAATGTAAAGAGGCTACAAAAATAGTTCGACAGCAGAAGCGAGAATATATGAGTAATATAATCAAAGATATGGAAACTAATCACCAGAAAAACGAATCCAGAAAGTTTTTTAAAGAACTGAAGTCAATGAAACGAGGGCACCAACACAACACATATGGTTTAAAAGACAAAAATGGGAATATGATAAATACCAATGAGGAAATGTGCAACACATGGAAAGAATATTTTGTTGAATTACTAAATTGTGAAGCTCCAAGTAACACTTTCCTACAGGAAGAGGTTCTAACGTGTGAACCACAAATTGAAGAACCTGCATTTGAAGAAATCCTATATGTAATCACACGACTTAAAAACAATAAGGCAACTAGGGCTGATGGAATTGCTGCTGAATTTATAAAGGCAAGTGGCCATGCATTGCTGCGCTGGTAACTTGCAGGGGTATGTGAGCCGGTCATTCGGAAAGCAATGGCAACTACTGAACATAAAACTTGCCTAGTATATCAACAGCAGCTGAAGAGTGCTGGTGTTGACTGCTGCGTCCTGTAAGGGATATGCGACATTGTAAAAAAAAAAAATGGTTAGTATACTTGACTTAAAACTATGTATGGTTAGTATTTTTTAAATTTTTAATGTTTTTTTTTTCACATATCCTTTACAGGGCATTGCAGTCAACACCAGCATTTTTCAGCTGCTGTTGATGTCTTGGCAAGTTTTACATTCAGTAGTTTGCCATCGCTTTCTGAAAGACCGGCTCACATACCTTTGTAAGTAACAAACGCGACGTGATATGCTGCCGAATCTCGCGCAGCTGTGTTTCGTACGACAGTATACAGGATTACGAATAATGTCCTTAATTCCTACGCCAGGGAGACCGGCATAGTTAGTATATTGGGTTTAAAATTAAGTATGGTTAGTACACTGGGCTTAATGCTAACTATGGTTAGCATATGGGTGTAAAACTAACTATGGTTAGTACACTGGGTTGAAAACTAAGACAATTTCTGATCCCATATGTGTCAGTGAAAGTGTCCCAGATATAGGTGCTAGTTAGCTCTGTTGGAGGACAGTGAGCTACAAGATCATGTTCAGAGTGAGCTGATTTAGACGGCAAGTAAAACAGAATTATCAACACTTTGAAAACAAGACAACTGTCATATTTTCATGACAATTTTGTAGATCAAGTAAGTGATGTCTCCACAATGTCAATTGGCTGCACTGGATCTCCAACACTGTCGCTTGCTCTGGTGGTGCACTTGGGTAAACTCCTGATAGTCTATGTCATGTTGTCGTCCCCCAATATGGTTTTCATCCTTTCAGTGTGGTTTTGATGAGTCATGTATTTTAATATATTCGAAATATGTGATTTGTTTATTGTTTATTTCTTCAATCAACTTTATTTTCATTCCCAGCTTCTCCAGGACATCTACATTTCCAAGAACAGAGACCTATTATTCGATATATTCACATTTGTAGTCTGTATTCCAATTCTGAATTGTTTGTTTCATTATCAATATAGTAGAGTTGTAGATAGTACAGAACTAATAAAACTTTGCTGGATAAAAGATGCTATAGGACAGATAGGTCTACAAGTCAACCATATATCTAACTATAGATGGACAATATTTACACAGATTCTGGAAAATTTATGTCATAAACAAATGTACATGAGCATGAACTTGTCTCTGCTTTGTGATTCTTAAAGGCATGAGAAGAATTATGTACAATGAAATAAACAACATGCAAGTTACTTAAACCATAACAAATACAATGAAACCTCTAATCAAATACCTATAATCTTTCTGAAACTCTCTGATCTGGTATCTCCATGAGTACCAAAATTCAGGAAAGCCATGCACAAACAGCATAAGTGGTTTGTCTTCAGGTCCACTTGCAACGTAGTGGATGGTGATATCCTGTAAGTAGGTACACACATTTCTTTGTATTTATAGTTTATCCAGTGTTACAATTTGGTTGGCAAACATAACTAACATTTTAACTCATTTTTTTTTTGAAAAACAAAAGATCCCCTTTAACACACCTGAGGCACACTGGGAATATGGCACTAGACCCATATTTATAGTACACCAAATGACACTTAGTGGGTGATGGTCAGTATCACGGCAAGTGTCTTCACTTCTCACAACATTTCCTGGTACCCATTTTATACTGGGTCGACTTGTGAGCCCAGGTCAAGTTTAAACATTTCAAAATGAAAGCGGATCAAACTCAAGAACACTGGTGTGTCAGGCAAGAGTCTAGCTGCAATGTTACAACGGCTACCATTTGCCTTTGAGGTCTATATAATTCTTTGTTAAAAGTACTTTATTAATAGAACTGACCTCATACTTTTTTAGGTTCTCAGTCTCTGACAGCAGATTTCACAGAGTATTATATCATCTTGAGGAGTTAGTCATGTAGTGCTGTTACAGTTATTAGTCGTGTAATGCCGGCAAGTGTTCTACTCTTACATAATATTAATCACCCTTCAAAGTGCCTTTCAATATCTTCTTCTTCATGTCCCTCCAGATTCTCGGCCAGCTGATATTTTGATGGAGTTGATGTTGCTTATACTATTATTTGTTACCCAGCTATTTAAACTTTCCACAAACATCTCTCTATGTCTTTCCCTGTTTTTTTTTCTAGGCTAATTTCTCTATTCCATGTCTTCTGTTATGTCCCATACATTTCATTTGTCTTTTCCTTACAGTTTTGATGAGTGATCTAGTAACACCTGCAGCTGTCAATACCTCAGTGTTTGTTTCAATATCAGCAATGCTTTTTCATTGCCACTAACTTCTGCTGACAAGGAAAGCACATACCTTCTCATGTTCCTGAAGCTTAGGGATTTTGCTAACCTACCTCCTTGCCAACTATTTGTAACCTTCCACACCATGGATAGAATCAGATACAATAAACTGTCCATTATATGTAGACTCAGAAAGTCATCTCAGGTGTGCAATGAACACCTCTATTCCATTATCATTTTCAAATTATTCTCATATATACACATGCCTTTGCTCTTCTGTGATCCTGTATTTAACCATTAGACTTTTGTGCCCATAAGACATTTTGTAAGAAGTGTTAACTTGTTAAAGGCACATCAGTAATGGATATAAATGCCAAATCAACATCTCCAAGATGGGATACAATCTACCTCTACAATCCTGATTCAGCATCTCAAGACTCGTGTATGATAATGCAATACACTGCTAATTTCAACAGGAATCTCCTGCTCCTTCAAATCATCACCAGCACCAGCAGGCAGAATGTCATTCTAATCACAACCCACCAAAACGATACTTGATCCTTTGCCAGTTCCCTTGTGCCATGCAATTTTATGCCCAGAGTGTCTTTAATGTCCTGTATCCACCATCATGTTGGTTGGCCCCTATCTTGTTTTTCCAAGAGCATGCCTTTCGTGACTGTTATTCTGAAACTACTGTGGCGTTTGATGTGGCCAAAGTATTTGAGTATCTTAGACATGATATTGTTTATCAGCCAGTTTTCTGTGATGTTCATCTCTTGCAGAATAGTAGGGGCACTGGTATGAGACTAAACTTTGACCAATCATGGAGCTTCCCACTAGCTTTCAGAAGTCGATCAACATGTGTCCAAGTCAACAATTTTCCCCATATAGTCCACTTGTTTGTAACTTCAATGTTAAGGTAAACTGCTATTGTGTTCTATCTTTCTTTCACCATCACCATCATCAGCAGATACCTGAACAATTGGATTTGTGCAGTCATACTTGTTCACAACTCTCATTCTCAAGCAGAATTATTATTTCGTGTGCTCATATCTTTCTATGTCATGATGAAAGGCTGTCAAAAATATCCTCTCACTACCTTCCTCTATGTCACCTTCCATTAATCTTACCAATTGATACAACATGTTCCAGATTTTCTCTTCTCGTAATATGGTCAACAAATGTTGACTGTCTCATTCTGATGTTTTGTGTGTTTTGGCGTGCTATCAAAGTTGATTGTGAACTGAGCTGGTAATGTCATGAACATGGTCAGAAACTGGTTTAACACCTGGGCTCATTGCTTGCCAAAGTGAGAGAAAGACTGGCCACCTCTTCCTCCTTGCTCTCAGGCCTACAAAATGTGATGGCACTATCATATCACAGACCCATAGCAAGAAACTGCCTAGGGGCAATTTATAATTTTTTTTATTGTTTGGGGTGTGGCGGGTAGGAGTATTCCCTATCAAAGGCGAGGTAAGGTGCCTTCTTCCCTCCGCTAGCCTACAGGACACCTTTGGGCAAGGTGGAGTATCCCGTTTAGCCCCCCCCCCCCCCAATCAGGGATATGTGAAGCCATGTTTGCAGGTGATGGATGAAGCTGAAGAGCAGCCAAAAGATAGTTGTAGGTTATGGTCTCCAGCTTCATGACGGTAGGCAGAGGATATCTTTTTAGGGAGACAATGGCTACGGTCATCGACCAGTATTGTCACTGCTAGGAAGGAAAGCAATGACAAACTACCTTCTTTATAGATGCCAAGAATATCATGTACTGCAATCTCATCGATAATCAGAGAAATGGCGTAAATGGGTGTTACATAAGAGCAGCCTCGCCGGTAGGGGTAGTCATGTGCACCAGTTGACTCCAGACTGTCAGCAGGCGACTGAGTACAAAAGAATATCAAGATTGAAAGTAGGAACTTGGAATGTAAGAACTATGAATGGGGATGAAAAATTTGATAACATTAAGAATTAAATGAGAAGACTAAATATTAACCTGTTAGGTATATGTGAAACCAGATGGATAGGAATGGGCATTACAACATCTGAGGAATATAGCATAATCTATTCTGGTGGAGAGAAACAACAGCGAAGAGTAGTAATTGTAATGGATACAGACAGAGCAAAATTGATCAAAGGATATTGGATCTGTATCAAACAGATTGCTACTGGTGAAGTTGAGTGGAAGACCTTTTGATGTCAACGTCATACAAGTTTATGCACCAACAGCAGACAGTAGTGATGACAGCACTGATGAATTTTATAATGATTTAGAGAATGCCTACAAGAAATGCAAGAATTCTGAAGTAAATATCATAATGGGTGACTTGAATGCCAAAGTTGGAAATCAACAGGACGGATGTATAGTAGGCAAGTATGGACTAGGGGAACAGAATGAAAGAAGTTGCAGACTTGTACAGTGGGCAAAAGAGCATGATGTAATTATTGGAAACACCTGGTATCAACATCACCCAAGCAGATTATGGATATGAAGGAGTCCTAATTATAAGATCAGAAATCAGACTGATTACATTCTCATCAATAGAAGATTTTGAAATGCCTTAAAAGTCGCAAAAACTATACCAAGCGTAGACTACTACAGCGACCATAGATTAATCTTAAACAATATACATATAAAATTAAAGAAAGTCAAATGACTGACTGGCACCTTGACGTCTTGACAGATGATAGTTTGTAAAATGGGGTTATCTCTCCATAACACAAAGCCTGGGCTGAATTCAGAGACCATGTGTTGCCCATGCAGCATGATCCCTCTCTCGGCCTGTCTAGCTTACTCCAGAGGAAAGGTGACACTAATATGTCTGGAACAAGACAAGCTGCAGAAGCTGCCAGATCAGCAAAGCAATGCTCTAACTGTTCGCCTGTCAGAGCTTCGATCCTAGACCAGTTACCAACCCAGGCTTAGAGCCTGGTCTGACCTGCCATGACATTTAGTCTTTAGGTTGCATTTCCTCACATCAGGATAAGGCTTGTACCCTCCCAATTGCGCTCTTCCTCCCGAAGCCATTGGCACAATGTGGGGTGTCAGGTTTGGCAAGAACCGCCCAACATTTGGCGCTAACAGAAGCAGGTAGTACCGTCTACTGTCAAACGGTAGCTCAGTCATATCTGACTAAGACCTGACAGAAGAAAGTAAAATATACACCAAGAAAAACAAAATTTGATCTACAGGCACTGAAGAGTGTGGAGATAAAAGATAAATTCAACGTAGAGGTAAAGAACAGATTTGATGCATTGTCCGATATGGAAATATTATTTCAAGATGTCTGCGACCAATGGGAAATATTAAATAATTCAGTCAACCAAGCTGCAGAAACAACCATCCAAAAATTAAAGATAATGGGACGCAAGAAATGGATGATGGAAGACATCTTAAAACTCAAGGAAATAAGAAGAAATAACAAAAATAATAAGGAAAAATATGAAGAGATTCACAGGAAAATTAGGAAGCTATGCAAAGAGACAAAAGAAGCATGGCTTGAGGAAAATTGCAAGGAAATTGAAAACCAACATAACACCCGGAATACCAAAATAATACACAAAAGAATTAATGACATTACTAACAAAAGAACACACACACACATATCAACGGGTTCCCTAAAAACCAAAGATGGCAAAATTGTAATAGAAAAAGATCAGATTTTACATGCGTGGTCAGATTATGTAAAAGACCTTTATGATGACACAAGAGAAGAACAGTATGATCACTGGAATAATAAAGAAGGACCATCAATTTTGAAGATGGAAGTTCAGAATACTCTTAACCATATGAAAACTGGCAAGACCCCAGGTACAGATAACATCACAACTGAAATGATCAATGCCTTAGAAGGATATGGAATAGACTAAGTCACCAGACTGCTGAACGCAATATATGATACTGGAGATATACCTCCTGAATTATGTAATTCTATATTTATTACAATCCCGAAGAAATCAGGAGCCTTGTAATGTAATCAACATTGAATAATTAGTATAATGAGCCACATCACGAAGATTCTGCTGTGAATTATCATGCAAAGAGTTAGGAAGAAAATACAACCCCAAATAGGAGAAGAACAATGTGGGTTTGTAGAAGGCAAGGGCACAGTAAATCTGTGTATATACTGAGAACAGTAATTGAACGGTAATAGAAGTAAACAAAGATCTATATCTTTGTTTATTGACTATACAAAGGCTTTCAATAAAGTGAGACATGTCGACATGATAAGGATGCTTGAAGATCTACAAATTGATGGAAAAGACCTTAGACTTGTAAAAAACGCATATTGGAAACAACAAGCTGCCATCAGAATTGATAATGAGGTAGGTCAATATCAGCCTGTTAAAAGATGTGTGAGACAGGGATGTGTAATGTCTCCAGATCTTTTTTCTATGTACAGTAACAATATTTTCAGAAATATAGAAGATATGGAAGGAATCAACATTGGGGGACGATACATCAATAACATTAGATATGCAGATGATACAGTCTTGATTGCAGACAATGAACAGAACCTGCAACATTTAGTAGATACGGTTGTTGCACACAGTGAACAACTAGGGTCAGAATTGAACAATAGTAAGAAGACACAGATTATGGTCGTCACTTGGAAGAAGGAAATTCCACAATGTGATATACAAGTAAATGGGCATATTCTTAAACAAGTGAATCTGTACAGTTATCTCGGAACAGTCATAACATCTGATGGGAGATGCTTTGAAGAGATTAGAAGAAGAATTGCCATTGCAAAGGTAGCCTTTTGGAAGATGAAAAACATACTGACCAATAAAAAGATATCAATTGAAACGAGAAAAGAGTGCTGAAGTGCTACACAGAACCTGTACTTTTGTATGGATGTAAAGCGTGGACAATGAGCAGACAAGCTGAAAAACATCTGATGGCTGTGGAAATGTGGTTTCTGAGGAAAATGGAAAGAATACCATGGACAGACAGAAAAACCAATGAACAAGTTCTTCAAGAAACTGATTAGAGACATAGGACATAGACAGTCAAAATTTTTTGGGCATGTTATGAGAATAAATGACTTGGAGAACTTGGTGACAATTGGTAAGATAGAGGGGAAGACTGAAAAGTAAATACCAGGATGGCTTGGCCAAGTGGCATGGTCGAGACAGGAACACTGAGCTTATTCACGACTCTGGTGATTGAGTGAGATGGCAAAACATGACCACCCATGCTTATCAGCATGGCACATGATGGATGGATTATTGTTTTGTGTTATAGCCTCTTTCAGAACATTTAAATGAGTCATCTTTGCTGCTCATGGTATTTTCAGCATTCTTCTGTAAAACCACATTTCTGTGGCCTCAAGGAATTTTTTTCCATGCTTACTAACTTTCCAGTGTTCACAGACATGTGTTAGAATCAGTTCAATAAACATGTAAGAATTCTTTTTTTTAAACTTGTAATGATGAGGACTTATTACATAGGTTATTCTTTATTTTATGAAGAACAGTTTTTGCTTGCCCTATCCTTTTTTTAAAATTTCTGTAGCACACCTTCCTTTTGATATTATCCATGTACCCAAACATTTGAATTTCTGTTTCTTCTTCTGCTGCGTTCATCCGGAGTTTTTTTTTTCCGGACGTGATTGCGTTGTGCCTGTTTACAGCAGAGCTGCAGTTCTTGCGCCGTTAGGTTGACACATCCAACTTCTACGGGCATTTGTTGACCGGGTTAACTTTCCCGGTGAATTTCTATTTACTTGCCCCAAATTAATATCAGTGATTTTAAATGTCATATTAATCAGGTACTGTCTCCACAATAAAGGTTGGCTGCAATGGATCTCCAACACTGTCTGTTTCTTGCCTTGACTGTACATTCTGTAAGACTGATGTTTGTCAATCTCTTGATGTTATCTTCCCACTTGTATCATTGTCTACCTCTTGCTCGCTTGCCCGAACTTTAGGTTGAATGTTTTGTGTGTGAGTTAGGTACACTTTGAAGATTAGGAGGAAGATGTCAGAACATGCTTGTGTGTATGTGTGCAGGCACATGTGTGTGTAACATTAGGCCAAAATAGTCAAACAATACACTGAGGTACCTCAGCATCTTTGGACAATAAACTATGTATGTATGAATGAATGAATGAATGAATGAATGAATGAATGAATGAATGAATTAAATGCAGCACCGTGTGTTCCAAGGTACTGTAACTGAAATACCATTTTTTAAAAATAATTTTGTATTACTAGAGTAAAGCAACACTGTCCTAGTTTATATGTAATATACAGAAATGAGGACCATTGAAATGTATAAGAAATAAATTAACAATTATAGATCAGTACAATTTCTTAAATTTAAAAACCGATTTGTAACACACATTCACATGAAATAAAATACATCATGCTGTGTCCATTCAGCTGTGCGTTACTGAGGCACAAGGGATGTACAGAATAGTGACACTGTAACCGACCATGCATATGGAGGTGGAGGGTTGGTGTGAGGCTGCTATCTCAGTCTGTAGACAACTGTATCTGCAAAATCCAACCGTTCATGAACAAGTCTACACAGGACTGGCCGTGAGTTGATTGTGGGCCTATGCTTCTTTGGGAGATGTAAGGCAGGAGAAGGAGAAACATAAGAAGAAATGGAAGAGGAAGAAGAAGTGGAAGAGGAAGAATAAGGGGAAGAGGAAGAAGAAGCAGAAGAAGATGGAAGAGGAGAACGAGAGGGAAAAAAAAGGAAGACAATGTAGAAGAATTTATGTATCATATTTCTTATCAATTTAAGTTAGACAACTGTAAATGTGCTCACCTCTAGGTGAAGATAATTGTGTGTTCCCAGTGTAGGGTCATCAAGACAGGATGGGCGAGGTAAAGTTTTCACCCGGAAAGCCTTAAAAATTCCAGATTTGATTCCTTCTCGCAGAAGTTCATAAATAATCTGAATCCCATAATAAAGAGCCATAAACCATAATACAGCCTTTTGAACTAGAGCCTGTAACATGTTGTCAGTTCTTGTCAGCTGTTTCAGTCAGTCAGATCTTAGGAGAAATCAATACAAAGGTAATTAAATTCATACAGATGTAATCACTGCTTTTGATCACACACAACAAATGGAATATAAACAACAAGTGTTTGGCTATTACCTCATATAATTTACAAGCATCAGTTTTAAACATTGCAGAACATTGCACCAGCATAAAAATATCATGAAGTGACTGCAATAAGAATACATTACAAGAGGCAAAATGGGAAACTAACAGGTGCATTTTTCAGTAGGATTTAAAGAGAACTGTTTTAATGGCCATCTTACTTCATAACAGAAAGAGAGCATACATTGCTATTTGGCTGATACTCCGTTACAATACTCTTTTCTTAACACTAAACCAACTAAACTTGTACAACTAAAAGAGTACATTCATGAAGCAACCACTAGCTAAATGTGTGCTTTCTCTATAATGCAAGATTGTGTTCATGCATCTATTGATTTCAGCTGTCATGTGAACATAACAATATTATTGCTTGGTTTGATTATTGAAAGAAAGACAGACTGCAAGTTGCTGAACTTGGTTATGTATACTTTTAACATGATGAATCAGTCTCCTTGGGTATTACAAGGTCTATTAAAAAATCAAACCATGGTTTGGGAGAGAGAAATGAAAGAGGATACAGACTTGTAGAATGGGCAAAAGAACAAGAAATGGTTGTACGAAACACCTGGTTTAAACAGCATCCTAGAAGATTATGGACATGGAGGAGTCCTGACAGCAGGATTAACAACCAGATAGATTACATCCTGAATAACAGAAGGTTTTGAAATGCGTTAACAGTCATAAAAACAGTTCCAAATGCAGACTGTTACAGTGATCACAGATTAATTACAGGCACATTGAGGGTAAAGATAAAGAAAGTCAAGTATATAGCAGGAAACCCTAAATATGACTTGTGCAAATTGAAAACTGACAAAGAAATACAAGATAATTTTAACATAGAAGTAAAGAACAAATTTGATTTATTGTCTGATCTAGAGATCCTATTTCAAGATGTAGATGATCAATGGGAAATGCTGAAGAATTCAATCAGTTGTGCAGGAGAAAAAACTATTCCAAAATTAAAGAAAGTGGGCCGTAAGACATGGATGACTGAAGAAATTTTACAACTAATGGAAACAAGAAGACAGAACAAAACTAATCCTGCCAAATATGAAGACATTCACAGAAAAGTCAGAACCTTATTTAGGGAGGCAAAAGAAACATGGCTTGAGAAAAATTGCAGAGAAATTGAAAAACACAACAGTAAAAATGCGAAACTAATGCACAAAAGAATCCAGGAGCTTACTAATCAAAGAACACGTATATCAGCAGGCTGCCTAAAGACAAAAGATGGAAGAGTCATAATAGAAAAAGATCAGATCTTACATGTATGGTCAGATTACGTGAAAAACCTTTATGACGACAACAGAGACGAACACTACGATGTTGAAAATAATAATGAAGGACCAGCAATTTTGAAGATGGAGGTTCAGAATGCTCTTAACCATATGAAATCTGGCAAGACCCCCTGTTCAGACAGCGTCACAACAGAAATGATTAATGCTTTAGAAGAATATGGAATAGATAAAGTTACCAGTCTGCTTAATACAATATATGAAACTGGAAATATACCTCATGAATTATGTAATTCTGTATTTATTGCAATACCAAAGAAATCAGGAGTCTTGGAATGTGATCAACATCGAACAATTAGTATAATGAGTCACATCATGAAGATTTTGCTAAGAATTATCATGCAAACAATTAGGAGGAAAATACAACCTGAAATAGGAGAAGAACAATGTGGGTTTGTAGAAGGAAAGGGTACAGTAAATGCTGTGTATTTACTGAGAACCGTAATCGAACGATCTATAGAAGTAAACAAAGATCTACACCTTTGCTTTATTGACTACACAAAAGCTTTCGATAAAGTGAGACATGTCGACATGATAAGGATGCTTGAAGATCTACAAATTGATGGAAAAGACCTTAGACTTGTAAAAAACATATATTGGAAATAACAAGCTGCCATAAGAGTTGATAATGAAGTAGGCCAATATCAGCCTATTAAGAGAGGTGTGAGACAGGGATGTGTAATGTCTCCAGATCTGTTTTCCCTATACAGTGAAAGTATTTTCAGAAATATTGAAGATATGGAAGGAATCAACATTGGGGGACGATGCATAAATAACATAAGATATGCAGATGATACAGTCTTGATTGCAGACAATTAGCAGACAGTTAGAATTAAATTGTAAAAAGACACAGATTATGGTCGTCACTAGGAAGAACGAAATACCACAATGTAATATACAAGTAAATGGGAATATTCTTCAACAAGTGAATAGGTACAATTATCTCGGAACAGTCATAACATCTGATGGAAGATGCCTTGAAGAGATTAGAACAAGAATCGCCATGGCAAAAGTAGCCTTTAGCAAGATGAAAAACATACTGACCAATAAAAAGATGTCAATTGAAACGAGAAAAAGAGTGTTGAGGTGCTACATAGAACCTGTACTTTTATATGGATGTGAAGCTTGGACAATGAGCAGTCAAGCTGAAAAACATCTGATGGCTGTGGAAATGTGGTTTCTGAGGAAAATGCAAAGAATACCATGGACAGACAGAAAGACCAATGAACAAGTCCTTCAAGAGAACAAATGAAGATCGTAAACTGATTAGAGACATTAGACACAGACAGTCAAAATTTTTTGGGCATGTTATGAGAAGAAATGAATTGGAGAACTTGGTGACAACTGGCAAGATCGAGGGGAACAGATCAAGGGGAAGACCTAGAAGCAAATACCTGGATGGCTTGGCCTTGTAGCATGGTCGAGACAGAAACACTGAGCTGATCTACGACTCTGGTGATCGAGTGAGATGGCAAAACATGACCGCCCACACTTACCGGCATGGCACATGATGGATGGATTAAAAAAGTATCACACCTTTGGCTGGGAAAATACAATTACTCACCTGAGGGTATGAAACTCTACCCCCTTTCAAAATACTCTCCTTGAAACTGTATACACTTCTCCAGCTTTTCCACCATTGCTAGAGGCATTTAAAGAAGATGTCTTTGGAATGGAGTACAGAGTGGCTGTCCATATGGCAAACCATGTTAATACAAGTAACGATTGCATTAATTAACTGATGATAAAATATATAAGTGAAGAAGGGAATACAATGTGGGATCATAATCTCAAAAGAAGACATGATTACAAACTTAATGTTCCAACAAGACCTTGTCAGGTAACAGATGCATAAGGAAATTGTTACGTGTACAACTAGAGGATGCCTATTCCTATTATACTGCACAGGAAGAAATCTGAATATTGTGCCATAAGCAAAACAATATAGCACACAGATTGAAGTGCAGAAAACATATAACACAAGGAAAACCATTCATGGAATGTGTCTCACAGCAACCTGAATACAAAAGTGGAAACCTTATTGTGGATTGATGGTTTCAACTTCAGAGACTAGGGTTAATCAATATACAAGTAGAATTAAAATCAGTATATAGGATAATTTTATGGGAAGTTCAATAATAAATTTCACGTGATGTAAATGAAAGGCTACAATTATCAATAATAATTTTAAAAAATAGAGATAATTTTATAGCATGATAAACATTCTACAACAGTAGGATATGCAGAATATTAAAATACATATCTTATAAAATGATACTAAATAGTCAATGTTTTATATAGTTAAGCATTCAGTTATTCGGTGTATATAATTTCACATATACATAGTTTTTCAACATATATTATTAATAATATGTATACATTGTATTATTAATAATTATTATATTAATATACAACAATGTATTTCGCGTCATTGGTACAGTTGTGAAAGCAAAGTAATTTTCTTTTCTACAAGGAGACTGTCTCTTTACAACAGACAATGAATTGAACTGACACAGTTAGTCTTACTAATTATTATTACTATCATTACTATACTAGTTGATTAATATTATTAATAATAGTAATAAATAGTAAGTTGAAGTTGGTAAGTTAACCTATGACCCTATCAGACTATCTATGTCAAGTAAGTATGTCGGCTGCTACACTTTTGCTGTAGACTGCAGCAAACAACCCTTTCAATGAGTTTTCTCTGATTATTATATAGTATGTTTACGTTAATTACTAGAATAGTTGTACTCAACAGCGCACAGGCATTTGTGGTATTACTTTAAAGTTTAAACAGTAAGAGTATGAAACTAGTAGTACAGTAGTAGTTAGTACTTTGCTCCCGACCAGTCATACCTAGGCCGTTCTGTAGCCCAGAACAGGAACCCGACATACTACATCAAGAGTACAGTACACCGCTTCAGGCAGGAAATAAGTGAGATTTGTCCCAGCTGAACTAATAAAAAAAGTGGACCACCTAACAAAGTCTATCTACACCATCCAAGCACGCAAGGACGTTGGGGCACAGATTTATGCTGAGCTCAACAGAGTGGCTTGCTTGGAACAGGAGACAAAGGAGAGACATGATCAGACAATTTCGACACCAGCTTTTGGACTAATTATTGAATGAAACACACAAACATGTAATGTGTGAAACTTTTGTAAAGCTACGTACTACTACTACTACATACATACGTCTGCATGCATGCACCCATACACGCACTACTGACTAAATATACATATATACATTCGGTGACATGTAAGTTCTATTTCAAGCAAAATCTTCTTATTGCATTACATTTTACAAGCAAAACAGCCTCTTATTAAAACAAGATTACCCAATCACGAACTGACCCGGCACACAAATAGTTAGTATTAGTACAATAGTCGTATGGCATAGTTCAAAGTTGCAACATAACAATGTACGACATTTATTACTATTCTGTTAATTGATTACTACAATATGTATGAAGCTTTAGCTTTAGATATCTACATGTATTGTGTTCATTTATACGAAATTCTGATCTTGCTGAAGTAACTTGTATAGATAGATAGTTGTACGGGTAGTTTTAGGCAAACACTATGTCATGATCACGCAGTGTGTGGCTGATCGCAGAATAAGCGCGGTTGAAAGAACTGAATCAGCGATTTCTCGTGAGATGGCCCGGTCTGACAAAACTACAAAACGGGACAACTCTCCCTAGCAACTGCAAGCCCTAAGTATGTACGACTAGCAAAGTGCCCAGGTAGCAATTAAATTCAGAACTATACACTACAGCTGGGGTCACCAAACTATGGCCCGCGGGCCGGATCCGGCCCGCGACGTCATTTCATCCGGCCCGCCGACGGTACTCGAACTTGCTTGATATGACGTATGGAACACGAGAGGTTGTGATACAATTTAAATGCAAATAGTATGTTTAGAATATAGTAGATCTTCACACGTGCGGAGACCTCCTGGCAGCCATGTGTCTTAAGTTTACTATTTTCAATTATAAATTAATGTATCTAGATTTTATTGTTTATTGTAATGTTTGCATATTTTGCGCCATCCCAAGTCCTTCCCTGGTTCGTGGTAGCGCCGCCTACGCTCTGACGTTACCATGGTGTCCATGGCAACACACACACACACACATGCACATCGTTCTCTTCCCCAGATGCGTCCGGCTGTCAACATAGGTCCGATGCTCGAGAAATATCTAATTATGTTGTTGTTGCCAGTCATCAATTTTATAGGTAATAAGGCTTTCTTTGTTTGACAGTGATAGGTAAGTGAACTACAAGTGTGAACAGAGGCAATAAAGTAGCAACGCAAGCGTGCGTGCGTCTTTGCGTCGTGATGCGTCGTCGTCGTCGTCATTCGCACTGCGAGCGCTAACAAGTCAAGTCGCCTTATTCTGCCAAGAAGCCTGATTCGCGGGAAAATGTCACGTTGAAAGTCCAACAACAAGAAACACGCGGTAGCCAAGATGTGCAGCGTGGGAGCCGACAACAAGAAGAAGAACGTGGAGAGCCTACCTGCTAGCTGCATCAAAGAGCCTGATACTACAGCTATTACTGAAGCTACCACGAGGGAGAAGATCGACAGCCCAACACAGACAATAATCAAGACAACAGAGAAGAAGGAGGAGAAAGACACCAGAGCCGGGAACACTGACTCAGAAACAGTCCGATGGGTTGTCAAGCGGATTCAAGTGGAGCTGACAGATGAAGAAATCCTGAAGCAGCTACGAGAAGAGAATCTTCACATCCGATTCTTGAAGGCGGAGCGGCTCCTCACCTACTCCTAGATACCTACAACCTTGGCAGTGGTGACATCGGAGGGCAGCAAAATGCCGACCACAGTATCAATCAACAAGAGAATGCAGCAACCAGAGAGATTCATCCCAAGAATCACTCAATGTTCCAGATGTCAGAAGGCCGGCCACAGCAGAGCAACGTGTCGCAGTAAGACGGAAATCTGCCGATACTGCGCCGATCATCACGCCTTCAAGGAGTGTCCGCTGGCTAAGCTGGACACGGACTTCCGAGCACCCAACAACAAAAGAAAGTGCGCCAACTGCCTGGGCAAACATGGAGCAAGATACCTGGGCTGTCCGTACCTGCAAAGACACAGAGACGTCTTAAAGATCGCCATCACCACAAAGATACCATACAACGAAGCAATGCGGAGGTGCGAGACAGCAACATGCTTCTCACAAGCCGAGAAAGAGCAACTGCAAAGCCAGATTGAGGAGTTAAAGAAGCAAGTCAAGCTACTGCAAACATCGGCACCAACCAGCGCCAACGGGAAACTTCTTGCCGAAATAAAGGAGATCCAGCGGGACATCAAACAAGAGGTGGAGAATATGAGGCAGATGACAAAGATAAATGAAGAGATTCTGCGAGACATCAAAGCGGTAAGAGAAATTCTAACAACTGAAAGGGAGCCAACCCAAAACAAACCAGCACAAGAAACAGAAAAGCACACAGAGAAACCGCAAGATGACATCCAACAAGAGACCGAGCCGGAACCGCTAGACAAAGCCAGCAACCCAGCCACGACAATATCCCGCCAGACATCCGAAGAGAACCGAGACGAGCACCCTGAGGACGACACAGAGATGCCGCGGTGGCCTACCTTGGAGGCGCTACGAGAGTCGGCAAGGATTGAGAAACTCAGACACCAGGAACTCAAAAGGTGCTGGATTGAAAGAGAAAAGAAGAAACCAAAAAAAAACTCAGGAGACCGGTAGAATACCCAACTAGACACTTGGAATGTGATACCGACTACTCGTACTACATAGAAGACGGAGAGAGAAAACCATGGCTGAGCGCGGAGGAAAAAATCGAATGGCAACAGAAGCTCAAACTCGAAGAAGAAAAAAGGCACAAGGAGGAAAATAGAAACGTCGAAAAGCTCCTACAGAAAATACACAAAAAAGGAGACTAAAAGACCTAATAAAAAGTCCTTATAAGGACTGCAGCCAGTCAAGCCAGACGAGCCAGGAGCCTGCACCAACAAAGAAAACCACAAGAACAGACGAGCACAAAGGATAGCCGCCGACCGATCCCCCAGCTGACGTCACAGACACAAACCAACATAACCAGTCCGAGATAGGACTCACAAGACAAGAATTAGGGTGAATGAACCCACAAAAACCACGGACCTCAACAATAACCGACGCTGAGGAAGCAGGTTGAACGAGGCCGAATTTGGAATTTTTGTTTTGAAAATTGGAATTGGAATAAAATAGCAAAAATAGTATAACAATGCCATAGAAGCCTCGTGTTATTAGGAAAATATTATCCCCAGCTCAGAAGAATTCCCGGTCAAGGTGTTAATCGAGGTATTTTTCAAACTTTCTGCTGGAGCAAATGTTTACGTTTCTCGGGGAACTCTGTGCGATAATCCAAGTGTCTGTACTACTTTATGTAATAAACCAGATGGGCAGAAATGTTGCATTTAGGCTTGCTTGCTTGCTTGTTTTCGTTGGCTTGAGCTCCAACGCGAGGTCCTGTATGTCGGATGAAGGCATCCTGTTGTCCAACATCAGTGTGATGTCATACAGGACCTGAGGCCTGCGTGAGTATCCGTTGTTCCATGTCTGGCTTATTGGTGTGCAGACTGGTGGTTCCTCGCCGTACAGGCAGACACTCTCCGACTTCGGAGGAATCGGCGATCCTATTGACTTTAGCTAGGACCCCGAAGGGACCTGTTGCCCAGGACGCTCGACGAGGATGCGTCAATAGGTCTTGGCCAGTATCGGTCTGTTTCGGCGGAAACCCGTACTGTCACTCGCGGAGCCCCGGTTGAAAAACTGCTCTATTTAGGCCGGCCATATTTATATATTTTGCAAACCTTATTATATGATATAATATTCTATTACCAAAGGTACCTATAAACTTTATATGTACTTTTGATGAGCCGTAGCTTCGTAGCTTCACCGGTGACCCCTAGTCCTCTGCTTTTCCTGTGTTTCAATAGTTTTTTAATTATGTTTCTAATTCAATGTCTTTTACATTTTCAAATCCCGTGTACTTCACCCTTCATTATGGCTACTAATAAAAGAAAAGAGGGCACCGAGTGTCGCGTTTTCAATTAAGAATGGGGAGTAAAGTACTTCTTTGTGGAAACAAAGGACCAGAAAACCAATTTCGTAGATATGCAGTGAAAGTGTTGCTGTGTTGAAAGAGTATAATCTTTGGCTTCACTATGAAACAAAACATCTATCAACATATTCAGTTTTCTGGAAAGCTACGCTCTGAGAAATATGAGTCCATGAAACGTGGTTTAGAAACACAAAGAGATCTCTTCACGAGAAAGTTTGCTGAAAATGAATCTGTCACTCGTACAAGTTACAAAATAGTGCATAAGATGGCAGAACGAGGAAACCCGTTTACTGATGGCAACTTCATCAAAGAGTACATGATGAAAGCAGCAAATGACTTGTGTCCTGAGAAAGCCGATTTGTTTTGGAACTATCAGCCTTTCGGCAAGTTCAGTTTTGCGAAGAATAGTAGAACTTAGAAAGAACATAGTGCTACAGCTTCGCAAGAAAACTAGGAACTTTTGAGGTATTCTTTGGCGCTGGATGAGTCTACTGATTTCTCGAGTACGTCACAACTTCTCGTGTTCATTCGTGGTATCAATTTGGACTTTCAGATAACGGAAGAGTTGGCATCCGTTTGCAGCATGCATGGAACAACAACTGGAAAAGACATTGTCATGGAAGTGCAAAAAGTTTTGCAAGACTATAACCTTCAGTGGAATCAGCTTCGAGGTGTTACAGTTGATGGAGGAAAATATATGGCTGGAGTAAGGAAAGGTCGGATGGGGAAGATCGGTACTCAGTTGGAAGATTTACAACTTCCGGGCGCTCTGTTCATACACTGCATCATACATCAACAAGCAATCTGTGGGAAAGACTTAGATATTTCTTGTGTACTGAAACCAGTCGTTTCTGCTGTGAACTTCATTCGGTGACATGCACTCAATCACCGTCAGTTCCAGGATTTTCTTGAAGAAATTGATTCTGAATTCTGTGACTTGCCTTATCACACATCAGTGAGGTGGCTCAGCTGCGGTAAAGTCCTGTTTCGTTTTTACAAGCTCCGAAACGAAATAGATGTTTTCCTCACTGAAAAAGATAGAGCTGATCCCCAGCTGTCAGATCCTACCTGGCTGTCACAAAGTTGTCATTTTTGGTCGACATAACATTCTACATGAATAAACTGAATTTGAAACTTCGGGGAAAAACAAACCTCGTCTGTGATCTCTACAGAATCATCAAAGGATTTCGGAGAAAGCTGTCATTGTTTGAAGCACAACTGGAAGGAGAAAACTTTTCTCATTTTCACAGTTTCAAAGAGTTTTGCGCTACAATCGCCGAAGATGTCAACCTCGATTTTCCGAAAAAAAATTATTCGTGACTAGAAAAAGCATTTTTTGGAGAGATTTTCAGATCTTGACAGAACTGAGAGTGACATTCTTCTGTTCCAGAATCCGCTCGATTGTAACCTTGATGATGTGCCAGTTGAACTACAGTTGGAGCTCATTGATTTGCAAGCAAATGACTTGTTGAAAGAGAAGCACAGAGAAGGAACACTTGTTGAATTTTACCGCTGCTTATCTGATGTTGAGTTTCCGAAACTGAAGAAATTTGCCGCTGGTATGGCACCAGTGTTTGGAACAACTTATGTCTGTGAGCAAACATTTTCAAAAATGAAGTATGTGAAGTCAACACATCGAACGAGATTGACTGATGAACATTTGAAAGCAATTCTCTTGATTGGATGCAGCTATCCCAAACCAAACATTGATGATATCTTGAAAGCCAAATATCAGTTTCACAAATCTTACTAACCGTGTTTTGCTGCTTAGTTTGTGAGATTCGGATATGTGCACACAAGGTCTGACGTAACTATCTTTTTGCTAACGTCGCCATCTTTGATAACTTTTTAAAAGTAAAGAAATATGTTGGTTGTCTTTGTTGTTGTTTTTGTGTGTGTGCATTGCATGCCACTCACCCATGATTAACTTAGTTTTTCGTCATTTTTACCAGAGCTTTTGTTCTGGCATGCAAGTATTGTTAAAGTTAGTTGCATATCCTTTATAGGGCTTTTTTTTAGCCAACACCCGTATTTTTTGGCTATTGTTGATGTCTTAGCAAATTTATGTTCAGTAGCTTGCCATTGCTTTCTGAACGACCGGCACCCATACCATAGCGTAAAAAACCAGCGCAACGCAGTCTGCTCCCAAATCTCGGGCAGCTGTGTTTCAAACGCAGATATACGGGATTACGGAACCACGTCGGTAAGACCTTCGCCACGGAGGGCGGCGTAAGTATTGCACAGAATGAGTATCCGGCCCGCGCTCGTCATTTTGTCAGTTATCCGGCCCGCCGTGAAAAAAGTTTGGTGACCCCTGCACTACAGTTCCGAAATTCAGCAAGCTGTGTAGAGTAAGAGCCTCTATAATTGTGTTATTTATATACGTACAAAATGTATGTTATATAGTGTTCTGCATATTTATTAACGCGTCACTGTAAATCATCTGTGGCCAAGGCTTGGCGAACGCAATTGGTAATCCTGCATACATTCATCATGTGCCATGCCGATAAGCGTGGGCGGTCGTGATTCGCCATCTCACTCAATCACCAGAGTCGTGGATCAGCTCAGTGTTCCTGTCTCGATCATGCCACGTGGCCAAGCCATCGAGGTATTTTCTTCTCGGTCTTCCCTTTGGTCTGTTCCCTTCGATCTTGCCAGTTGTCACTAAGTTCTCCAATCCATTTCTTCTCATAACATGTCCAACAAATTTTGACTGTCTACGTCTAATTTCTCTAATCAATTTACGATTGTCATTTGTCTCCTGTAGTACTTGGTCATTGGTTTTTCTGTCTGTCCATGGTATTCTTTGCATTTTCCTCAGAAACCACATTTCTGCAGCCATCAGATGTTTTTCAGCTTGACTGCTCATTGTCCAAGTTTCACATCCATACAAAAGAACAGGCTCTATGTATCCCCTCAACACTCTTTTTCTCGTTTCAATTGACATCTTTTTATTGGTCAGAATGTTTTTCATCTTGCTAAAGGCTACTTTCGCCATGGCGATTCTTGTTCTAATCTCTTCAAGGCATCTCCCATCAGATGTTATGACTGTTCCGAGATAATTGTACCGATTCACTTGTTGAAGAATATTCCCATTTACTTGTATATTACATTGTGGTATTTCGTTCTTCCTAGTGACGACCATAACCTGTGTCTTTTTACAATTTAATTCTAACCCCAGTTGCTCACTGTGTACAACAACCGCATCTACTAATTGTTGCAGATCCTGCGCATTGTCTGCAATCAATACTGTATCATCTGCATATCTAATGTTATTGATGTTTCGTCCTCCAATGCTGATTCCATTTATATCTTCTACATTTCTGAAAATATTTTCACTGTATAGGGAAAAAAGATCTGGAGACATTACACATCCCTGCCTAACACCTCTCTTAATAGGCTGATATTGTCCCACTTCATTATCAATCCTTATGGCAGCTTGTTGTTTCCAATATATGTTTTTTTATGTCTAATGTCTTTCCCATCAATTTGTAGATCTGCAAGCATATCTACCATGTTGACATGTCTAACTCTATCAAAAGCCTTTGTGTAGTCAATAAAGCAAAGATGTATATCCTTGTTTACTTCTATAGCACGTTCAATAACTGTTCGCAGCATATACACAGCATTTACTGTACCCTTTCCTTCTACAAACCCGCATTGTTCTTCCCCTATTTCAGGTTGTATTCTTCTTCCTCACTCTTTGCATGATAATTCGTAGCAAAATCTTTGTGATTGATTGATTGATTTAGGAACCGACATCACAGCATTCGGGACATTCCCATAAGCGCTCCGTCCCCATCCCCAGCAGCCAGCGAAGAGTTCCAACACTAATAGTTCCAGTAGCAATCTGATTATATGTCCGTCTCGCCTTTCCTCTGAGCGTCGAGCGTCGGCCAGATCCCCTCGTCACACCTCGCTGTCTCATTCTTACCAGACTATGGTGATCCATCTGCTCCTCCGAGGTGTACACGTGCTCCCACAAGGCCGCAACCACGTCTGCCTTGTCATGCATCAATACTCCACCAAGTTTTGCCGAGCCAGCCAATCTGTCCGCCTGTTCATTCCCCAGCACACCGGCATGCCCAGGAGAAAAGATCCAGGTGATGCTTGCTACCCGTGACCTCCGAAGCGAAGCAAGCCACTCTGCACGAAGCTTGCCTGTTCTCACCCTTCTCAGCATGCTTTCTGAGTCAGTTACAATCACAATGTGTGTATGTATCGTGTTTTCTATCCAGCGGAAAGCTGCACTGACCGCCTCCACCTCCATTCTTAAGCTAGATGTAGTGTCATCATACGCCAGGCTCTCCTGCACCAAACGCCGACCATTAGTTTTTGCCAAGAACCCCCATGCACTTCTCCTACCTCTCAACACTGACCCATCCGTGTAGATAATCACATCACCCGGGCGAGAATTTTCCTGAATTAGTTGCTGAATTTCCACTTCCGTGGCCCCTGCTGGCCACTCCCTGCACTCCCGGCTCAATGTTATTACAACTCTGCACAAGTCTGACTGCACGGCTGGCACTCCGACCCACTCCTCTCCTCGCCTGATGTTCTCCAAGGGGCACACCTGTCTGATCGTATCCTCCGCCTGAGCCATCCATGATTTCCCTCTTACCAGTCTCTAACCCTTAACTACGTCCAGCGCTTCATGCAACAGGTGATCTGTGTCTGCAGCTACTCTGAGGTATGCCTTCGCTTGCATCACCTTGTGTCTACCAGCAACAGTAGGCAGACCAAGGATGTAACGCATACACACTACTGGAGTGTCTCTGGTGCATCCCAGAATGACCCGCATCGCTTCATTCTGTATGCGCTCTAATTTCACCAGCTGACTCTTTGAGACAGTGAGCAGTCCTAGTCCATAATCAATCACTGAGAGAATCAAGTGCTGGTATAGTGTGAAGAGCATTCTCTGCTCTGTGTCCATTGCAGCCATAGTTTTAAGTGCATTGAGTCCCTTTTGAGATCTTGTCACAACTGTCTCCACATGGTCCTTGAAGGGCAGACTCCTGTCAAATGTGATTCCCAGATACTTCAGTTTGTTCTCTCTGTTGACGCTTCTACCATCTATCTTATCTATCTATCTACTATCTATCTATCTATCTATCTTTGTGATGTGACTCATTATACTAATTGTTCTATGTTGATCACATTCCAAGGCTCCTGATTTCTTTGGGATTGCAATAAATATAGAATTATATAATTCAGAAGGTATATCTTCAGTATCATATGATGTGTTCAGCAGTCTGGTGACTTGATCTATTTCATATTCTTCTAAAGCTTTAATCATTTATGTTGTGATGTTATCTGCACTGGGGGGGGGGGGGGGGGGGGGGGGGGGGGGGGGGGGGGGGGGGGGGGGGGGGGGGGGGGGGGGGGGGGGGGGGGGGGGGGGGGGGGGGGGGGGGGGGGGGGGAGGGGGGGGAACTTGCCAGCTTTCATTTGCTTAAGAACATTTCGAACCTCCATCTTCAAAATTGGCGGTCCTTCATAATTAAATCTAATATACTGTTCCTCTCTGTTATCATCATAAAGGTTTTTCACGTAATCTGTCCATACATGTAGAATCTGATGTTTTTCTATTATGATTTTGCCATCTTTAGTTTTTAGACAGCCTGCTGATGTACTTGTTCTTTTATTAGTAAGTTCCTGAATTCTTTTGTGCACTTATTTGGTATTTGACTGTTGTGTTGTTTTTCAATTTCTAAGCACTTTTCCTCAAGCCATGCTTCTTTTGCCTCCTTACATAATATTCTGACACTTCTGTGAATTTTATAATGACATAGAGTCTGCCTTAAAGAAGTGTGAAAATTCAGGAATAAACATCATATTAGGGGACTTCAATGCAAAAGTAGGAAATCAAGGTGATAGATGCACAGTAGGAAACTATGGTTTAGGAGAGAGAAATGAAAGCGGATACAGACTCGTAGAGTGAGCAAAATAACAGGAAATGATTGTAAGAAACACTTGGTTTAAGCAACACCCTAGAAGATTATGGACATGGAGGAGTCCTGATAACAGGATTAGAAACCAGATTGACTATATTCTGATTAGCAGAAGATTTCGAAATAGCGTTAACAATAGCAACAACAGTTCCCAATGCTGATTGTTATAGTGACCAAAGATTACTTACAGGAACATTGAGGATAAAGTTGAAGAAAGTCAAGTATATAACAGGAAACATTAAATATGATTTGTGTACATTGAGTAATGACAAGGAAATACAAAACAAATTCACCATAGAAGTACAGAACAGATTTGATATATTGTCTGATCTAGAGATCCTATTCCAGGATGTGGATGATCAATGGGAAATGTTGAAGAATTCAATCAGTTTGGCTGCAGAATCAACTGTTCCAAAATTAAAGAAGGTGGGTCGTAAGAAATGGATGACTGAAGAAATTTTACACCTAATGGAAACAAGAAGACTCAACAAAAATAATTCTGCCAAATATGAAGAAATCCACAGACACGTCAGAATATTATGAAAGGAGGCAAAAGAAGCATGGCTTGAGGAAAAGTGCTTTGAAATTGAAAAACAACGCAACGGTCAAAATACCGAATTAGTGCACAAAAGAATTCAGGAAATTACTAATAAAAGAACAAGTACATCAACAGGCTGTCTAAAAACTAAAGATGGCAAAATAATAATAGAAAAAGATCAGATTATACTTGTATGGACAGATTTTGTGAAAAACCTTTATGAGGATAACAGAGAGGAACAGTATGATATTTGATTTAATAATGAAGGACCTGGGCAGCTGGGGTTGGAATTATATTATAAGAAGACACAGGTTATGGTCGTCACTAGGAAGAACGAAGTACCACAATGTAATATACAAGTAAATGGGAATATTCTGCAACAAGTGAATCGATACAATTATCTCGGAACAGTAATAACATCTGATGGGAGATGCCTTGAAGAGATTAGAACAAGAATCGCCATGGCAAAAGTAGCCTTTAGCAAGATGAAAGACATTCTGACCAATAAAAAGATGTCAATTGAAACGAGAAAAAGAGTGTTGAGGGGATACATAGAGCCTGTTCTTTTGTATGGATGTGAAACTTGGACAATGTGCAGTCAAGCTGAAAAACATTTGATGGCTGCAGAAATGTGGTTTCTGAGGAAAATGCAAAGAATACCATGGACAGACAGAAAAACCAATGACCAAGTACTACAGGAGACAAATGAAAATCGTAGACTGATTAGAGAAATTAGACGAAGACAGTCATAATTTTTTGGACATGTTATGAGAAGAAATGGATTGGAGAACTTATTGACAACTGGCAAGACCGAGGGGAACAGACCACGAGGAAGACCGAGAGGAAAATACCTGGATGTTTTGGCCACATGGCATGGACGAGACAGGAACACTGAGCTGATCCACGATTCCGGTGATCGAGTGAAATGGCGAGTCATGACCGCCCACGCTTTCCGGCATGGCACATGATTGATTGATTGATTGAATGAATGAAGGACCACCAATTTTGAAGATGGAGATTCGAATAATTCTTAAGCATATGAAAGCTGGCAAGGCCCCCGGTGCAGAAAACATCACAACAGAAATGATTAAAGCTTTAGAAGAATATGGACTAGATCAAGTTACAAGACTGCTGAACACACTATATGATACTGGAGATATACCTTCTGAATTATGTTACTCTGTATTTATTGCAATCCCAAAGAAATCAAAAAGATTTTGCTACGAATTATCATGCAAAAAGTGAGGTAGATGCGGTTGTTGTGCACAGTGAGCAGCTGAGGTTAGAGTTAAATTGTAAAAAGACACAGGTTGTGGTCGTCACTGGGAGGTGCCACAATGTGATATACAAGTGAATGGGAATGTTCTTCGGCAGGTAAATCGATACAGTTGTCTCGGAACGGTTATGGCATCTGATGGGAGATGCCTTGAAGAGATAAGAACAAGAATCGCCATGGCGAAAGTAGCCTTTGTCAAGATGAAAAACATTCTGACCAATAAAAAGCTGTCAATTGAGGCCAGAAAAGGAGTGTTGGGGGAATACATAGAGCCTGTACTTTTGTGTGGATGTGAAACTTGGACAATGTGCAGTCGGGCTGAGAGACATCTGATGGCTGCAGAAATGTGGTTTCTGAGCGGAATGCAAAGAGTGCCATGGACAGATAGAAAAGCCAGTGGCCAAGTACTACAGGAGACAGGTGAAACTCGTAAATTGATTGGAGAGGTTAGACGTAGTCAGTCAGGATTATTTGGACATGTTGTGGGAAGAGATGGATTGGAGAGCTTGGTGACGGCTGGCGGTATCGGGGGGAGCGAGCCGGGAGGAGGACCGAGAGGAAGGTGCCTGGATGGCTTGGCCACATGGCATTGACGAGACAGGAACACTGAGCTGATCCACGACTCTGGTGATCGAGTGAAATGGCGAGTCATGACCTACCACGCTTTGCGGCATGGCACATGATTGATTGATTGTGTAGGACTGCTATTCACCCCCAAAGCATATGGGAACACTCATATGTAGTAGGTAAATGGCGTCGACTCGACGCGGAATGCTGATGGCTCCTATAGCACACAGCTACACCCTTATCAACTCTATCTGCAGTATCAAGTGTCGACATGTTGGTGTGCTGATTGTCCGTACGGCGAACTAATTATGGATATTAATGCGTTATCTTCCGTGTTACTACCACAAATGATGTTACACGTAAACAGTATGTTTGTCAGGTCTTTGTTAGATATGACTGAGATACCGTATGACAGTAGACGGTACTACCTGCTTTCTGTTAACGCCGAATGTTGGGCGGCGTTCACCAAACCCGACACCCCACATTGTGGCAACAGCTTCGGGCAGAGGAATGCAATTGGGAGGGTACAAGCCTTATCATAGTGCGAGGAAATGTAACCTAAACACACAATGTCATGTCAGGGCAGACCAGGCCCTAAGCCTTGATCGGCAACTAGTCTAGGATGGAAGCCCCGACAGGCTGACAGTTAGAACATTGCTTTGCTTATCCGGTAGCTTCTTCAGCTTATCTTGTTCCAGACGTATTGGTGTTACCTTTCCTCTGGAGTAAACTACACAGGCCGAGAGAGGGATCATGCTGCATGGGCAACACAGTCTTTAAATTCCACCCAGGCTTTGTGCTATGGAGAGGTATAACTATCGTCTGTGAAGACGGTAAGGTGCTAGCCAGTCAATACAGTTGACATGTTTATATTGGAATGCCTTTTCTGAGATGCCATTTGTATTTACTATTAGTAGCTTTCCCATCCTTAAGGAGTTTGATAGCCTTGTAATATTTGTTTCTGTAAATGGTTTCTCACAGTTGACATCAGCTTCACTTCTGCTGGCAGGATATCTGTGGGAGCTGGGGTCTTTTGGGATTCAGTTCCACACAGTATTCTATCCATCTGTTCATGTGATCTTTAATGTTGGTAACAACTTTCCCATTTCTATATGTGATTAGTCCACTTGGTTGATAATATTTTCGTGCTATTTTCCTTGTGGTGCTGTAAAGGTCTCTGAGGGTTTTGTATGTTTTGCTGCTGCTACTTCTGTTTCTACTGCTAGGCCATCAAAATATTGTCTCTAACCCCCTTATATACTTTTTAAAATTCTTCATTAGATTTTTTGTATTTTCACGGCCTCTGACTTCAGTGAAAACCACGCATCAATTAGAGAAATTAAGATGTAGACAGTCAAGATGTTTTGGGAACATTATGAGAGAAAAAAAAAAAAAAAAAAACTGACGGGAAAAGAGCAAGGTAAAGGCAAAGAGATAAAAATACCTAGATGGTTCGACCATCTGACATAACTGGGACAAGAACGCAAACCTCTCATCAGACTATTGTGGTCACGTGAGACGGTGAATCATAACTGCCCACACTTAGCACCATAGTATATGACGATGATGGCATCAGTATCTCTGGTTTTGTTATTGTTTAAATCAGCTTTTCTATTTGCCCGTTCTTCTATTCTTTTAAGGGTTGCGGGCGTTATCTATGCTTCATGTTTTCGTTCTCTTATTCCCAAGGATTTCTATAATTCTATATATGATTAATTCCAAAAACTATTAACCTGTTGCCAGCAGTCTTTCATAAGCATCTAGTTTACAAACTGTTGTAGGACCTGGTATTTATTAGGGACTGGTGACCATCAACTGTTCTTTGGTGTTACCATTCCTCTAGAGATTTCTAGATTTCCGTGTTTTCCAACATCGTATTTATTTCTATCAATATAAGATATCATGTAGCTCTTGAGTTTCAACTGAATTATACATCATGATCTAAATCCACATTTCTAAAACTGTTACACCACATAGAGATATACATTTTTGTTAATACAAGTATAATCATTTTGATTTCTTTATTGAGGCCTGATGATATCCACGTTGTTTTAGGTATTCCCTTACGTGGATGAACACTTCCTCATAGGACATACTGATACACTGCGCAACAACTGGTAAATAATTCTAAATTTTCGTTCATGACCCCAAGTTAACGTTTTCTCATGATCTCTTCACAATTCATGATATCCATCTTATATTGACATTCAGGTTAGTTAGTTAGTTAGTTATCAGTTGGGGTATCTTCGTTGCACTCCGGACATGTCCATAGGTGCTCAGATCCTCCCCCCAGCATATGCATCAGCGTCCGGTGGCTAATAGTGCCAGTTCTGTGTTGGTTGACGAGGCGCTTTGTTTTCCCGATGTACCTCTCGCGTCTGGCTGTGCCGATTCTTACTCCCAGGTCTTTCATCCTGGAGAGCGATGTGGAATCACTGGCGTCAAAATCCTCTGTTCTCGCCATATCTTTAAGGGCGTTAATAACATCGGCACGATCCATGGGCTGGCCATCTACAGGGGGTGCAGAGCCAGCCAATTTATCAGCTCGTTCATTTCCCTCGACTCCCGCATGTCCCGGGACGAAGATGAAGGTGACTTTGCGGACAACAGACTTCCGCAGCGACTCAGTCCACTGTCTACGTACAGATCCAGCTTCGACCTTCTGAATCATGCTCATTGAATCACTTAGTACACACACGTTGGTATAATGCTGTGATTCCAGCCATATGAAAGCCTGTGTAACTGCCATCACCTCCATCGTCATGCTGCTCGTGGTCATAGAGTGGGCACCACTGGATTCTTGAACGGTTCGGACCGCTGAACGGGCTGTAAATGCCCACGCACTTCTCTGCTGCTTTACAACAGATCCATCTGTATAGATGAGCACTTCGGGGCTATCTGAGTGATCATAGATGAGCGCGTTAACCTCTGCATTGACAGCGGCAGGGTTCTGCTCTCTGCACCGTCTGTCGAGTGTGATAATGCAGGAGAAGGTACACTTAAAAGCTGGAGGCACCGGCACCCATTCCTTGCCGGGGTTGATACTGGTAAGACTGCAGACCTGTCCGACGACATCTTCCGCCCGACCCATCCATGATTTGCCCCTCTTTAGCCTGTCACCCTTTTCTCTGAATACAGCGTCATGCAGAGGGTGCTGCTCATCTGCACTTATTTTTAAGTATGCACGAGCTCTCCAGATCTTGATCCTGTGTTCCATTGTCGGGAAGTCAAGGAGGTATCTCATTGCTACACAGCTGGTGTCTCTCGTGCAGCCCAAAATGATGCGCATGGCTTCGTTTTGTACCTTTTCAAGTCTTCCAATCTGTGTAGGGCTGACAGTGAGGATGGCCAGGGCATACTCGATGCGTGAAAGCACAAGTCCTTGGAACAGAAGTAATAGCAGTCTTTGCTCGATATTGGCAGTCGCCATGACTCTCATTGCTGCCAAACCTTTTCGAGCCTTCGTTATGACATAATCGACATGATCTCTGAAGGACAGGCTACGATCAAGCCTCACGCCAAGATATGTCATTGACTGGGTTCTACTCAGAATGCTCCCATCCATTCTTACTGCCGGCAGGTCTGTTTTCACAATATGGTTGTTTAGTGAGAACCATGTAACCGTTGCCTTTGCAGGGTTGACAAGGGCATCGGCATCAGCACACCATGAGGAAATTCGATCTAGTTCGCCCTGCATATAGTTGGCAACCGCCTGCCTATCTCGACCCTGTCGATACACGAGGATGTCGTCAACGAATGATAGAGTCCTACCCCTCCCATCCAACTGTTGTTCAGTGATCGGCACCGTATACACGTTGAATAGTACTGGTGACAGTGGTGAACCCTGCGGCAATCCTGGACATATCGTTATCGGCTCAGAAGACCAACTCCCGCATCTTAGCACCACCTTCCTTTGGAGTAGAACTGCAGCTATCCATCGTACAAGGTGAGGGTGCACTTTCAGTCTGAGGAGGGTTTGCATCAAGTGCTCGAAAGATACTCTGTTATATGCGTCCTCTAAGTCTATGGCGGCCGCACATGTCTCTTCTCTGACCTGAAATCCTTCGTAAACATCTTGAGCAAAGACCGCCGCATTCAGCCATGACTCTTTGTTGCGTCTGTATCCTCCAAGTGTGGGCGGGAAGCAGCCGAGCTGTTCCAAGTCCCAAGCAAGTCTGTGTGCTACAATTTTCTCCAGTAGCTTGCCAACAGTATTCTGCATCGTAATGATTCTGTAGCCGCTTATCTTGGAGTGGTCTTTGTTCGGTTTTGGCAGCGGCAGCAAGTAGCTGTGTAGCCATTCTTCTTTGACCTGACCCCTCTGGATACTGGTGTTGAATTCTCTGGCCAGTTCTTCCATGTCATCATCTGATATCACCATTAGGTCACCATATCGGATGCCGTCTGGGCCTGGGGCGGTGTTAGGTGATTTCTTGAGCATCGCACGCAATATGTCAACTGTGATTGTCCATTCTTCGTCTGTCCCGACCCCCTCGCACAACTGAGAGAGTGTTGTTGTGGTCCTTTGTCTGGCGGGCTTGTCTTTCTGGTCAGTCTGTTCTATGTAGCGTGCAAGAAGGGCCTTACCTTTATCCGCATCCGACTTTTTCCATGCGAGGTCTGTGCCTTGAAAGTCTGGAATACCCCTACGTTGTGCAGCACCGTTCATGCTCTTGTGGAGGCGCCAGAATGTCGTAAGAGATTGCTCGGAGCACACCTTCCTGCAGAACTCGTCCCATTTGTCGGCCTTGGCCTGTTTGGCGCAGGATTTGAATAAAGTCGTCGTCCTAACGACCTCAGTCTTCAGGTTCGCCAACTCAACCTGTGGCATGTTAGCCTTTCTGGCCTTTTGCCAGTCTTTGACAGCCTGCCTCTTTCCCAGCCACACCTTCTCGACCTCTCCATTCCACCATGGTGGCTGCAGCCATCTTTCTTGTCTCCTACGGGAGGAAGTTAGTTTCCTTCTTCTGATCTTGCTTATGGCGTCTTGACCAGTGGTGTCGTACGGGAAGGCATTGGTCTTGTTTCTTTGACTCTTGGCCCCGTCTTTCTTGATCAGGATGACACAAGGGTAGTGGTCACTATCGTGGTATCCCAGTGTACCCCACCGGCACCTTGGTGCGATGGTGGGCGACACCAGAGCCAAGTCAATGATGCTGTCAGAGTCGCCTGGTCGAGTGGCCATTCTAGTGACCTTCCCATCATTCAGACAGATTAGGGCAGCAGATGCCAGGGCGTCCTCCAAATCTTCTCCCTGTCTATTGGTGATGCAATTCCCCCATTGACTGCCTCTGGCATTGAAGTCCCCGCAGTAGATGATATGCCTTTCATCCATATCGAACAAACTCTGCCATTGTCGCACGTCGACCTTCCCATTTCGCGCATAGACGTTAACGATTACACGCTGCACTGGTGTTATTATTCTTAAAGCCTGCACTTGCAGGGCATCGCTGTTCCAGGCGGACATATCGATCTCAGACACTAGTATGTTGTCGCGGACCAGAATGGCCTGTCCGAGGTGCCGCCTGTTAAGGAAACCCTGAAATCCCGCAACATTGACTGTTCCGTCGGTGAGCTGTATTTCTTGCAAGACTACAATATCGTTTCCGTAGAGTAGTTTTTCAAGAATGGGTCGGCGTTGACTAAATGATGCACAGTTCCAGTTCAGTACTCGAACATTTCCGATACATTCAGGTGTCCCATCAAAATGATGATATTGCCAGTTCTATGATTGGGAAATAAAAATGATGCAGGTGATAAATGAGTTAACGATAGCCAACACATTTTAAACAATATCCAAAAAGACTCTTCACATGGAAGTCCCCGGACAGTATTACCAAAAATCAGATAGATTATATTTTAATACAAAGAAGATGGAGATCATGCATAACATCTACAAAATCTTATGAAGTGTAGACTGTGATACAGATCATCAGTTATTAGAAGGAGATCTGAAATTAAAACCCAAAAAGCTTACCCGAGGACCAAGGCCACTTCGTTTTGATCTCACAAAAATACCAGATGCATTCAAGAAGTGAGGAATCGTTTGGGGTCTTGATGTCTGTACAAGAGGAAATGACACCTGATGAACTGGCAGTACAAGCTAGAGATATCTTGATAACAGCAGCTAAAGATTTAATTCCGAGGACTAAGCAACATAAGCCATGGATTACACCAGGCACATTAGAATTAATAAAACAACGAAGGGAACTGACAAAGAAAGGAGAAACCGATAACAGTAAGATGAAGTTTAAATCTTTAACACGAGAAATAAGAAATAACACAAGAAAGGACAAAAACCAATATATACAAGATTGTTGTATTAAAATAGAACAACATCATAAGAATGGAAGCGATTACGAAATGTTCAAAGAAATGAAGTATTGACAATAAATGTTCAACCCCAATTAAATGTTATCTGTAACAAGTTGGGAATTACCTTAACAGAATCTAGACAAATTCTAGAAAGATGGCAGGAATACTGCAGTGGAATGTATGATATAAATGACTGTGAGGATATGAATGATATACATGAATCAGTGACAGCAGAAACAGAACCTGAACTCTCATTAGATGAAACTGCATGGGCAATAAAGAACCTGAAGAATGGTAAATCACCAGGATGTGATGAGATACCAGCTGAACTAATTAAAGCGGGAGGAGAAGAAAGCATACAAATCTATCACGCATTATGTAAAAAGATATGGAAATATGGTATGTGGCCAAAAGATTGGAAGAGAACTATCTTCATTCCAATACCAAAAAAGGGCAACCTGAAATTATGTACCAACTATAGAACTGTTGCCCTGATCAGTCATGCAAGTAAAATTCTACTAAAAATCATAATGGGAAGACTTCGTAAGAAAATGGAAGAAGAGATTAACGTGGTTCAAGCTGGATTTAGACAAGGAAGAGGAACAAGAGATCATATACTCAACATGCGTTTAATAATAGAGAAGTGCAGAGAATTTAATGTAAACCTATTCTCATGTTTTGTAGATTATTCAAAGGCATTTGACTGTGTCAGAAACTTGTGACATCAGAAACTTTGGTAAATCATGAGGAAATTGGGCTTTCCATCACATGTAGTACTACTAATAAAAATGCTCTGTCTAGACCAGGAGTCACCAAATTTTTTTCACAGCGGGCCAGATAACTGACAAAATGACGAGCGCGGGCCGCATACTCATTCTGTACAATACTTGCGCCGGGACCGTGGCGAAGGTCTTACGGACGCGGTTCGTAATCCCGTATACCCGAGTTCGAAACACAGCTGCGCGCGATTTCAGCAGACCGCGTTGCACTTTTTTTTAACGCAATGGTATGGGTGCCGGTCGTTCATAAAGCAATGGCAAACTACAGAACATAACCTTGCCAAGACATCGACAACAGCAAGAAATGCTGGTGTTGGCTGCAAACGTCCTGTAAAGGATATGCTACTAACTTTAACAATACATGCAAGCCAGAACGAAAGTTCTGGGGAAAAAGGCGAAACACTAACTTAATCACGAGTGAATGGCGTCCAATGTACAAAAAAAAAAAAAAAAAGACAACCAACATATTTATTTACTAATAAAAGTTATCAAAGAAAGCGACGTTAGCATAAAGATAGTTACACCAGACCTAGTGTGCACATATCCGAATGTCACAAAGTAAGCAGCAAAAAGGTTAGTGAGATTTGTGAAACTGATATTTGCCTTCAAGATATCAGCAATGTTTGATTTGGAATTACTGCATCCAATCAAGAGAATTGCTTTCAAATGTTCATCAATCAGTCAATCTCGTTCGATGTGTTGACTTACATACTTCATTTTTGAAAATGTTTGCTCACAGGCATAAGTTGTTTCAAACACTGATGCCACACCAGCGGCAAATTTCTTCAGTTTCGGAAACTCAACATTAGGTAAGCAGCGGTAAAATTCAACAAGTTTTCCTTTTCTGTGCTTCTCCTTCAACAAGTCATTTGCTTGTAAATCGATGAGCTCCAACTGTAGTTCAACTGGCACATCATCAAGGTTACAATCAAACTGATTCTGGAACAAAAGAATGTCACTCTCAATTCTGTAAAGATCTGAAAATCTCTCCAAAAAATGCTTCTTCAAGTCACGAATAATTGTTGTTTCCGGAAAATCGAGGTTGACTTCGTCGGCTATTGTTGCGAAAAACTCGCCGAAACAGTGAAATTGAGAAAGGTTTTCACCTTACAATTGTGCTTCAAACAATGACAGCTTTCTTCGAAATCTGTTGATGATTCTGTAGAGATCACAGATTAGGTTATTCTTTCCTCGAAGTTTCAAATTCAGTTAATTAATGTGAGATGGGATGTCGACCAAAAATTACAATTTTGACAGCCAGGTAGGATCTGACAGCTGTGGATTAGCTCTATATTTTTCAGTGAGGAAAACATCTATTTCGTTTCGGAGCTTGTAAAAATGAAAAAGGACTTTACCGCAGCCGAGCCACTTCACTGATATGTGATAAGGCAAGTCACAGTATTCAGAATCAATTTCCTCAAGAAAAGCCTGGAAATGACGGTGATTGAGTGCATGTCCCCGAATGATGTGCACAGCAGAAACGACTGGTTTCAGTACACAATCTAACAATCTACACAATTCAGTATCTAAATTTTACCCACAGAGTGCTTGCTGATGTATGATGCAGTGTATGAACAGAACGCCCGGAATTTGCAAATCTTCCAACTGAGTCCTGATCTGCCCCACCAGACTCTTCCTCACTCCAGTCATGTTTTTTCCTCCATCAACTGTAACACATCGAAGCTGATTCCACTGAAGGTTATAGTCTTGTAAATCGTTTTGCACTTCCATGAAAATGTCTTTTCCAGTTTTTGTTCCATGAATACTGCAAACGGATACCAACTCTTCCGTGTCAGAAGTGGAGGTGCGCCACCGCCTAGCTGAATGTATTATTCACTGGCGAGCAACCCCAAATAGTCAGAAATTGATTAGGGACAAAATCTATATGGCTGAACTACCGATTAAGCCACAGGTCACCAAACTACGGCCCGCGCGGCGGATCCAGCCCTCGACGTTATTTCATCCGGCCCGCGGACTATACTCGAATTTGCTTGATATAACGTATGGAACACGAGACGTTGCGATACAATTTAAAAGTAAATATTATATTTAGAATAATAGGAGATCTTCACACGTGCCGAGACCTAGCTGATATGTGTCTTAAATTTATTATTTTCAATTATAAATGATAATATCTAGATTTCTTGTTTATAGTAATGTTTGCTTATTTCGCAACATCCCAAGTCCTTCCTCGGCTCGTGGTAGCGCCGACTACGCTCTGACGTTACCATGGTTTCCATGGCAACATACACACACATACACATCTTTCCCTCCCCCAGATGTGTCCGGCTGTCAACACAGGTCCTACGCTCCAGAAATATTTACTTCTGTTTGCCAGTCATCCATTTTATAGGTATGTAACAAGGATTTCTTTGTTTGACAAACATAGGTAAGTGAACTACAAGTGTGAATAGAGGCAATAAAGTAGCAAACATATCATAAAATATGCCATAGAAGCTTCGTGTTATTACGAGAACATTATCCCCAGCTCAGAAGAATTCCCCAGTCAAGGTGTTGATCGAGCTGGTCTTTAGGCCAGTGTTTTTAAACTTTTCTGCTGGAGCAGATACTTACGCAAATGTTTACGTTGCTCAAGGAACTCTGTGCGATGATCCAAGTGTCTGTCTTCCTTTATGTAATAAACCAGCTGGGCAGAAATGGTGCATTTAGGCGATTTCGGTCTGTTTCCGCGGAACCCCTGGCTGCCACTCGCGGAACACCGGTTGAAAAACTTTGTTTTAGGCTGTTTATTTAAGCCGGCCCTATTTATATATTTTGCAAACCTTATTATGAGATATATTCTATTACCAAAGGTACCTATAAACTGTATATGTACCTTTGGTGAGTCTTAGCTTCACTACTGACCTATAGCCCTCTGCTTTTTGTAACATCACGGAGAGTCTGAATATAACTGAAGGCAACTGCATATATGAAGTCAAGGCTCCAGCCAAGGTGTAAACGTGTCTGTTTATTTGTCAAGGTATAAAAGTATGTACGGCAAATTGAAAACACCTCCAGTTAGTTTGCAGGCTGAGTTGGAACTGAACTATGTTTATCCTCTACGTCACGCGTGAGCGTCCCTAACAACTAGTCCAATCGTGCTCACGCGTGCATCATTCACCACCTATTCATTTCCCAAACCCTTTTCTATTGCACACCATAAATCTCCTAAACTACTAACAGAGATGGTGCTCTGTTATATTTTCTTGTGTTTCAATGGGATTTTAATTATGTTTCTAATTCAGTGTCTTTTTCATTTTAAGATCCCGTGTACTTCACTCTTCATTATGGCTACTAAGAAAAAGAAAAGTGGACCACAGGTGTCGCGTTTTCAATGAAGAATGGGGAATAAAGTACTTCTTTGTGGAAACAAAGGAACAGAAAGTGAGTTGCGTAATATGCAGGGAAAGTGTTGCCGTTTTGAAAGAGTAAAATCTTCGACGTCACAACGAAACGAAACATCTATCAACATATTAAAAGTTTTCTGGAAAGTTACACCCCGAGAAATATGAGTCCATGAAAGCTTGCTGAAAATGAATCTGTCACTCGTACAAGTTACAAAATAGTGCATAATATGGCAGAACAAGGAGAACCGTTTACTGATGGCAACTTCATCAAAGAGTATATGATGGAAGCAGCAAATAACTTGTGTTTTGAGAAAGCCGATTTGTTTGGAACTATCAGCCTTTTGGCAAGTTCAGTTGTGCGAAGAACTTGCAGGGAACATAGTGCTACTTTTACTCGAGAAAACAACTTGTTGTGCTATTCTCTGGCGCTGGATGCGTCTACTGATCTCTCGAGTACGTCACAACTTCTCGTGTTCATTCTTGGTGTCAATTTGAACTTTCAGATAACGGAAGAGATGGCATCCCTTTGCAGCATGCATGGAACAACTGGAAAAGTCATTTTCGTGGAAGTGCAAACAATTTTGCAAGACTAAAGTGGGTAAAACCTTCAGTGGAATCAACTTCGAGGTGTTACAATTGATGGAGGAAACAACATGGCTGGAGTGAGGAAGGGTCTGGCGAGGCAGATCAGGACTCAGTTGGAAGATTTGCAAATTCCTGGCGCTTTGTTCTTACACTGCATCATACATCAGCAAGCACGCTGTGGGAAAGACTTGGATATCTCTTGTGTAATGAAACCAGTCGTTTCTGCTGTGAACTTCATTTGGGGACAGTGTGGGAATGTATGTGTAGAGGGGTTGTGTGTGGGGGATGTGTGTGGGTTGATGAGTGATGTGTGGATGGGTGAAGGGATGTGTGGTCGGTGGGGGATGTATGTGTGTGTGGGTGGGGATATTTGTGAGGATGGTTGGAAGTGTGTGGGTGTTGGTTGGTTGGGGGGTGTGGGTAGGGAATGTGTATTTGGGCGGGTGAATGAGTGTGTGGGAGATGTGTGTGGGTTGGGGAATGGGTGTTGGGGTGTGTCTGTGAAAGGGATATGTCTGTGTGGGTCTGAGTGTGTGAGTTTGGATGGGGTAAATGTGAGTGGGTGGAGAATGTATGTGTGGGTGGTGAGGATGTTTGCAGGTGGGGGATGTGTGGGTGGGTGGGGAGATGTGTGTGTGGGTGAGAGATGTGTGGACGGGGATGTGTATAGGGAATGCATGTGAGGGATGTGTGTGTGTGTGTGTGTGTGTGTGTGTGTGTGTGTGTGTGTGTGTGGGGAATGCGTTTATGGGTGTTGTGTGGGAGGGGAAATGTGTGAGGGATGGGGGAGGTGTTGGATGTGCGGGTGGTTGAAGGATGTATGTGAGGGTGGGGTATGTGTGTTTTGCTGGGTGGTTGGGTTGTGTGTGGGTGGGAGGGTAGATGAGAGATGCATGTGTTGATGGGTGGGTGTGAATGGTTGATGGATGAGTACATGAGTGGGTGGATGTGTGTTAGAGATGAATGTATGGGTGGGGGATGTGTGTGTGGGTGGGAAGGCGGATGTGTGTTGGTGGGGTATATGTGTGTGGTGGGGTGTGTGGGTGTGTGTTTTTTGATGAGGAATGTGTTGATGGGTGAGGATGTGTGTATTGGTGGGGAGATGTGTGCGTGTGTGTGTATGTGTGTGTGTGTATGTGAGTGTATGGGTGGTGAGATGTGTAGTTAAGGGATTGTGATTGGGGATTGGAGATTGGGGGGGGGGTGGTTGGCGAGTGGGTGGGTGGAGGATGTGTGGGAGGGTGAGTGTGTGTAGGTTGGGGGTGGGAGGGGATGTGTGTGTGTGTGTGTGGGTGCGGGATGTGTGGTGGGGGAGATTGTGAGGGTGGGTGATATGTGTGTAAGTGGGGGAAGTGTGGGTGGGTGCGGGTTTTGTGTGTGGGTAAGTGCAGGATATGTGAGATGGCTGGAATATGTGTGTGTGGGTGTTGAATATGTGGTTGGGGTATGTGTGTTTGGCTGAGTGGTTGGGGGTGTCTGGGTGGGTGGTGGAGGATATGTGGGTGGGTGAGAGCTGGTAGGTTATGGGAAGGGTCGAGGATGTGTGCGTGTGGGTGGGGAGACGTGTGAAGGTGGGGGATGTGTGGGTGGGTATGGATGGTTGGTTGCATGCATGTGTGCCTGGGTTTGGTGACCCCTGGATTAAGCCCATGAATATCAAGAGTACAGCTTACAAGTGGCTCGTTAACACAAATGAAATTAGCTATTCATAATATTCGCCAAGGAGTGGGAAAGAGAAAGTTAGATAAGCTAGATTTAAGTATACGAATTGACTACTAGCCCAGTGCAGGTTTTTCTCCCCAACGGTTTCCCCTCTCTGTTAAGTAAATAATCCCCCACCAAGGTAAACAAGGCAATTGCGTCCCTTGGAAAACAAAAGTATAACAACTGAACTATGAGTTAAAACAAATTACAATCATTTATTGTCTATAATTAATTACGCAAATAATGGTTGTCAATATGACGAGGATGAAATCATATAAAATATAACAACATGTAAGAAAATACGCAACTCGTAAATTGCTTGTATATTGCCTGGATCAGTGGTCCAAATCAGCCTCTTTGTTCAGATCAGCACACAGCTTGACGGTGTTCAGAACAGTAGTGTTCTATCCTGTCTCCCCTAGTTCCTCCGCTATCATAGCGCGGGAAAACTGGGCTCCAGTTGAGGGCAGTGTCAGAAGTGGGGATGAGCCACCGCCTAGTTGAATGTATTATTTACTGGCGAGAACCCAAAGTGAGAAATTGACTACGGACAACATAAATATGGCTGAACTACTGATTAAGCCCATGAATATCAAGAGTACAGCTTACAAGTAGCTCGACGCTCAGAGGAAAGGCGAGACGGACATATAATTAGATTGTTACTAGTACTATTGGTGTTGGAACTCTTCGCTAGCTGCTGAAGATGAGGACGGAGCGCTCATGGGAATGCCCCGAATGCTTTGATGTCGGTTCCTAAATCAATCAATCAATCAATCAATCGTTAACAAAAATGAAATTAGCTATTCTTAATATTCGCCAAGGAGTGGGAAGGAGAAGGTTAGATGAGCTAGATTTTAGTATACGAACTGACTACTAGCACAGTGCAGGTTTGTCTCCCCTGACTGTTTCCCCTATCTGTTCAGTAAATAATCCCCCACCAAGGTAAGCAAGGCAATTGAGTTCCTTGGAAAACAAAAGTATAACACATGAACTATGAGTTAAAACAAATTACAATTTATTGTCTATAATTAATTAAACAAACAATGGTTGTCGATATGACGAGGATGAAATCATATGAAATACAACAACATGTAAGAAAATACATAACTCGTAAATTGCTTGTATCCTGTCTGGATCTGTGGTCCAGATCAGCCTCTATGTTCAGATCAGCACGCAGCCGGGCGGTGTTCAGAACAGTAGTGTTCTGTCCTGTCTCCCCTAGTTCCTCCACTATCACACCATGGGAAAACTGGGCTCCTGTTGAGGGCTTGGTAGAGATAATCAAGAATGTGCATTATCTAGTTCTACGTCAGTACAATCAGATAGAAAAACCAATGAACAAGTCCTTCAAGAAACAAATGAAGATCGTAAATTGATTAGAGACATTAGATGTAGACAGTCAAAATTTTATGGACATGTTATGAGAAGAAATGAATTGGAAAACTTGATGACAACTGGCAAGATCGAAGGGAATAGACCAAGGGGAAGACCAATAATTAAATACCTGGATGGCTTGGCCACGTAACATGGTCGAGAGAGAAACACGGAGCTGATCCGTGACTCTGGTGATCGAGTGAGATGGCAGAACATGACCGCCCACGCTTATCGGCATGGCACATAATGAATGAATGTACCACCCCCTATACAATGACCAGTCTGGCCGAATCTCTGTGCCAGCCTTACTGCGTTAACTCTCCTCCTTCTCCCTCTATAACTTTCTCCTACTGTCGAGTCTGGAAAGGACTTTTCCAGTAGTCGAACAAGCCTGTAATTATTACATTTCTGCCATCCCTAATAACGTCCCGTCATGAGGAATACGATTTCCTAAGTGAATGTCACTAATTCAGACAGACCGCCTCACCGCCGCTTTGTCTGAAGTTCGGTTAGCAGATCCCAGGGTCGGTAATGGTATCATAACAGTACCTGATCTCCGGGCGTACATGCCATGATCAGCCTCTGTAAAAGGCCTCCGTGAGTTACGACGCACGCTCGTGCACCACACACTGGAAGGACTAAGCACCATATACCCTACACCAGTTGTGGGTAATGTCTGTACCATTACACCGCTACTTAAAGCACAATCAATAAACAATATGCCAATGCGTGTGGCGCACAAGCACACACTAGTATAACACCCTTCCATACTGATAAGTTTGCATATGACAAATCAATATATCCACCATATACTTAAACGTTATACATAAACATATTTCCACTTAAGTGGTATGGATGCAAAAAAGTAGTAATATAATTATCTACAACAAACTGGGAAACTAATAGTTTCCATAGAAGTGACAGACAGCTGACAATACCAGATAAAGGTCTGCCAAATGCATGTCCACGGTATAACAAAAATGATGCATATAAACATTAAATACACATAAAGTATACCATTTCAAACTAGGCATATTATGATATTCAACCCAATAACATAATGCATGAGGTACTAACAATATTGTATACATACAAAATGAGTCAAATAACAAGTCTCATAGCAGTAACCACACAGAACAGCCGCATTGCTGGTCTGCCAGATTTAGTCACTACTTAGCCACAGCCATGGTAAGAATAAAAGAAATATAGTCAGTTGACTATATTCTGGACAACAACTGCACACTACAAAAGGCAAATACGCTAGTTTACATAGGAGTGACAAGCATCTGACCAGACACATAAAAGTCAAAAGTATACCTAGAACATAGCCAAGATCTGCCTAACATATGGTTTCTACTTGTATAGTAAAAATAACACTTATAGCCATATGCTATAGAAGTACTGAAAAATACTTAGTTCACAGATTAGTAACAAGAGAGACTGATAGTCTCAATGAAATAACCTAGCTCAGACAGAAGGATGAAAATCCGCAGCTTTACTGAATAGAAGTATACATCTACTCTCTCTCCATACCTGTTTCAAAATTGTTTGTATCCAATTTGAAACTTTCAAGGCAAGGTATTTATACTGAATACTACAGACGCCCTAATCTCGGTGGTGCCTCTCTGTCTGTTTTGAGGTACAAATTCCCAGTTTTAATTGCCTCCATCAAACACCCAACACCCTCTGGCATTGCAAATTTCCAGTTTTAATTGCCCCATTCACTCTGTTTCACAAGGCAGCCAGCCTTCGCGGGCGGCTGGCCATCTGAGTTTTGACACATTTACCTGCATTAGTATCACGCCAGGGCGGTTTTGAATTGCCAGCCACAGGTCAGTTGTGTAGTCCATTGAGTCTGCCCGCCAGTGGGGTGTAATTATCAGTTTGACACGTAACCTCTTGAATTCGCTGGACTGTGGCATGTTATCAGCCCCAGGTTTCTTATCAAGCAGAAGTTTCCCCTGGTGAAGAGTCCAGGCATCAAACTGAAGAGTGTTCCCATGTCGCAACTAGATCGTGTCCATTGAGAGATTAGACTGTGAGTTTTACATCTATGTGATAACACAACCTGCTTCTTACAAATGTAGATAATACAGTTTATTCTTCTAATGATTCTTCTTCTTCTCTTCTGGAATACTTTCATGTAGGAAGGCATTCTGGTGCACTCGCTGCATTTTGTCACATGTTATCTGAAAGTCCAAAATGACACCACGAATGAACACGAGAAGTGACGTACTCAAGAGATCAGTAGACTCATCCAGCGAGTGACGTAATAGACGGTCCCACTCTAGTTTTGCTTAAATTACGGTTAAGATTGTATTTTTCATTTTAGATATATATAGAAAAACGAACTTTTCCTATGTTCCTATGTTTATATAGATATTCATGTATAATGGGCAAGGAGTTAGTCTCCTGTAAACCTAGTACATATTCTCTCTCTCTCTCTCTCTCTCTCTCTCTCTCTCTCCTCTCTCTCTCTCTCTCTCTCTCTCTCTCTCTCTCTCTCTCTATATATATATATATATATATATATATATATACATATACACACACACACACACACACACACACACACACACATACACATACATACATACATACAAATACATACAGACACACATTATAGTATAGAAACAACATTATAGTATAGAAACAGTTGTTCTTTTTGTATAACGCCCCAGCGCAGGGTTGGCTGGGTAACTGTGTAACATACTCAGTTTGGCCTGCAAACATTGTGGCCATACGAGAATCTGCCTGGCCAGTTGACGTCAGCCGGCAGATCGTTTATTTTCACCGAAAACCTGATGCGGGAGAGAACAGCAGTCAGGACTAGCTTTAAAATTTACTGGGGGTTGAAATTATAACTCGACAGACTCTAGTTAGCCATCAGTTCAAGAGAACCAATTTCAGAATTAAACTACCTAAAGTATCTAATCTACACTAGCGGTACTGTTCCCCCATTGACAGGTGTGATCACAAACATTTGGAAGAAGTTCTGCACCTTTCTTGTTGGTACCATTGAGCCATCAACTAGCAGCAGCCAATACGTGCCTGACTTGAACAACCTGTCTATTGCTGGAGAGTGGGTGAATCAGCAACTTGCCTGGGAACATCATCCGAGTCGACAACCTGGGAGCATAGTCATGAGCTAAGTGACCAGCTCAACGTCTGACACCATAATCCAGCAATTCAGTTTAGGATTATCTTTGCAGATATCTTAGCTGGACTACACCGATACTTGTCCAGCATTTTCATAAATAAATTTATTGTTGTATTTTACATTTCTACATAAGCTAGTCTGGTGTATTCTTGGTTAAGATTTGGATATTGAAAGAACGAAGTAATGAAAGTTGCAACTGCATATTTGTACTATATCTCCGTGTTGTTGGAGAGGATCAGTGAAAAGGGTGCTCTTTTATTTTTGCAGGCATTCGTTGCCAGATTCCTTAAGCCTACTGTCTAGAATACTAGTACGGTTGTTCACTTTACCTATCTGTGCCTGAACACTGTCTGAAGACCTGTCATTCCTGGGACTGTTCCAAACCATAAATCCTATTTCGAGCCATTTGGGCCTCTTCTTCGACAGTGTTTAGTCTTTCAGAATTCTGAAAGTCTATTTGTAGCTATTTCTTATGCTTGTCTATCAAGATAGTCAAGATAACGCGATAACTGGTGGCCGTGTCCGGTCTAGAATTATCATTTATTAGGATTCCAGCCGAGTATCCAACCTCGTATTACTAGTTCAACTTGCAGTTGCGTCTCACAAGAGTATCCTGTTAATAAAGGCGTGGCCTTACAATAGACTAGTATAGTAAATTATATTAAGTTGACCACATATACAAACACAGTAACATTAGTACCTATAAGTTAGGACTAACAGTTAAGATAAAACAGGTGTTAGACGGGTGAGTTTTGCATTGTATCGTTGCATTGTGCTAACTTACGTAAGCTCTGTAATATATTGATTACAAATTTTCAGGACAAGTACATTATTGGTAAGTGAGTATACTTCAGGTACTTCTACTAAGATCTATCAAGTGCTTACACATCATGTCTTTCGAAAATGAACCCACAACTCAGGAGTTGAAAGAGAAAGGGGCCTTGTTAGGATATGAAGGTGTAGAATTGAGCAAATATATTAGAGAGGTGGAGAGAGAATAGAGGCAAGAACAAAGGGAAGAAACAATCCGGATGGAGAAATAGAATCCCAAAAGCAGATCAAAGAGGCTGAACTGGAGAACGATAAGGAATTGAAACTTGCGGAACAGATGAGGCAGCATACGATAGAATTAAGAAGACTGGAATTACAACACCCGGATGTTTCAAGAATCAGTAGTGCTAGTTCTCCAACCCACACTAGTGACATCTCTGCCAGACCACACATCTTCAATGGATCAATGAGTTTTCCACTGCTCCCCTTCAACCCGAACAACGATCAGATGGATAATTATCTTGAAATATTTGTGTTAATGTGTGAAGCCTACAATCTTTCCACAGAAAAATACAATCTTAAACTTTCCCAAGGGTTAAGAGGAGCGACTTATATGTTTGCTAAACTTTCCCCAGGTCTCGAGAAGGATTTTCTTACTCTAAAATCCGCTTTGCTTAAACGATTTGAATTGACATCATGGGCTTATAGGCTGAAGCTCCGTTCAGCCAAACGATCACAAGGAGAATCGTTTGCTCATCGATTTCGATGCTACTTATGATGAGCTTGAGGAAATGGTTCTTACACAACAGCTTAAAGATACACTCCAAAAACCACTTCAAACTTTTATTGCTGAAAATGGTGGGAATAGGCTTCAGGAAATTATCTCTTTAGCTGAAAGATACATAACTGCCCATGGTGAGGGTGGGGGGGGGGACCACTAAAACCACTGTAATAATTCTCAACACAATCGTCCAGAACTAAATCAGAGTTATCAACAAAATAATCCCTTAGGTAATGACACCAGGGGGCACCCTGTAGGTCAACACCAAAACCAGGGATTTCAAAAACCTATAGCTCAAAACACAACAGCACAGAATAATGGATGGGGAAAGCCTTATTGTAAAAATTGCAAAACTAATGATCACCACACTAGTTCTTGCAGGAATAAACCCCCTACCCAGTATGTTGCATGTATGACGACGAGGGCGATTACCTGACATAACCTAGATTCTGGAACTAATGGTAAACCACCCACAGTCGAGACTATTTTGGTAAAAGGGAACCCAGTGCAATGTCTCTATGACACTGGGTTGACTTATGATGCAATCATAAGCGGAAACTTAATGAAACCATCACAGTTGACTAAGCAACGAGTTGCAGTAAAGGGTGCTACTATGGGCTCCCAAACCATTTATGCTCAGATATCTAAGGTAAGGGTGACATCTAAGTATGTCATGGGGACTATCCCAGCCGCTGCGATTGAAGATCCCATATATCCATTTATCCAAGGATGTAAATATGTATATTTAGGTCACCCTTAGCACTGATGATAATGGCAGCAATGCAGACCCAGATGAACTGACATTGAAGGCTGGATCCGGTCCATGGGCATTAGTTTGGTGACCAACAAGCAGCGGTTAGAATAGATGGCGAAACATCAGATTTGTTTGACATCAAGCAAAGAGTCCATCAGGGCTGTGTGCTGTCACCCTATTTGTTTAACCTGTATGCCGAAAATATAATGAGAAATGTCAGAGATGATATAACCAGGGAGCAATATGATGCCCTAAATATTGGTGGTCATGAAATACCAGAGATTCGATATGCTGATGATACAGTATTACTATCCACATCACAGAATGGTATAGAAAACTTAATAACCTCAACCCAAATAAATAGTGAAAATCACAACTTATATCTTAACATAGCAAAAAACAAAGATAATGCATACAAGTAAAACTACTATAGAGAAAGAAATATATGTTAATGAGGAAAGATTGGAGGTGGTAGAAAATTTTGAATATCTTAAGTCATTGATTACCAAGAATGGTGACACAATGAACGAAATTAAACTATCAATTGCTCTTCAAAGACTAAAACAACTGAATAAATTATGGAGTGGGACGGATAGAACTACAAAAATTAGACTTTAAAGAGCATGCATCTTTCCCATTGCAACATATGCCTTTGAGACCTGGACACTTACTAAACAAGCTTAACAGCGCATGAATACTTTTGAATATAAATGTTATAGACAGGTTCTAAGAATATCTTAGGTAAAGAAAAGAACAGATGCATCCATACTCCAAGAGCTGAATATTGAAGAGGGTTGGCTATTCTAGACGACAAAACAAAGAAAATTGATATTTTTGGTCACTTGAAACTTCATGAAAGTTTGGAGAGAACAATAATGGAGGGGAATATGCCTGTAAAGAAAGGAAGAGGAAGGCCAAAGAGAAGATGGGTGCAGGATGTGGTGGATGATCTCCAGATAGGTGTATCGGATGCGGGACATCTTGCTTGTGATTGCGAAGTTTTCCGGAAGGTGTTATGGGAGCGAGGTTCTGCACAGGACATTCCACTGAATGAATGAATGAATGAATGAATGAATGAATATCTATAGCAATTTGAAGTTTCACGTAAAATAACTCCTTAATGAATCCATCCTTATAATTTGTTAATAAATAACACTGGATCACGTTCATGTTTACTTTATTTGTGTGTGTGTAGTTCTAAATTCTGTTGTTATTATTTTAGAACACACTACTGCTTCCAACTCTACTAGTGCTCTTTAGATAGCACTAGAGTCACTCATTCTCGGTGAGGGACATTTTCTTCTGTGTGGCCTGAGAACAACATAGCTTCATCTGTGTTTAGAAGTTTTCTGTCCTACTTCCTTCCACCTTGCTTCACATTATCTCTAAATTACAATCTTATAATATTTCTATTTCTCTACCACCTGTGCTGTTTTTCCCAGTTCATACATAGTTCTAACATTCCAGGTACCAATTCTAGAAAGGAGATAAGTCGCAGATCCAGACTCCATGTGACTATATCTATATCACATCATATTTCTTCTAGGAGAAGTGCCTCCTTTCTCCTTTCTTTCATCGTTGTTGGTTAAGCAATTTTGTTTCCTTTTCTTCAGACTTGCTCATGGTAAGTTGGATTTTGCAGTAAAGTTAGTTAGTTAGTTATCAGTTGGGGTATCTTCGTTGCACTCCGGACATGTCCATAGGTGCTCAGATCCTCCCCCCAGCATATGCATCAGCGTCCGGTGGCTAATAGTGCCAGTTCTGTGCTGGTTGACGAGGCGCTTTGTTTTCCCGATGTACCTCTCGCGTCTGGCTGTGCCGATTCTTACTCCCAGGTCTTTCATCCTGGAAAGCGATGTGGAATCACTGGCGTCAAAATCCTCTGTTCTCGCCATATCTTTAAGGGCGTTAATAACATCGGCACGATCCATGGGCTGGCCATCTACAGGGGGTGCAGAGCCAGCCAATTTATCAGCTCGTTCATTTCCCTCGACTCCCGCATGTCCCGGGACGAAGATGAAGGTGACTTTGCGGACAACAGACTTCCGCAGCGACTCAGTCCACTGTCTACGTACAGATCCAGCTTCGACCTTCTGAATCATGCTCATTGAATCACTTAGTACACACACGTTGGTATAATGCTGTGATTCCAGCCATATGCAAGCCTGTGTAACTGCCATCACCTCCATCGTCATGCTGCTCGTGGTCATAGAGTGGGCACCACTGGATTCTTGAACGGTTCGGCCCGCTGAACGGGCTGTAAATGCCCACGCACTTCTCTGCTGCTTTACAACAGATCCATCTGTATAGATGAGCACTTCGGGGCTATCTGAGTGATCATAGATGAGCGCGTTAACCTCTGCATTGACAGCGGCAGGGTTCTGCTCTCTGCACCGTCTGTCGAGTGTGATAATGCAGGAGAAGGTACACTTAAAAGCTGGAGGCACCGGCCCCATTCCTTGCCGGGGTTGATACTGGTAAGACTGCAGACCTGTCCGACGACATCTTCCGCCCGACCCATCCATGATTTGCCCCTCTTTAGCCTGTCACCCTTTTCTCTGAATACAGCGTCATGCAGAGGGTGCTGCTCATCTGCACTTATTTTTAAGTATGCACGAGCTCTCCAGATCTTGATCCTGTGTTCCATTGTCGGGAAGTCAAGGAGGTATCTCATTGCTACACAGCTGGTGTCTCTCGTGCAGCCCAAAATGATGCGCATGGCTTCGTTTTGTACCTTTTCAAGTCTTCCAATCTGTGTAGGGCTGACAGTGAGGATGGCCAGGGCATACTCGATGCGTGAAAGCACAAGTCCTTGGAACAGAAGTAATAGCAGTCTTTGCTCGATATTGGCAGTCGCCATGACTCTCATTGCTGCCAAACCTTTTCGAGCCTTCGTTATGACATAATCGACATGATCTCTGAAGGACAGGCTACGATCAAGCCTCACGCCAAGATATGTCATTGACTGGGTTCTACTCAGAATGCTCCCATACATTCTTACTGCCGGCACGTCTGTTTTCACAATATGATTGTTTAGTGAGAACCATGTAACCGTTGCCTTTGCAGGGTTGACAAGGGCATCGGCATCAGCACACCATGAGGAAATTCGATCTAGTTCGCCCTGCATATAGTTGGCAACCGCCTGCCTATCTCGACCCTGTCGATACACGAGGATGTCGTCAACGAATGATAGAGTCCTACCCCTCCCATCCAACTGTTGTTCAGTGATCGGCACCGTATACACGTTGAATAGTACTGGTGACAGTGGTGAACCCTGCGGCAATCCTGGACATATCGTTATCGGCTCAGAAGACCAACTCCCGCATCTTAGCACCACCTTCCTTTGGAGTAGAACTACAGCTATCCATCGTACAAGGTGAGGGTGCACTTTCAGTCTGAGGAGGGTTTGCATCAAGTGCTCGAAAGATACTCTGTTATATGCGTCCTCTAAGTCTATGGCGGCCGCACATGTCTCTTCTCTGATCTGAAATCCTTCGTAAACATCTTGAGCAAAGACCGCCGCATTCAGCCATGACTCTTTGTTGCGTCTGTATCCTCCAAGTGTGGGCGGGAAGCAGCCGAGCTGTTCCAAGTCCCAAGCAAGTCTGTGTGCTACAATTTTCTCCAGTAGCTTGCCAACAGTATTCTGCATCGTAATGATTCTGTAGCCACTTATCTTGGAGTGGTCTTTGTTCGGTTTTGGCAGCGGCAGCAAGTAGCTGTGTAGCCATTCTTCTTTGACCTGACCCCTCTGGATACTGGTGTTGAATTCTCTGGCCAGTTCTTCCATGTCATCATCTGATATCACCATTAGGTCACCATATCGGATGCCGTCTGGGCCTGGGGAGGTGTTAGGTGATTTCTTGAGCATCGCACGCAATATGTCAACTGTGATTGTCCATTCTTCGTCTGTCCCGACCCCCTCGCACAACTGAGAGAGTGTTGTTGTGGTCCTATGTCTGGCGGGCTCGTCTTTCTGGTCAGTCTGTTCTATTTAGCGTGCAAGAAGGGCCTTACCTTTATCCGCATCCGACTTTTTCCATGCGAGGTCTGTGCCTTGAAAGTCTGGAATACCCCTACGTTGTGCAGCACCGTTCATGCTCTTGTGGAGGCGCCAGAATGTCGTAAGAGATTGCTCGGAGCACACCTTCCTGCAGAACTCGTCCCATTTGTCGGCCTTGGCCTGTTTGGCGCAGGATTTGAATAAAGTCGTCGTCCTAACGACCTCAGTCTTCAGGTTCGCCAACTCAACCTGTGGCATGTTAGCCTTTCTGGCCTTTTGCCAGTCTTTGACAGCCTGCCTCTTTCCCAGCCACACCTTCTCGACCTCTCCATTCCACCATGGTGGCTGCAGCCATCTTTCTTGTCTCCTACGGGAGGAAGTTAGTTTCCTTCTTCTGATCTTGCTTATGGCGTCTTGACCAGTGGTGTCGTACGGGAAAGCATTGGTCTTGTTTCTTTGACTCATGGCTCCGTCTTTCTTGATCAGGATGACACAAGGGTAGTGGTCACTATCGTGGTATCCCAGTGTGCCCCACCGGCACCTTGGTGCGATGGTGGGCGACACCAGAGCCAAGTCAATGATGCTGTCAGAGTCGCCTGGTCGAGTGGCCATTCTAGTGACCTTCCCATCATTCAGACAGATTAGGGCAGCAGATGCCAGGGCGTCCTCCAAATCTTCTCCCTGTCTATTGGTGATGCAATTCCCCCATTGACTGCCTCTGGCATTGAAGTCCCCGCAGTAGATGATATGCCTTTCATGCAGTAAAGTGTTCTATGGGATTGGGATATATTATTGTGTTAATATTCTTTGCTTCTCTAACGGGTGGGGATAAACTTCAGCCTGTGTAAATAACAGTTCAGTTTGTGTCTTGCTCTGTTAGTGAATATGATTACATATTTTGCTTGATCAAGGTAGTTGTAATAATTGTCTAGTTGTTTTTGAGTTTTTAAAAACAATTGACTTCATATGGGTTTTCTCTTGATAAACGGTGATTGAGTGTTATTTTTGGTCTTAATGCACTCCTCTTTTAACTAACATGTCTGATATTTATTTCTGGTGATGCCATGGTGAGATGGTGTCTTCTATAATACGAGGGTAAGTTAATAAGTAAGTGACAAATGGCTGTAGAAAACTAACTATGATAACAACTAGAAACCAGTTTATTTTTATACATACATTGTCTCATTATTTCTAAACATAATTTCCACCAACATTAATGCATATATCCCATCGTTTTATCAGTTCTCCCAAACCGGCTGCATAGAACTGTATATTTGTTTTCATTTACCAGCCATCCCACAGAACTGTGTTACTTATTTATTGACTCGCCCTCATAACTTTTTCTACCCAGCTATGCACCGCTTTATGGGAAATCGTTAGGGGCGAAGTCCACTGAAACCCACCCTGGCGGGAGACATTACGCGAGTGACGCCGAAGTTGAATGTGACGTGAAAACGTGGTTTAGAAAACAGAGCACACAATTCAATGCAGCCGGTTTGGGAGGACTGATAAAATGATGGGATAAGTGCATCAATGTTGGTGTAAATTGCGTTGAGAAATAAAGGGACAATGTATGTATACAAATAAACTGGTTTCAAGTTGCTATCAAATTTAGTTATTTTTCTACAGCCATTTGTGACTTACTTATTAACTTACCCTTGTATGACTGTTTGTTGGTGTTGACTTCACTTAGAATTCTTCTTAGCTCTGGCAGTTTGTTGCTCTTGAGAACTCTGGAACTGACATTCTATCATACTACCTACATACATATGATACAACCTATATCAGATATACAACCTGCTGACAATGACTTGTTGCGTTATTTATTATTCCTGCAGCAAGGTTCAGGGCCTGTACTTCAGAAATAATGGAAGGGATTATGTATCCCAAAATGCTAGAATAGCGAACAACATTATATACTGAAGTTTGAGGAAGCATGTGAGGCTGTGTGTTATAGAAGTTAACACCTTGAAGGTTCCCTGTGAAAATCAAACTATACAAAACGCTGTATCTATTCATTCGTAGTACATGTGTAACATTTACCAGACTTGGAGTAAAGGATTCAGCCTAACGAATATAAGTGTTACAAACACTTATACTTCATATAAAACATAAAACAAATGTATTTAACAGGAAAGAATAAACACATTCACAAGAGACCAAGAACCACATTTGTCAGTAGTGAAACATTTTAATCTTGCATGGTTTGGCTATGTAACTTGTCACAATTCCTTGTCAAAACTTATCCACTAGGGAACAGTTGAAGGTAAGTGACAAAGGGACAGACACAATATATCAAGCACTCATAGCATTAATGAGTATAGCATTGCCATGCTTAGACAATTGCTGATGATAGGGAGCAATGGAAGACCATCATCCCACACCTAACTCCACAAATAGGGATTATGGGATTAAAAAAATAAGAAGAAAAATAAAGAACCCTTTACATGCCTTGCTTTAATGCTGTCAAGTCACACAATTTTCAACTTTGTTTCTTCTTATATGCCCAACCAATTTTGAGTATTTCTAATTTATTTTAATGTGAGCAGGTCACTAAACCGTGTCTACCAATGTGTAATCTTTCAGTATATTCTACTGACACCTTAGTGCCACATAATACAGGAGTTAGCTGTGAACTTTCCAGACTCTCAGTTTACTTGCCACATCAAACTGTTGAAGTAATAACTTCGTAAGTTTGTGAGCTTTGTCTGTTCTATTTTATTGTCAACAATGCATAATGGTATCAGCTGCTTATTAGGATAGAAATCATTTAAACATCATCACTTGGACACACGATCTCAGGAAAAGACACTCTGGGTCTCTTACAAAATCATAATGTTTACCTGTTCGGGGGATATACAAGAGATTGAGGGAATGTGTCATAAAAAACAATTTCATGATTCACTATTTGGACATGTTTATTTGTGGCCAATACAAACGTATATCATTACTTTCATTATAGAACTTATATCATTACTTTCAATGTTGGAAGCTCTAGAACAGTTTCCAGATGAGACATTAACTGCTTATCATGTCAGCTGTCATTATACACATGACTGTAGGGACCAACTGCAAGTAGCTATGAGTATGATAATTTTTATGTTAATCAGGAGAGATCACATGATGACATCATGTGTAACAGAGTTTGAGCATGTTAAAATATAACATATGTTGCAATTTGTTCGAGAGAAGCAAATCAAACAGGCAAAGATGGTTAGATAATGTCCAACAAGAGAGAGTAAAAAAGCACATATGAAGCAAATCTAAGACATAATACAAAATTGATGACCAATCAGAAAGAAAAAGAACAATATAGAACTGCTGATGTTTAGAAGCTTGACGTTGAAGACAGGATAAAAAGAATGGACTGTGCTTGCAGCCATGCAAGTCTGTGAAAGAAGGTAGAAAGGATAAAGAAGATGAGAAAGTAAATAAATATAGTTAGTTTTTTAAACCATCAAGATGGTGACGCTATATTAAGACTAATAACTAGAATAATAAATGTAAGCTTTACACAATTCTAAATAATTTTCCAGCATACACTAATTTGCAAGCAGTGTAGTACACATAAACAATTATACAAAATATGTGAATAAATGAGGTATATAGGACACTGGATTTATGTGCTGTCCAAATTATGAACATATTTTATATCTAAGAATGAGAGGTTTTGGGTGAAAGATAATTTGAATAATTAATTTTACCAAAATCTTGTATGTGGCAATCCCTATCTTTTATTGTGTAATAACAGGAACAGCCATAGATACAAGGTATAGCATTGTGTAATGATAGAAGTTTTAAGATATACAGTGCACTTATGATTTCTCAATAATACCAATAGTATATGCAGGAATCACTTAGGTTCAGCTGATCCAGAGTAACACACATCAAAGGAAACATAGTCAGCTACACCAATGGGTCAGTGGTGAGAAACAGACGTAGTGGTTGAGGTTTTATTGCAAAGGCTAATGGATGAGTCTTGAAAAAGGAGAGTCTGGCTATGAGACTACGACCTCCAGCATGAGCATGGATGTGAAGGCAGTAACAGCGGCATTCCGTTGGCTAGAGGAGACTACTGCAACACACACTGTACTCATTATGGATTCAAAGAGTATGCTTAGTAAGGTGGAGAAAGGAATGTTTAATGTGGAATGGCTATCGTTGCTTCAGAGGTCACAGATTGTGAGAATTGTATGGATATTTTACCCTGGCCATGTGGGGGTGCTGGGGAATGAACAGGCTGATGGGCTAGCAGGGAATGCACCTCTTGGTGGTAGATTACATATGGACAAGGGGGAGGTGGTCATGTGCTTGTGGGACCAGGTGGAGAAGATGGAGGAACAGATTGAGAACCCATTTGTGGAACGAATGAGATTGCGAGGGATCAGCAGGGGTTCTGGAAGAATCTCAAAACTGAGAGGGAAGACCAGGAGAACTTTTAATCAGATAGCTGTGGGAACAATTAGCAGCATGACTCTTCGCTGGCCCTTGAACAAGGGGACAGAGCACGTATGGGAATGTCCTGAGTGCAGTGATGTCGGCTTCTTAACTCAACTCAACTTAGGTTGTGTCAAGACAATCAAGCATTCTCTAAAAAGCTAATTTTTTAAAAATATCACCTGCTTAGTGCTTTTACCAAAAGAAAACAGCTCAACATACCTTGGTATGAAAATTAAATGCACAGTAAAGAGGAAAAATGAAATGCATAAATAAGTGTCAGCGAAACAGGAAACAGAGAAGGCATCTTAAATATGGCTGCTGATACATTCTAGATAATTTATATTGCTGAACAACCAAAGCTTATGCCATTGTAAAATATTAATACAATGTATTCTGCTCCCAAATTGCCAGTATGTCAGGGTTGTGAAATTGCATTCACTACCCTGAAGCTAGAGACCCCAACTTTACGGTACTGATCATGAAGACCCATACTAAAACTTTCAAATAAATGTGCAGATGAGATGTTTAAATTGCATAAAAAAAGCACCCAGCCATTGAATAGAAACACAAAATATTGATGATCAGCTATGAAGGCTGTAAAGAATGTTAGTGATGGAGTACACATATAATTCAAGAATGAGAAGGAAATCAGTATTTCAGAGGCCACTAGAAAATATAGATTAAAATGTTTTCAAAGTGGGTACAACCAAGCATAGCATAGGGTTATAACATAAATTTAAGTGAGGTTTTCACTTAAAGATGAACAAAGTCGAGTATAAATAATTATAATGCGCGTTCATGAGACTGAAATTGAAAGAGTAAAGCCAAACAGGTATGCCAGGGTAGTGTGTGGAAGAAGTCTAGGAAACATTTGCAACATAGCGTATATATTATGGGATGAATGCTGGATATGTGAGACAATGGAAGTACATTAAAAATGGTATATAAAAATAAAACAAATATATATTTTAGCAGTATGCCTGCATTACTATAAAAATGTCTGCATAGTAAAATACTTTTAATTTATTCACATTGTTTGTAAATCTTCTTCTTCTTCTTCAACGTTCCGAGCCATTGAGTTTCTTTGCTGCAGATACAATCCATCTCCATTCGTCTCTCTGGTTGACCCTCTCTTGCCAGTCGTTGATTCCAAGTGCTTGTAGGTCTGTATATATATTATCTCTCCACCGTCTTCTTGGTCTACCTCGGGGTCTACGGTCATTTATTTCCTGAGTGTAAGCGAGTTTTGTTTCTCTATTATCTTCCATTCTTTCTATATGCCCCAGCTATTGTAGTCTATTAGCCTTTATGATACCAGTGATTAGCGGGGACTTAAACAGATCATAAATGTCTTTGTTACTTCTTCTTTTCCACTCTCCACTTTGTGTATCCCTAATGGGTCCAAAGATGCAGTCTTAAAACTTTGTTCTCAAAGGTTTGTAGCAAGGCTTCGTCTCCTTTCGTTGTACTCCAGGTTTCAGAGCCATACAGCACAACTGGTCTGATCAGTGTTTTGTATATTGTGATCTTGGTTTACGAGATAGCGCCTTTGATTTTAGTAGATGTTGTAGTGCATAGTATATCTTATTTCCAGAATTGATTCTAGTTTGTATTTCTTCCCTTATGATGTTGGAGCAGTTGAAGATTGTACCCAGGTATTTGTATGTTTCCGTTCTTTTAATGGTCATATTATCTATTTGTATGTGGCCAGAGTTTTTAGCCATTCCTTCTCTTGAAATTACCATATATTCTGTCTTATCTTGGTTGATAACCAGCCCCATCTGTTGGGCTTTTTCCTTTAAGTGAGTCAATATTTCCAATGTATTTTGTTCATTTTCCCCTATAATATCTATATCATCTGCATAACCAAGCAGCTTGGATGTTCCTCCAATATCACATTCCTCCTTTACCCTCCTTACAACTTTCTCTAGAGCCAGATTGAAGAGTAGTGGCGATAGTGCATCACCCTGTTTCAAGCCAGATGTTATTTGGAAAGTGTCTGATTTCCTGCCTTTATATGTTACTATATTATAAGTAAATTGTTTGTAAATAAAAAAACAAAATATGTTTTAAAATATTACTAAACAATATGTAATGTTATCATTGGTACATGAGAAAAAAAGTATAAAATATATAATGAAAAGATTGCATGAGTTGAGCAAATAGTTTAAAACAACATTACTGAGGGAATTGAAACAAATTCTCTAATATTATGGTAACATTTTCCTAAAGCACATGTACTACTTTATTTGTAAAAGTTTCACATCTAATATAAAGTACTTAAAACTATAAACCAAGGCAGATAAAAGAATAAAGTGGAGTAAATAATTTTCATACATTGGCATAAAAATAACAATAGTAAATCATTTAAGAAATATTCTTAAAAAAATTATGTATGCTTAAAAATTGATCAAGAATGATAACGACGTCAAAGCAATTTAAAAAAAAAAGCGACAATGATATTAATACAATTCAAAATGTTAACTTCATACTTTTGAAAAAATGTCTGCCAACTATTGACTTTTAAGGCCCCATGCAACTAATACTTAATATGAATAATTTTATGGCTTAATAATAGTTAAAGAAATAACTGAGACTATATAGGTTGAAGTAACTGGCACTAAAGTAATAGCAATAACTAAGTGGGCTTGTGCCAAAATTGAATGGGGCTAAAGAAGTTAAGAAAAGAAACATGTTTTCATTATGTAGGTTGCAATTGAGCAACTTATAACGCAATTTCTTGTCCAACATGGAGGATAAGCGGTAGAGTTGTTAAGCCCTTTGGAGTGTTTATGCTTGTGACTACATTTTGCTTATGCATTTTCCTCATGTTGGACTGGTAGTGCATGGTTTCGTCGCCCAGCTCCTGAGATGAGTGCATGGAGCGACATTGTGGGCTGTGAATTTCATGTGGAGTTCTTTTACATCTGTCCACTGTTGTTTGTAGAGTGAACTGCATGTTCAGAAAAATGACGGCCAGCCAGTCATTGAACTAACTGGGTTGCTTTATGCAGTAATATGTGGCTGCTGGTTTTCTAGTGACTGCCCTTTCCATCAACGTTGAACTGTATTTTTTGCAGTGGACTTTTGTATTGGCATTCTGGCCGCGGTACTATGCATAATATAGCTGTACCTGTATGAGCTGTTGATTTGTCAAGACTCCTGTCTGTTCCACTTTTCACATGCGGCAGTGAGGAGCATTTTGTGTGATATTCACTAGCACAGGAATGGAGCATAATGAGGCGACCATTTGCCGTGAAGTTGGAACCGTGACTAACGACTAACAACCTATAGTGTGTTGCCTGTGATTGAATATTTTACTTGACATTTTATGTTTAGTCTTGGTGTATACATTTGTTTACTACACTTAATGCACATGTGTTTTCAGTACTTCCACAATTATTATGCAACTTAGTTCCACAGCCACAAAATCTTGTGAATAATTAGCCAGTTACTCAAGGTGGTGAAGTAAAGAGAAAGTGTAGTGTTTGAGCAGAAATTTTGTGAAACAGATAATACGGTGGGTGTGGAATTAAAAGAAAAACCATCACATTAATTTCCAAATTTATAGATTGTCAGACAGCTAGATGTATAATATAGTGGCATGTTAAAAAATGTTAACACAAGTCATTGGACTGAATAACAGGACAAGACACTAGAAACAAACTATTTAATAAACAGAGCTTGGAGAGTGGTTTTGGTCATATTTATATTAGTTAGTTAGTCAGTCTTTCCTCTTGAGCCCAAAGTGGCGCATAGGGCAGTAGTCATGGCTCTCCATGTCTGGCAGTACCTGCTGCCACCTGTTGTAGATCTTGGATGTTTGTTTGGCCGTTGAATGAGCCCTCTCTGATGATGGTTCTACGCAGGGTCTCTCTTGGTCTTCCCCGTTTTCTTTTCCCTGACGGTGTCCATATAAGGGCTTGGTAGGAGAGTCTTGTCTTGTCCATTCTGAGTACATGGCTGATGTAGTTCCAGTGGCGTTTTCTTTTAAAACTGGGTACAATATCTTGCCTTGTCTCTGGTCTTATTTGCAGTATTTGTTCTAAAATCTGTCTAGTGGAGGTTTAGAATTCTTCTAAGACATTTGTTCTCAAAATTGTCTAATTTTTTGTCTGAAGCTACCGTTGACTTCCATTTGCCAGCACAAAATAAATACTGCAGTGAAAATGAAATTTTATATACAATTTAATTTCTACAGACATTTAACATTTAATTAATCATCTCAGTTATTCCCATGGCTGAGCTTGTTGTTGGAAACAGTTTAATTACCAACCAATCACATAGTTTTTAAGGTGTGATAAATAGAAGTCCAACTCACTTTTAATATATAAACCTAATTTCTTCTCTCTTTCTGAAATAGACTATAATATACATGTTGTTTAAGACTCTCCCACCTCCTCCTAAAACCTGTTTTATGTGTAGCAATTATTAAAATAAAAGAGATGTCACTGCCATATGTACATGAATAAATTCACTGGTTGTAACCACATTCTCCAGAATTTCTCTTCTCCTAATTTCACATACAAATGCTGTTCTGAAGCAGGCAATATCTGTCTTTGTTAAATTTCTTTCTGTGGAGTCTTGTATATATTAATATAACCTACAGATTTATTGAATAGACTTAATGACACACGTGTCAGGCAGATAAAGTTTAAAACAAAAAAAGCTGTTTTGATAATTCAGTTATTGTGCTGCCATAAAAACACTTCACACTGTTACTGACAGCACAGATAGGCAAAATATATTGCAGTAGATTAGACTGGGTCATTCATAGGTGCAAGGAAGAAAAGTAATATCAGTTTTAAATAAAGTATTAAAAAAAAGGAACAATGCTGTAAAATGAGTTGGTATAGTAATAAGATCTCTGCCAGTGCAAAGGGAAAAATGAAAAGCTGACATGAAAAAAAAAATATGTCAGAGTATGTTTTTAAAACAAAAAGTATTCTTAATATTTTGAGCAAGCAGTTATAAAAAGTTACAGATCTTTAAAAAAACTGAAAATTCATTACAAATACGGAAATGAACATTAAGAGATATAAAAACTTAAAGCATTTCTAAAAATGTAAATAAAAGTTGACAATAAAAAATTAATTGTGCACTAGCTTTCATGCACATATATTTCTCCTATGAGACTAATTATTTCTCTGGTTAATTTGACATTAAAGATCACCAAATGTTTGTCTTTAATGCTTTATGTTTTGCTTTAGTGTGGGTGAATTACTTAAACAACTACAAATTTTGCGACAAAATGAATAGATACAGAATAAACCACTTGTAAAGAGTGCAAATAATAATGCAAAATGAAACAAAATTCAGCATATTTATGATGACATGGATAATATTTTACTGGCATCACAACTCATTGTGGAGATTTCTTATCCAAGATGGCTGTAAACTGTACGTTTATCCAGTTTGGAAACCCCTGTTAAATACAAGAAAAAATAATTTTTATTTCACAAGATAAAGGAATTCTTAATTCTTAACTTACAGGGCTAATGAAATAGAGAGAGACCTAAAAACACATGGAGAAAAAAACATACATGAATAATATGGGGAGGACATAGAAGCAGCTGAAAGGTGGAAGCAAAGGATAGGACAGCTGAGTGTGAGTTGGTTGAGAGCCTGTGCTCCATTGAATGATAAAGGGCAGAAGAAGAAGATCTGTGTCAGGGAGCCATGGTGGTGCAACTGCTAGTGCATTCATCTGCCAGCCTGGTGCTCTTGGGTTCAAATCCTCCTTGAAGCGTAAATATTTTTACAGACGACATGGCTGCAAGGTTTAGGTATAAAAAGTAAAGATACAGCGAGTGAGGTGTGAAGTGCCTTTACATATTCTAGACCACAAAATAATGAGGTGGGGTGAGTTCCCTTGCCCTTCCTTCACAAACAATTCCCACAAATGTACTCATTTTATGAGGCTGGCTTGAGCCTGGAGCCGTACTAGTCAGGAACAAATAATCATACCTCTGCTGAGGATTGAACCCAGACTACTGTCTTGGCAGGCAAGCACATTAATCACTATGCCATCCTGGTGCCACTGGGATTGACCCAGACTTTAAAAAAAAATGGGTACCAAAATATTTTCTGGAAAGTTAAAGAAAACCATGATACTGATTACACTACCCAAAGACTGCATGTAGACTGGTAACAAAATATGGGGCTAGCACCCCAATATGCCATTTAGCATGGACATTATGTGCTTAACTTTCGAATATCTTGTCTAATATTTTGAAGTCTTACTGGCATAAAAACTTGTGCTGTAAACAGAAAGATCAGTCGGTAAAGTCTAACAATGATAATGATACTAAAATATAATGAAAATATAAACATTTTTATTCACCAAAATTTAAAAAAAAACTTAAAATTTTAACTTTGCTGACAAAGTGGGTTGGGTAAGCAAGACATTAACTAACTACTTTGAAGATCTTATAAAAAAATCTGGAAAATACCAAGAAGAAAAGAAAATGGAAGATGATTGTAAACAATCAAGGTTGTCTTTAATTTTATTTTTTATACACAACTATAGATTATATTTTAAAAAAAAATCAATTGTTTTAGAAAAGATTTTAATGATGATGAAAAAGCTTCTCAATTATAGATGTTGGAGTGAGGAACTCAGTATGAAACTGGTTGCAATGGATGCAGGTGAGGATGGTTCCAGTGTATAGCTTATCAGTTTATGAGAGACATTCAGCACCAACACCTTTTGAATTCTGCTGGGAGAGATTAAGTGCTTTTAAGACCTAAGCGCAGTGACATAAAATCATCAAATTCGTGGTATAATAATAAATGAACAACATGTTTGCTGGCAGGATTCTTGAAATTAACAGTCAAACCAATCAATGATAGGGCACCAGTAAATTTCAAGAATACTAAGGACAGGCACATACAAATTTAAAGTTTTCAGTCTTGAAAAAAAACAGCATTCCAAATGTTTTAAACGTTTATTGATGTGTGTGTGTGCAGTGTGATGCACAAAGAAAGTCTGAAAATTATGCGTGAAGCCCCTTAGCTTGGAAAAGTATGCTGTCATTTAATGGTCTGGCTTGACATGAATGATGTCATTAAAAGTAAAATATGTCTCAGTAAGCTGGTTAGTTGGACTTTACTTTCAGCAAGTAAAAATGCTGTCTTTTATTTATAAAAAAAAATTAATTGTATGAAATGTGAATGTATTTAGAAGTGATTAAACTTATAGCAAATATACTGAAACAAATAACACAAACAAAATACATTTGTAGAATTTAGCAATGTATACTTACTTAACATTCACACGTGCTGAAGATCTGAAAACAATGCTGAAAGGCTTCTCTGTATTTGGCTTGTCCAAATGAACAAGAGCAATATATCTGCCGGGCGGCAGCAGGTACCTGGCACTGACATCCACAGAGACCACAAACTTGGATTGAGAGCCCTCCAAGTGAGATGGACAGTCATCATACCGGTCATACAAATACTTGATACCCACAGGTGGATTTGTGTCTTTATCAAGCTGGTTTGACAAATTGTTTAACATTTCATTTAGTAATTCTTATTATTATGCAAAGAAAACAGTGATGTGCTACCAGAGTAGCAAGCATACTAAGTGCATAATATTTTACAAAAAGATACAGAGTAATCCAAACTACTTAAAATAATCTTAAACTATTCAAAATAATAATAATAAAAAACCCGGGAAGATTAACTCGGTTAACAAATGCCTGCGGAAGTTGGATGTGTTGGCCTAAAGGCACAAATAAACAGGCACAACACAACTACATCTGAAAAAACACTCCAGATGAACGCAGCAGAAGAAGATAATAATAAGGCAAGGCATTTTATAAAATACAAAGCACAAAGGGAAAGTTATCTTCTTGATGTAGAGCAAAAGAAGGAACAAATGCACTTTATTATCAAAAGGTCAAACATTGTCCATCCAGGCCCATTTAACATTCTGCCCTTCTTATCTCCCTGCTGTCATACATTATTTCATTCACACATCACTTTTAAGGCTAATCTTAGACATCAACAACAATAACAATATATGCATTAAAATGCATTGGAGATGTGCAATAATCATTAACACATGACTCATTAATACCAATATTTGAAATAGCAAGAAAGATAAATATAGAATTGAAGAGATACTGTTAAGCAGAACTAAGAGTCCACAAGACAAACTGGATAGGCTATCGTAAGACTTAAGAGAAATGTAGATTTCTTTGACAGAAAATGTTCAGATTGAGGAATTATGCAAATATTACTTGTGAAGAATCTTATTTAGAAAACAGAAAGAAAATAACCATGCATGTATAACACATGTTCTTACTTAAGGACTATGCTGATTTATGCTGTTGAGTTGAGTTGAGATAAGCACCAATATCACTGCACTCAGGACATTCCCATACGTGCTCCATCCCCTTGTTCAACAGCCAGCGAAGAGTCATACTACTAATTGTTCCCACTGCTATCTGATTGAAAGTTTTTCTGGTCTTCCCTATCAGTTTTGAGATTCTTCCAGAATCCCTGCCAATCCCCCACAATATCATTCTTTACACATATGGGTTCTCAGTCTGTCTCCACCCCCCCCCCCCCCCCCCCCCTCCCACTTTCTCCACCTGATCTCACAGGTGCTTGATCACCTCACCCTTGTCTATAGGTAATCTATCACCAAGCCGTGCATTCCCTGTCAGCATATCAGTCTGTTAATACCTCGGCACTCCTGCATGGCCAGGAAAAAAGTCCATACAATTCTCACAATTTGTGACCTCAGAAGTGAGGAAAGCAATTCCACATGAAACATTCCTTTCTCCACCTTACTAAGCATACTCCTTGAGTCCATAATGAATGCATTGTATGTTGCGGTGGTCTCCTCTAACCATCGGAAGGCCGCTAGTCTATGCTGTGAAACAAGTAAATGTAGCAATGTGTCGACAGCTTTCCTTCTCTTGTCTTCAGGCTCTAACCATTTCACACAAACATAAAATCAAAAACATTTAAGACAAAATCAGAATATAAAAGCTTACTGCGGTTTTCATTTTGTTTTTTATTTGAATGCTTCTGATGGCATCATGCCTAGTGATTAACATCATATGCCAGTGAAGATGATAATGTGTTTCCACAGCCACATATCCGCTATGTTCTTAAAATATTACACCTCTTATTCATCTGTATATATGTAATATAACAGTCACAGAGCTTTCATAAATAATTATATTTTAACTGCTTTTTTGTGCATACTTTCAGGCCTATCTTTCATTTTGTAAACAGTCTCTCTTGCCTAGATAAAACTCCTGGTCTTGTTTTAAAAATGTCTTTCCAATCTTAACTTCAAAAGATAAATACAAAAATTATCTACCTGGAAAATCCTGATGCCAAGTGGATACACAGGCTCTGATTGAGATTGCAGGACGTGAATTACAAGCAGCGTATCTGACAGAGAATGATGCAAAAAAAAAAAAAACTTACATAAATAGGACTATCAGAAAAAGATGAATGAAAAAAGAAAAGATGAAAAAGATGTTTCCAGAACTAATCTGAACAGCACTTTTCTCAGTTAACAATTAGCTCATTCTGTAGTAAGTAACAAAAAAATGTTCATCAGTTACTCTTTATATGACACAAAAATGCTTCATTTTCCTTTAGATGTTGGCTGCAGGCAGCTGTTACATTTAACCTAGTTGTTAGTTTAAACGTTTCCGTTCTAGTAACTGCTTCAACCCCTTAAGTCCCAGATAGTTATTATCTTGGTTACTTTCTGTCCTGAAGCTTGATTATTTTCAAGCAATAATTTTCTGAGGCAAAAAACTCAGCTAGGATTCAAAAGCTGATAACTTTTCTTAATAAAAAAAGAAAGTAGACAGTTTTGCAGAATATCTTCACAATGTCATTACTTGCTATTAAAACACGTGATATTGCTAAGAAATGCACAACAGGTTGCACAATTTATTGCTTGGCATATTTCACTGCACCTCATCAGGTGCATTCTGTAAAAGTCAATCAGCAAAAAACAAAGCAGACAATACACCCTTAAAGCAGCAATACACCCTTAAAGCAGGAATACACAACACACATATTGCCATGGTAATTTTAAATTGAGTTTCATGTCGTTTTTTTTTTTACGAGGGTAAGTTAATAAGTAAGTCACAAATAGCTAGTAGAAAAATAATTACACACGATAACTTGAAACCAGTTTATTTTTATGCATACATCGTCCCTTTATTTCTCAACATAATTTCCACCAACATTGATGCACTTATCCCAGCGTTTTATCAGTCCTCCCAAACTGGCTGCATAGAACTACGTGCTCTGTTTTCTAAACCATGTTGTCACTTCACGTTCAACTTCTACGTCATTTGCGAAATGTCTCCCGCCAAGGTGGGTTTTCAGTGGACCGAAAAGGTGGAAATTGCTAGAGGCTAATTCGGGGCTGTAAGGTGGATGTTCCAGAACTTACCACCTTAGTTGGTTAATTTTCTCCTGAGTTAAACATTATGTGGTCTGGCATTGTCATGAAGAAGCAACACTCCTCTAGTCAGCAGTCCTGGACGTTTTCCTCGAATTGCATCATGAAGCATCAATAGAACTTCACAGTACGATTCAGAATTCACATTGTCATCTTTCTTCTTGAAATTGGTTAAAAGCAATCCTTGACAATCCCAGAACACTGTCAGCATAACCTTCCCTGCTGATGGCGTAACCTTGAATTTTTGGACACAAGGCAAAGAAGGATGTTTCCATTGCATTGAAGCACGCTTTGATTCAGGCTGGTAGTGATGCACCCATGATTTGTCCCCAGTAACAATCCTGTTCAGCATGTCTTCTCCTTCATCTTCGTATCGACAGAGATGATGCAAGAACAGGTCAAATCGGTTCATTTTGTGTTCCTCCTTCAATTGTCTGGGTACCCACCTTCAGCACACTTTCTTAAATTTCAATCGATCATGCATTATGCTGTATGCTGAACCATGTGAGAACCCTCCCTATTGTAGATGCTACAGAGTCTATTGTTACTCGCCTGTCACCTCTAATATCTCCTCCACTCGCTGCACAGATGCTTCTGTTGCAATCTCAACAGGACTGACCAGATCGGATTTCATCAACAATTTTAGAGCGATCCTTGAAAAAATGTTTCTACCCAGCCATGCATCGCTTTACGGGGACAAACATTTGTCAGCATAAACAGGAAGCATTTCCTTATGAATGTCCTTTGTTAGTTAGTCGACAGATCATCCTCATTGCATATAGAACCATTCAGTCCATAAGTGCTCGGATCCCCTCCTCAGCAAATCCCGCAGCGTGTAGCGGCTAACGACACCAGTTCTGTGTTGGTTTATCAATCTTCTTTGGCTTCCTGCGTAGTGTTCTTGTTTGGCCACCCCTCTTTTAATTTGCTGTTCTCGCAGTCTGGCCATGGTTGTAGATTCACAGTCATCACTTGGTTCTCGCAAAAGTCTTACTTCTCGTAGAGCATTCAGAATGTCAGCCTGGTCCATGGCGCGTCCGCCCTCCACAGTAGCCTCACCTGCGAGCTTGTCAGCCAGCTCATTTCCTTGTACTCCCGCATGCCCTGGCACGAAGATGAAACTAATCTTTGCCAGCCGAGACCGCTCCAGAGACAGCAACCATTCTCTTCGGATCCACCCCACCTCTATCCTCTTGAGCATGCTCATTGAGTCGCTAAGGAAACATGCCCTATTGAATGTCTGTGTCTCGAGCCATGTTATTGCTTTACTTACTGCCATGACTTCCATAGTCAGGCTACTTGTGGTCTCAGTAAAAGCACCAGAGTCCTCCTTCACAATTCTCCCTCCGGCCCGAGCCGTAAAGGCCCATGAGCTTCTCACATGTCGGACGACCGACCCATCTGTGTAGATGACAGCATCACCGTCTAGCGAATTCTCGAAAATCAACGCTTGTACTTCAGCCTCCACAGCAGCCGGATTTTCTTGTCTGCATTTTCTATCTAGTTGGATGCAAACTGAAAAGGATGTGCAGAAATCTGTTGGCACTTGTACCCACTCCTCGCCAGGTTCTAAGTCCTCAAGTGAACACACCTGTTGAAGAATGTCTTCGGCTTGACCCATCCACGACCGTCCTCTTTTTAACCTGCTGCCCTTCACCTTCATAATTTCACTATGCAGTGGATGTTGTGTGTTTGCGTTAACTCTGAGGTAGGCGCGTGCTCTGCAAACTTGTATTCTGTCTTCAATGGTTGGAAAATCAAGAAGGTAGCGCATCGCCCTGCATGCTGTATCTCTTGTACATCCAAGAATAATGCGCATAGCTTCATTCTGTATCCTTTCCATCCTTTCTATCTGCTTACGGCTGAGAGTCAGGATTGCCATCGCATACTCAAAAACAGACATGACCAGCCCCTCGTACAGAAGACATAGATGGCGCTGCTCACAGTTTGCTGCCGCCATCACCCGCATCGCAGCCAAACCCCGCTTGGCCTTTGTTATCACCTGGTCTATGTGCTCATTATAAGCAAGGCTTCGATCAAACCGTATCCCCAGGTAATTCATTGCCTGCGTTCTTTCCACCGTCTCTGAACACAGCTTTACAGTTGGTGTTGGAGTGTTGACAATATGATTATTCAACGAGAACCAAATCACTGTTGCCTTTGTTGGGTTGACCATTGCCCCAGCTTCATCACACTAAGTACTTATGCGATTAAGTTCGGTTTGTAGTTCCACAGCAACCTGATCTCTATCCTTACCCTGACGATACACTAAAACATCATCGGCATATGACAATGTCCTACCAGGTCCAAAGATCTGCTCACTGCTGATTCTCACTGTGTAGGTGTTGAACAGTACCCAAGATAATGGTGATCTCTGTGGTAGGCCAGGATATATTGTTGTTGGTTCCGAAGTCCAACTGCCACATCTAAAAACTACTTTCCGTTGGAAGAGGGCTGCAGCGATCCAACTAAGGAGGAATGGACTTATTTTGAGTTCAAGAAGCTGAAGCATTAAAAAATCCAATGGTACTCTGTTGTACGCGTCCTCAAGATCAATCGCTGCAGCAAAGGTTTCAATGCCTGAGTGGAAACCTTCATAGACATCATGGGCAAAAACTGCTGCATTCGTCCAGGTTTCTCTTTTTGGACGGTACCCACCCAGGGTAGGTGGGAAAACACCTTGCCTCTCTAGCTGGCTTGATATTTTCCTGGCAATTAACTTCTCCAGCAGCTTGCCTATTGTATTCTGCATGGTTATAACTCGATATCCCTGAATTTTTGTGTGGTCTTTGCCAGGCTTCGGCAAGGGAATCAGATAGCTGTGTAACCACTCCTCCTTGATGCTAGCACTCCCTATACTGTTGTTGTACGTCTGCTAGTTTCTCCATCTCGTTGTCGGTACACTTATTGATGTCATCGAATCTTATGCCATCAGGCCTTGGTGCGCTGTTTTTTGATCGTCGAAGCACAGCCTTGATTTCTTTCACTGTCACTGTGTCTTCATCCGAAGTGTTCTGGGCCTTGCACCTCTCTGAGGTGACCTCCTTGGCAAGATTTCGGCCTCCCATGTCTGTCTGGTTGCTCTGCTCTAGATAGCGTTCAAAGAGGGCTTTGCCCTTGTCCTCGTCAGTCCTCTGCCAGATTAGGTCAGCACCTTGGAAGTCAGAAATGCTCTGCAGGCAGTCCTTTTGCCCACAAAAAACGCACAACAGCATGGTGCTCTTTGGATGTACACTCCATAAGTACAGTCGTCATTTTGTTTATGCGCTGCGCATGCACATGAGACACTTAGCGCCACATGACGAACGCTGAATATAAAGTTCAATGTTGCTGTCACCTAATGGCACCTGTAGAAAACACCAGCTACATTTACCTACCATCTCACAGAACTGTGTGACTTACTTATTGACTAACCCTTGTAATGCAGTCACAAAGGCATGCAGCAACAACAGAATGTAACTAACCTTTCTCACGTATGGTAATGAGATACTGTGGATTCAAATAGTAGGAAGTTCGATTTGACACTTGTCCTCCAGCATTCTGTCCAGTGATAAATTCTCCAAAGAGGGCTTTCTCAAATGCTAAATAAATATCCAGTTTAAATTTGTTGAAAATTTGAAAAGTCTTAGAGAAACACATTTTTAAGCAGTCTTTAATCATAGTATTAATCAAACCATTATTTGAATACCAATATTGTATTTTGAAGATATGCTGCTAAGCCCATTTTCTGCACCAAATGGCACTGGATGGATTGTAGTTAGCATCAAGACAGCAGTCAATCTTGTGGTACTAGTTTTATATGGCTGGGTTGACCCTGTTCAAAGTTCAATAAATGTAGTTGGTGATTACAAGTAAAGTAAAAAAAATCTGTTTCAAGGAGGATTTTAATTAAGGAACAATGGAATAGCAAACAGGCACACTGGCCTCTATGTTAGCAGAGCTCCTTAAAAAGTTGTTAACAATTTTTAAATAAATCAAGAGTTCTACATTTTCTCTTTGAGTGTTCAGAAATAAAGGAAAGTTAATGTTCATATTTTGGTGTGATTATTAATTTGCAAATGTCCCACAGTCCTATAATTGTTTCTAATATGAAATAGAATACTCACTTAAATTATAAGTCCTTCCTCTGACATCACAAGTGCTGTCACTTTCGCAAGACACCACATTTGCTTTCTGTGTAATTTCTCTGACAAAAAAAAAAATTATGGAAATATTGGTTATTTTAAAAAAAAAGAGTGATGCCATGACATTTGGGACATGTCCAAAATATGCTCTATCTCTCTCAGTAAATATCAGTGTATGGATGATCATTACATGTCTACATGTCACATCTGGTTGGAATCACATTTAACTTGTCAATGCAATCGACATGCTACACTATTTTTAATTTGTATTTTATGTTGACCCTGCTGCATGATTTATCATTACATTATTGTCTTTCCTTGATCATTTGAAATTACTTTAATTTATCCATTTGAACATTGTCCAATGAAGGCATTCTGGAAGCCAGTTAATCTGTTCTTTCATTGCAATGAACTCCAGAGTGTCCATTGCAATTTATGTCTAAGTTTCCTACAGACTGGTGGCACTCATAAATGGCATGATCCATACTACAGCCATCCATTATTGACTTTCTGACCACTGACAGCAGGTCAAATAGTATAGCAGTGTTGGCCTAAATAGTGCCTGTGCTTAGATCAGAGCTGAAAGTTGTAACCTCATAAGCTCTACTTTATTATTCTACAGTTCTACCCCACACTCTGGCCATTAATTCCAATCTTGAATGTTTTCTGGACACAACTGATCTGTCAGTGTAAATAATGATCCAGGATTCTTCCCGTCTGTTGGCCTCTTTCTCTAGTACTCTCAATTTTTACGATTGTTGCTATGTTCTCTAGCCTCTCTCTTCTCTAATAATGTGACCAAAACAATGATGCTTGTCTTATATTTGCATAGATAATCCTCTGTCTTTGTGAATTTGCAGCCTGAAGTACTTGGATGTTGATATTCTTAGCCGTTGATGGGGCTCCTAGTATTCAATGATGGAACCATATCTCTGTGACTTTAATTTCTTTTTAATTTTGGTATTAAGAATTCATGAGTCACAGGCATACAGTAACATAAGCTGTATGTATCTCACAATTGACTAAACTTAATAAAAGTTCATTAAAATTAGATAAATTTTGAAATCAAATATTAGCATATGAGAATTTATAGCTCAAACATGTGAAAACTAGATCTACATGATATGCAAGTATTATTCTAATTTGACAACAGATCATTTATGAAAACTTACTTGACATTTTGAAGTGGAGCAGAAGTAAAAAGGCGAAGTAAAAAAGCCTTCTCCTGACTTTTTTCAGCTGTCGATGCAATGATCACATAGCGTCCTGGTTTCAGCTTGTATCTATAAGTTGTTTGTAGCTCACGTGTGTACACATTGGTCTTTTCTCCCAGAATTTCTAGAGCAATCTGGCGACTTTTTTGTTGAATTTTGTCTGCCAAAACCTAACAGTGGTAAAAGAAAATAAATGTGCATGTGTGCGCAAATAAATGCTGTCTCTCACTTCTTTAAATGTATTCACACAAATCTGAACACACACCCATGCGCACGCAAATGCATATGAATGCACACAGGCATGCATGTGTGCTCACAAACATTAAATTAGTGTTGCAGTGCCTGAAATGTACAGTTCACCTTAAACATCACCAAACAAGTTTAATCCAACACAATAATGTAAAAAAAAAAAATCAAAGTAACAAGCAGAAACGACATGTACATGTTTAACTGTGAATGTTAGATGGTAAATGACAACAATGATGCTAAATAACAAAACATAGTTGTATCAAATTGTAGGCCCTTCTAGTCAGCCATACTTTCAGGCATCTGCTGATTACCTCAGTGCTTGGTGCCAAAGTTCAATAAACAGCAAATGGAAAACACTGGGATTTGTGTCCACTGCCCTTTCCAGGTATTTGCCTCTTTGTCTTACCTTTGCTACTTTTCCATCAAGTTTGCCGATTGTCACTATATTTTCAAGTGTATTTCTTCTCATAATGTTGTCCAAAAATCTTTACTATCTACATCTAACTTTCCTAATCAATTTACAGTTTTCAGTAATATTTTTAATGACTGCCTCTTTCATGTTTCTGTCCGTCCATGGTATTCTTTGCATTTATCTCAGAAACCACATTTCCACTCTCCTGAGATGTTCCTTAGCTTGTCTGCTTATTGTCTAAGTGTCACATGCACACAATAGTGTATGTTCTATATAGCACTTCAACATACTTTTTCTCACTGCAGCTGACAGCTTTTTATTGGTGAGAAGGCTTTCCATCTCATCTTGCAAAAGGCTACTGTTGCCAAATTGTATTTTGTTCTAATCTCTACAAGACATCTTCCATCAGATGTTACGACAGTTCAAGATATTCTACAGATTCACCTATTTAAGAATTTTCCAATGTATATGAATGTTACAATGTAGTATTTCTTTCTTTTTCAGAGATACTCCTACTTAAGAGTCACATTCATGTTCAATATTATTGTGCAGTTCTAAATGTTGCTGTTATTATTCTAGAAGTCATTGCTTTCCTTCTTGTAGTGCTTTCTCTGTCTCTTTAGTTAGCATTAGGGCAGCTCCTTCATTCTGAAGGGTATTTTCCTCTAGAAATCTTGAAAACATCACTGTCTCACCAGCTTATAGAAGCTTTTCATCCACTCCTTCCCATCTTATTTCACTTAATTACAGACAGTGTATTGGGCATATGGAGCTAGACTGGTATTTTGTAGACCAACTGGCACTCGTGGCTGATGTGGTCAGTATCATGCTGGTCACCTTCACCTCCCAAGACATTTCCTGGAAGCCATTTTAAGCAGGGTTGACCTGGAAGCACAGGTCAATTTTGTAAAAATGTGAAACCACCCTTATGCTCATCGAGCGCAAGACCACTGTTACAGCAGGCGAACATCTAGCCGACACGGCCATCCCGGCTGCCATATATTATATTAGTTTAAGGAAATAAAAATAATAAACAACTGCATGTACAGTAACATTTTCATATTAGAAACACATTGCTTACCTTAAAAACATCACATCTGATTGAATTATAATCAATTGTTCTTTTCTTTGATTGCTGTATAATCTGGACAACCAGTGGCATGTATTCATTATCCACAAGTCCTGAAAAATAAGGAAAAAAATATTTTATATATATAATAATAATGGCAATTCTTGTTCTAATCTCTTCAAGGCATCTCCCATCAGATGTTATGACTGTGCCGAGATAACAGTATCGATTCACTTGTTTAAGTATATGTCGAGCTACTCGTATATCACATTGTGGTATTTCCTTCTTCCCAGTGACGACCATAATCTGTGTCTTCTTAATATTCAGTTCTAACCCTGGTTGTTCACTGTGTGCAACAACCGCATCTACTAAATTTTGCAGGTCCTGTTCATTGTCTGCAATCAAGACTGTATCATCTGCATATCTAATTTTATTGATGATTCGTCCTCCAATGTTGATTCCTTCCATATCTTCTATATTTCTAAATATATTTTCACTGTACAGAGAGAAAAGATCTGGAGACATTACACATCCCTGTCTCACACCTCTTTTAATAGGCTGATATTGACCTACATAATTATCAATTCTTATTGTTGTTTCCAATATATGTTTTTTACAAGTCTAAGGTCTTTTCCATCAATTTGTAGATCTTCAAGTATCCTTATCATGTCGACATGTCTCACTTTATCGAAAGTCTTTGTGTAGTCAATAAAGCAAAGATATAGATCTTTTTTTTACTTCTATAGAACGCTCAATTATTGTTCTCAGTATATACACAGCATTTACTGTTCCCTTGCCTTCTACAATTGTTCTTCTCCTATTTCGGGTTGTATTTTCTTTCTAACTCTTTGCATGATAATTCTCAGCAGAATCTTTGTGATGTGGCTCATTATATTAATTGTTCTATGTTGATCGCAATCCATGGCTCCTGATTTCTTCAGGATTGCAATAAATATAGAATTACATAATTCAGGAGGTACATCTCCAGTATCGTATATTGCGTTCAGCAGCCTGGTGACATGGTCTATTCCATATTCTTCTAAGGCATTGATCATTTCTACTGTGATGTTATCTGTACCCGGGGACTTGCCAGTTTTTATATGGTTAAGAGCATTCTGAACTTCTATCTTCAAAATTGCTGGTTAGTCTTTCCTCTTGAGCCTAAGTCGGCGAATAGGGCAGAAGTCATGGCTCTCCATGTCTGGCGGTTCGCTGCTACCTGTTGTAGATCTTGGATGTTCACTTGGCCGTTGAATGAGCCTTCTCTGATGATGATTCTACGCAGGGTCTCTCTTGGTCTTCCCCGTTTTCTTTTCTGGTGACCATATGAGGGCTTGGTAGGGGAGTCTTGTCTTGTCCATTCTGAGCACATGGCCGATGTAGTTCCAACGGCGTTTTCTTATAAAATTGGATACAATATCTTGCTTAGTCTCTTGTCTTATTTGCGCATTGGTTTTGAAATCTGTCCACTGGATGTTTAGAATTCTTCTAAGACATTTGTTCTCAAAATTGTCTAATATTTTATCTAAAGCTACCATTGATTTCCAACTCTCACATCCATACGTTAGCACTGGAATCACACAAGAATTGAAGATTTTAAGTTTCGTATCTTGGCTGAGTGACTTTGACTTCCAGATGTTTAACAGTTTATTGAAGGCACCAGATGCCAGTGAGATTCTAGATAATATTTCTGGTGATGAGTCCCCTGCAGTTGTCATTTTGCTTCCTAGGTATGTGAAGCTGTTGACTTTTTCAAGAACATGGTTGCTTAATTTGGTGTCGTCTGAACTGTTGGTAAGATCAATAGTTTTTGTTTTTGTGGTGTTAATTTGGAGACCAATTTGTCCTGAAACATTTTGGAGATGGTTTATTTTCTCTTGGGTATCTGGGTGTTTCCAAGAGAAAATAAACCATCTCCAAAATGTTTCAGGACAAATTGGTCTCCAAATTAACACCACAAAAACAAAAACTGGTCCTTCATTATTATTCCGATGATTATATTGTTCTTCTCTTGTATCATCATAAAGGTCTTTCACATAATCTGACCATGCATGTAAAATCTGATCTTTTTCTATTATGATTTTGCCATCTTTGGTTTTTAGGCAACCCGTTGATGTGTGTGTTCTTTTGTTAGTGATGTCATTAATTCTTTTGTGCATTAATTTAGTATTCCGGGTGTTGTGATGATGTTAAATTTCCTTGCAATTTTCCTCAAGCCATGTTTCTTTAGCCTCTTTGCATAGCTTCCTAATTTTCCTGTGAATATCTTCATATTTTTCCTTGTTATTTTTGTTATTTCTTCTTACTTCCATGAGTTTTAAGATGTCTTCCGTCATCCATTTCTTGCATCCTATTATCTTTATTTTTGGGATGGTTGTTTCTGCAGCTTGGTTAACTGATTTCTTTAAAATGTCCCATTGGTCACTGACATCTTGAAATAATATTTCCATATCGAACAATGCATTGAGTCTGTTCTTTACCTCTACATGAATTTATCTTTTATTTCCTCAGTTTTCAATGCTTGTAGATCAAATTTTGTGTTTCTTGGTGAATATTTGACTTTCTTTAATTTTATATGTAAATTGCTTAAGATTAATCTATGGTCGCTGTAGCAGTCTATATATATATATATATCACTCACAGACACACATATGTATGCACACACACATGAACAAAAAATAGAAATGTCATTATATATATATATATATATATATATATATATATATATAATATATATATATATAATTAAATAGCCGAAGAAACAATTAAATGAAACACAGTCTTCGAGAAAGAAGGAACATTTTAGCCATTTTGCTTATTTATCTGTCTTCTTCATCATTGTGCACATGTGTACTAAGCTAACTGTCGAACATATTCTAAAGACATTGCCTGTAGACCAAGTTAAGAAAGATATTACTAGCCCACTGACTGAATCAACACTAAACTCCAAGCTGTGTCCAAGCAAATTACTAGCCCACTGACTGAATCAACACTAAACTCCAAGCTGTGTCCAAGCAAAGAAAACTCCAAAAACAGTCAAATTCATCATGATACCTCACCTGACGGTGTAGTTATGAAAATGTGACTGCAAGAAGATACTTCACTTCAAGCCACCAATCACATACAAATCTGTATTAAATCTTTCCTGATCTTTGTCAAGGTGTAAGAATAAAATAGTCTTATAATGTTAGCAAATCGTTTTAAATCAGTTGCTGTTTCTTTTTCTCACTCTGTGTTACCTCTATATTTACTTATTAGTCTTTCTCTAGCATTTTCAGGAGGTCTGTTTAATTTGTTGGTTATGACAAGACTATAGTTGTTCTTCCTGTGTTATCAACTGATCATCCATGCATGTGTTCTATGTGAATATGTTGTACAACTTCTACAATTGTGCTTTTGTTGTTACTATTGGTTCAGGAAAACACAGGTTTCCACATTTTGAACCCAAACCAAGTGCATGTGTTCATCAGTTGTGTTACTCCACATAAAGTGTCCCTTTCATCCACCTTTGACTGAATATCTGTAAGAGGTGGATACTCAGTTAGGTGATGTTCGACAGTCTAGGTGGCTGAGCAACTTGAGAAAGCTGTCCGGTTAAGTACCTTATGTTTCACTTCATTTTTTTTCAACTGTTGTTGATGTTCTTGGCAAGATTACGCTCAGTAGTTTGCCATTGCTTTCTGAGCGACTGGCTCAGATACCCTGTAAGTAACCAACGCAACACGATCCACTGCCAAATCTCATACAGCTGTGTTCCTCAGTGGATATACGGGATTACGGAGAAAATCATTAACCCCTTCGCCAGGGAGACCGGTTTCTTCATTCTACTTGTTTAATATCTATTGCACAATTTTTCATAATACGATTATGCCTTAATGCTGGTGCTTTAGTGTCATTTCTGTCTTTGTTTATTGTTGTTATTTAGTGTTGTCTGCTGATGAAGGCTTGTCATCCGCTGATCCCCATTTTTTGTGATTGTGTTTTTGTAAAGCTGCCCTTCTACACTTTGTGTTCTTCCTATTATGCTTTATTACTTGCTTGACTGTTTTTGAGACTTGATGTGCACAAGTCTCTCTGCCTTATCATTATCAAATCTGTTGGACATGATTATGCCAGCTTTGTGATGTGTGGTTGCCTGGTCTGCAGCTAGAGTTATCTTGTCAGCCCCATTCAGCCCACTGTTTTCTAGCGCAAACAGAGCAGAAGATATGTATAAGATCTTGTCTAAGTTTCTGGCTAATAAATATTGAGTTTTCTGCAGTTTTTATTATTATAAAAACATTACCATAATGAACTTTTCTGCAACAAAAAGTAAATTATTGTTTTAAAATCTGTTACCGTTGTCTGTAACAGTAAATGTAAATCGTTGGTTCTGCAAGCGGTTATGAAAGCCTGCTGCGGTACTTCCACTCCATTCTCCATAGATGTTGAGCACATAATCTGAAACATTTCAAAATGCTGTTTTTATGCTTATGTACATTACCAGATTTGTAACAAAACACCTCCAAAATAACTGGTATACATGTTTTGTTTACATAAGATAGTAACAGAAACAAGTTATATTTTGACACAGAATGCATATCAACAAATAATTAACCAGCCATTGCTACATTTTAAGATAAGAAAATGCAGCAGACAAATAATAAGTATGAAACTGTGATAAAAAATGACAAAAGGGAAAATCATTTTAACATATATTGAGAATAATGGAATTGAAAATACTCTATATCTGTAGACTAACATATCTTGAGAACTATGGAAATGACAATGCTCTATATCTGTAAACTTTAAGGACAACTAATTTTAAAAATAGAAGTAAAGAATTATTGGAACAATATAAAATCTAAAAAGACCCTTGTTCCTGATGTCCCAACTGATAGATCAATGCCTTAGAAGAATATGGAACAGACCAAATCATCAGGCTGCTGAACATGATATATGATACTGAGTCTTATGTAAATGTATGTTTGTTTAATCGCAATCTCGCAGAAATCGAGAATTACAGATTGTGATTAACATTGAAAAATTAGCATGATATGCCACATCACAAAGCATTTACTAAGAATCATCATGCAAAGGGTTAGATAAAAAAAACACAACCAGAAACAGAGTAAGAACAATGTGGGTTTAAAGAAGGCAAGGGTACAAAAGATGCTGCATATTTGCTAAGAACATGAATAGAACAATCGATAGGTGTCAATAAAGACACACACACATTATCTTCATTGACTGCACAAAGGCTTTCGATAGAGTAAGACATGTCAACATGATAAAGATGCTTGCAAATCTCCAAATTAACAGGAAAGACCTTCATCATCATCATCATCATCATCATCATTATCATCATCATCATCATGCACTCTGTCAACTTGCTAAGGCATTCATGTCTCTCCACAGATCTTGATGCTTGGTGTTCTGGTGTTCTGCTCTACTGATGTTTTTTCTTCATGTCACCATTTCAGTCCATCCAGCATCTTTTCTCTCAGTCTGCCTGTTTTCCCTATGATTTTACCAGTTGTCATGTTTTCCAATACCTCTTTTCTCATTACATGACCAAAGAATGCTGTTTATCTCATTCTTAAAGTCGTATGTAATGTTTTACTTTCATTAGTCTCTTTCAGGCAATCGTTCTTAGTTACTCTGGCAGTCCCAGGTATTTGCAAAATTTTTCTCAGGAACTACAACCACATCTGCATTGCTTCCAAATTCTTCCTAATTTGTTGATTCCCGTTCCATGATTCACTGTCATACAGCGATACAGGTTCTGTATAACATCTAAGTAGTCTATTTCTTACATTCAATGATAGTGACTTATTGCATAAGATACTTTTCATTTTCTGAAATGCAGCTTTAAAAAAAAAAAAAAACCACAGACTTGTAAAAAACAAAATATGCTGCCCTAAAACTGATCAAGAAGTAGGTCAATACCAGCGAATTAAAAGAGGTGTGTAATTTCTCCACATCTTATTTTCCTGTATCATGAACATTTTATGAAGCATATATAAGATATTATATAACATTGGAGGATATACAATCAACAATAAATGATGTGCTGATAATACATATTGATCAATTAAATATGAAAAAAACTACAACTATTAGGGTTTTCATTTTTCACATTTTTATCTGTTTACAGGTGCACAAACAGTTTGAATATTTTTTAACAAATGTTGTTTTCAAATAACTTATAAATACCCCATATTGTAAAAATGTTTTCAAATAACTTAGAAACACCCATATTTTAAAAATGTTTTCAGACAACTTACAAACACTCCATATTTTAAAGATGTTGTTTTCAAATAACTTATAAACACACCATATTTGAAAAATGTTATTTTAAAATAACTTTTAGACACCCTATATTAAAAAAAAAAACCCATTAATGCCAGATTTTAATATTAGAAGTTTCTCTGCACATATTTCAGGTCTCATCCTCCCCCCCTTTCCCCAACTCATCTCTTTGTGTATCTAGTCCAACATTTGTAAATTTACTTTGGACAGAAATAATGACCATATTTTTTACAAGCTATCTGAGGAAAATGCAAAGAATACCATGGACAGACAGAAAAACCAATGACCAAGTACTACAGGAGACAAATGAACACCGTAAACTGATTAGAGAAATTAGACGTAGACAGTCAAAATTTTTTGGACATGTTATGAGAAGAAATGGATTAGAGAACTTAGTGACAACTGGCAAGATCGAGGGGAACAGACCAAGAGGAAAATACCTGGATGGCTTGGCCACATGGCATGGACGAGACAGGAACACTGAGCTGATCCACGACACTGGTGATCGAGTGAAATGGTGAGTCATGACCGCCCACGCTTTCCGGCATGGCACATGATTGATTGATACCTACTTCATGCTGAAGTTGAAACTATAGCAACAGTGTTGCTGTAACTTTATGTATACATTTCTTTGGAGGATGGATCTGCTAACAGATTTCTTTCATGGTCATTGACTATTTATTGATGTTATTAAACTGACCTGAATGATTGTGTCTGGTAGTGATTTTGGTTTGAAGAGCCAAGTGACGATAAAAACCTGGGGTAAAGCTGGGGCGACCATCCTCAACCCAGCGCATCCACAGGTGGCGGATCGTGGAACGACCTCTAGATATAGAGGTTAGCTGCAAATACCCAATAAGCAGCCGCGGACCAACTGGCGGTGGGCACAGAGGGCGAGGCTCGGAGACGTGCCTGCCAAGCGAGTCAGGGGCACTCTAACCTCTCCCAAGGGTAGGTGGAACCTGTTAGCTTTGGACAGCAGTCCATCTAGGAGACGGAAAACTCCAAATATAAACCCCCAAGTTCAACGTGGACCAGTGTGCTGAGGAACTGGACGGCCATGGGTAAACTGGTCGTGAACGTTGGACGTCTGGCAGGCGTGTGGGGCAGCACCAGGCATATGGACTCCTGCGGGACATCCCCTGCCTCTTCCCTAGCAAGCAGGCAATGCTAGGGCGACCGTTTATGTCCTGCAATATCCAAACTTTGCTTATGGAATTAATTTAACACGGGAATCGTTGCCGGAGCTACGGAGCACATGCTCTGCACTTGACACATCTTTCAGAGGCTAGCGAAGAGAGAGTGAGGAGGAGAAGACGAGGAAATGGTGTGAGAAGAAGACATAGAAATAGGAGGGCAGGTGCCAGGAGAACAAGACGAAAAGTGGAGAGACTAGGTTTCAACCATGCAAGAGTGGGATACTGGAATTGTCGTAGTGCCAGGCAGAGAGGTCCTGTATTGGAGAGGCTTATATATGATTTTGATGTCCTCATGCTCCAGGAGCTAAATACAGACAAATACCATTGCCCTGGGTACGCCAGTTATATAAACCCTACTGGGCAGAAGAGACATGGGCAAGGTCTGCTGGTGAAGAAAGGAGTGAAGCATGTGGTACTTGACTTGAGCCAGTGGAATCATAGTGCAAGAGAGGTCCAGGGTACACAAATGGAGATTGGTGGCTTAAGTTGGAACATCATAAATGTATATGCTACAGTGGACTGTTTTGTCAGAAAGGAACACTGGGACTGGCTTAAGGAATTGGAGGAATTACCGGGTGATAGGCTACTCATATGTGGAGACTTCAATGCGAGGAGCAGAGATTGGGACAGTAGTGGAGAAAACCGACAGGGAATTGCCCTTGCGGATGCCATGGTGGACTCCGATGTGGTCTGCATAAATGATGGTAGGCCGACTAGAATGGCAATGAGGCCTGGCGATGCAGACACAGCTATTGACTTGGCACTTGTATTCCAGTCATCAGTCCTTGATGTAAAGTGGACTGTTTTGAATGACCATGGGAGTGATCACTTGCCATGCTCAGTCCTGATCTCTAAAGCCAGGAAAGTTAAGGCTGGGAGAGCGCGCAAGACCTTCCGGTATGAGTGGACCGATAGCCTTCTTGGACGCCTCAGACAGCAGGCTTGCAACAGGAATGTTAAAACTCCTTTTTTGCAGCCCCCATGGTGGACCTCAGAAGTAGACCAGGCTTGGAAAGCAAAGAGAGCTGCAGTGAAGCAGCTAAGGAAAGTGCGACAGACACCCCGAAGCTCACGAGAGGAAGTGGACACCGTGGAAAATGTCAAGAAAGACAAGGTGGAGGTTTTCAAGCGCTGTGCTGCAGAGACCAAAAACGCAAAATGGGAATGTTTCATGAAGGAGATTGGAGGTGACTAAACACTGTGAAAATTCTGGAAACTGCACAGACAAATGCAAAGAAAAGATCGGCCTATGACAGTGGGAACAATTGATAGAGATGATGGTGTGCGCGTGACAACAGACAAAGAGAAAGGGGAGGCGTTTCTCCAGAGATTTTTAGAGCAGATCAATCATAATGATGCTGACACCAGAGATGCAGTTAGAGAGAAATTATCTGGCACCATGAAGAATATGCATTATGAAGACATCATACGGGTTGAAGATGTTAAACATATTTTGAAAAAGGCAAACGACACGGCACCAGGGCCCGATGGGGTTAGGTATGGCCACATGAAGGCTTTGAGCGATGCAGACCTGAAGGAAATGACCGACTGCTTTAACCAGAGCATTAGGACAGCATCAGTACCGCAGGATTGGGTGCACAGCTATCTCATCCCTCTCCCAAAACCATTCAAGGATCATTCAAAGCTTAGAGGCTTTAGGATCATCACCCTTCAAAATACATTTGGGAAGGTTCTAGAGAAGATAGTCGCTGTCAAGCTGCAAGAGTTCTTGGAAAGGGGGAAGCTTCTTCCAAGAGGCCTGGGGAGCTACAGGCCAGGAAAAGATACCTGGTCAAATGCAGCCACTTTTGCCTTTGATGTTTATGAGGGGTTCCAGAGTAGACAGGAAACGATGGCGGTAGCGCTTGATCTCGAGGATGCATACAATAGAGTTCGATATGATATTTTGATGACCGTACTGATGGAGAAGGGAGTCAATTCCTGGTTGGTGAACTGGATAGCAGCCGTCCTACATTCTCGCCGGGTTGCTCTCCGTCTGGGTGCATGGACCTCAGAGCCACATATTTTAACCCCGGGACTGCCACAGGGATCAGCAATCTCACCGGTGCTCTTTAATGTGTATATGAGCAAGATTGCAAACCTAGAAGGGGTTGGAAGGATACTAACATTTGCAGATATTCTTGCATATAGGCAGGGGAGAGATAGGAAGCAAACAGCCCAGGAGCTACAGGCAACAGTAGACAATGTGATTGACTGGTGCACTGAAATGAGTGCTGTCATCCACCCAGAAAAGGCAGCTGTTTTGTGGTGCTCTCTGGACAACAGGATTGTGAGAGCTGATGTCCCAAGCCTCACGATAGATGGTAGAAGCGTCAACAGAGAGAACAAACTGAAGTATCTGGGAATCACATTTGACAGGAGCCTGTCCTTCAAGGACCATGTGGAGACGGTTGTGACAAGGTCTCAAAAGGGACTCAATGCACTTAAAACTATGGCTGCAATGGACACAGAGCAGAGAATGCTTTTCACACTATACCAGCACTTGATCCTCTCAGTGATTGATTATGGACTAGGACTGCTCACTGTCTCAAAGAGTCAGCTGGTGAAATTAGAGCGCATACAGAACGAAGCGATGCGAGTCATTCTGGGATGCACCAGAGACACCCCAGTTGTGTGTATGCGTTACATCCTTGGTTTGCCGTCTGTTGCAGGTAGGCTCAAGGTGATGCAGGCGAAGGCATACCTCAGAGTAGCTGCAGACACAGATCACCCGTTGCATGAGGCGCTGGACGCCGTTAAGGGTCAGCGACTGATAAGAGGGAAATCATGGATGGCTCAGGCGGAGGATACGATCAGGCAGGTGTGCCCCTTGGTGAAAATTAGGAGAGGAGAAGAGTGGGTCAGAGTGTCAGCAGAGCAGTCAGACTTGTGCAGAGTTATAATCACATTGAGCCGGGAGTGCAGGGAATGGCCAGCAGGGGCCACGGAAGTGGAAATCCAGCAACTAATTCAGGATAATGCTCGCTCAGGTGATGTGATTATCTACACAGATGGGTCGGTGTTGAGAGGTAGGAGAAGTGCCTGGGGGTTCTTAGCAAAAGCCAATGGTCGACGTTTGGTGCAGGTGAGCCTGGCATATGATACCACAAAATTTAGCTTAAGAATGGAGGTGGAGGCGGTCAGTGCAGCTTTCCGCTGGATGGAGAATACGATACACACACACACATCGTGATTGTAACTGACTCAGAAAGCATGCTGAGTAGGGTGAAGACAGGCAAGCTTCGTGCAGAGTGGCTTGCTTCGCTTCGGAAGTCACGGGTGACAAGCATCGTCTGGATCTTTTCTCCGGGGCATGCTGGTGTGCTGGGGAATGAACAGGCGGACAGATTGGCTGGCTCGGCAAAACTTGGTGGAGTATTGATGCATGACAAAGCAGATGTGGTTGCGACCTTGTGGGAGCATGTGTACACCTCGGAGGAGCAAATGGATCACCATGGTCTGGCAAGAATGCGACAGCGAGGGGTGACGAGGGGATCTGGCCGACGATCAACGCTCAGAGTAAAGGCGAGACGGACATATAATCAGATTGCTACTGGAACTATTAGTGTTGGAACTCTTTGCTGGCTGCTGAAGATGGAGATGGAGCGCTTATGGGAATGCCCCGAATGCTGTGATGTCGGTTCCTAAATCAATGAATCAGTGACGATAAAAACAAACATCTGTTGATAATATTTAAGTAAGATAAAGGACCCCTTTTTTTAAAAGACACTTTGATGCGCAATGGTGCTATAGTACTAGCCCCATATTTGTATAGACCAATCAGCAGTTGAGGGGTAATGTGGTCAATGTCATGCCAGATACCTTTACTTCCCCCAAGACATTCATAGCAGCCATATTTAGGCTGGGCGGCTTGGTAGTCCAGGTCTAATTGATAAATTTGCCTACATGCAAATTCAAACCCATAACCACCGGGCAAGTAAGTGTGCTAGTAGTCGTGTCAGCCTCTTCATCATCACGGCTCCCTGATGATATTTGCTCATGAAAAAATTGTATCCTGTATTGTTGGACTTTGCATGGTTTTTATCAATATGTGGCACAGGTTTTCACCTCACAAGGTTAACAGTTGTGATAATAAATATATTTTAACATTCAAATACCATGTCATTTCAGGTTATTTGGTCCAGAGACTAGTGGGAAGTTTTCTTGAACATGTCACTAAATTCTTAAGTCTAGCTTTGTTACTCCTCTGATACTTATTCATGAGTAATTAATGTCTTGGTTTCCTCTTACCTTCCATGTACAAATATCATACTAAAGAACAAATATACACAAAGGAAGTCAATGTGGCAAAGTGGTTAAGACACCTGCTTTGTACTCCGAAAGTTGTGAGTTTGTTTTCAGATTCTGTCATTTGGTTTGCGAGTGCAATTTTTTCAGAGGCTTCTGAGGGTTGTCACTAGAGCTACAGAGTTTGTGCTTTGTGCAGACATACCACTCTGTGGAAATAGACTGAGATGGGATAAAACCTGCAGTAATAAAGTCAATCCTCTCACCTTAAAACCTCTTTCTAAAATACTTTTATTAAATGACACGATTTGATAAAATATAAAATCAAAGCAGCATCAAGATATGTGATTTGTTAGAAATATGATTGCTCAGTTTAGTAACAGGAAGACTTACTGAGGGCATCTGCTCTTCCATCACAGTCAAAATCTGGAGTGCCAGAACAAATTACCAGCTGGGTAAAATATTTCAAGAAATCTGAGATTGAGATATAGAATTCTCCATCATCCTTTTTAGGCATTTTCTCTGAATTCTGTTGAACAGATGACCATTCTGAACTCCTGTTAAAATAATTAATGATACTAAGAATCAAAATCGTTATTTTTCAATCTTTAAAAATTGTATTTTCAGCAATTAATAATAATACTTACATTACACATTCCAACATCAAATGCAGTACTTCTTGTTTTGCCTACGGGGTGACTGGTAGCACATGTACCCTAATGGACTAAGCAGTTCTTTAACTCCTTTTGACATTGTCCAGAATGAATGAATTGTTATGCTGAGACATGAGTTACATGGCATTTGTAAAGAAGATAGTTTGCCATTGCTTTCCTTCTTGGCAGTGACCGTACTGGTCGGTGATCATAGCTACTGTGTCTATAAAGAAAACCTACCGACCTGAGACCATAACCAACAACTATCTGTCAGTTGCCCTCAGCTCCATCAGCCATTTGCTCCCATTTTTTCAAGTTACCTTGGGGGGGGGGGGGGGAGAAATAAATGGGTACTCCACTCCAAGGTTGTCCTGTAAGCTAGTGGAGGGAAGTCAGTGCCTTACTTCTGACAGTGGATACCCCTACCATGTCAACTATTACAAAAGTTAAATGTGGAATAGCAAGTGAGCAATGTCAAGGACCCTTTTACATGCCTTAGGCGAACTAGGCATATGATGCTAGACCCTTTGTTTTTATAGATCAATCAGCACTTCAGGAGTATAAAACAGGTTTCGTTTAACAAATCCTCACCCTGAGGCACTAAACTGAGTGCTGTAATACACGATAACATTCTTCGGTATGAAACATAATGATAGTATTACTCAACAGAGTGTTATAATACATGATAATATGTTTTGTTAAAATGTAATATCTTCTTCTGCATTCATCCAGAGTGTTTTTTCAGATGTAATTGCGTTGTGCCAATTTTATTTGCACCCTTAGGCCGACACATCCGACTTCTTATTGACCGGGTTAGCCTTTCCGGGTGTTTCAAAGGACTTTTGACTCTCACTGTTGTGGTGCCATCCACATCCACAACTCAGTTGGTCAAATTAGAACAGCCAAAGACATCATGGTCAACCCTCAAGGGAGGGCATTATCCGCCATCCAGGGAGGTTTCCATAATTGCAGAGCCAACACATAGCGCTCTGGTACTGGGCTCACCAAATGAATCACCATGTCTTGCACATGGCTGCTTCACTTCCTCACTTCCATATACTGGGCATTTCGTTCGCCACAGGCCGCTCCCCACGCAAACCAGGCGAGGTCAGGATGCAGACGACATCCACTCAGTGAGCTTTTGGTTTAGACTTTTCACGAAGGACATTTCACTCTTACTCAGACATTTTTGCGTTGTGCTGATTTTATTTGCACCCTTAGGCCGACACATCAGACTTCAATGGGTGTTTGACCGGGTTAACCTTCCCGGGGGTTTTGAGGGACATTCAACTCTTGCTGTTGTTGTGTCGTCCAAATCTCAGCTGGTCAAGTAATAATAGCTAGAGACATCAAAGTCAACCCTCAAGGGAAGGCAGGGGCAGACCATGGGCATTCTCCACCATCCAAGGAAGCTTCCATAATTGCAGAGCCAACACATAGCGCTCTTGTACTGGGCTCACCCAAGGGGTTGTCACATCCTGCGCATGGCTGCTTCACTTTCTCACTTCTGTATATTGGGTATTTTGTTCGTTACAGGCCGCTCCCCACTGAAACCAGGAATGGTCAGTCTGCAGACAACATCCACTCAGCAAGCTTTCGCTTTGGACTTCCACGTAATGGATTCACTAGCCAAGCATTCCATTTCATGTTAATGAGACGTTTTTCCACCACTGATTACGTTCACTCAATGAGCTTTCGATACAGACTTACATCGTAAACATTGCGTGCAACTGGGATGCTTTTTCCACCTTTGGTAATGCTCACGAGATAGGCTGCAGATGCTGTCGGCTCAGCATCTTACCTCCATGCAGGCCCTCACACCCGAGAGTTATTGACTTGGAGGCATTCAGCCATTTCCCTCAGTTGAGAGCAGTAGAACAAGTGTCTGGACCAAGCATGTAGCAGGCTCAGCATCTCACCTCCATTCATCAGTGGGTGAATAACAGCCGGGCCCTCACATCCGGGGGGATATTGACTTAGAGGTGTTCAGCCATATCCCTCAGCTGAGAGCCGTAGAACAAGTGTCTGGACCAAGAATGTAGTGGCACCTAGCAAATGATTCAAACTTTAAATGCAATGGATATGCTAGACAAGGTGTCTTTCATTTCGCTTCACAGACGGTATCTGACTGTCTTCGCACCTCTGACTTTCGTTCTTGATTAATGAAAACCTTCTTGACAAATGCTTTCACAGTAGCTCGTCTTGCAGCAATCCAAGAATTTCACATCTAACGCCACGATATGAATGCCCCCGTTTGGCCCTGTTAATCATTACCTCCAGTTCTGAAAACCAACAAAATAGAACCGAGGTCCTATTCCATTATTTCATGCACCATTATTCAGGCAGCCGAGGTCTGCTTTGAACACTCTAATTTTTTCAAAGTAAATGTGCCGGCCACCCAGGGCGCTCAGCAAAGAGCACCCATGGGAGAAAGCCATCAGACGGTAGGACAGGTACAACGGGCAGTGAACCGGTGTGCGCCGGACCGCCCACCTGCACCCGAGATCCAACTACGAGCTTTTAACTGAACACTTTAATATACGCTATTGGAGCTGACTTACCACGGCTGCTGGCACCAGACTTGCCCACCTTGATCCTCATTAAAGGGTTTAAAGTGTACTCATTCCAATTATGGGGCCTCGAAAGAGTCCGTATTGTTATTTTTCATCACAACCTCCCAATGCCAGGAGTGTGTAAGTTGCCTTCCTTGGATGTGGTAGCTGTTTCTCATGCTCTCTCTCCGGAATCGAACCCTGATTCCCCGTTACCCGTTACAACCATGGTAGGCATGTCACGTACCATTGACATTTGAAAGGGCAGACATTTGAAAGATGCGTTGCTGGCACATAAGGCCATGCGATCAGCACAAAGTTATCCAGTCACCAGTGGGAATGCTGCGCCCTGCGAAGGGCAATGACGATTGGTTTTGAACTAATAAAAGCACTCTTTCCGCGAGGGTTGGAGCTTGGTAAGCATGTATTAGCCCTAGAATTGCCACATTATCCAAGTAGGATTTTGTGATCAAAAGAACCTCGACTGATTTAATGAGTCATTCGCAGTTTCATGCAAAACATGCATGGCTTAATCTTCGAGACAAGCATATGACTACTGGCAGAATCAAACAGATATCTATTACACAGACGAACTATTCAAGCTCACGCAGGCCAAGAGTGGCAATCGCTCATCGCATCCCCTTGGTATCCGGTGATACATGCAAAACCATTGGACGCCTACCGACGAGCTTCCAAGCTATGCCAGGCAGGACTGACCGAAAATCTATGCCAGCTTACTGACTGCAGGCCCACTACTCATTGAGAGAGAGTGGGTGCTTATCGAGACTTTGCCAAACGGTCGTACACAAATTTCTCTTTCATCCACTCAAACCACAAACGACTCTGGCTTCATGCTGTGGTCACATTTTTGAAACGCCTGCCTTGCTAACTTGCGTCGGCCGGGAAGCTCCAGATTGGGTGCACCTAACATAACCATCTGAGACAATGAACGCCAGATGCGGGACTGATCTTGTGAACCAGACCAGCCCTCACATTCTCAAAATGCCTGCCTCACTAACTTGCTTTGGCTGGGAAGATTCCGATTGAATGCACCTCACACAGCCATCCGAGACAACAAACGCAAAAACATAATATTATTAAACTGAGTGCTGTAATATACAAAGTGAAACAAAGATTGCTGCAATCACTGCAAACATAGGGCATCTATCAATATCTCAGTTAATAAAAACTCAGCATATTATTTACTACATTGTGTAACGAGCAAATAAGATGTACAAATTGTTTTATGTACAATAATTTCTTCCAAATTAGTGTAACATTTGATGCAAAAAAAGTCTTAATTACATTATCATTTAAAATGAACATTGGGATAATTAGAAAAACACAATATAACATACCCATCACTCCAGGCACCTTTCCATTCTCCTTGTCCCCAAGGGTTACGTAACTTGATCAGCTTGATTTTTCCTGACTAAAAATACAGTTGTCAGACTTAACTACAGTGCAGTGAAATATGTTTGTCAGACTCAACTACAGTGCAGTGAAATATGTTTGTCAGACTCAACTACAGTGCAGTGAAATATGTTTGTCAGACTCAACTACAGTGCAGTGAAATATGTTTGTCAGACTTAACTACAGTGCAGTGAAATATGTTTGTCAGACTCAACTACAGTGCAGTGAAATATGTTTGTCAGACTCAACTACAGTGCAGTGAAATATGTTTGTCAGACTTAACTACAGAGCAATGACATATAGTTTGAGTGTCTATTGGTCTATACAAATATGGGCACCATATAGCAAATATGCCTCTGGTATGGAAAAGGGTCCTTTAATTTTACTAAAGAATTCAAGTGCAACTTACTCTCTTAACGCCTGTGTGTTACCAGTGCCCAAAGAGAAGCAAACAACCGTAACACCGAAACCTTCATGCATGTCATAAGAAGAAAATCAGCAGGGTTGTTTTAGGGCTGGCTACTCCATTACATAAAATATTCAGCTGCAAATTCCAACAAACCATGAACAAGTCACCTAAAGAAAACAGAATAACTCAGCCAACCAAGAGGAAAGGAAGTTCTTCTAGAAGAGATATGACGTGATGCAGTTTAACTTTCTTTCACTTAGGAAAATCTCCAGAATTGGTAACTGGCAAACTCTGAATGAATTAGGAAAGATAACACATCTGGTAGAAGAAATGAATTAGTATAAGGTTAACATTTAGGGATTATGTGAAACAAGATGGAATAAAGCAGGCAAAAAGCTTCCAAGCACAGATGAAACAGTGCTGATCACAGGCATAAAGGAAATTTCATCAAAATTAAGGAGTGGCCCTAATGTTATCTAAAGCGGCAGATAAAGCATTAATGGGATAAATTAATAAGATAAATACAATTAAAGTGACAGTCAAAAGAAATATAACGTCTTAAAAACATGGAATTCAATATAATGTAGGATAAAACAGAAACAAGAAACTAAGGAGTACCTGATGGTCACAGTCTCAATTAAGTACCAGGTCTCGCAATAGATAATAGACAAAGTGAGCATGGAATACTGCTGGCAGCATGTCAATAGCATTTGAAGTGACATGTTATGAAAGTCCATCGCAAAAAGGAACAAAAACATAATACAATGATAACATCAGATACCCCCAAGAAAATAGAAGAAAGAACACATAAAAAAGCAGATTTAATTATCAGCAAAACCAGAGCTACTAAATTCAGATCTGGGTTTAAAACAAATGACATGCATCTAACTTTAACTAATGCATTACACTGATCCTTTCAACCACTCTCGGAGTTAGTAAACCCCCATAAATGCCATGACTATGAAGTGGCAAAGCCTCTGGCACTTATCAGCCCACTCTTAAATCATGACAGCAGAATGTGTGTCCCACTAAATGATGAATCAGTTGAAATGTCCACTGACCATGTTGCCAACTAAATGACAAGTAGGTTCACATGTCTCATCATCATCATCATCATGTGCCATGCCGGTAAGCGTGGGCGGTCATGTTTTGCCATCTCACTCGATCACCAGAGTCGTGGATCAGCTCTGTGTTTCTGTCTCGACCATGCCACAAGGCCAAGCCATCCAGGTATTTGCTTCTAGGTCTTCCTCTTGGTCTGTTCCCTTCGATCTTACCAGTTGTCACCAAGTTCTTCAATTCATTTCTTCTCATAACATGCCCAAAAAATTTCGACTATCTGCGTCTAATATCTCTAATCAGTTTACGATCTTCATTTGTTTCTTGAAGGACCTGTTCATTGGTCTTTCTGGCTGTCCATGGTATTCTTTGCATTTTCCTCAGAAACCACATTTCTACAGCCATCTACTAACCAACCAACCAACCAACCAACCAACCAACTAACTATATCTTTCAGTGGTTGATGCTCTGCCTGCATACTACTAGTCTCTAAAGATGTAACACATGATGAACAGTAGAATCTATATACCAAAATGAGACAAAGCACACATGTTCAGAATTTGACAATTCCTTGGGTCAGCCCAGAAGCAGAGAATCATGTGTCGGCACCAAATTAACATAAACCTCCTTTGATGGTTAATATCTTTCTTCCTTTGAGGACCAAATATCATGGACACAGATGATATAATCCAATTGAGACCATGAAATTTCCAATTGATTGACTGATTGATTGATTGATTGATTTAGGAACCGACATCACAGAATTCGGGGCATTCCCATAAGCGCTCCGTCCCCATCCTCAGAAGCCAGCGAAGAGTTCCAACCCCAATAGTACCAGTAGCAATCTGATTATATGTGCATCTCGCCTTTCCTCTAAACATCGAGCATCGGCCAGATCCCCTCGTCACTCCTCACTGTCGCATTCTTGCCAGACCATGGTGATCCATTTGCTCCTCTGAAGTGTACACATACTCCCACAAGGCCGCAACCACGTCTGCCTTATCAAGTAAGGTCAACCTATCAACAAATGCTGGGAAGAAGTCGGATGCGTCAGATGAAAGGTACAAATACTGCAGCTCTGCTGTTGACAGACACAATGCAAATTTAAAAAAAAATGCAAATGCAAATACAATACAATGCAAATACCTCTTAAAAACATAATGGACACACGCAGCAGAAGAGGAATCATATGTGCTTTATTTAACATCGAGTCATTATTTTGTTCCACTTCATTTATCCCTTTAACACTTATTTATCTATGTATAAGTACAGGAAGGCCCAGCTATATGTCGCTTCAGTTTACATCGTTTCGCTATAACGTTGTCAGAATGGGACATAACTTCACTTTACATCACTACGTTCCGCCATTACGTTGTCACCTGCGTTGCTATGCTGCATTAACATCGCCATTTTACATTTTGTGCAGTGTGTTTTTCCAGGATTTTATCGTGTAATCACCCATAATTATCAGTTCAAAGTGCACAGTAAGTGCTGATAGTGTGTCTGGTTGTAAGAGAACCAGGAAAAGTGTTACTCTTGAGGTGAAGTTAGATGTGTTACATCATTTTGAGGCTGGCAATCGGGCTGTTGATATCGGGGTTTACCTCCAACCACAGTAAGGACAATTCATGCAGGTGCTGACAAAATCAAAGAGGGTACTAAAAATGTAACCCCTTTAAGTGCTTCCAAGATCACTTGTACCAGAAGTACTCTTATGGAGAACATGGAAGCACTATTGGACATCTGGATTGAAGACCAGAACCAATGGAATATGTCTGTGAGCAAGATGGCTATTCATGAGAAAGCAAAGTCTCTCTATGAAGATCTAGCTAACAAAGCGGGTGAGAGCAGTACTAGTAGTGCTAATGATAGTTTTGGAGCAAGTCGTGGTTTTAATGCCTCTGCGTCTCAATAATTCTACCACTCACTCTTCAACCCACCTCTAATTAGCTAATAAATATCATCAACCATCAAAATAAACATTACATAATACACTGAATTTCATTTAATTCTATGGGAAATAGTTTTTCGCTATACGTCGTTTCACTTAAAGTCGCGTTTTCCAAGAACGTAACCCCGACGTTAACCCGGGGCCTACCTGTATGTGGATTTATCATTCTTCTGTTTTGTCTTTCTTGATGAAAACTATTTGGCTCTAGTGTCTATTTTGTTTCTTTGTAATCATGTCATAGCAAAGCTAATATATCCCATTTATGTTTACCTGTTGACTTAAAAAAAAATTCTCAGCTTTACTGCATACATGGTGTTTCTCCATTAAGAATGATGATAACCATTAATTTAATCTAGTGGGGTTGAAAGTTTGGAGTCGTGAGTTCTAAGATAGCTAGTTAAGGCCTATTTTGGCTTGAAATTTTCTTTGTCAATGTGGACAAAGAATGCTTGGTGTTCCAGTAGGTAGATCTCCTGCGGTGGATTTTTTGTCCAGTCTTGTTTTCACAGCTCTTGCAGTCCTATTTGCTTCACAAGCATGTACATCCTTGCCTAATGATGTACAATTTGAATTTCAGTCTTTGACAGCAGAATATCCAAAGAAGCAAGTCTTGACAAAACAGATTCAGAAAATTTAGAACTCTTTACTTCAGATGAAACAACTGATCCACAGGAAATAAATGAACTTCTGTTTGCAGACGATCAGTGCCTGTTTTACAGCGATGAGGGCAGACTACAAAATCATATTACTAATCTGAGTTCAACCTGCAGCAGATACAATATGAGTATAAACACAGCCAAAACCGAAGTAATGCAAGTTAGGAGATTGCCGGGCCCACTAAGTATACAGATAAATAGCACAACTCTGAAACAAGTTAAAGAATTCAAATATCTTGGAAGTATGATCACAGAGTGATCGAGTGAGATGGCAGAACATGACCACCCACGCTTACCGGCATGGCACATGATGGATGGATGGATGATCACAGAAGATGGCAGATTGGACAGAGAAATCAAAATCAGATGTCAAAAAGCTAGTGCACTTACATATCAACTGTCACCCTTACTGAAACATTCAAATATGCCCATGTCCGCAGAATGACAGATAATAAACAGCATATTCACACGACCCTATGTTACCAATCTCAAACTTGGACTTTATCCAAATCACACTTTCACAAAATCAACACCTGCGAGATGAGATGCCTGAGGAGAGCTGCCAACTTATCAATCCGAGACCGAGTAAGAAATGCTGTTATCAGACAGACTGTGGGATCAACACCTTATGACACATTTATTGAAAGGCAGAAGATCAAGTGGTTTGGCCATGTCGTTAGAATGCAACACCAACAACTACCAACACTGGCCTTACATCTAGGATCATCTGCGACAAGACCCAGAGGACGTCCAAGAAGAAAATGGATTGACAACATCAAAGACATTGTACAATCACACGGAATGACACTATCCAGTGCTGCCCACCGGGCGCTGGAGCTGTCAAACTTATTCCTCCCCCTGACACACACGGCAGAATTTGAAGATGATGATGATGACAACAGCAGTCTCCCAAGTGTTGTGATGAATTTCAACAAAATCTTTAAAGTATTTCCTCTGGCCATTTTGGGAGCATTTACCACAGCACAGCTCACAGTAAAATATTCGTTTAGGGAGCCTAGGAGCCACAGGCTTGGACCAGTGGGGAATGGGCCCTGACAAGGGCATGACAGCCATCCTTACCAAAGGTTTACTGCATAAGAACTATATTGTCATCACTTAACAAACACAAAAGAAAATAATTACTGTCTTACCTTATATTCACAGACATCTATGATAGAGTATGCATGGCCACCCACGAGACCCTGATGTTTGTCATACTCATCCTACAGAAAGAATAAATGACAAACACTATAAATTATGTTGAACATTTACTTGTAGCTTCTGGTGTTTCAGTATTCTGTAAAACATGGGTTCAACAAATGATCACATTACAAAGCACTTGAGAAATAAGCAGTTCACAACAGTCAAAATTACAATGTGATGTTAGAAAGAGAGGGATAGTTCCTCGTAGTGAGTAATGGTTGTATCCTTTAAGGATAGTCAGAATCCAAGCCGGTTCTCCAATCTCTGTCTATGGAACATTGGTAACTGCTTGTGTAGCAGTGGCCATACCCCACGCAACAGTCTTAGCTGAATGGCAAAACTACATGATTACATTCTGAGTAAGATGAATAAGGGAATCTACATCCTTAGAACACAGAAAACTGAGAAGGTTAGAGAAGTGGATAAAAACATTAAGGATTAATAGCTTTTAAAGTGAAACAGAAAAGTGTGCGACACAGTTCAGGCTTTTCAGGACTTTAAAACATTATGGCTAGTCACCATTGAAATGATGACGACCTTACCATCCCAAAACAAGTAATGAGTCATAACAAAGACAATGTAAAAGTCACGTAGAAGACTCCCAAAGTCCTTGGGAACAAAAACATAAATTATGGATAATGCCTCAGACCTTTAAAATAAAAAAGAGAACATTAAAAACCAGATTTTAACAATAGCAAAAGCCAGAGCTGCTAAAGTCAGAGCCCATGAAAAATACACAGAAACTAACAACAAAGTTAGAAAATGATAAGGGAGAATAAAAGACATTATTTAGATGGCCTAACAGGAGAGACTGAAGCAATAGCGAAAGGAAAACTTTATAGCACCACAACTTTAATTGGAAAATATGATCAACCAAGTAAACCAATCAAAAACAGTTATGGAATGTTATGATCAACATTCAAGATCAAATGAACAGATGGGCTGAATAGTTTCTCACATTCATGCATATTTGGGAGAAAAACAGAACTGAAGAACCGACTCTGGACCAGTGGACAGAGCTTCAGTTGACAGAGATGAGTGCAGTCAGGCAAGTTATTCCTAGACTGCTGCTGTGGCATTGAAATCTCAAGATCTGGGACAGTAAACCAGACCTCAGTGGTCCACCGGCAGAGACCACTACAAGATTCCCCTTGTGCGTACTCATTTTGTTAAATCTCCTTGAAAATGTAGACATAGCCTGTGGCCAAATTTGTCAGATTTTGAAACTCATTCTGTGTGGTCATAATGTAATTCATGACTTTCAAGTCCCAGAGCCTGAACAGCAAGTCTAACTATCAGTAACAATCAGCAGAGATCAAGAATCATGACCACAACCCTGACAAATTATTATATGATTTTGAATTCTCTCTCTCACTCTCACACACACACCATTTTCACACTCACAACCAAGAAAATGATACTTTCTGTTTACAGAAGAGTTTTATTTCCATTGTTACTGCGGTATCATTATCATCATCAATCTGCCCGTGTGTTGCCGGGGCCCATACGAGGGAGCAAAGAATAGTAACACTGTTGCCTACCATGCACGTCGTAAGAGGCGACTAAGGAGGTTATGGTTCCATCGCCCTGCTACTGAGTGAGTGTGTGGCGCGACACTGTGAGCTGTGAATTTCATGTGGAATGCTTTTGCATCTGTCTGTGGTTGTTTTTAGTGTGAACTGCATGTTAGGAAAGACGGCCGGCTGTTGCTGGATTGACCGGTTTGCCTTTTCAGTTCACAAGTGCATATTTCAGGAGACTCCTGGGAGTCGTCGCTGTAGCTACGGAGTTCGTGCTTTGTGCGGCGTTTTCGGTGGGTCGCCCTGCAGAAAGAGACCGAGCCATATGGGATAAAACCCGGGTCAATGAAGTCTTTCTGGTGACTGCCGCTTCCATCGACGATGAACTGTATTTTTCATGGAGGACTTTTGTTTTGGCATTTTGGCGGCGGCATTATGCACAGCTTACCTGTGCAGGCTGTTGGCTTGCCGACACTCCTGTCTATTCCATAGTGGACAGGGGCAGTGAGGAGTATTTTGCGTGATATTCACTGGCACAGGAATGGAGCAGTATGGGGACAACCCGTTGCCGTGAAGTTGGAACCACGACTAACTAACTAACTAACTAACATTATCATCATCATGTGCCATACCAATAAACCTGAGTGATTATAGTTTGCCATCTCAGATGATCACCAGTCTTGGACCAGGTCTGTGTTCTTGTCCCGTCATCCATATATTTATCTCTCTGTCTTCCTCTTGTTCTATTCCCATTATTTTGCTAGTTGTCACTAAGTTTTCAAGTTTATTTCTCCTTACAACATGCCCAAAAATTCCAGACTGTCTACATCTAAATTCTCTAATCAATTTAGGGTTTTCATTTGTTTCTTGTAGAACTATCACATTAATATTTTTGCCTGTCAATGGTATTCTTTGTATTTACCTTAGGAACTACATTTCCATTGCCATTAGATATTTCTCTGCTTCTCTACATATTGTCTATGTTTCGCATATGACAGTACAGGTTTTATGTATCACTCAACACTCTTTTTCTCAGTGCACCTGTCATTTTATATATAATTGTTATTTCAGTCATCCTACAAAGAAAAGTTGTAAACTATTGTCATAGAACAAGAGGAAAGACTAACTAACTTAGAACAATCCATCTATACACTATATCAATCATGTCTTATATCGATATATTGAAACAGTCACATCATTGACAGTGACATGATTGAGGAATATGAGGAAATAATCAAACTACAAGAACAATTAAACATTGATGGAAAAAATCTGTGCACAGTAAAGAACAAATATTGGCAGCAACAGTAGCTATAAGAAAGAACAACCATTTAAAAACATTTCAGTGCATAAAGATGGGTGTGATACAAGCATGTATACCATTCCCTGATTTGTTTTACACAGTCAACATATAATGATATCCATAGAAAATATGTCAGGAATCACGGTTAGTGATCATAATATAAATAACTGATGACACAGTTTTGATGGCAACAAGCTAGAAGGAACTACAGAAAGTGATTATTACAATAGCTGCAGAAAGTGAAAGAAAATACCTCAGCTTAATAGTAGGAAGGCAGAAGTAATGGTAATATCAAAACAATGTTCATGTTTAAATGTACATTTACATTAAAAGTATATGGTATTAATTTGGGACAAGTACAGATATTCAAGTATCTATGCATGTGGATAACACCAGGTGATCAATGTATCACAGAAATAATGAACGAAATAGTGTAAGCAAATCCTACATTTGATAAAATGAAGAACATCTTATGAAAATAAATCCCTGACATTGGAGTTTAGAAAAAGTAGTTGTGCATGTTATATAGAACCAATTTTAATATTTTTGTTTGTGCATATCCTTTACAGGACATCGCTGTCAACACCAGCATCTTTCAGCTGTATGTTGATTTCTTGGCAAGACTTACGCTCAGTAGTTTGCCATTGCTTTCTGAGCGGCCGGCTCACATACCCTGTAAGTTACCGATGCGATTCGAACCACTGCTGATTCTCACCGTCATCACGTTACCTACGAGAGTATACGAGATTACGGAGAAAAGTCATAACCTCTAAGCCACGAAGCCGGCAATTTTAATATATGGCTGTTAATCTTGGACAATTAGTAAATAAGCAACAACAAATAAATTCTGTGAGGTTTCAAAGATGTGATTTTACATAAGAATGCTGTAAATTGCTTAGACTGTCAAAATGAGCAATCTAAATATTTTGTAATAGGTGAAGACACAAAGATGTGTCAGTGTAACAGGTTAAGAAACAAAGACATATCAGTGTAATAGGTTAAGACACAAAGACGTGTCAGTGTAACAGGTTAAGAAACAAAGACATGTCAGTGTAATAGGTTAAGACACAAAGACATGTCAGTGTAACAGGTTAAGACACACAAACTTGTCAGGGTAATAGGTTAAGACACAAAGACGTGTCAGTGTAATAGGTTAAGAAACAAAGACGTGTCAGTGTAATAGGTTAAGAAACAAAGACATGTCAGTGTAATAGGTTAAGAGACAAAGACATATCAGTGTAATAGGTTAAGACACAAAGATGTGTCAGTGTAATAGGTTAAGAAACAAAGACATGTCAGGGTAATAGGTTAAGACACAAAGACGTGTCAGTGTAATAGCTTAAGACACAAAGACGTATCAGTGTAATAGGTTAAGAAACAAGGACGTGTCAGGGTAATAGGTTAAGACACAAAGACATGTCAGTGTAATAGGTTAAGAAACAAAGACGTATCAGTGTAATAGGTTAAGACACAAAGACATGTCAGTGTAACAGGTTAAGAAACAAAGACGTGTCAGTGTAATAGGTTAAGAAACAAAGACGTGTCAGGGTAATAGGTTAAGACACAAAGACGTATCAGTGTAATAGGTTAAGAAACAAAGACGTGTCAGTGTAATAGGTTAAGAAACAAAGACGTGTCAGTATAACAGGTTAAGACACAAAGACGTGTCAGTTTAATAGGTTAAGACACAAAGACATGTCAGTGTAACAGGTTAAGACACAAAGACGTGTCAGTGTAATAGGTTAAGAAACAAAGACGTGTCAGTGTAATAGATTAAGAAACAAAGATGTGTCAGGGTAATAGGTTAAGACACAAAGACGTATCAGTGTAATAGGTTAAGACACAAAGACGTATCAGTGTAATAGGTTAAGAAACAAAGACGTGTCAGTGTAATAGGTTAAGACACAAAGACATGTCAGTGTAATAGGTTTAGACACAAAGATGTGTCAGTGTAATAGGTTAAGACACAAAGACGTGTCAGTGTAATAGGTTAAGCCACAAAGACGTGTCAGTGTAATAGGTTAAGACACAAAGACGTATCAGTGTAATAGGTTAAAAAGATGTGTCAGTGTAATAGGTTAAAACACAAAGACGTGTCATTGTAATCATTAGGAAACTGAGAGGGAAAGACTGGCCACCTATCCCTCGTGCATTCAGGCATACAACATGTGATGGTCCTAACACATCACACCCATAGCAAGTTCCTGCGTCTGGACTTTTTTTTAAAGGTACAAAGATAATTGATCACAGACATCAGAAAGTGGCAGTCGTATATTTTTGTCTACATCATAAGAAGAGAAAAACTGAAAAGTGTGACAATTGGAAAGATTTATGGAAAGAAAGATAGAGGAAGACTTTTAGTTACTTTGGGAGCTGCAGCGGCATAGTTTTGAAATGATTTGCTTACCATAAAAGTGGTCTGACTCCACTGTAGGGTTGACCTAGCCTCAAAAACTGAGTACAGGCCAATTTTAAGAATTTTCAGAGTTGAATTGTCTCAGAAAGAAAGGTAATGAGGAAGAGAACTAGTCATTCATCCCATTATGTCATTATCTAGAATATGTGAAACTCTAACACTTCACACCTATATGACTGGATCTGCCATAGAACAACCTCTACCTGTAGTTTTTATTAATCTCCTACTTTAAAATGATTTCAACAATTATTTTTTAAGATAATTATTTGTAAGTTGCTTCACTTGTTTGAACCACATAACCAGCAAGTTTTTACATTATACAAATAATATGTCATCAACAAAAATGAAGACAACAGATAATACCACATACTAGTACACAACATGATGCTTGAGAACCACAGGCCAATGCATTTTTGAGTCGGTTGTAGACAACCAATTCTTTCTCTTGCTGGGGACAGTCCTGAAGTTCAACACGTTCACCAATGCCACCAGTGAGCAGTAAGTGTGCATCTCCGGGCTGACCACCATAGATGGCATCATAGGAGCCGTGCATTCTAGATTAGGAACAAATAAAGCACAGGAAGATATTCATTAATTTATTCAGGAAGTCATTAACATATTAATTTGTTCCCATTTTAAGAATCACAGATTCTGTATAGCCAGTTTAAACATGCTAGTGTAAATAAGAAACTTAGAGAAGTTATATTTCTCTTGATGATCCTGATGTAGAAGATTCAATGATAAGGACAAAAAAAAATAGCTTGTATGACATAAAGAGGTCTGCAGGACAAACTGAACATAATAGAAACAGTGGCTGGTGGTGAATTAACATTTATTTTTGCACATTCAAACTCCCCATTGGAATTTCAGTGGCACAAGCAGTCAAATTGATTACAACAGGAACATCAAGAATTCTAAGACAGTGTCAACTTCAGATTGTGCTTGCTCTTGTCCATGAACAATGAACATAATTATCTAAGCAGGATAAATGATAGATTATGTTTTGAATCTTTACATACATTAATGTCATATATGTTTTAAATTCTTGGACAAATTAATCTAACATTAATCTCAACTAAACTCAGACACACGTGACAACTCATCTAGAAAGCTCAGGTTATATCTATATCTCAAAAGGGTTCAACCACAATAACTAGCGGTTCTTCTCAGATGTCTGGTGGAACAAGGGACATGAAAATAAGCATCTGGCCATACCAAACAAAAACCGAAAATAATGCACTGGAATGCGGAGTCAGCAACAAAAAACAAATACAGCTAGAAAACCACATGAATGAAGAACAAGTAAATGTATGTTGCTTGCAAGAAGCTCATCTTAATTAAAACATAGCCTTCAAAATCAAAGGCTACCAGTACTTTTGATCTGGCCGAAAAGACTGGTGAAAAGGTGGGATACTACCCGTGTAAAGAATAATATCCTTTTTCAAAAATGAGTGAAGTATGCATGAAGAGGAGAGTATCAGACCGTTACTACTCAAGACAGAAAATACAGATTTACATCTAATCAATTACTACTGTCCAAGTTACCGCCCGCAGGCACTAGACACATTCCCATTAAAAGAAAAAAATGATTGTGTTTGGCGATTTTAACAGCAACTCACATAGCTGGGGCTATGATCACATCACATGGACCAGAGAGGAGAGAGACTGGAAGACTGGCAGGATAAGAATAGATTTATCTTCATTAACAACCCATATATCTTCTACTCAAGATCATAGCACACTACAACTACACCTGACCTGGCTCTTCACTCATCAGACCTGGGGTGAAACATGGAACAAGTTGTTAGGAAAGAAATCAGTGGCAGTGATCACAGACCAGTTTTTCTAACTGTAGACAATGAGCTTGTAAGTGAAAGCAGCACCATCCTCAGGTAGAACTACAAGAAAGCTGACTGGATAATGAACAAACATCGCACCAGCATACTGGTCAGAAATCTGAACAGAGATAAAGACAAATAATGTAGTTGAAGAGTTCTGCAATTACATACAACAGGCAACATAAAAAATAGTACCAAGATACGATTGATCATAAGCAATATAACTGTACTGGAGAAGTGAAAAGAGCAAAAGCATAATAATGTGGAAAACATGTAGAAAGCAAGCAGATGCCAAACCCAGCCAAGAGCACCACAATAAATACCAGCACATTAAAAAAAAACAGTGTCACTGAACTTTAAAAGAGACACAAGGAAGTTGAAGAAGCTGGTAAAACACCTTAATGATGGGGGAACAGGGAGAAACTTAAAGATTGCACTACATAAAGATGGAAACATCCTGACAGGAAAGCAAGTAGCTGATCATTTTGCGGACTCATTTTCTCCAGATGACAACATCAGAATTATCACAGAGAAACAACAAAAGATTTGACAGAAATGGCAACATACAGGACAGAATGAAATAGTACATGAGGCACTGGAGGCACCTATCACAATCAGTAACTGGTTGCTAGCAATATCAAAACTGAAAATGAGAAAGTCATCAAAAACTGACGGTATATCAAATGAAAATGATCAAGAACCTAGGAACAATGACCAAAACAAAGCTGCTACAGATATTCAATAACTGCTGGACCTTAGGTAGAGTTCAACAAACCTAGAGAGAAGCAATAATGGTACCCTCTTACAATCAGGCAAAGACACTTCCATTGCCTCCAGGTACAGACCAATTAGCCTCACCAGCAATCTCTGCAAAACATTCATAGACTTTGAAAGTGAAAACAATTGTATGCCACAGCAGGCTTTAGGCAGTGTTACACAATCGAAGATCAGACAACCTACCTCTCTCAAGGAATTGAGGATGCATTCCGAGCTAAGAAACTGGTGTTTGTGGCATGAATAGATCTAAAGAAAGCTTTTGACAGTCTTGAAAGAAGGTCTGATGAAGGAAACTGAGAAACTATAAAGTAAATGCAGGTCAGCATGGCCGAATGGATAAGAACATGTGTTCTTAAACATCCGGTGTGCTGATGCTGAGGTAAGGGGTTCAACACCTTCACCGGACAGTTGGATTAAAATGTTGACCTGTCGTCCTTGACTTGGGGATGTAAATTACAAGTACCTCTCAAGTCAGAGTGGGTTCGCCTGATGGTGAGGGACATTGTTAATAGGGAAAGCTAATCCACAAGCAAAATTCAGTCCAGCACTACTAGAAGCAGTATGTAAGGACTATGCTTGAATTCAAAGCCAGCGAGCACAAAAAAGAAAAATAAAGTGAATGGAAGAATGTACAAATGAGTGAAAGCATACTTACACAACAGAAACGCCTAGACTTAATAGCAAAGAAAGTTATGCTGCATTATGGTGTCTCCCAAGTCCTCTCCCCCACACTTTTTCTACTATTTATCAATGACCTTGTTGTCGAACTACCATAGGGAATTAAAGTGGTTGTGTACACTGATGACCTGGTTCTATGCAGCACAAATAAACATGCTTAAGGGACCACCAGAATGCAACAAAGAGCTATAGATGCATTAATTTCATCTACAAATAAATTGTGTGTCAGCATAACAACTGACAAGTGCAGCTTCACTCTCCTTACTGTTCCCCTAAGCTAAAGGTAAGCATAATCCACATAAATGGAATACACCTAAACGATGATAAAGAACCCACATACCTTGGAGTAATATTTGATGACAGGCTGACATGAAGAAATAAAATCAACAAAGCAGCAACAAAAGCAAGAAGGAAGATAGCCATCCTGATAACACTAAGTGGAACCACATGGGTAGCCAGTGGGAAAATACTTGACAAAGTTTGTCAACAGAGCATACAACCACACCTGGAATTTGGTCAACTGTATGCTGCTCAGCATAAAAAAATCACACTACAAGAGTGGATCAAAGTTAAAAATCAAGCACTTAGAGTCATAACAGGAGGAATGAGATCAACCCCTATAGTAGAGGTGGAAAAGATGGGAAGAACACAAGCACTGAGAGAGCAAAGAGATTCAAAAATGTCAATACAAGCAGAAAGTTCTTCAGCATGCAAGCCACCGACTCTATGAAGAACAGATTTGAAAACCTAGCAATAGGGTGATTGAAAAGAAGCAGGTTTATCCACCAGGCCAAATAAATCTCCAGAGATACCACTGATCTGCTCACAGTTGGTATTCTCCTAAAAACTATTCCAGAACGAACTCTTTGGAAAGAGGAAAACAAACTACCAGTACAAAGCCAGATAAAAGTGAAAGGAATATGCGACAAGGAAGAACAGAACAGTGTACAATGCAGAACAGCTATTCTCAGTTTTCTTGATGAAAAGGCCCTCTGGATCCGAGTCTACATGGACGAGTCAGCTCAAAATGCATGTTAGAAATGGAGGATGGGGAGTATACAATAATGCTAGGGACACGGCCAGAGTACCAACAGAAAAGTACTGCCATAACTATGATGTAGAAATTCAGGCAATAAAGATAGCAACTGAGAAACTGCTGAATACCAATTGTCGGTGCTCAGCCTGTGGTGCTATTGACAGATTTGAAATCAGTACTTGAGGCACTATATGGGAAATTGCTAGTAGTACAGACACTACTATCTGATCTAGTCAGCTAGTGTAAGGTCACCATACAGTGGATACTATCTCACTGGAGTGCCCAGAAATGAAACAACTGATTAACTAGTTAAAGAAGGAGCAACAGAAGAACAGCCTGATATACTTGTCACATACCACCAGAAGAAAATAATCATGAAATTAATCTGAAAACAACCAACACCAGCACAAGACAATTACCATTGTATGGGCAAACCAGAACAAATAATTAGTCTGCGTCTCACAATAAGACATAATCGATTACACACATGCATACAAAATTAAAGATTGGCGAATAAGCCACGTGCACATGTGGAATAGTACCACAGACAGCAGATCACATACTGCCCAAAATATGACATGTCAGAGTCTATGACATGTCTAGGCAAACCTTCTAGTCTAGAGAAACAATAGTGGAGGATAAATTCTATGGACCACTGAGGGATCTAAACAAAAATGAAGTTCATACAAAAAATAACATAGCAGATATGGACACATTTCAAGTGAACGAAAGAAGGTTAGCTGAATTATTATTTTTTCCTCTATGTGACTTGTTCATGGTTGGCTGGGTTTTGTGTCTACATTTTTCTATGTGATGGCGTATCCTGCCCTAAGCATAACCCTTCTAAGTGACCTCTCATGACATGCCTGATAAGGTGACAATCTTATAATTCCTGGCTTTCCTTACACGGCGGCCCAGTAACAAACAGATGCAGCCCTTCTTTACCTGGCCTAATCATACTTCTATGGCACCTGTATCCTGAATGTACATTGTCACATCATTGTTAAGTCCGGTTTTCTGCAGCATCACAATATCAGTCATTCATGACTTTCTGATTAAATGCAGAAGTAAGTCCGCATGGCTGAATGGGTAACATGCATGTTCTTAAAGATCCAGTGTGCTGATGCCAAGGTAAGTGGTTCAACCCCTACACTGGACAGCTGGACTAAAATGTTGACCTGTCGTCTTTGACTTGGGGATGTAAATTACAAGTACCTCTGAAGTCATAATTGGTTCGCCTGATGGCGAGGGACACTGTTAATAGGGTAAGCTAATCCACACACAAAATTCAGTCCATCACTACTATAAATAGTGTGTTTAGACTACGCTTAAGTTCAAAGCGAGTGAGCGCAAAAAAAAAAAAAAGCGGCATGTGTTTTGTCACTTTGACAATTCCAATAGGCAATTCATTTTGTTACTGGGTGATCTTCTTCCTTCTTGTTTTCCTTTTCCCAGCTCTTCTCTTTCCTTTTTTTCTCCTAGCTCTGATCACTTCAGTCTAAATTCATGTTTCCTGCCAGCCTCTGCCATGAGTATAAACAGAGAAGCACAATCTCCATATTTCCCCTGATGATTCTGTAGAGCCACCTCACCAGATATAAAGTAAAGGATGTCTCATGTTAGTCATTCTGCATGGCACATCCTCATTTATTCACAAATGTTCACTCGGCAGTCATTCACCCAGACACATTGTAACGACCAGTCTGTTTGCAATTAACAAATAATATTCTTTATGAACACTTACTTTGCTAAGGCTTTCTCAAGAAGTGCTACCCACAGTTCATTAGGGTCTGATGAAGAATGGGCACCCCAAAACTCATTTCCATTAATAACCGGACAATAATCATCAATGTAGACATCTTCCCACTTGCCAAATTTGAAAAAACGTGCATGGAACACGCCATCATATTTTTGGGGATTGTCAATTCTGTATGCATCTTCTGGGATCAACTAAAAGATGCAATAGAAAACACTGTAGATAAATAATCATGTAGTATTTATGCAACAGACTGTTTTATAATCATTTATGCATTACTTATATAGATGGTTTAGACCAGTGGTAATCCACCGGTGGGGAAGTCTGGATAAGTAGAAGTCGCAGGGGCCGAAGGATTTTATTCTACTTATCCAAAATTCTACTTATCCAGACTGCACACATATTTACACTAATTTACACTAATACCACGCAGTAGCATTGAGTAAAATGATTGTACCACTTAGGAAACACAGGCAGTGAACAAATAAATATCAGAAATGTTGAAATGTTTAATTTTGAAAATTTCCAAATTAATTAAAGAAAAAGTCTGTGATTTATCTTCCCATTGCCCGTTTAAAGGCACAAAATGGTGAGACTGCATCATCTGAACATCCATTCTGCATCATGTAAATGTCAAATTTGCCAATTGATGCCAAAATATCTGATTGCGATACAGGTTGTGCTTGCAGCCCACAGTCATCCTAATCATCAGAGTCAGGGCTGGAAGGGTCTATTGGTTGAATGACTGGCATACATAGCCCTATAATATCAGTGCTTGAAAGAGTGGCACTAGTAGAAACATAATTGTCAATGTTCACAAACTCCTCTGGATCAATCTTCAGCTCTATATACAATCTAGGAAGTAATGGCCCCACTGAAATGTCAGTAACATTGCTCTCACTGCTCGCAGAATTATATTTAGCTAAAGCATCCATGAGTCCATTTTTATCCATGAGTGAGTCGTTGCTTCGTCGACTGACTGTTTCTCTCCACACACATTCTTGTAAGTGATGCAATGTCGTTTCTGGAAACGATCCACCCAGCCAGCACTACAATTTCAGTCTGTCTGACCTCCAAGATGTGAAAATTCTTCTGCTTTCGCAATAAGTAAAGGCCCATTTACTGGTACACTTGCCAATCTAATCATAGTGAACCATTTTAAAAGGGCAGCATTAACAAAATCGCACACAGCAGTTCTTCTAGCTCTCTGCCTATCACTGTCAATTTGACATTCGAAAAACAATTGTTTGTAGCGGCCTTTATGCTTTAAAATGCCGGAAAGTGTTCGATGTTGGAATACCAAATTCTCTAGTTATATCCACTTTCTTCTTCCCACTATGTTAAACCTCTTCCAACAGCTCAATCTTTCTTTTTAAAGTCACAGATGTAAGCTTTCGTCCACTAGCGACCATTGTTGACATGTAGCAAGATTGTTCTCCGGGCTGACTAAAAATACACATTCTTTTGCGAAACAATATATGTGTGTGTGTGTGTGTGTGTGTGTGTGTGTGTGTGTGTGTGTGTGTGAGAGAGAGAGAGAGAGAGAGAGAGAGAGAGAGAGAGAAAGAGAGAGAGAGAGAGAGAGAGAGAGAGAGAGAGAGAGAGAGAGAGAGAGAGAGAGAGAGAGAGAGAGAGAGAGAGAGAGAGAGAGAGAGAGAGAGAGAGAGAGATTAACAGTTCGACTTAAACGTGGACATTTATATAATCGTATTCATTTTTATGTTCGACTAATCCGAAAATTCGAGTTAACTGAATTCGACTTATTAGGAATTTTTATACAAAGATAAAGAAGGATCTTGGCCGGGACCAAGCCAATAAAGTTGACTTAAGCGAAATTCTAGTCATCCGAGTTCGATTTAAGTGGACTCGACTGTATTTACAACACAATGCTGTTAAAATGTTTTGTTCTTCATGCTATTGCACTTTCTCTCTTAACAAAATATACACATGGCAATTTTAAAATACAATTTAAAATAATGTGTTTAAAACTTAAATTTTGGAAAACATATATTGTATGTATTCCTATAATATTAAAGTATTATTCTATAAAGAATGCAATAATTATTTAATGTATCTGGTCATGTTAACACAAGTTCAAATTAATGTGTTTAAATGGTTCTCATATATAAAATTTATGTTTAGCATGTTGAATAACTTTGCAACATTAATAAAAAAGTTGATGACCCCTGTTCTAAGAACTAGTCCTTCTCAGGATCACAACCAAAAAATGTACAAGATGTTTTAACAGTCCTCACCAGCCTTTGGAAAATTGGACAGTATTAAAACAGATCAACAGAAAATAGCAATAGTGAGCAACTAACACCCTAAGTTAAGAGTAGAATAAGACAAGAAAAAGCTGCATTTCAGAAAATGAAAAGTATCTTATGCAATAAGTCACTATCATTGAATGTGAAAGAGTGCTGAAGTATTATATAGAATCAGTTTTGCTGTATGGCAGTGAATCTTGGAATGTAAATGAATGAATTAGGAAGAACTTGGAAGCAACAAAGATGTGGTTCCTGAGACGATTGTTGAGAATTCCTTGGACTGCCAGAGTAACTAACAACGATTGCCTGAAAGAGGCTAATGAAACTAGAACATTATATACAACAATAAGAAAAAAAAAAACTTTCTTTGGTCATGTGATGAGGAGAGAGCCATTGAAGAATATCGTGACAACTGGAAAGATTGAGGGGAAGAGAGGCAGACCAAGAGAAATGATGCTGGATGCATTGAGATGGTGGCATGGAGGAATATCAGCAGCAGAGTCGATCCAGAACACCAAAGATTGAGATATGTGGAGAGACATAAACACCTTCGCCACCTAGGCATGACACTTGATAATGATGAACAGCATAAGTACATCTGAAAGAAGCCTGACCTGACAAAAAAATGCAGAGATATGCCACTATTAAACAGCAAACAAGGAGAGATCATAACTACAAAAACTGAAAACATATGCAACATAGAGACTTTATCTATCACAACTGTGAGAGAAGAAGATTGAACGAGGTCTAAATTTTCTGTTTATCAAATTAGAATGGAAGTAATATCTAGCTGCTTTAACATATCATTTCTCCAATGACTGTACCTACCTGCTTTAACATATCATCTCTACATGCAATCTCAGCAAGAACTGATAAAAACCAGCAGGTTCCAGCTGTTCCTTGCCCAATGTCAACACAAGTGGCTCCATCTGTAAACAGCTGGGGTTTTTTCAAAAACTCCTGTGATAGCATAATAGTAGAGAATTATTTAATTACACACAGATGAAGTTTGATCAAAGAAACATAATGCTTTTAGTTTTCTTGTAGTTTTGATTGTCTATGCAATTGAGTTGTTTCCACTCTTCTATTGTGTGATCTACAATTGGGTGAAATATTATTCAGTCTGTTTAATTTCTTTCAGATCAAAATGTTTTTCTTGTATTCAGAAGCAGCAAAGTAAACATGGTTCAAAGCTAGATTAATGCCTTCAAGCATAATTTAAATCTAGATTAATGTCTCTAAGCATGGCTCAAAGATAGATCAGTCTCTAAGCATGGCTTAAAGCTAGATTAATTTCTCTAAACATGTTTAAAGCTAGATTATCATCTCTAAGCATGGTTCAAAGCTGGATTATCATCTCTAAGCATGGTTTAAAATTATATTATCATCTCTAAGCATGATTTAAAATTAGATTATCATCTCTAAGCATGGTTCAAAGCTAGATTATCATCTCTAAGCATGGTTCACAGCTAGATTATCATCTATAAGCATCGTTCAAAGCTAGATGAACATCTCTAAGCATGGTTCAAAGCTAGATTATCATCTCTAAGCATAGTTTAAAATTAGATTATCATCTCTAAGCATGGTTTAAAATTAGATTATCATCTCTAAGCATGGTTTAAAATTAGATTATCATCTCTAAGCATGGTTCAAAGCTGGATTATCATCTCTAAGCATAGTTTAAAATTAGATTATCATCTCTAAGTATGATTTAAAATTAGATTATCATCTCTAAGTATGATTTTAAAATTACTTTATCATCTCTAAGCATGGTTCAAAGCTAGATTATTATCTCTAAGCATGGTTTAAAATTAGATTATCATCTCTAAGTATGATTTAAAATTAGATTATCATTTCTAAGCATGGTTCAAAGCTAGATTATCATATCTAAGCATGGTTTAAAGCTGGATTATCATCTTTAACTGATTGCCTGCCGGAGACCGAATGGTCGGTTCTAGAGCCCAAATTTGGTACCCAAAAACCGACTCATCGGTTCCGTATATATAGTGCTCTAATTGATCCGTTTCTCCATTTTAGTCCAAAATTTTTAGTGTCCCATTGAATTAAACTTCACAAGGAAAGATTTCCTTTCCGTTCGTGTGCACAATCACGCATGGCCAACAAGATTAACACGCATGGCATGAGATTCCAAATGATTGTTGTGATTCGAAATTCGAAGTGCAATACCTTCTGTTTCTGGACCTCATATATTTTAATAAAATTACCGTTTTAAACAATTTTATATTATAGTTATTGTGATGTAAAGGACTTTGTGAAAGATTCTAAAACCAACCATGTGCAGTAGTCAGTTAATTATTTAGAAGACGGTCAGATAATATAAAAAGAAATTTTACAGTGACAGTTCCTCAGAATATATGGCAATAGAAGAAGATGTGAAAAGTTATGTGCTTCATAATTTTATGATTTCATTGTGTTTTATTCGTGTTATGGAGCAGTTCTTGTGATATTCTTGAACACAAGTGGTGTGTGTACCATTGTTCACGAAATTTAACTGGATTAGCTGCGACGGATAGAAAATAACACCTTGGTAAGTGAATTTTTTTCATATTTTTTAACACTTTAATTTCAATTGTTATTACTAAACCTCTCATTATTGTCATAATATTTGTAACCTATGAATTAATTATTAACATTGTCATGTTCCCTGTGCAATCCTCTTTAATTTGATATGTAATACAATAAATCTGCTACCATTTTAACCATTTTAAAGCATTATTGTGACACACCCCTACTTCAAACTTTCTGCCTTGAATTTCTGTTTGGTCAGGACCACTTTTTTGTTTGGCAGGCAATCAGTTAAGCATGGTTTAAAATTAGATTATCATCTCTAAAAAAAAAAAAAAATTGTTGCGTATCCCTTACGGGACGTTGCAGTCAACACCAGCATTTTCAGCTGCTGTTGATGTACTAGGCAAGTGTTACGTTCAGTAGTTTGCCATTGCTTTCTGAATGACCGGCCCCTATACCTTTTTTAAAAAAACCAGCACCGCCGTGTTTCGAACCCGGGTATATGGGCTCACAAACCGCGTTCGCAAGCCCTTAGCCACAGTGAAAGCATGGTTTAAAATTAGATTATCAATCTCTAAACATGGTTTAAAATTAGATTATCATCTCTAAGCATGGTTCAAAGCTAGATTATCATTTCTAAGCATGGTTTAAAATTAGATTATCATCTCTAAGCATGGTTCAAAGCTAGATTATCATTTCTAAGCATGGTTCAAAGCTAGATTATCATTTCTAAGCATGGTTTAAAATTAGATTATCATCTCTAAGCATAGTTTAAAATTAGATTATCATTTCTAAGCATGGTTCAAAGCTAGATTATCATATCTAAGCATGGTTGAAAGCTAGATTATCATCTCTAAGCATGGTTTAAAATTAGATTATCATCTCTAAGCATGGTTCAAAAGTTGATTCAAGTCTCTATGCATAGTTCAAAAGTTGATTCAAGTCCCTAAGCATAGTTCAAAGCAAGATTATTATCTCTAGTCATTGCTCAAAGCTAGATTTATAATGGAGTGACATAATATACATGTCACACTGGTGAGGAGTGGGTGGTCGAATGGCTAGAATGCCTGATTCTCCTTCAGGAGACCTTGGTTTTAATCCTCTGTAAGGTGTGGAGTTTTTTTTTTTGTCACGGGCAAAATGAAAACTCTAACCTGCACAGTTCGTGACGACTGCACTAGCCAGGTGGCCTTAACTTCTCAGGCTCAAAAAGACCCCCCCCCCCTCCCCCTGCCGTACACTGCAAGATACTATATCGGCAGTAAATGACAGTTTTTTATGACTAGTTTTTGGACATGATATACACATGATTGCATTTATTCATCAAGTTTAACCACCTGAAACAATTAACTTTTATGATGTTGGTTGGTGTTATTACAAGTGATATAGATGAATTTACTCAATATAATATGTTGATCATTTTGAATAAGAAATATATTTTTCATATTACATTAAATGCATAATTTTATAAACAAGAACATCAGTATACATTGATCAATCTTACATGTTCTTCTTAATGTTCTTCTACAAATTGTAATAAATTTACGGTAATACCTTTGGTCGCTTCCATTCAATATTTTTGTTGTCTTTGGCTATTGCAGTCTTCAAAGGAAAATCATCATCGATGTACAAGTTACCAGATTTTATCTGTGGCCGACTAGCATGTTTTTCATCTAGAAATTTACTGCGAGCATCTAGCACTTTTACAAGCAATCCCGTTTCATTTTTGCTGTACTTCTCTTTGTCAACAATACCATCATCATCAAGGGGAGTTTCATCATCACTGTTATAATCTGATGGTGCTGCATTTGTATTTGATGGTTCATCAGGATAATTCTGATAGCCAGTGTTTTTCCAAGCATTGTCATCAAAAGGCCTGTTGCCTGCTTGCCAGTCTGGATGATGGTCTTCAGGCTTGGTATTTTGTTGTGTGTAATCATAGCCACGATTATACCCACTGTTGTAGTAGTCATCATTCTTATGCTTGGCAGCATCAGCTGAAGATCCACAACCCATGGTTCAATGAAAATGTAGTGTGAGATGTTACATTCAGGATGATCACCCCGGTTGCACAACTGAAATTACATATTGAACAGTTAACACTTAAAAATGAGAACACACATTTACTACTGACTATCTGCATGTATTTGGTTGAAATACAGTTAATGCATCTGAGCAGCAGATGTTCAGTAGTTCGCCACTGCTTTCTGAATGGCCGACATACCATTGGGAAAATCAAGGCCAAGTGATCAGCTCCCAAACTATCCATGACTGACAGTGAACCTGGTATATCAAGATTGTAAAACTATATTCACTACCCCCAAGTGGTTCTCTACATTGTACATGATGAATGTCAGCATTCTTTAGTGGTGGCAGTAGAGGTCCTGTCTGACAAGTCCTTCAGTGTTGAAACAAATATCAGATCTAGGGACTACACTGAAAACATACACCATGTGCTAGTTGATGGCAAGCAATTAACATGTATCGTGTTCATGCTTATTAAAAATGTATTGTGCATTCTAACAGTTAATTACCGGTCTCCGTGGTGAAGGGGTTACGGACGTGATTCGAAAAACAGCGGTGCTGGTTTTTTCATAAAAGGTATAGGTGCCAGTCGTTCAGAAAGCAATGGCAAACTACTGAACGTAAAACTTGCCTAGGAATCACGAACAGCCTAAATGCTGGGGTTGACTGCTATGTCCAGTGAAGGACATGCAACTAAATTAAAAAAACAAACAAACAGTTTATTAGTAATAAACCCGCGCTGATGTCTAAAGATATTGAATTGTTGTTCCCCAAATTCTCGTGCAAAGAAAAAAAATTGAAGCATGAATGTTATGCAGACACAATTACCTTAATTAGTTGGGTTCTATATAGGCTGATGGAGAAATTTTAGACCTATTTGTTGTGACCTAGTACTCAATATGTTTAGTTTATCTTGCATGTGATTATCAGTGAAGTCAAGATTCAAGATCATTGAGCTGCTTTATCTGAGGAGTCCACTGAATTCCATTTCCTCCATTCATTCGAGGACAAACTCTATGGAGATGCTAACGAGCTCAAGCAGAATGCTGCTTACTTTGCATTTATTCATATTGACGTTTGAAGGTGTATGAAAAATAAGAAGTCAATTTCTGGCAGTACTTGTTGTCTTCATAATTTAGTCTACAGTCAATAACTTTAATAAAGGTGATACAGCAGACATCCCTGCCTCATTCACTTAGTTCTGTTCTTATTCTACTGTGACATATTGTAATTTACTTGCATGCCTCTATTTAAGTGATCTAGATCTCAGCATGCTGGTCTCCCTGGTCTATGGGTTACATGACTTTCTATGTAATCCCATATACTCTCGTAAGTATTGTGATATTTGCAAGAATTGGTAGTGGTTCTTTCTGCGTCAGTAACTTACGGGGTATGTCAGCCGGTCGCTCAGAAAGCAATGACAAACTACTGAGCATAATCTTGCCAAGAAATAAACAATCAGCTGAAAGATGCTGATGTTGACAGCGATGTCATGTAAAAGGATATACAAAAAAAAAAAAATATCAGCATAGTGGAATTATGATAATCTGCAAGTTGACAGCTTCTTTCTAAAACTCACGGTTACTACAATGAGTATGCCACACTGTAGCGAAGCTGGTATTAACTTTACTACACAAGTTCGATGGTCTTCTCTGCCTTAGTAATAATTATTAATATAAATTAATTAGCAGCAGAAATTTAGTAGTCACCTGTACCTGTATTATTACTATTAATAATTACATACAATCACACTTAACTTACACTATTTACAAGACTAAGAATCGTAAGAGTACTATAAGACGGTTTTAAGGTAAAGTATTACAATTTACAGCAGACTAATAATACTAAAATAACACTACTAATAATTAATATTAATAAATAATAGCCACCAAGTCCCAAGACAAGTCAAGTAAGTAACTTTAAGTTAACTTTAAGTAACTTTGTAAGTAAGTTAAGTAAGTTGTGCAGATCAGCACTGTTTAACTGTTAAGTTAGCGTATAATTATTATACAGTGTATACCATACCAACCTGGGATTCACCATGGCGATACTCATTATGTACGCTTACGTCAACACTTCCATTTAACTTATTCAATTAATTGTAAAAGAGCCGCAACACTTAGCAACACAGTAAACAACCCAGTTCAAAGTTAGACAATGTTCACGGCGTCCTGACTACCGCATTTTACGACATGCCTGGGTTCTATTATAGGTAAAAGGTTCTTCTTCCGTACCCTCTGGCACTTGACCTATAACCTTGTTTGTTTTGTTTGTCATAAGTAGTGTTTTGGCAGATTTCAGGGGTCCGAGAACTGTTAAGTTCTAATTTGTTTCCTTTGTCATTATGTGTTATCAACAAACGCCAAGTATGCATTGTAATAATCTAAACACTTAAGACTAGGCTGTAAGTACAGGAATATATTTCAGCTAGTTCGGTATACTAGCAGTGTTGTGTAGGTGTAGCTAGCGTAATAAATTTTATTGGGGGGTTACGAACTGAACTCACGGTAACGTCTAACGAACGGTACAAGTACAATGACAACACTGGTACAGTATTTTTACTACTATATTATTATTATTAAGTATTAAATGATTACTAAATAATACCCCACTTGAAATATTAATAATTAAAAAGCTCAAAGACGTAGTTAGTGCTCTACGCCCGCTAGCTTCAGAGTGTTTGTGTTAATAATAATATTATTTATATGTAACACAAAGACAAGCGTTTACTACAAACATTTGATTTATTATCTTGATTTGCCTCCTATATTCTATATATTATTATTCTTATTCTTCAGCGTTCCGAGCCATTGAGGTTCTTTGCTGCAGATACAATCCGTCTCCATTCGTCTCTCTGGTTGACCTTCTCTTGCCAGTCGTTGATTCCAAGTGCTTGTAGGTCTGTATATATAATATATGGGAGGCACTATTCGCAATTCCATTGCGAATAGAAAAAAATTATATTCGCAATCGAATTGCGGGAAGTAACAAACATGGCACAGCGTCTGCTCACTAGTCAATTTTAGTTTGGGCCATTAAGAAGTCTAAGAAGGTAGTTAATTTAAATAGGAATGTTCACTGTTGCGAGTTTAATTCTGCCGATTTTTCCGTAATTTTTAATGAATCACTCTTCTTCTTACTTCTGTCCGTTCTTTTGACATCTCATTTTATTTTTACATTACGTTAGTCCTGTTTAAATATCAAGAATAATTTTTCAGAACAGGTATCCCCAATACAAATAACGATCCCTACAAATAATTCTGTCCCCAGGCGAGTTCAAGAATTGTTAACTTTCATTTCTGTACACTTATTGTTACCAGGCAAGCATGTTTGTTTACATTACCATCCTACTATTTATGTCCTGATAATATCCCAGCAGTGATGATTCTCTTAATTTGACACTTTCTATAGCCTCCATTGTATCCTATCTGAGTGAGTCTGTTCTGGTCCAAGCTGACATTAATATGCTTCGCCTCAGCAAGACATGATTAGGCAATTCAAATACCAGGCTTTCGATTAACTGGCCTCATTTATATATATATAAAAGAGAATCTCCGTCTGTCTGTCTGTATGTCTGTCCTTTATGCGTTCGCGAACGGTCCATCCGATTGAGATGAAATTTTCTACACTGTCTTCCTCTCATTCCCGCGCTGCCAACTGTCATAGTTTTTTTTTCTTCTTCCTCCTCCTCCCTCCTCCCCCTCCCTAAATACGTACGTAAATAGAAGAGATCAAAGAATCCCTGAACCACAACGCTAGGAAAAACGAAGAAAATGACGTGACTACACAGAATCGTCACATGGCAATGTCAATAACAATTCATCTTTTTATGTGTAAAGAAGTTATCTACAGTCATGTAGAAGGGAAGAACAATCAATGGAAGGACCGAAATCACAGAACCTAGACGAGTATGAATTCGGAATGGCGAACTCCCTCCTCCTCCCTTCTCCTCCTCCTCCCTCTACCTCCTCCCTCTACCTCCTCCCTCAACCCTCCTCCTCCTCTCTCCTCCTCCTCCTCCCTCCTCCTCCTCCTCTCCCTCCTCCCCCTCCTCATCATCCTCCTCCCTCCTTCTCCCTCTTCCTCCTCCCTCCTCCTCCCTCCCTCACCTCCTCCTCCTCTCCCCTCCTCCTCTCCCCTCCTCCTCTCCCTCTCCTCCTCCTCCCTCTCCTCCTCCTCCTCCCTCTTCCTCCTCCCTCCTCCTCCCTCTTCCTTTCTCCATCCTCCTCCCTCCTCCTCCCTCCTCCTCCTCCCTCTACCTCCTCCTCCTCCCTCTACCTCCTCCTCCTCCCTCTAACCTCCTCCTCCTCCCTCCTCCTTCTCCCTCCGCCTCCTCTCTCCTCCTCCTCCCTCCTCTTCCTCCTCCCTTTCCCTCCTCCCCCTCTTCATTCTCCCTCCTCCTCCTCCCTCCTCCTCTCCCTCCTCCTTCTCCCTCTTCCTCCTCCCTCCTCCTCCTTCTTCCTCCTTCTCCCTCCGCCTCCTCTCTCCTCCTCCTCCCTCCTCCTCCTCCCCTCCTCCTCCCTCCTTCTCCCTGTCCTCCTCCCTCCTCCTCTCCCCTCCTCCTCCCTCCTCCTCGCTCTTCCTCCTTCTCCCTCCTCCTTCCTCCTTCTCTCTCCTCCTCCTCCCTCCTCCTCCTCTCTCCTCCTCCCTCCTCCTCCTTCTTCCTACTCCTCCCTCCTCCTCCTGTCTCCTCCTCCTCCCTCCTGCTCCCTCCGCCGAATATGAATTAAATGATATGCTCCCCACCAGGGACTGGGCGAAGCCGGGCCGGGTCCTCTTTTTTGAGAATGGGAATGGGAGCAGGAGCCGAATATGAATTAAATGAGACGCTCAATTTACCCAAATTAATTGTTGGGGGAAGATGTAAAGATCTTTCAAGTGCTCTTTCTAATAATAGACAGACAGACAGACAGACAGTAGATAGTCGGGAATGGGAACGGGAGCTTATATGACTACTTATATGAATTAAATGAGATGCTCCCCACCAGGGGCTGGGCGAAGCCGGGCCGGGTCAGATAGACAGACAGACAGACAGACAGTCGGGAACGGGAACTTATTTGACTACTTATATGAATTAAATGAGATGCTCCCCACCAGGGTCTGGGCGAAGCCGGGCCGGGTCAGCTAGTTAATTAATAAAGCTGGTGGAAAAGAGAGAGGAGAGAGAGAGATAACGAAGATAGTGTGAGAGTCAGAGATATGAGAAAGATGTATTGAAAGACATTAAAGAGTGGTAAAGACAAGAAAGGGAGAGGTGGGAGATCGAGACTTAGAGCGAGCGAGCGAGAGAGAGAGAGAGAGAGAGAGAGAGAGAGAGAGAGAGAGAGAGAGAGAGAGAGAGAGAGAGAGAGAGAGAGAGAGAACTCATGTTCGGGTGGCTAAGCTCCTTTCCCAAGACAACAAAAGTATAGGACAGATAAGAACAGAAAGACAAGTGTGCAGGTTCTTGCGGAGCAAGATAAACAACACCTAATACACAAAATTCGTAGAAAACATATGCCTAAAGTGAAATCATCAGACAAGCATTGGTGTCACCTAATTCCTGAAAATGGGGAAAAAAAAATGTCACCTCCCCGTTTGGGAATCGAACCTCAAGCTCCCATGTACCAGGCGGAAACACTAACCAGTATGCTACTGAGGACACGTTAATGGATCAACAAAATATTGTAATGTGGACACACGCATAGGAATAATCACGTGACCTACTTCGATTGCAAATATAATTTTTTTCTATTCGCAATGGAATTGCGAATAGTCACTCCGATAATATATTATCTCTCCACCGTCTTCTTGGTCTACCTCGGGGTCTATGGTCATTTATTTCCTGAGTGTAAGCGAGTTTTGTTTCCCTATTATTATCTTCCATTCTTTCTATATGCCCCAGCCATTGTAGTCTATTAGCCTTCATGATACCAGTGAACAGCGGGGACTTAAACAGATCATAAATGTCTTTGTTACTTCTTCTTTTCCACTCTCCACTTTGTGTATCCCTAATGGGTCCAAAGATGCATCTTAAACATTTGTTCTCAAAGGTTTGTAACAAGGCTTCATCTCCTTTCGTTGTACTCCAGGTTTCAGAGCCATACAGCACAACTGGTCTGATCAGTGTTTTGTATATTGTGATTTTGGTGTTACGAGATAGCGCATTTGATTTTAGTAGATGTTGTAGTGCATAGTATATCTTATTTCCAGAATTGATTCTAGTTTGTATTTCTTCCCTTATGATGTTGGAGCAGTTGAAGATTGTACCCAGGTATTTGTATGTTTCCGTTCTTTTAATGGTCATATTATCTATTTGTATGTGGCCAGAATTTTTAGCCATTCCTTCTCTTGAAATTACCATATATTCTGTCTTATCTTGGTTGATAACCAGCCCCATCTGTTGGGCTTTTTCCTTTAAGTGAGTCAATATTTCTAATGTCTTTTGTTCATTTTCCCCTATAATATCTATAGCTGCATAACCAAGCAGCTTGGATGTTCCTCCAATATCACATTACTCCTTTACCTTCCTTACAACTTTCTCTAGAGCCAGATTGAAGAGTAGCGGCGATAGTGCATCACCCTGTTTCAAGCCAGATGTTATTTGGAAAGGGTCTGATTTCCTGCCTTTATATGTTACTATATTATAAGTATCTTCCATGCATAGTCTGGTCATGTTGATTAACTTCCTTGGTATTCCAAATTCCTGCAAAGCATTTCATAGACTATTCCTATGGACACTATCATAAGCCTTTTTAAAATTCACAAAAATGTTATGGAGATCTCTTTTATATTCCCAATTTTTCTTGGCTATTTGTCGTAAGATAAATATCTGATCTATTGTTGATCTGTTTTGTCTAAAACCCGCCTGGTAGTCACCTAATATGTCTTCTGAATATGGTTTTAGTCTATTTAGTAATACTGCGGATAGTATCTTATAGCTTGTGGACAGTAGTGATATTCCTCTATAATTTTCACATTGGAACTTGTCTCCTTTCTTAAAGATAGGTATCAATAATGACTCTTTCCAGTCATGGGGTAATTCTTCTGTCCTCCAGATTTTTATTATTAGTTCGTATAGCTTTAGATGTAATGCATGGCCACCTGCCTTTATAAATTCAGCAGCAATTCCATCAGCCCCTAGTTGCCTTATTGTTTTTAAGTCGTGTGATTACATATAGGATTTCTTCAAATGCAGGTTCTTCAATTTGTGGGTTCACATGTGAGAACCTCTTCCTGTGGAAAAGTGTTACTTGGAGCTTCACAATTTAGTAATTCAACAAAATATTCTTTCCATGTGTTGCACATTTCATCATTGGTATTTATCATATTCCCATTTTTGTCTTTTAAACCATATGTGTTGTGTTGGTGCCCTCGTTTCATTGACTTCAGTTCTTTAAAAAACTTTCTGGATTCGTTTTTCTGGTGATTAGTTTCCATATCTTTGATTATATTACTCATATATTCTCGCTTCTGCTGTCGAACTATTTTTGTAGCCTCTTTACATTCATTTCTATATTGCTCTTCCTTTTGGATGTTGTTGATGTCATTTAACCATATATGTTTTCCTAATGACTGCTTCTTCACATTTTTGATTGAACCATCTGTTCTTTCTATGTGTGGTTAACACACCGAGACATTCTTCTGCGGTAGATTGAATTGTATTCTTGATGTTCAACCAAGTTTGGTCAACGCTTTCCTCCAAAGGGTTTTGCAGAGTTTCAAGTTTACATTTTATTTCATCTGTAAATTTCTCTTTGACTGTAATTTCTTGTAGTTTTTCTCTGTTATATGTTGGGTGTAATCTTTGTAATTTAGTATAGAAAGCTCTTTTAAGTTTTATTTTAAATTTTGCTCCAACGAGGAAGTGGTCGCTGTGGCACTCAGCTCCTCTATAACTTCTAACTTGTTGTATGTTTGATGCATTTCTGTTGTTAATTAAAATGTGATCTATTTGATTATAGGTTCTCTTGTCACATGATTTCCAAGTTTGTTTGTGTATATCCTTTCTTTGTAGTCTGGTACTGCTAATCTGCAGTCCTTTGGCTTCTGCCAGGTTGATGACTCTCCATCCATTATCATTTGAAGTTGTATGTAGGCTTTCCATACCGGCCACTTTTTTATGAGTTTGCTCTCTACCTATTTTTGCATTGAAGTCTCCCAACACAATCAGGATGTCCTGTTTGGGGGTTTCTTCTATGACATCTTCCAAATCATTATAAAAGTCTTCTTTAACGTCATCTTCTTTCTCTTCAGTAGGTGCATGTACATTAATCATCGTTATATTTTTCCATTTACCTTTTATTCGTAATTTACTAATTCTGTCATTAACAGCTTTAAAGTTTAGAACGTTCCCCCATAACTCTTTTTTGATGACAAAACCTGTTCCTAATTCATGTTTATTTTGGGTGTTTCCTCCATATATTACAATCATTCCATTTTGCTCTAAAGTACCCTCTCCTGGCCACCTTATTTCTTGAATTGCTGTTATATCCATTTGATATTCAACCAGCTCCCGGGTTAGTTCTTCAGCCGCCCCAGCTCGATATAGTGTCCGTAGATTCCATGTTCCAAATCTCAAGAGTCCTTTAACGTTCCGAGGTCGTTGTCCAAATAAGTCAGTCCGAATTCGAGGCTTATGTATCCGTTTCGTAACAAAATAGTTTTTACAAAGGTGGGGATGTTAACCCCACGCTTCAACCCCCAACCTGGAGGACCAGGGTGTTTCTCTTTGTCTGTTCTCTACCCATTGACCTGTCCGGCCGACATAGCTCTCAGGGTCATTGAGAAACTCAAGCTCCCCTACCACGACAAGGTGGAAACACCATCGGGGGAGCTATATATTATTAATATTAAATGATAAAATATTATGAAGATGCTGCCCCCTTTACTTCCAATTTTAGGCTAGGTCGACCTGGAAACCCAGGTCATCCACAGTAGTGTTGTCTATAATAATAATAATTAAAAAAGACAATAATGTAATTCAAATGCACAATCTAATGATATGGTTATGAACATCCCAAATTGTTTGTCCCTAACATGTTGAACAAATGCACAATCTAATGATATGGTTATGAACATCCCAAATTGTTTGTCCCTAACATGTTGAACAAATGCACAGTGTAATGATATGGTTATGAACATCACAAATTGTTTGCCCCTAACATGTTGAACAAATGCACAATCTAATGATATGGTTATGAACATCCCAAATTGTTTGCCCCTAACATGTTGAACAAATGAACAATGTAATGATATGGTTATGAACATCCCAAATTGTTTGCCAATAACATGTTGAACAAATGAACAATGTAATGATATGGTTATGAACATCCCAAATTGTTTACCCCTAACATGTTAAACAAATGCACAATGTAATGATATGGTTATGAATATCCCAAATTGTTTGCCCCTAACATGTTGAACAAATGCACAATGTAATGATATGGTTATGAACATCCCAAATTGTTTGTCCCTAACATGTTGAACAAATGCACAATGTAATGATATGGTTATGAACAACCCAAATTGTTTGCCCCTAACATGTTGAACAAATGCACAATGTAATGATATGGTTATGAACAACCCAAATTGTTTGCCCCTATCATGTTGAACAAATGCACAATGTAATGATATGGTTATGAACATCCCAAATTGTTTGCTCCTGACGTGTTGAACAAATGCACAATGTAATGATATGGTTATGAACATCCCAAATTGTTTGCTCCTAACATGATGAACAAATGCACAATGTAATGATATGGTTATGAACATCCCAAATTGTTTGCTCCTGATGTGTTGAACAAATGCACAATGTAATGATATGGTTATGAACAACCCAAATTGTTTGCCCCTAATATGTTGAACAAATGCACAATGTAATGATATGGTTATGAACATCCCAAATTGTTTGCTCCTGACGTGTTGAACAAATGCACAATCTAATGATATGATTATGAACATCCCAAATTGTTTACCCCTAACATGTTGAACAAATGCACAATGTAATGATATGGTTATGAACAACCCAAATTGTTTGTCCCTAACATGTTGAACAAATGCACAATGTAATGATATGGTTATGAACATCCCAAATTGTTTGCCCCTAACATGTTGAGCAAAGGAGGTCAGCATGGCTGAATGGATAAGAGCGGTCATTCTGAAACATCTGGTTTCCTGGTGCTGAGGTAGCGGTTCAACCCCTACACCGGTAAATAGGACTAAAATGCTAATTTCTTGTCCTTGACTTGGGGACGTAAATTACAAGTATCTCTGAAGTCAGAGTTGATGTGCCTGAGTTCCAGGGACACTGGTAATAGGAAAAGCTAATCCACATGCAACATTCAGTCCCGGGCTACTAGAAGTAGCGTGTATGGATTAGACAAGTTCAAAGTGAGCGAAAGCAAAAAAAAAACATGGTGGAATATTTTGATAGCATAGAGCTAAACCCAAGGAGCCATGAGGACATAGGAGTTAGTGCACATGCCTACCAAGACAGTGGTCTAGGCTCAATGCCCACAAGAAGCAGAGTTATTTTATTGTGATCAGTATGTTCGTGGGGTCGACCCAGCCTTATAACAATTGGTAGCAGTCAGTTGTCAGAATGTTCTGAGAATTGCTTGTGAAGGATAAGTGATGAGGCTTTGTCACCTCATGTTATGGCCTAGATATGTGAAGGTATAACACTTCACATGCCAGTGGCAGTATCTGCTGTGTCACCTCATATGTTATAGCCTAGATATGTGAAGGTATAACACTTCACATGCCAGTGGCAGTATCTGCTGTGTCACCTCATATGTTATAGCCTAGATATGTGAAGGTATAACACTTCACATGCCAGTGGCAGTATCTGCTTTGTCACCTCATATGTTATGACCTAGATATGTGAAGGTATAACACTTTACATGCCAGTGGCAGTATCTGCTATGTCACCTCATATGTTATGACCTAGATATGTGAAGGTATAACACTTCACATGCCAGTGGCAGTATCTGCTATGTCACCTCATATGTTATGGCCTAGATGTGTGAAGGTATAACACTTCACATGCCAGTGGCAGTATCTGCTATGTCACCTCACATGTTATGACCTAGATATGTGAAGGTATAACACTTCACATGCCAGTGGCAGTATCTGCTTTGTCACCTCATATGTTATGACCTAGATATGTGAAGGTATAACACTTCACATGCCAGTGGCAGTATCTGCTATGTCACCTCATATGTTATGACCTAGATATGTGAAGGTATAACACTTCACATGCCAGTGGCAGTATCTTCTATGTCACCTCATATGTTATGGCCTAGATATGTGAAGGTATAACACTTCACATGCCAGTGGCAGTATCTGCTATGTCACCTCATATGTTATGACCTAGATATGTGAAGGTATAACACTTAACATGCCAGTGGCAGTATCTGCTTTGTCACCTCATATGTTATGACCTAGATATGTGAAGGTATAACGCTTCACATGCCAGTGGCAGTATCTGCTATGTCACCTAATATGTTATGGCCTAGATATGTGAAGGTATAACACTTCACATGCCAGTGGCAGTATCTGTGATGGACTACCTTTATGAGGAGCTAAATGAATAAACTCTTCAGGAGTTGAACAACAACATCAACCAAATATGTCATTTTCTAGAATGATTCTTTAATAAACAGGTCACCAGCAGTTAAATGATTACCACATGCACTACATACCCTTCTCCAGAAAACAGAAGGTGGTTTTGTCATGTAGCAAAATTATTGATACTTATGTGATGATTTCTTTTATATAAAAGGCTTAAAACTATATAGCCAATAATTGACATTGACATGTGTGTTTATTTGCTTCATATAAATGGTAAAGAACCATGTAGGAAATTATGATTGATTGATTTAGGAATCGACATCACAGCATTCGGGGCATTCCCATAAGTGCTCCGTCCCCATCCTCAGCAGCCAGCGAAGAGTTCCAACACTAATAGTACCAGTAGCAATCTGATTATAAGTCCGTCTCGCCTTTCCTTTGAGCGTTGAGCGTCGGTCAGATCCCTTCGTCACTCCTCGTTGTCTCATTCTTGCCAGACCATGGTAATCCATTTGCTCCTCCGAGGTGTGCACGTGCTCCCACAAGGCCGCAACCACGTCTGCCTTGTCATGTATCAATACTCCACCAAGTTCTGCAGAGCCAGCCAATCTGTCCGCCTGTTCATTTCCAAGCACATCGGCATGCCCCGGAGAAAAGATCCAGGCGATGCTTGTCACCCGTGACCTCCAAAGCGAAGCAAGCCACTCCGCACGAAGTCTGCCCCTCCTCACCCTCATCAGCATGCTTTCTGAGTCAGTTACAATCACGATGTGTGTGTGTGTCGTATTCTCCATCCAGCGTAGAGCCGCAGTGACTGCCTCCACTTCCATTCTTAAGCTGGATGTTGTGGTATCATATGCCAGGCTCTCCTGCCCCAAACATCGACCATTAGCTTTGGCTATGAACCCCCAGCCACTTCTCTCACCTCTTGACACCGAACCATCTGTGTAGATAATCACATCATTCGAGTGAGCATTGTCCTGAATTAGTTGCTGGATTTCCACTTCCGTGGCCCCCTTCCATGGCCTGCTGCTAAGGCGGTTAGTTAAAAACTCAGTCCCTGTCAAATAATAATATGGACAGTGTGGCTTTCGTATGATGTCAGTCCATCATTTAGAGATGTATCATTTTCTAAATGATTATAGCTTTACACATCATTTGTACTATTCAGCTTATTTAATTTTTATGTGCACCCTCTGTTAAAATATACGAGGGTAAGTTAATAAGTAAGTCACAAATGGCTGTAGAAAAATAACTAACTATGATAACTACTTGAAAGCAGTTTATTATTTCTCAACATAATTTCCACCAACATTGATGCACTTATCCCATCGTTTTATCAGTCCTCGCAAACCGGCTGCATAGAACTGCATGCTCTGTTTTCTAAACCATGTTTTCACTTCACATTCAACTTCGACGTCACTCGCGAAATGTCTCCCGCCGAGGTGGGTTTTAAGTGGACTTAGCCCGTAGCCATTTCCCGTAAAGTGGTGCATAGCTGGGTAGAAAAAGGTATGAGGGCGAGTCAATAAGTAAGTCACACAGATCTGTGGGATGTCATGTAAATGAAAACAAAGCACGCAGTTCTATGCAGCCGGTTTGGGAGGACTGATAAAATGATGGGATAAGTGCATCAATGTTGGTGGAAATTTTGTTGAGAAATAAAGGGACAATGTATGTATAAAAATAAACTGGTTTCAAGTTATCATAGTTAGTTATTTTTCTACAGCCATTTGTGACTTACTTATTAACTTACCCTCGTAATTTATATTGGATGGGATGCCATTGTCTGGAGTTGATGTTTATTATAATAACTCTAATTCCATTTTCTCCTGGTTGTGTTATTTAAATATTTTAATTGCAATAAAGTATAAAATTAATATAGTGTTTAACATAACGTTGTAATCAAGTATAAAATGAATATATGTTTAACATCATTTTGTAATCAAGTATAAAATGAATATAATGTTTAACATAACTGGCCATTGCATTTCAACAGATATGAACACCCAAGAAGGAAGAAAAATCCTGCACTGTATACGGAAAACATCACACATCTTTTAAGAGTTAATTTCCCATTTCAGATGTCATTCTTTTAAAAAGAACAGTGTTGATCTTAATCTTACTTCAAAAATAATTTCTGAATATTATGTTGGACAGCACTTGAGAAACGTGCCAACTCAGAGACAGGCTATCTGCGGACTGAATCTTTAAACTGGAGAGAATCAAACACATGTATGTTTGTTAATGTTTTGTTGTTTTGTGTTTATAAGTGTTGTTTCTCATTTCTTTTCAAGAATTGTGTGTGTGTATGTATGTATGTATGTATATATATATATATATATATATATATATATATATATATATATATATATATAACATTAATTTTAATTGCAATATGATTGTACACAACCCACTACTGGCAACGCTGATCGCATTCTGGTATGAACCTAAGGCCTATCCACGCCAATATGGAAGCACTAGACTCGAGTTTTGCCCTCATTTGAGCTTGTCAGTAGTGCACATCCCTGACCGGATCCGGAAACAGTCCCGGATCACGCGTGTGAAGCGGGTGTGTAACCACGCGGCACACACTGGACACACCAAATTATCATAACAGAATACCACAACGCCACCCATCGTAGGCTATGCTCAAGATCGCCCAATCGCCGCGACCGACGTCCGTCAATCGATGGGACCCGAACGATCAGGACTTCTCACTGGCAAGGAACACCAGGCCTCCTAAAATCCAGTGAGCAACAATCAAATTGATTATGTGGTTGTTTCGGGATTTGAAATTTAAATATTGAGCACAACCCACTACTGGCAACGCTGATCGCATTCTGGTATGAACCTAAGGCCTATCCACGCCAATATGGAAGCACTAGACTCGAGTTTCGCCCTCATTTGAGCTCGTCAGTAGTGCACATCCCTGACCGGATCCGGAAACAGTCCCGGATCACGCGTGTGAAGCGGGTGTGTAACCACGCGGCACACACTGGACACACCAAATTATCATAACAGAATACCACAACGCCACCCATCGTAGGCTATGCTCAATCAATTTGATTGTTGCTCACTGGATTTTAGGAGGCCTGGTGTTCCTTGCCAGTGAGAAGTCCTGATCGTTCGGGTCCCATCAATTGACGGACGTCGGTCGCGGCGATTGGGCGATCTTGAGCATAGCCTACGATGGGTGGCGTTGTGGTATTCTGTTATGATAATTTGGTGTGTCCAGTGTGTGCCGCGTGGTTACACACCCGCTTCACACGCGTGATCCGGGACTGTTTCCGGATCCGGTCAGGGATGTGCACTACTGACGAGCTCAAATGAGGGCAAAACTCGAGTCTAGTGCTTCCATATTGGCGTGGATAGGCCTTAGGTTCATACCAGAATGCGATCAGCGTTGCCAGTAGTGGGTTGTGCTCAATATTTAAATTTCAAATCCCGAAACAACCACATAATCAATATGATTGTACCCAATTCCCAACAAGTATGGAGAATGGATCCACCTTGCCTCATAAAATGGATACCAGATAGTTTTCAGAATGTACTGGGAATTGTCTTTGAAGGAAAATTGGCAAGTAAGGGAACTGGTCCCCCACCTCATTATGCCATGACTTAGAATATGTGAAGACCCTGATGGCTGTATCTGCCACGAGACTTCCTTCACAACCTTATTTGAACATACATTGGTAAATAAATGTCCCTTGGAGCAGTGAGCACTAGGTTGAATATTTTGGTGATAATTTGGAAAATGTTTTGTACAAAACTTCAGAGCAATTCAGTTTATGCCCATTCAACACATGTTTGGATTTTTACAGCTTAGACGTAAATGAAAAAACAATGATTATTAATGAAGATTGTCATCATTAGCATATGCCCCGCCATCTGGTGTAGGCATTCATCCCTCTCCACAGATCTCAGTCCTTTGTGTTCTGGATCAACTCTATGATGATATTCCTCTAAGCCATCGTCTCAGTTCATCCAAAATCATTTCTCTCAGTCTGCCTTAGCCTCTGCTCCCACTATTATTTCCAGTTCAAGACATCCCATCCAATACAAATTACTAACAACGATTTACTGAAAAAGGCTAATGGAAACAGAACATTATATAATATATACTATAAGAAAGAGACAGGCAGTGTTCTGATGGCAAATTTATTGAAATTAGATGGTACCAAGTTTAGTTTAGTTTAGTCGACGGATCAACATCATGGCACATGGGTGTAACCAATTAGTGCTCCATTCTACTCCTAATTCAAGCCTGTGTCCGGAGAATCTCAGCTCAGTGTACAAACTCCTTAGCACCGACGAGGATCCTGAAATACTTTTGGTAGATTTTTAACTCAAAATTTTGCCCGGGCAGTGCCGTTAGGCTACTCTTGTTAAATTTTCATCTGCCAAGGGATTATTTACGTGCGCAACAATAAACATGGGCGTCCAATCTCACTACCCAGAGACCAGGAGACATTTTGTTACTAGAAGTCCACGTGAGAAAATCCCGGCCCTCACCGGGGCTTGAACTTGGGAACTCCAGCACTCGAGACGGAAACCATACCTTGAGACCACTCAGCTCCCTAGATGGTACCAAGCCAGTTTTGATAATTCCAGTAAACGGAAAGACACTTGAACAAGTGCATTCTTTTTCTTGCCTGAGACAATAACATATGATGACAGTTGTGAGGCAGAAAAAAGAAATGGATATCCTGGCAGCAGAAGAAAACAAAAGAAACAAAGAAGTATTACAATATCTAGATTGAGGAAACATTACTGTATGAGATCAAGGTCAGACATTTAATGTGGTTTAGCCATATAAAGAGACACCACTTCTTATTACAAAATTCGATGAAGGGAAATGTGGAGGGGAAGTTGGCAAGATGACAATATTACATGTGAGCAGGCAACATCAAGAGAAAGAGCCTGTTCAAAGGCCCAGGAAGTTTGAGATAACATCTGACCTTCATTGTGGAAATGACACTTGATAATTATGATAAATGTCAATTATTTATTCTTTGCATACTGTGCTTTCACCATGCAACTGGTGTCATTGACATTGGGATTCTTCACTGGTTGTTAAAGATTCAACTCAGTAGTGTTTCACAACTTTTTTGCCTGATGACAATGCTGACTGATATAAAAATTCACATATATGTAGTGTATATTGTATAGTAAAAATCTCTCTTCTATTTTGTTATCAGGCAGAATTATGATGACATATCCTCTACACAAGGCATAAACCAGATGGAAGTTGAAGATGTCCCTTTCAGTGTGTCTTTGCCTCTCCTGGGAGTTGGAGCATTCACTTTATTGCTTAGTTTCTGCTTTTGCTGCTACTTATGGAAGTGAGTAAATACCAGAAATAACAGAGGAAATAATTAGACTAAATACAGAACAGTTTACAAACATATGAATGCCAAATGGAATATATGGTCATGTGGTGTGCTTCTTCTTCTAGTCCTTGCCGTGTGGTCCCTGGTGATTATGTCTGTCCACAGCCTTCTCATCATTGTTCTATAAATACTTCCAAACACCAGAATAAGCTCAATATAGCTCTTAAAAACTCCTTCTCTGAGCTCAGTTGACAAAGCTATATTGCAGGGAATATTCATCTTGTGATATGCTGCCATGGCTTGGGCTGTTCTACTTTGAACTTCCTGAATACATCTTGGTATGCTTAGGAGGATGGAAGTGTATTATGATTAATTGAAATATGACAGCCTGTTAATTCTTGTGAATAGGTGAGTTCATTTGATTGTATGTCTGTTTTTAGTGTATATTACATTTATGCTGTTACTGTTATTAAGAAAACAGTTCTCTGCACTTGGTAGCGGGCCTGTTAGTGTGGTTGATATTAATATATTTGTTAATAGGGAGCTAAGCTGATAATGTCATGAGAGTAGTTGAACAAAGGTTTGATGCCTGCGTTTGTCATCTTACTAAGTGAGGGAAAGACTGGCCACATATTCCTCCGTGCACTCAGGTCTACACAATGTGATGGCCTTATCACATCACAGACCCATAACAGGTTCCTGCTTCAGGCTGTTTCTTCCTGTGCACTCTGGAAAAACTAATACATTCAGACTTCTTCATAAGATACCATAGTATATGCTGCTTGGTCATATAGTGCATGGGTTGTGTATACATTTGCATCATCTTCAGCTCCTCATTTTACAAGGACCATTTAATAAGCCTCAGACTTGTTCATTGATTCCTATATTATCACGGAAAAAGGATGTTACTGACAATACTATCTTACCATATCCACTATCTGTCTGGTGAATTTAGATGCTTTCAAAACTAAACAGCAGTGCTGAAGTTATGGTAGCTTGTTGTAATTACTTTCTTTAGATTATCAGTGAGATGTTTAGCTTTTATCTTATGTTGTCATTATTTACCAGTTTTATAGAGTACTGAGTAATTCAATTATTTCAGGATGCAGACTACTTTGTCATCAAAGTCCATGTTTGCTGTGACATATAATAGGAAGTTGCTTTATATTTTCATACATTTATAGTAATTACAGGGCTGCATCCTTTCTCCATGCCTATATTCAAACATATTTGTAGACAATTTAATGAGACACATCACAAATGATGAGACCAGAGACAAGTTTGATCCATTTGTAATTGGTAGAAATCCAATTCCAGAACTTAGAAATGCCTGACACATTTCTCCCCTCATATAGTGCTAAAGGATTAGAAGAGTTGATCTTGTCTGTTAAGAGACACAGTGAACGCAGTGAACCAAAGATCACAATCAGCAATGAAGAAATTGAAAAGTTCAAATCTTGGCTCTGTAATCGACAACAATGGGGACTTTTCAAAAGAAGTAAGATGCAGACTGGTCATGGTAATGCAGAGATTTAACAGTTAAGAACCTATGGTACAACACCAGCAAACAAGATAAAGAACAACTTTTCAGATCATGCTTCTTGCCTGTGGCAACATAAGGATAGGAGTCATTAACCATTTCGCAATCACTAAAGAAAAATATTGGGGCTTTTTCGCTCAAGTGTTACAGAGAAAAATTCTTAGAATACCATGGACCAAGAAGAAGAAAAATACTGAAAACTGACAAGATCTAAACACCAAAGAAAACTATTTTATAAACAGTATCATGTCTGGGATACAGAAAATAATTTGGCCACATTAAATGTCACAGTGGCTTGGAGAGATGGAAGGCATGGAAGAAGTGGCAGGCATCAACCAGCACAAAGATGTCTAGAAATGGCAAGAGCCTGAGAAGCTTTTGGCCATGCCATGTGATGACTGCAATATTCTGCAGTGAACCTGCTACATGATGATATCATCATCATTAACATCAACATCGTGTGATATGCCTGTAAGCATAAGCAATCATGGTCCACTATCTCATATATGAGTATCATATTAGATATTTGAGTTCTTTTCCTTGTTATGCCAGTTGGCATCTTTTCGTTTTACTTTTGCTCTTCCCCCTTCAGGTTTGCCAGTTGTCACTTAGTTTTCAGGTGCCTTCTAATAATATTTCCAAACAATCATTGTGATTTCTTCTTTTACCCTTTATCCCCCATGGGGCATGGGCCCTCAGCCATCTGTAGTTCTAGTTCTCGCCAAATCATTTAATTCCTTCTTTTTTCCACATCACAGTTAGTAAATGTTTGTAGTTTGTTTGTAATTGTTTTTGTTGTTCTCCATGTTTTTGACCCATACGCTAGTTCTGATTTAACATTGTCTCCTTATAATAAATATGCCTAAAATCATTGCTGCCTGCTTCTAATTTCTCTATTCAATTTGCCATCTTTATTTGTTTCTTGAAGGACTGCCGCATTAGTTTTTCTCCCAGCCCATTTTATTCTTTTAAGCAAACCTTACACAAATGCATGCTGAAGTCATACAAACTGATCTTTGAGCTGCATAACTAGGTGTTGTACACTTGCCTCAATACAGGAATGAAGTCATACACACTGATCTTTGAGCTGCATAACTAGGTGTAATACACTTGCCTCAATACAGGAATGAAGTCATACACACTGATCTTTGAGCTGCATAACTAGGTGTAATACACTTGCCCCAATACAGGAATGAACTCATACACACTGATCTTTGAGCTGCATAACTAGGTGTAATACACTTTCCTCAATACAGGAATGAAGTCATACACACTGATCTTTGAGCTGCATAACTAGGTGTAATACACTTGCCTCAATACAGGAATGAAGTCATACACACTGATCTTTGAGCTGCATAACTAGGTGTAATACACTTGGCCCAATACAGGAATGAAGTCATACACACTGATCTTTGAGCCGCATAACTAGGTGTAATACACTTGGCCCAATACAGGAATGAACTCATACACACTGATCTTTGAGCTGCATAACTAGGTGTAATACACTTGCCTCAATACAGGAATGATCTCATACACACTGATCTTTGAGCTGCATAACTAGGTGTAATACACTTGTCTCAATACAGGAATGAAGTCATACACACTGATCTTTGAGCTACATAACTAGGTGTAATACACTTGCCTCAATACAGGAATGAAGTCATACACACTGATCTTTGAGCTGCATAACTAGGTGTAATACACTTTCCTCAATACAGGAATGAAGTCATACACACTGATCTTTGAGCTACATAACTAGGTGTAATACACTTGTCTCAATACAGGAATGAAGTCATACACACTGATCTTTGAGCTGCATAACTAGGTGTAATACACTTGTCTCAATACAGGAATGAAGTCATACACACTGATCTTTGAGCTGCATAACTAGGTGTAATACACTTGCCTCAATACAGGAATGAAGTCATACACACTGATCTTTGAGCTGCATAACTAGGTGTAATACACTTGCCTCAATACAGGAATGATCTCATACACACTGATCTTTGAGCTACATGTCACCGACCGTTAGGGTGTTTCTATTGAAATAGACAGAAATCCCTATCCAAGAGTTTGCCGACAGTCTCTAGAAATTATGGCTCGTTATAAGATTGTCTAAAGGGATGGTCCCGATAGAAGAGACTGGGATTCACTTGGTAGACAAAGGCAGAAGGTGAAGAACACTCGTGTATGTAGGAAGACCTAACACGAATGTCTAGTTTATCTGTCGGTGATCCTTCGTCATTTAATGATAAGCCCCCTGTTTTAAATACTTTCACGCACTCACGCACACGCCTTGCGTTCAAATGATCACGAAGGGAGTACGTGGGTACAAGTATAAAACAATAATACTCTTTAATAGTAAAAGAGATAATGAAAATTGTCGTTCAAGTGGTGAACTATGACAGTTACAATTATGTTACAGGTACAAAAATAAAACAGTTTTCTGATGATTAGACAGATAGCATGTCATCATTCACACCATCCAGACAGTGACACACTCAGAACACATGTAGACACAGAGTCACCTGAGATAATCTGATCTCTGTTAGGAGTAGTGCTGGCTTTCGTTGTATTATGTCTTGGAGTCGACCCTGGCATTCGACAGGTGTACGATGCTCCTCCGGATTCCAGGTTCCGTCTCCACTAGTTGGTGGCTCAAAGTTTCAGTAACCGGACCGGTTAGGTGTCAGCAGTATCAGCAGCGAGGCTCCCCCAGTCTTATTGCAGCAATTAAGATAGGTTTTGGTATAATCTACCAAAGATGGAGTTGGATTTGGCAGCCCACTTCATGTAAGGTCTGCTTGGCATAGCAGCTATGGTCGTTGTGAACTGGCCGGAAGTTGTTAGTCACAATTTCCGGTGCAGCCGTACTATTAGCATATCGCTGTTTTCCCGTTGCTAGGGAGTGACGGCCATATACTTGGTATTAATAAGGGTTGAAGACAGGGGATTTCCCTTGTGACATCATTTGATGATGACGTGGAAATGTGCTGTCCCCAATAGTACAGTGTGTAGTTTTAGTGCAGCAAATGTCTGCATCGCCAATATGACGTCATTATTAGTAATTTAGCTGCCTACTGAATCCAGAATGTAAATAGTAATTCCACTAACGCAGTAGTGGTGGTGTTTGCATAGTGATCTAGACTCATCCCGTCACATATGCCGCCCCTAGAGAAAAGTACGGCTCAGCGAACTTTTAGGGTGGATGAGCCTAGATCGACTATGCATTCTCCCCATAGTTTATATCTGAACCAATTGTTCCCCTCTAGAGAAGGATCTATTAGACTTCTTTCGACTCCGGGGCTGGCTTGGTACTTTGGTATGACCTGGCGTTTCTCCAGATAAGTTTAGTGAGGATCCAGTCAGAGGTGGGTATGGAAAGCTAAGAGGTTCTTCCCTCCTCCCTACTTTCTGAACAACATTTAGAGCTACCAGATGTACTGGTCGTTCTTTTGCTCTGTCATAATATTTGCGGAGCAATTTAATGTGGTAGATTTTCATCTTACCTTTCATGAAGATTTTATATTTGGTGTTGGACACTTTCTCCATTATGGGGAATGGTCCTTGCCACTCAGTCTCCTTATTAGTCCCACTAGATCTTAAGAGTAACACTTTGTCCCCTACCGCTAGCGAACGTTTAGAGGAAGAAAATTTTCCTCTCTGGGAGAGTCTTCCTAGCACTAGGAAGTTGGTTACAGCCAGGTGTTAGAGTTGGGATATGGGTCAGTGCACTGCCTACTATCATGGGAGTGGATGGTTCCCCTAAATAAACATATTTACTTCCCAGTATTATGTCATAGATAGGATCAGTCATCACTGCTGCCGATATAGTTCCCTTTACAAATCTAGAGTTAACTAACACTTGGGCTATTGGTAAAGTTAGGGTAGGCGAACTTCTTGTCGCACCCATAACTTCAACCATGTTTTGCGTCAACTGACCAGGTTTTACTAAGTGTGATGCTATTATGGCATCATACGTTAAACCCGTATCATGGAGACACTCGACCAACTGTCCATTGACATTGATCTTCTCTACCACTCGATGTCCTCTCATTTCGGGAGGCGGTGGTAGTGTAGTGGTTTTCTTCCCTATCGAGAAGCAAGCCGCAATCTGGGGTTTTGCTCTGCGCTTGCAGTCTGCCGTACTGTGGGAATTATTATGACAATTCGTGCAGTATGGTTTTCTAGCCCCAGATGTGGTTTGTTTTTTGTTATGCTGCTGCTGAGGTTGCCTCTGGTCTGCTGGTATATTGCTAGGGGTTTGTCCCTGATTGGTTGGAGGTGGGTTCTGTTGAGGTTGGGGAGGTTGCGTTGGGACCGAGTCCCCATGGGCAGTCAGATATCTTTCAGCCAAGACTATCATTTCCTCCAGTGTTTGTGCCCCTTGTTCAACGATGAAAGTTTCCATCGGCTTCGACATACAGTTCCTCAGCTGCTCACACAAAACCATCTCCCGCAAGCCCGCATAGGAGTGTTCATACTCTCCCAATGTCTCCCATTTACAGAGATAACTCTGCAGACGAGCGGACAATTGTGAGAATGACTCACCCTTCAGACGTCTTGCGGTTCGGAATTTCCGCTGATAAGCAGCTGAGGTTAACTCATATCTCTTCAATAAAGCCGATTTCAAACTTTCATAAGAATGTTCATGGCCTGGAGGTAGTCCCTGAAAGACTACATACGCTTGTCCCCTCAGTGCCTGAGAAAGCTTCAAGTTCCAGTGTTCCCTAGCCAACCCAAATGACTCAGCTAATTTCTCGAATTTCTGAAGGTAACTATCCAATTGTTCCTGATTTTCCTCGAACGGCATCAATGGAAAACTCATAGGACCCACATGAGAAGTCGAATGTAGCTGGGTTTCAATGCTGGGTGCCGGAGAGCTGGCGTTAGAACAGGTTGCTGATAGAGCTTGGTTTTCTAGCTCTTTCATCCTAAACTCATGCTGTCGGATTTTTTCATTTTCCTGTAACTGCCTAAGTTCTTTCTCAGCCTCGATTTTCTTAAGTTCTGTCGCTGCTTCCAGTTTCTTAAGCTCGAGTTCATGCCTACGTATTTTATCTTCCCTGTCTTCTTTCCTTAACTCCCTCTCCATATCATGGACATATTTGGCTGCTTCGGGCTCCGATAACCCCATAGCTACCGCTGCTGCGTGCAAATCTGCTGATGAACTCATGACTGAGTTTTGACTGAGAGGGTGAGTGATCAGTGGACTACAATTTCTATATCAATATTATACTACTTCCCAATTCAAGTTATACTAATACAATTGCAATAATTTACAAATCTTATTAGTACATACACAAAAATGGTTAGTACAAACAATGATACAAAACACACTTTCACTCTCTCAATCGAATGGAAACAACTAATTACAGAGTTTCCTAAACTACTCTACCCTTTACTGAGATGAGAAAAAAAAATTTTTGTACCAAGTAACATAATTTATTAGAAATATTGTTTCTAATTAGCTGGGTAGATCCCGGACCGAGACCACAGTTGTCACCGACCGTTAGGGTATTTCTATTGAAATAGACAGAAATCCCTATCCAAGAGTTTGCCGACAGTCTCTAGAAATTATGGCTCGTTATAAGAATGTCTAAAGGGATGGTCCCGATAGAAGAGACTGGGATTCACTTGGTAGACAAAGGCAGAAGGTGAAGAACACTCGTGTATGTAGGAAGACCTAACACGAATGTCTAGTTTATCTGTCGGTGATCCTTCGTCATTTAATGATAAGCCCCCTGTTTTAAATACTTTCACGCACTCACGCACACGCCTTGCGTTCAAATGATCACGAAGGGAGTACGTGGGTACAAGTATAAAACAATAATACTCTTTAATAGTAAAAGAGATAATGAAAATTGTCGTTCAAGTGGTGAACTATGACAGTTACAATTATGTTACAGGTACAAAAATAAAACAGTTTTCTGATGATTAGACTAGATAGCATGTCATCATTCACACCATCCAGACAGTGACACACTCAGAACACATGTAGACACAGAGTCACCTGAGACAATCTGATCTCTGTTAGGAATAGTGCTGGCTTTCGGTTGTATTATGTCTTGGAGTCGACCCTGGCATTCGACAGGTGTACGATGCTCCTCCGGATTCCAGGTTCCGTCTCCACTAGTTGGTGGCTCAAAGTTTCGGTAACCGGACCGGTTAGGTGTCAGCAGTATCAGCAGCGAGGCTCCCCCAGTCTTATTGCAGCAATTAAGATAGGTTTTGGTATAATCTACCAAGATGGCAGTTGGATTTGGCAGCCCACTTCATGTAAGGTCTGCTTAGGCACTAGCAGCTATAGGTCAGTTGTGAACCGGCCGGAAGTTGTTAGTCACAATTTCCGGTGCAGCCGTACTATTAGCATATCGCTGTTTTCCCGTTGCTAGGGAGTGACGGCCATATACTTGGTATTAATAAGGGTTGAAGACAGGGGATTTCCCTTGTGACATCATTTGATGATGACGTGGAAATGTGCTGTCCCCAATAGTACAGTGTGTAGTTTTAGTGCAGCAAATGTCTGCATCACCAATATGACGTCATTATTAGTAATTTAGCTGCCTACTGAATCCAGAATGTAAATAGTAATTCCAATAACGCAGTAGTGGTGGTGTTTGCATAGTGATCTAGACTCATCCCGTCACACTACATAACTAGGTGTAATACACTTGTCTCAATACAGGAATGAAGTCATACACACTGATCTTTGAGCTGCATAACTAGGTGTAATACACTTGCCTCAATACAGGAATGAAGTCATACACACTGATCTTTGAGCTGCATAACTAGGTGTAATACACTTGCCTCAATACAGGAATGAAGTCATACACACTGATCTTTGAGCTGCTTAACTAGGTGTAATACACTTGCCTCAATACAGGAATGAAGTCATACACACTGATCTTTGAGCTGCATAACTAGGTGTAATACACTTTCCTCAATACAGGAATGAAGTCATATACACTGATCTTTGAGCTACATAACTAGGTGTAATACACTTGCCTCAGTACAGGAATGAAGTCATACACACTGATCTTTGAGCTGCATAACTAGGTGTAATACACTTGCCTCAATACAGGAATGAAGTCATACACACTGATCTTTGAGCTGCATAACTAGGTGTAATACACTTGCCTCAATACAGGAATGAAGTCATACACACTGATCTTTGAGCTACATAACTAGGTGTAATACACTTGCCTCAGTACAGGAATGAAGTCATACACACTGATCTTTGAGCTGCATAACTAGGTGTAATACACTTGCCTCAATACAGGAATGAAGTCATACACACTGATCTTTGAGCTGCATAACTAGGTGTAATACACTTGCCTCAATACAGGAATGAAGTCATACACACTGATCTTTGAGCTGCATAACTAGGTGTAATACACTTGCCTCAATACAGGAATGAAGTCATACACACTGATCTGTGAGCTGCATAACTAGGTGTAATACACTTGCCTCAATACAGGAATGAAGTCATATACACTGATCTTTGAGCTGCTTAACTAGGTGTAATACACTTGCCTCAATACATGTATGAAGTCATACACACTGATCTTTGAGCTGCTTAACTAGGTGTAATACACTTGCCTCAATACAGGAATGAAGTCATACACACTGATCTTTGAGCTGCTTAACTAGGTGTAATACACTTGCCTCAATACAGGAATGAAGTCATACACACTGATCTTTGAGCTGCTTAACTAGGTGTAATACACTTGCCTCAAAAGAGAAATGAAGAAGTAGAAGCAGAAGAAGAAAAATATTTAGGAAAATGAAGTATTTTGGTTAAGTAAAATGCAGTCTGGAAAATATCATTACTGTTGGAGGTGTGTTGGGGAACCATAGAGGTGGAAGACCACAATGTAGATTAAATTCAAGATGTTATAGATAATTAATAAATAACAAGTTGGTGGAATGCAGAAGTAAAGATAGCTGTAAAAGACAAACAGGAAAAATATAAAAAGTGGTTGAAGAGCAAACAGGAATGTGATTACATAGAATATAGAATAGTGAGAAGACGTGAATAGAATAGTAAAGAGGGAAAAACAAAAAGACTGGGAGGAGTATGGAGAAACCCTAAATAAAAACTACAACGAGACAACTAGAAACTTCTATAAAAAGATAAGTGCAATGAGAACCAGAGGAGAACCCTTTGACCCAACTGAAATAATTAACAGCGAAAATGGAGAACCAATAAGTGAACAAAAACAAATCCTAATAAGATGGAAACAGTACTTCGAACAACTTCTTAACATCCCATCAGATGTCACAGGAATTCAAGAAACTGACACAGATGCCACCAAAGAACTAGAACCAGACATACTGAAAGAAGAAATTATAGATGCCATCAGATTAGCCCCTTTAAACAAATCACCAGGACAAGATGAAATACCAAATGAACTAATTAAAGCAGCAAGAGAAGTAGGAACAGCATGGCTACATAGATTATTCAACCATGTTTGGGTAGAACAATGGACACCACGAGACTGGGGAAACACCACAATTATCCCAATTTGGAAAAACAAAGGTAGCTAAAGAGACTGCACACAATACAGAGGCTATTTCACTGTTGAGTCATACTGGGAAAATATTTTGCAAAATTCTTGAGAAAAGATTACGAACTATTATAGAACCCCAGCTAAGTGAAACACAACTTGGATTTAGGAAAAACAAAGGATGCACAGATGCCATTTTTGCTCTTAGACAACTTATAGAAAAATCAATCGAATTCAATGAAACACTCTACTTAGCCTTTGTCGACCAAGAAAAGGCATTTGATAGAGTAGATAGAAACAAGCTGTGGGAAATCCTTAAACAATATGGAGTGAGTACACATCTAACAAACCTATGTAGAAGCTTATACAACAACAGTGAATGCATAGTGAGAGCAACTGGAGGACACTCAGAACCCTTCACCATAAGATCCGGAGTACGGCAAGGTTGTGTCATGTCTCCTCTCTTGTTTATAACATATATAGACAACATATGTAAAGAAACCAGCCAAACAGAGACCGCAAGAACACCGCATGACGAGAACACAGAAGAAGAACCATCTGCAAATCTAACCATTAGAGAACTCCTGTTTGCGGACGACCAAGCACTAATAGCAAAATCAGAAGCTGAATTACAAGACCACATGAATAGTCTAAACGAAATGTGTAGGGAACATAACATGAAAATTAGCACAAGTAAAACAGAGGTATGACTATAACTAAAGAAGAAAAATCAACAACAATTCACCTAAACGAACAAGTAAAGAGTTTCAAGTACCTAAGAAGTATAATATCATCAAATGGCAAACCAGAAGACGAGATTGAAAATAGATGCAATAAGGCAAACCAACTCATTGGACAAATGGCACCAATACTAAAGAACAAACATGTATCAATAACTACTAAGAAAGCACTTTACAACACAATCTTCCTACCAACTCTATGTTACCAATGCCAAACCTGGACAATGACAGAAAAAGAGAAAAGAAAAATCACAACAACAGAAATGAGATTCCTGAGAAGAATACTCAATGTATCAAGAAGAGATAAGATCAGAAATGAAGAAATCAGGACTAAAGTGGGGGTTATAGCTGCAGTGGATTTTATTAGAAGGCAGCAAGTCAAATGGTTTGGCCATGCAAGTAGATTACCAACTAACAGTATACCACAACAAGCAATGATGTACAGACCAGAGGGAAGCAGATGAAGAGGCCGACCACGTAAACGATGGACGCAGGGAATAACAGAGTCCATGGGAATATCGATACATGAAGCCCATAAGCGGGCACTCTCCCGCTGTTTATACTTCACCTCAACACCGCAAGGTACAAGAGGAACATGATGAGATGAGATGAGATAGATAATTCATACATAACAGCAACAGAGCCAGAAGGTCTGACTTGTCAGAGAAAGCAATTTTAAAAGACTTATGGAAGAAAAGTTATGTATAGGACAAGCCGCTAGATGATGATGATAGTGAATTGATAAGAGGTAATTCATGGAAGAACAAGCAGTGAAAGATAAAAGAGTTAAGAAAGATGAAAGATTACAGAATATTCACTTCACATGCAATTGGTGTAAGAGCTGTAAAATAGTGAAACTATTAAAGAGGATTTCTATTTCTAAGTCTTATAATTTCATAGACAAATGATATGTGTTTCATAATATTTTGTCCTGATATCTTTAATATATTGAATTAATAATATATGATCAAATACAATGTATCATCTGTGGCAGGTTGAAAAGAAATGCTTTACAAGATGAACAAGGCTATGTTATGGTAAGCTCCATCATTCACTTTCAGATCAAAACTATCATTTTCTGAAAAATACAGGTGAATTGTGAAGAACCGAAATGTGCAGGAAAAACAGTACTTATGATATAGTCTGATATAGAAGCATGCAAGGTGATAGACACAATTTGAGAAGATACAAGTAAGAACACTGGAGAAACACTGAGGTTATCAAAGCAAAAGCCAGATAACTGTTTACACTGACCTTAAGGTATTTTGGAGGTATGGTATTAGGCTCATATCAATGTTTAAATGGTCTGTGTTTCCACAGCCAATCAAAGTGAAGGAGTAATGCAATAATATGTACTTAATGGAACTTTTAAAGTGGCATACAAGGAAAAGTTAGAGGATGTACCGGACAACAAAAATGTTGTGTCAGTTATAGATATACTCACTGTATCAAGAAGAGAGAAAATCAGAAATGAAGAAATCAGGAATAAAGTGGGGGGGTTATAGCAGCGCTAGATTTTATTTAAAGGCAGCAAGTCAAATGGTTTAGCCATGTAACTAGGTTACCAACTAACAGTGTACCACAACAAGCAATGATGTACAGACAATATGGAAGCAGAAGAAGAGGCCGACCACATAAATGATGGACAGAGGGAATAGCAGAATCCATGGGAATCTTGATACATGAAGCTTATACTTAAACTCAACACCGCAAGGTACAAGAGGAAAAAGATGAGATGAGATGATGAGATAAATACACTGGAGAACAGACAGACTGTATCAGTTATAGATACACTGGACTACAGAAAGATTGTGACAAAGTTATAGATACACTGGGCAACAGAAAGATTGTGAGTGCTATAGAAATTTAACAATGGAAAGATTGTGACAGCTGTAGAAAATGGACCGTGGATAGACTTTGATGACTATAAACATACATAAAAATACTGTGACAGCAATAGACACAGACAACAAAAATAGTGTTTTTCGGCTATTGACAGCTATTGACACACTTGACAATGGAAAGATTGCAACAGCTATTGACATTCCTGCATGGACAAATTGTGACATCTGTTGACACACTGGACAATGAAAAGATTGTGACAGCTATTGACACATTGGAGAGTGGAAGATTGTGACAACTATAAATACACAGCAGATTCAAACTTGTCCTTCTGTGATGCCATCGCTTGGGATGTTTTGCTGCTGAACATTACAACATGCTTATTTCTCAACTTTTACCAAGAGGCTAACTTAATTTGGAGTGACCATTTAAAATTTTGCATGCACATTTAGCTTCTACATTGTTTGGTTTCTACAATTTACAGCATATTTCCAATAAAAGTCTTCAGTATCGAGTTACTGTTCTTGTTAGCTATCACTTATGCTTTCCATGCTATTCCTCACATGCTTCATTGTTTTGATGTTTAAAAAAACACTTCATGTCATAGATAAGAACCTTATGAAATACAATTCTCTGTATAGGAAATGGAAAGCTTGATATGAATTTTAATTATTGCATGACCCAAATTACAAACCAATTATCTTCAACAAGTACACAAAGCCCAACTTTCTTGAATGATAACAAACATTATGTATTCACACTTATAACCCAGAACATAGATATGAATATGTTGATATTGCCTTCAAAATCATGGGTTTTTAATTTAAGTAAATTCATATATCAAAGGATCTTTATAGTCCAGTTGTTAGTGTATTGCTAATTAATACAATGGTTTGGAGTGCAATCCTTTGAAATGGTGGGATTTACCAACCAGTATTTGTGAAATGGTTGCTACATAATTTTCAAAATTATCTAAAATTATCTGAAAATTGCTTAGAAAGGAAAAGTAGGAAGAAAGGGAAACCATCACCCCATCTTATTATGCCATGATTCAGTTCAAGTGAAGGCCTGCACTCCACAGTCATAAACATTAAACTGTGTCTTATGCAGTAGGAGTGCATCTGGTTTAAAACAAAAGATTGTGAAAGTTAATTGTCAAAAACAAAACAAAATGGAGTATGATGATGATTTACTTCTTGATCTGTAGTAATAAATTCATCATTCTGTAGTAATCTATTCAATGATTTAAACAGTTACAATTGAAATTTCCATGTTCACATGAAAGCTTCTGTGTAATTAGTTTGGTGTTATATTTACTTAATGTTTATGTATGTGATTTGTAAGTTTGTTTTCTTTTAAAAATCAGTAATCACAAACTGAAATTCCAATGTATACAAGCATACAGATTTTAACTTCAGTAGATATAATGAAACAAATTGTCAGAAAACTAGAAACTTCAACGTGATCAGACAAAGCCTATATTTACTTGAATCTGGATGAACTAGTATCACAACTGTGATAGTTACTACACTTGAGTTGCCTTTATTGCACTGGGAAATGTATTTGATTGATACCAACAATTTCCTGTCTAATAATTGGTGTCACGGAATTACTGGAGGTAGTCGACCCGAATGATGAAAGGCCAGAGACAGTCGGTCTAGACCGAGGCAACTTTTTGTTGTTAGTGGGGGAAAAGCTTTCATCAGATCAAACACAGTCAGGATTCTTTGAGATTTCCTCAAGATCAAAGGAGACACGTCGGCATTCTGTTTACTTGATCTGAGAAATGAAAAGGAGGAGAGTTTCTCCTGAGCCTGGATTCTGGCAACGTGAGTGACGTCATTCGAACACAGCTCTCGGCAGTCAGAATAAACAAAGTTGCATTCAGAGTGCTAACGGGGTTAAACCAGGCTGGAATGTTAAGCTATTCCTGTTCCAGTGTGGAAAAGAATCTACTGTGTCCTGTGTCGATTAAATTAGACGGACATATGTCTATCATGTCAATTTGTGGATTCAATTCAGGACAAGACTGGGTTACATAAGGTTCCACTAGAACATAAATCTTGCCTACACTCAGAGATGAGGACAATGGCTGGAACCTGGTGCAGTGCTAACTGACCTTGACAATTGGACCGTGTTCCACAAGGAAGGTCCAACACCTCATGCTCTCATCGGAGTATGGAGTGCCTTATCAGTGGAGTGCCTTATCAGTAGAGTGCCTTATCAGTGGATGAATTCCCAGAAAAACCACTGAGTTAATCACTGTGACAGTTACACGAAGAGTTATAGGAGGGTGAATAAGATAACTGTGTAACATTGTCAGTACGGACAGGAAACATTTAGTAGATTGCATGACGATAGTGTTTTATAGAGATGTGACTAGACCAGTGCTTATGTTCTTACGTCACGGGATTTTATTGGATATATATTTCACCGTGTGTGTCGAACTAATGAACAGTAATTCATTAAATCACACATTGGTGACCAAGCATCCAAACTATCCACGACTGACGGGAGGAATTCGACATCTGACCGGAGAGACGTTTCATCGGGTGAGCTCCCTCTGATTCTGTGATGTTTTGCAGTTGTATGGCCGGAGCACAATGATGAAAGTGACTCTGATCCTAAACTGACTGGTCTTATCTCACATATACGATGGACTACACCACTGATTTCTATACACATACATTGCACACACCTGACACTTTTCTTCATTAAATAATTTTATTATTTGTTAGAAGACAGTGTTGTGTGGGTATGTTCTGGAGGAATAGGAAGAGGTGTATTGTCTTGTGGTAAGAAGAGAGAGAGAGATAGTGATCCAAAGACTGAAAGGGGGTGTGTAGACAAAGGTTCGGCAGACTCTCAAGCTGATGATAGGGAAGAGAAAAAAGTGTGCTTGTTGATTCCACTTCCCCCCAGGGACGACAGGGCGACAATTGGGATATATAATAAATAATCTGTTCCGAAAAAGTTCCTTGCTATGGGTCTGTGATGTGACAGCGTCACCATATTATTTTGTAGGCTTGATTATAATAATTAAATAAAATATTTTAGATGTGTACATTGTTAAATGTTAATAGTTAAATACAAATAATTTCTATAATATACATCTCCTTGATCCATTTTCCCATAATGTATTCTACATCTTGTAATGATTATTGTAAATAAAACCTGATGTTCATAAGCTGCCTTAGGACATTCTGGAAAGACAATTTTCACTTTCTTCACTTTCTTATCTCCTGTATGCAGTCTCATGTTCAAACATGATCTCCAAGCATTTCAGTACCACTACCTTGTTCTTCTTTGTTCCTCTTTCAAGTGTGTCACATCTAGTTACGTATCTCAGAGGTCAGTATGTCCGACTTCAACATTCTTTGATGTCAGGTTTGTTTCCTCTAGACAGATTCCCAGGTAACAGGCTCTATCTACACATTTTCTTCCTACCAGTTTTGCCAGGGCAGCAGTCTTACAGCCTACTCTTTGTGATTTCCAACAGCCGGTTGATGTTTATTGTGCACAACTTGCACTTGATGTTGTTTGCTGTTATCTGAGAAGGCTAGGTATCCAACCTCACCACTCAGGAGACCAGGAGGACATGTGATATTAGGTTCCAGTGGTTCTTGGAAACAGGCACAGCCCTGTGCTGGGTTCAAATCCTGAACCCTCTTGAGCCTGAGGCAGACACAATGACCTCTCAGCCATGGCTTGCTCTCTCCTCCCCCCACCCACTCGCTGACTCTCCACCTTGTTAACTGTCGGTGGGAATGCAATAGTTTTTAATCATCATGTGCCATGAGGATAATGTACACTCAAGTTTGGACATGATCATCAGTGTCATGAGGATAATGTACACTCAAGTTTGGACATGATCATCAGTGTCATGAGGATAATGTACACTCAAGTTTGGACATGGTCATCAGTGTCATGAGGATAATGTACACTCAAGTTTGGACATGGTCATCAGTGTCATGAGGATAATGTACACTCAAGTTTGGACATGGTCATCAGTGTCATGAAGATAATGTACACTCAAGTTTGGACATGATCATCAGTGTCGTGAGGATAATGTACACTCAAGTTTGGACATGATCATCAGTGTCATGAGGATAATGTACACTCAAGTTTGGACATGGTCATCAGTGTCATGAGGATAATGTACACTCAAGTTTGGACATGATCATCAGTGTCATGAGGATAATGTACACTCAAGTTTGGACATGATCATCAGTGTCATGAGGATAATGTACACTCAAGTTTGGACATGATCATCAGTGTCATGAGGATAATGTACACTCAAGTTTGGACATGATCCATCAGTGTCATGAGGATAATGTACACTCAAGTTTGGACATGGTCATCAGTGTCATGAGGATAATGTACACTCAAGTTTGGACTATGGTCATCAGTGTCATGAGGATAATGTACACTCAAGTTTGGACATGATCATCAGTGTCGTGAGGATAATGTACACTCAAGTTTGGACATGATCATCAGTGTCATGAGGATAATGTACACTCAAGTTTGGACATGGTCATCAGTGTCATGAGGATAATGTACACTCAAGTTTGGACATGGTCATCAGTGTCATGAGGATAATGTACACTCAAGTTTGGACATGATCATCAGTGTCGTGAGGATAATGTACACTCAAGTTTGGACATGATCATCAGTGTCATGAGGATAATGTACACTCAAGTTTGGACATGGTCATCAGTGTCATGAAGATAATGTACACTCAAGTTTGGACATGGTCATCAGTGTCATGAGGATAATGTACACTCAAGTTTGGACATGATCATCAGTGTCATGAGGATAATGTACACTCAAGTTTGGACATGATCATCAGTGTCATGAGGATAATGTACACTCAAGTTTGGACATGATCATCAGTGTCGTGGATCAGCTCTGTGTTCTTGTCTCAATTATGCCATGTGTCCAAGCTGTTTAGATATGTATCTCTTTGCCTTCCCCTTGTTCTTTTCTCCTCAACTTTGCCAGTTGTTCCTAAGTTTTCTAGTTTATTTCTTCTAATACTGTGCCCAAAAAAATCTTGACTGTCTACGTCTAATTTCTCTAATAAATTTAGTTTTCATTTGTTTCTTGTAGGACTGGCTCAATGAAATATTGTATGGAGTAACCAATAGAAGTCTGGTCGTTTGCTTGGTACAGAAATAGTTAACACTTTTGTAGAACTTATTATTTTTAGATTTGGATTTTGTTTTTAAAAATTACAAAATATGTATTTGTATTTTTGACAGAAAAAATTTACCCCTTTAACCAGACATCAGCAAAATGATGTAAGTACCCTATTATTTTTCTTGTATGCAGAGGTTTTTAAGAATTAACGTACTATTTCTGCCTATTGATTTAATTATTTCTGACCGTCTCACTTGTCAGTCTGTAAAATAAAGTAAAAAATCAGAGCAACTCAAGACATTTAACAGAATCCAAGCTTCTTCCCTGATATTTTATTGAACACACAGTTAAAACATGCCGATTTCTAGAATGTACTCATCTCATTCAGTAGCATGTCCTTTGCAGAACCTTGCTCCCATAACAACCTTCCGGAAAACCTCTCGATCATAAGCAAGATTCCACGTCCGAGACACCAATCTGGAGATCATCCACCACATCCTGCACCCATCTTCTCTTTGGCCTTCCTCTTCTTCTCTTCCCAGGCATATACCCCTCCATTATTGTTCTCTCCAAACTTTCATGACGTTTCAAGTGACCAAAACATTTCAATTTCTTTGTTTTATCGTCTTTAATAGCCAACCTTCTTCAATATCCAGCTCTTGAAGTATGGATGCATTTGTTCTTTTCTTTATCCAAGATATTCTTAGAACTCGTCTGTAACATTTATATTCAAATGCATTTATGTGCTGTTCAGCTTGTTTAGTAAGTGTCCAGGTCTCACAGGCATATGTTGCAATGGGAAAGATGCATGCTCTTAAAAATCTAATTTTTGTAGTTCTGTCTGTCCCACTCCATAATTTATTCAGTTGTTTTAGTCTTTGAAGAGCAATTGATAGTCGTCGTTTAATGTCTTTCATTGCATCACCATTGTTGGTAATCAATGACCCAAGATATTCAAAATTGTCCACCACCTCCAATTTTTCCTCATTAACATATATTTCTTTCTCCATAGTAGTTTTATCTATATGCATTATCTTTGTTTTTGCTATGTTAAGATATAAGTTGTGATTTTCACTATTCAATTGGGTTGAGGCTATTAGGTTTTTTTATATCATTCTGTGTTGTGGAAAGCAGTACTGTATCATCAGCATACCGAATCTCTCGTATGTCATGACCAATGATATTTAAACAATATAAAATGACACAAAGTAGTGCAGCTTTACATAACAGAATTATGACACATACAGGACGTTGCGACGATTAGCCTTCATCAGCAAACAAACACATTCACAAAACACAACATATAGTCAAGGAGATCTCCTGTGAATACATTTTTAAAAAATGTGACGGAGGACGAGAAGAACAAAAAAATGAAAACATTAAAGCAACGGAGAGAAAATGAAAATTGGAAAAAATGTTCATACTTAACTCAGAATTCCGAGTTGTGTATAAACCCGAATATCACTGATATCTTCTTTTTATACCCAACCGAGGGAGTGGGATGTAGGATGATGGGGTGGTGGGTGTAATGGTTCAGTGAGCACATTGAAAGGAGGGGCAGAGGCAGGAAGGTAGGAGGGCAACCTATGAAAGTAGTCTGAGAATGGTATCTGAGCAATCCCAGTGGATGTACTAACAAAGCATTAGTGGGTGCCAGTGAATGGGTGGGCCCTGGTGGACGAATATTGGAGAGAAATAGAGTGCGCACCCAAGTATGATGGTGATACTAACCAAACTCACAGTATGCACTCCTTTATGTTATTGTGAGGCGAGTCCTAAAGTCTGTGTGGACTGATATGCGTGAGCGCACATACATGCATCTACACCGCTCAACAGACATTCATACAATTGTGTACATGGACATGTGCAAGGTATATATGAGAAGAGCAAGAGGGAGAGAGAGAGAGAGAGATTAGGTATAGTTACTGCGATATGCCACATGGGGTTTGCGGACACATATGGGTAGGCACAGAGAGGCAATTTTTGAGAGAGAGAGAGAGAGAGAGAGAGAGAGTGAGAGAGAGAGAGAGGTTGGTATCGTTCCTGTGATGTGCCACATGGGGTATGTGGATTAGGTCGGTCTACAAATACGAGGCTTCACTCATACTGTTCCCTATGAAATAGGGTCAGCAAGGTTGATTGTTATACCACATATTAGGATCACATCACTCAATGCTTGTGTTATTGGGGTTGTATAAGATCCAACCACCGGTAATACACATGATATGGGTAGTCACAAAGAAGCAAGATTACTATGAGAGAGAGAGAGAGAGAGAGAGAGAGAGAGAGAGAGAGAGAGAGAGAGAGAGAGAGAGAGAGAGAGAGAGAGAGAGAGAGAGAGAGAGGGTGGTATAGATCCTGCAATATGCCATATGAGGTATGCTGAGTAGGTCGGTCTACAAATACGAGGCTTCACTCATACTGTTCCTATGAAATAGGGTCAGTAAGGTTGCTTGTTATACCACGTATTAGGATCAAATCACCCAATGCTTGTGTTATTGGGGTTGTATAAGATTCGACCACCGGTAATACACATGATATGGGTAGGCACAAAGAAGCAAGATTGTTTAGAGAGAGAGAGAGAGAGAGAGAGAGAGAGAGAGAGAGAGAGAGAGAGAGAGAGAGAGAGAGAGAGAGAGAGAGAGAGAGATCTGTACATGTTGTTGTTGTTGTTTGTCCATCAAGAATGATGATGACCATTCATTTCATCCAGTGGGGTTGAAAGTATGGAGCTGTGAGTTCTAAAGATGGCTGATAAGGCCTATTTTGGCTCGAAATGTTCTTTGACAATGTGGACAAAGAATGCTTGACGTTTCTGGAGGAGGATTTTCTGCAGTGGTTTTTCTGTTCTGTCTTTTCTTCACAGCTCTTGCAGTCCTGGTTGCCTCACAAGTGACTGCACCCTTGCGTAATGATGCACGCCATGAATTTTGGTCTCTGGCTGCAGTCTCCCAGGTGTCATGATGAATTCCAAAAGCATTCAGTGAGATTTTCAGAGTGTCTTTAAAGCGTTTCCTCTGGCCGCCTTGGGAGCGTTTACCACAACGCAACTCGCCGTAAAAAATTCGTTTAGGGAGCCTGTGATCTGGCATGCGAGTCAAGTGACCAGCCCAGCGAATCTGATTCTTCATTAGTAGAGTGTGGATACTGGGCATGGACGCTCTTTCTAGGACTTCAGTGTCTGGGATCTTGTCTTGCCATTTAATCTTCAGTAACTTCCTAAGGCAGACTGTGTGGAAGTGGTTTAATTTCCTAGCGTGTCGCTGATAAACAGTCCAGGTTTCACAAGCATATAGCAGTGTGGATAATACAACTGCTTTGTAGACTTTCAGCTTTGTTTGCAGGCTTATTCCATTTCTGTCCCATACATTCTTGTACAGTCTGCCAAAGGCCGCGCTGGCCTTGGAGATTCTTGCATTCACTTCATCATCAATTGTGGCAGCTTGTGACACAGTGCTGCCAAGATAGGTGAATTTGTCCACAACACTTAGACTATGACCATTCACTTTGATATTCGGCACAGTGTGATTATTCCCTGGAGCTGGCTGGTACATAACTACAGTCTTCTCCAAATTGATATTGAGCCCAAAGTTGGCACAGGCATGTGAGAAAGCTGAAACATTATGTTGCATGTCCGCCTCTGAGTTGGCGTATAGAGCGCAATCATCAGCAAACAGGAGCTCTCTGACGGTGTCGCTGTCAATTTTGGTTTTAGCTTTCAGCCTTCTGAGATTGAATAACTTTCCATCCATGCGGTAGTTGATGTCTATTCCAATGTCGTTGTTCTCGAAGGCATTCGTCAACATAGCTGAAAACATGAGGCTGAACAGTGTTGGTGCCAGGACACATCCTTGTTTCACTCCATTGGTGACAGGAAAGGGCTCAGACAGTTCACCATTTTCCTGTACTCTTGCCTGCATGCCATCATGAAATAGCCGCACTATTTGGACAAACTTTCGTGGACAGCCATATTTTGCCATAATCTTCCACAGTCCTTCTCTGCTGACTGTATCAAAAGCCTTGGTAAGGTCAATGAAAGTGGAGAACATTTTGCAGTTCTGTTCCTGACATTTCTCTTTCAGCTGCTGTGCAGCGAAAATCATGTCAACAGTTCCACGTTCTTTTCTGAAGCAACACTGACTCTCGGGAAGAAGACCTTGATCGAGATGGGCCGTGAGGCGATTGAGAAGAATTCTGGCGAGTATCTTCCCTGCAATTGAAAGCAAGGAGATGCCTCGTGGTTGTCACAGGATTGGCGGTTTCCTTTTTGTTTGTAAAGGTGGACTATTGATGCGTCCTTGAAATCTTGTGGCATGGTCTCGTTCACCCATATGTTTGTAAAGACTTTGTGAAGCTGCTCTGTTAGGACTGGCCTGCCTGCCTTGTATATCTCTGCGGGATGGAGTCTGGACCAGGTGCCTTGCCGCTGGAGAGTTGCTGGATGGCTTTGTTTACTTCCACTATGGTTGGCAGGTCATCAAGTGTATCATTGATGGGAACTTGAGGAAGGCAGTTGATGGTTTCATCATCGAAGAAGGAAGTTGCATTTAAGATGTTGCTGAAATGTTCTGCCCAGCGCTGAAGGATGTCTTTTTTATCGGTGACCAATGGTCCCCCATCTGCACTGAGGAGGGGAGCTGTGCCTGGTGATGTAGGACCATAGACCGCTTTCAGTGATTCGTAGAAGTTCTTCATATCATGTCTGTCAGCAAAGCCTTGAATTTCATCAGCTTTGCTGCCCAGCGCTGAAGGATGTCTTTTTTATCGGTGACCAATGGTCCCCCATCTGCACTGAGGAGGGGAGCTGTGCCTGGTGATGTAGGACCATAGACTGCTTTCAGTGATTCGTAGAAGTTTTTCATATCATGTCTGTCAGCAAAGCCTTGAATTTCATCAGCTTTGCTGCTCAGCCAGGAGTCCCGCATGTGCCGAGGTTTCTGCTGCACTACTCTCTGAATGTTCTTGAAGGCATCTTTTTTTATGTTGACTTCGAGTCATTCAAATGTGCCTTGAGGAGAAGATGTTTCTCGGCCAGCAATTGGTTGACGTCTTCGGAATTTTCATCAAACCAGTCTTTATGCTTTCGGGGGCTGGACCCAGGATTTCCATAGCAGTTTTGTAAATTATGTCCTTTAGGGCTCTCCATTCTGTTTCTGTATCCTGTTTAGCTGCAGCATTGGGCTTGAGGCGGTCTTCCAGCATATTTTGTAACGACAGCTGCATTTTCTTGCTGTTTAGGTGGGTGAAATTTAGTTTTTTTTGCATTTTCACCCCTTGAGGACGCCGTGGTGGTTTGATGTGAATGTTTATTTTCGAGATGAGACGATGGTCTGTCCAACATTCGGCACCACATGTGGATTTTGTCACCTGAACGTCTTGCCTGTCACTCCTGACGATGACATAGTCAATGAGGTGCTAGTGTTTCGATCAAGGGGCATCCACGATGTCCTGTTTCTCATGGGGAAACAGAAAATTGTGTTGGTAATCAGGAGATCGCGTTCGGCACGTGTCTGAAGAAGAAGGAGTCCATTGCTGTTACGATTTCCGACTCCATGCTTTCCAATAATGCCACTCCAAGAGGTGGTGTCCGTGCCTACTCTGGCATTGAAATCCCCAAGGAGTATAAGTTTGTCTCCTTTGGGAACAGATGTTAATACATTGTACAGGTCCTCATAGAACTTGTTCTTGACATCTTCATTGGTCATAGTTGGTGCGTAGACACTCACAATGGTTGCATGCTTCCTTCCATTCAGCTGGGGAAATTTAATGGTCATGAGCCTGTCGTTTATAGACTTTGGAAATCCAGCTAGTTTGCTGACCAGCGCTGACTTAATGGCAAATCCCACACTGGATTGGCATCTTTCCTCGCTTTTCCTTTCACTCAAGAAAAATGTGTAGCCGGCACCTATTTCACAGATTTGGCCTTCTTCTGCAAGTCATGTCTCGCTCAAGGCTGCAGTGTCGATGTTGTACCTGTCTAGCTCTCTCCCAATCAGTGCTTTTCGTCTCTCTGGACCCGATGCGCCATCTGTCAAGAAGGGTGCGTACATTTCAAGTTCCGATTGTTAAGGGAATATGGTTTGCTCTTTTAGCTTTACCTGTTTTCTTTTTGTTTGTATGTCAACCGCAGTTTACGGTACCCACCAACCATGGCTAGCTGGTTAGGTAGTGATGGAGCAGACAATGTTTAGGGCACCTTTTCTAGCCCCTTCCTCATGTTATGGAGGTGAGCAGTGTGTTCCTATAGAGGGCTGCTCAGTCGCGCAGGGGGCTGCCGAATCCCACTGCTGCTCTGGTCAGTAGAAGACGAACATATGGCCTGAGCCGCCTGTATGCAGGTCTGCGACTACGGCTGCCAGCGTACCCACGCCTGCCGCTTCGCCGCTCGCCCATCGCCACAGGGCTTGAAGGTGATATATGATGTTGGATGAAGAATGACTTGCGCGATGAATTGGATTAAAGTGAGGAAGAGTTGCGCAATTCGTTGACCTCACTCTCTCGTCTGAGTCCATCTGAATCCAGTGGCAGGACAAGTCAAGATGACTGGAGACAAATACAGGTGCATTGGATGACCAGGGCGCTCTTCGTGCCTTGCCGTGCTCATTACGTTCCACAATGCTTTGCAGGTAAACACTGTCTTGCCTGTTGAATCAGGAATGATTTCTTCCGCACAGTCTGCCGGATCCTGTCTTCACATGCTGGGTAGGCATACCCTAGTTTACCGCTTAGTTTGACACCAAATCGGCTACCCATGCCTGGTTTAGCCTGCCTCTCACGGCTGTTGCTCAGGGGGGTGGGGGGGGGGGGGGGTGGCCGCTGTCGCATGCTGACAGCTACTAGGAGCCACAGGCGTGAACTGGGTATCAGTCTTGGACCAGTGGGGGATGGGTCCTGAAAAGGACATGAGAGTCATCCTTACCTAAGGTTCTACCAATGCCTGACACCCCGTACCCCCTATCTGTACATATACATACACATATGTACTTGTGTATATGCGCATGCACACAGAACCGCATATTCAGTATGGTTGTTAACTGGTTGGAGGATTATTGGGTCCGGGAGGAATGGTGATATCATTATGGTTGCACACTATATTGCGTACGAAAGGAGTGTCAAGAGTGGTAATATGAGATGCTACAGGTAACTACTGGTTCGGTCACTCAGAATCTGCCCGAGAGAGACAGGGTAGAAAATAATTTTAGTAGAGAAAAGAACTAGTTAGAGACAGGGAGAGGGTGACACATGGGAGGGTGTGGAAGCAAGAGAGTGGGGAGGGGAGGGGAAATGTCTACGATTAGATGAAACTGTTGGGTGTTGAGGCTGTGTGGTGTTAGGCACCCCATAGGGAATATGAGCCAGTTTTCTATATTTTTGCAATGTTGAGCGCCGGATGAGCAAGACTGGATGGCAGTGACCTGGACATCGGAAGCACCTTGATGGTTGGCACTGTTGAAATGGGTGGAGACAGGCTTGGGGGCTGTCAGAGTCTTGCTTACAGCAAGGACACTGGCTCGTACATACCAACAAGTGTGATACAAAATACGGTCACAGAATGACTTAACGTGACGAACTACACTTACAATGCAAACACTTTATTCACACATCTCACTCGTCGCAACAATTACATGTATCATACAATTACAATGACAATGCAATAATACATTCCATAAATATATCAATACACTACTACACAACTCACAGGCGCACAGTCATATCTTCTCATAGGCGTTTTCTCTATGGCGTTCATACATACAAGCATCATTCAATCACGTCTGTCTCCGTCAACACTCCCAAGCCATCTGCCGTCTAACCGCTGTGAGTCTCACTACGCGGGCCTGCGTCACTGCGTGGAGATCATGTCTCACATGCGTTCATCGACTGGCCCTTCCTAACACAGTGTGGTTAGGGTCGCTCACCGGTAGACCCCTGGCTGTATTCGCCAGGCGTCATAGACGACAACGCGGTAGAACTAATGGGGAGATTATGACAGGGGCGTTAATGTGGATGTCCAGTAGATGTTGGCAGAATCTGTCAGCTAGCTTGAGGCCAATCTCACTAATATACTTCATATCACACCGTTTGCATATAATGGCATAAATTATGTTGCGACTGGTGCAGGAAAATTCTTCCTTGATGTGTAAACTGCTTTTAGGGAATAGCGCTACTGGGGTGTGTACCACCGATATTTAGGGCATCATATAGCTCCCTATTGATATCATCTCTTACATTTCTCATTATATTTTCGGCGTACAGGTTAAACAAATAGGGGGACAGCACACATCCCTGACGGACTCCTTGCTTGATGTCAAACCAATCTGATGTCTTGCCATTTTTCTAACCGCTGCTTGTTGGTTTAGATAGAGCATTCTTATGAGTTGTATTACATATGATGGAAAGCCCATATTCCTCATGATTTCCCAAAGTTTCCGATGTTGTACACAGTCAAATGCCTTTGAATAATCCACAAAACATGAGAATAGGTTTACATTAAATTGTCTGCACTTCTCTATTATTAAACGCATGTTGAGAATGTGATTAGATGGAATTTTGCTTTCAAAAGTTGGGAAGTGAAATTACAAAAAATATTGCACCTATAAAGTTTGGAGGCAAGTATATTCCTGAATGATTACATTACCTTCACCTAACCAACAAGATGCTAAAGGTGTTATCTATGTACTTTAACATCAATTAGGTGAAATTTTGCTTTCAAAAGTTGGAAAGTGAAATAATAAAAATAAAATATGGCTCCAATAAGGCTTAGAAATAAGTTTATTCATGAATCTCTAGATTACCTTCATTAAATCAGCATGCTACAGATGTTATACCTCAGGGCTGCTTTGTTATTTTCTAATCTTGTGAAGTATAAAAAATTTGCTTAAAAGTCGACAGGGTAGACTTCATTGCACCGAGTTTTTATCCCATATGGCTCAGTCTCTTTCCGCAGCGCAGAAAGTGTCACACAAAGCACGAACTCCGTAGCTCCAGTGATGACCTACAGGAGTCTCCACAAAAAATTCACCCATGAACCAAAGGATGTGGCCCAGAATCGAACCCACAACCTTCAGTCAGAGCCTGAGTCAAACGGCTTGACTACTTCGCCACGGAGACTCCCTCTTGTAAAGTATATAGATATTGAATTTAAAAAAAAGCTCATTAGTTTGTATACAGAAAACTCTTCACGGCACATTATTAATTATATTAATCTTTATATTTTTAATTGCTTCCTCCATCCTTCCTTTGCTGTACAATATAATTGACCACTGGTTATCTTGTCTGCGCACATGCTTCATTATTTCATGAGACATGTCTTTGGATAAATGTCTTTGTTGTTTGCAGATTTTGTCAGTTTGAGCACTTGAAAATAGCAGTATAATACTGTATGAAAACAAGGGTCAAGTAAAGAAAGGAGCTGTAACAATCGATAGTCATATGAAAAAGCTGACAGATGCACAATTTGTAAATTAGCTGTTTTACACAGCATATACTTGACTGCATAAATGATTACACAGTTCAGCTCCGTGTCATGGGTTCTTATTCCAGCTGTCACCATACAATTCTGTATTCAATTTCATGCAAATATTTTTGGTGATACAATCTGTAACTGAACGGCTACAGCTGCTTATTTGTAACACAGTAACACAGCTCCCTATATGAATAGCTGCACATATAGCAATTTATGGCAATTTTTTTTGGGCGCTCTCTTGCTTTGAACTCTAGTGTAGTCCATTTATAGTAGTGATGGACTGAATTTTGCATGTGGGTTAGCTTTCCCTATTAACAGTGTCCCTCGCCATCTGGTGAACCCACTCCGATTTCAGAGGTACTTATAATTAACGTTCCCAAGTCAAGGATGACAGGTCAACATTTTAGTCCAGCTGTCTGGTGTAGGAGTTGAACCGCTTACCTCGGCATCAGCACACCAGATGTTTAAGAACATGCGTTCTTATCCATTCGGCCATGCAAACCTGCATTTATGGCCATGAAATGATGGACAGAGAAGCTGAGAAAGGCAGAACCAATATACAGTATTATACTGCTATATGCAAGTTCTCTGAGTAAAATTTGATATAATCTTAGTAATACAAAAAGATAACAGATGAATGGACAGTAATGTGGCATCAGAATCTGAAGAGAAGACACATATAAATTATTAAATGGTGGCTTCAGGGCTAGACATGTCCAGTTGGGACAATGATGACATACAAATACAGGTGGTTAGTTCAATCCGGTCTACCATTCGTGTTGGTTAATGTTTATGCCCATAACATGAGTGTGGATTCCCAGAAATGGCAGTGCTTAAGAGACATTAGGTCATGAAAAAAATGTCATTTTCTGTGGCGATTTCAACGCTAAAGGCAGGTCATGGGGAAAAATTTCCTCCAACACACATGGGGAGGGGCTCGAGACTGCACTTGAAACCATTGACCTGTGCCTCGACGTGCCTACACCGGCAACCGTTGAGGTATCAACTCAACTCGTAATAATGCAAAACAGCAACAAAGGACGAGGAATTAAACTTGCGTCCTTACCTTGAATACAATGATAATCAACGGCAAAAGTCAAGATATCAAAGCGCCACCAGAAGTTTATTCCGTGGCAGACATGTGAACATTAAACTCACGCAGACCTGTAGGTTGACCCCTATAGACAGGGTCGGCACCTACTTTCCTAATCCACCGATGAGTGTCCAGTCTACTGCGCTCTGCTTGACGCCCTGATCCACTGATTCCATTTAAGCTGTAATTCCACTCTAGGTTTTTCCGCCCGGTTTCTTCACTGCGGTATTATCATCAACAGATCCCTCTCCTGACTCATAGCTGTCTCACGCTCATATCATCGCGTCCAGAGGTCACCTCACACAGATCCTTTGAAACACGTCCTTGTTCGAAAGCACAATCACAGCGTCTCCTGTTGCTGTCCAATTACGTTGTCCACATTCTCCTTGGATTCCTTTGTTGACGTCCACTTTCGTGTCCGAGTGGGGAATTCCCATTTTCCAATTTATACTTTTCGTGGTGGGTCGTGCCGCCGTATGGCATAATGCCCCCTCCCAGATAAAAAAATGTGTAACATTTTTTTCCCTTTTAACTATATGTGTATAAATATATTGTATAATCATGACTAACTACAACCATAATAACAACAGACTAGTACTTGGTTGTCCCCCTTATCTACCCTAAAAAAAATATAAAGTTATACGACGGGCACGCCCACCTGTCCACACCCCACGTTGGACGTCGTGTGGCTGATCATGGGGAATCAGACCAACTAATAAACATATTAGTCCCTACCTTGTCTTAATAGACAAGTGTGTCCTAGCTCTAGGTACTACCATGAGTTTCGGACGAGGGTAATAATGGGGTTTCCAAGTAGATCATCCTCATTGTTGATTATCGTTGCTGTTATTATTGTATACTCCATATATTTTCCTTCTTACAATTTTTCCATCTGTGGGTAGGGTGACATGTGCTCCACGAGACTCCTCAGAAATATTTTTACTTTTGTGGATATGTTGAGAGCGATGACTGATTATTATGGATCTTAATGTGATAATGACACGTAATACAATTAATTCAACTAGAGATTCATTCTAATGACTTAACCTTATAATCAAATACTTTCCCGAACAATGATTAATTAACCCTATAACCATACTATAATATTTCAATTAATTAATACCCAATTAACTAACATTTGTTATTTAACCACAGAATCATAACATGTAAATTAAAATGTTCACTGTCAATAAGTTCACTTCACAGTTACAATACTTGTATGCTCGAATCCGTGTCCGAATAACCAATGTTTGAACAACCGAGCGATCACACATTGAGTAGATACTTCCGATGGCGTAGTTATTCATTCATACACTCTGTCAATATGGAAAAATTGCTACCATGTGTATCTATATCTACTAAATCACATCTTACATTACATTATATATTTTGTCAATTAATGTAACATTGTTATTCAATAAGGTGCGTTTTGAATTTATGTTTATTAAATTTTATAACACACATAAAAGAACAGAACATTAAAATATAATTAAAGAACTTATAACATAGATCTGTTCCTCTATTAATTATAATCGACTGAGAATGTCTCTGATTGACTGATTAAAATCTTGCAGACATAGAGTTGTGAAGAATCATACCTATTAAAGATTCAAGACATCTAAAAAAAATAAATAAATCAGGAATATAATATTCAACAAGAATAAATATTGAAATCAAATAATATTCATATAAATTTAGTAATGTTCTCTATTATAGACATAATTATCAAAGAAAAAAGAATCAAACTATTTCTAAGATGAATTATAGAATTATTAGATAGTGTGAACAATTCTGACAAGTGATACCTTGCATAACTAAGTAATAAGACCTAAGACTCTAATGTGTCTGTAGTGTATTATGTGTTGATTTGACCCTAACCTTTCATCCCATTTTATTTTCCTTTATTTATTTCTTCCATTCAATTTTTTTTTCTTTCTTTCTTTGTTTCAAACCTGTAAAATCTCTCTTCTGCACTCATGCCAATATGTGTACATTGTATTGATTGAAACAATGTTATTGTCTTCAGTCTTGTGTATCTTCTGTAATGCATACGCTGTAACGACGTATGTTTGTACTGAGTGCGTGTAACTTTCATTCTGTTTTTGGGATTTTTAACAAAAATGTCATTGAGAAACATGTAATCATGTTTGATTTGTTTTGTAACAACAGTTATTTCTTCATGTTTGGGTTCGTTGACTTTGTACAATTCGCAATTATTTACCGTTGTGTTATCATGTATGTCTACAGTTGATGTACCCTGTTCTGTTTGCGTCTTTTCTTCTTTAATTTCTTCTTCTTCTTCTTGTGTTGTTTCAATTTGGGCATTTGTACTTGTAAGTGTTTCGTTAAACTTGTGTTCGATAGTTATTTTCTGAACGAAATCTCTGGCGTTCGGTTCTTTCACTATTGTAGCAGATACTTTACCTGTGTGATTACTTTTCTTTTATTTCATACATTTGTCTTTGTTTCCTCATTCGCTCCTTCCAAATTGTTTCCTTTGCAAGATTCTCCTCTTGAAGTGCGAGTCGTTTTTGCTTGATTTCTGTCTCTACGGCTAATTGTCTTGCCTTTAATTCTGCCTCTGCTGTTATCTGTCTTTCTTCCATCTCTCTCCTCATTGCAGATATCTTTTCACGTTGCAAAGTTAATTCTTTTTCTCTAGACTCTATTCGTTCGCATTGCAAGGCTACCCTCTTTTCATGTTCCAGAACTAGTGCACTTCGTTTGATAGCCATCTCACGTTCCTTTAGTTCGTTTTCAAGAACCCATTTCTTTTGTCGTTCCTCCCTCTCACGTGCAGCTTGAGCTCTATATTCCTGTATGACCCAATTCCTGAGTTCAGCACCAGTTAAACCAGTCTTCTCACCGAATTCCATGATTTCTTGTAGTGTAGACATCTTGTCCTACCTGTAAAATGAGCTATCTAGCTGAAATAAATAGCGAAGTGGCAAGAGAAGAAAAGACTCGACAAATTTGCAATAAGGTTCTTCGCGGAACGGAGTAGTTATTGACTTAAATAATAAGTCCTGTGGTATCAACGTCGACCCAAAATATCAACTTAATTAACACGAATACTGTCACGTTGACTACCACCTAAGAATATATCACTCAAAATATACGATAATTATACGAACCGTGACATATGTAAGCCACAAAATAATTATGGGAAAATATGTTCAATATAAGGAATATAAATATATAAGTACAGCGGACCAACACTAATACTGACAAAAGACGATTGACGTAAGACAAAAGTACATATTTTCATTCATCTTCTTCTTCTTCAGCATTCCGAGCCATTGAGGTTCTTTGCTGCAAATACAATCTGTCTCCATTCGTCTCTCTGGTGGACCTTCTCTTGCCAGTCGTTGATTCCAAGTGCTTGTAGGTCTGTATGTATATTATCTCTCCACCGCCTTCTTGGTCTACCTCGGGGTCTACGGTCATTTATTTCCTGAGTGTAAGCGAGTTTTGTTTCCCTATTATCTTCCATTCTTTCTATATGCCCCAGCCATTGTAGTCTATTAGCCTTCATGATACCAGTGATTAGCGGGGACTTAAACAAATCATAAATGTCTTTGTTACTTCTTCTTTTCCACTCTCCACTTTGTGTATCCCTAATGGGTCCAAAGATGCGTCTTAAAATTTTGTTCTCAAAGGTTTGTAACAAGGCTTCGTCTCCTTTCGTTGTACTCCAGGTTTCAGAGCCATACAGCACAACTGGTCTGATCAGTGTTTTGTATATTGTGATTTTGGTGTTACGAGATAGCGCCTTTGATTTTAGTAGATGTTGTAGTGCATAGTATATCTTATTTCCAGAGTTGATTCTAGTTTGTATTTCTTCCCTTATGATGTTGGAGCAGTTGAAGATTGTACCCAGGTATTTGTATGTTTCCGTTCTTTTAATGGTCATATTATCTATTTGTATGTGGCCAGAGTTTTTAGCCATTCCGTCTCTTGAAATTACCATATATTCTGTCTTATCTTGGTTGATAACCAGCCCCATCTGTTGGGCTTTTTCCTTTAAGTGAGTCAATATTTCTAATGTCTTTTGTTCACTTTGCCCTATAATATCTATATCATCTGCATAACCAAGCAGCTTGGATGTTCCTCCAATATCACATTCCTCCTTTACCTTCCTTACAACTTTCTCTAGAGCCAGATTGAAGAGTAGCGGCGATAGTGCATCACCCTGTTTCAAGCCAGATGTTATTTGGAAGGGGTCTGATTTCCTGCCTTTATATGTTACTATATTATAAGTATCTTCCATGCATAGTTTGGTCATGTTAATTAACTTCCTTGGTATTCCAAATTCCTGCATAACATTCCATAGACTATTCCTATGGACACTATCATAAGCCTTTTTAAAATCCACAAAAATGTTATGGAGATCTCTTTTATATTCCCAATGTTTCTCGGCTATTTGTCGTAAGATAAATATCTGATCTATTGTTGATCTGTTTTGTCTAAAACCCGCCTGGTAGTCACCTAATATGTCTTCTGAATATGGTTTTAGTCTATTTAGTAATACTGCGGATAGTATCTTATAGCTTGTGGACAGTAGTGATATTCCTCTATAATTTCCACATTGGAACTTGTCTCCTTTCTTAAAGATAGGTATCAATAATGACTCTTTCCAGTCATGGGGTAATTCTTCTGTCCTCCAGATTTTTATTATTAGTTCGTATAGCTTTAGATGTAATGCATGGCCACCTGCCTTTATAAATTCAGCAGCAATTCCATCAGTCCCAGTTGCCTTATTGTTTTTAAGTCGTGTGATTACATATAGGATTTCTTCAAATGTAGGTTCTTCAATTTGTGGTTCGCATGTTAGAACCTCTTCCTGTGGGAAAATGTTACTTGGAGCTTCACAATTTAGTAATTCAATAAAATATTCTTTCCATGTGTTGCACATTTCTTCATTGGTATTTATCATATTCCCATTTTTGTCTTTTAAACCATATGTGTTTTGTTGGTGCCCTCGTTTCATTGACTTCAGTACTTTAAAAAACTTTCTCGGATTCATTTTTCTGGTGATTAGTTTCCATATCTTTGATTATATTACTCATATATTCTCGCTTCTGCTGTCTGACTATTTTTGTAGCCTCTTTACATTCATTTCTATAATGCTCTTCCTTTTGGATGTTATTGATGTCATTTAACCATACATGTCTGGCATTCTTCTTCTTAGTGACTGCTTCTTCACATTTTTGATTGAACCATCTGTTCTTTCTATGCGTGGTTGACACACCGAGACATTCTTCTGCGGTAGATTGAATTGTATTCTTGATGTTCAACCAAGTTTGGTCAACGCTTTCCTCCAAAGGGTTTTGCAAAGTTTCAAGTTTACATTTTATTTCATCTGTAAATTTCTCTTTGACTGTAATGTCTTGTAGTTTTTCTCTGTTATATGTTGGGTGTAATCTTTGTAATTTAGTATAGAAAGCTCTCTTAAGTTTTATTTTAAATTTTGCTCCAACGAGGAAATGGTCACTGTGGCACTCAGCTCCTCTATAACTTCTGACTTGCTGTATGTTTGATGCATTTCTGTTGTTAATTAAAATGTGATCTATTTGATTATAGGTTCTCTTGTCACATGATTTCCAAGTTTGTTTGTGTATATCCTTTCTTTGTAGTCTGGTACTGCTAATCTGCAGTCCTTTGGCTTCTGCCAGGTTGATGACTCTCCATCCATTATCATTTGAAGTTGTATGTAGGCTTTCCATACCGGCCACTTTTTTATTAGTTTGCTCTCTACCTATTTTTGCATTGAAGTCTCCCAGCACAATCAGGATGTCCTGTTTGGGGGTTTCTTCTATGACATCTTCCAGATCATTATAAAAGTCTTCTTTAATATCATCTTCTTTCTCTTCAGTAGGTGCATGTACATTAATCATCGTTATATTTTTCCATTTACCTTTTATTCGTAATTTACTAATCCTGTCATTAAAAGCTTTAAAGTTTAAAATGTTCCCCCATAACTCTTTTTTGATGACAAATCCTGTTCCTAATTCATGTTTATTTTGGGTGTTTCCTCCATATATTATAATCATTCCATTTTGCTCTAAAGTACCCTCTCCTGGCCACCTTATTTCTTGAATTGCTGTGATATCCATTTGATATTCAACCAGCTCCCGGAGTTAGTTCTTCGGCCGCTCCAGCTCGATATAGTGTCCGTACATTCCATGTTCCAAATCTCAAAAGTCCTTTAACGTTCCAAGGTCGTTGTCCAGATAAGTCAGTCCGATATCGAGGCTCATGTATTTGTTTCGTAACAAAGAAAGGTTTTTACAAAGGTGGGGATGTTAACCCCACGCTTCAACCCCCAACCTGGAGGACCAGGGTGTTTCTCTTTGTCTGTTCTCTACCCTTTGACCTGTCCGGCTTGGGAGGCCCTGCTGGTAGCTACGCTACCGCCGGCATAGCTCTCAGGGTCATTGAGAAACTCAAGCTCCCCCACCACGACAAGGTGGAAACACCATCGGGGGAAAAGACAAAATTAATCTTGAAATTTAAGTGACAACACGATAAACACTTTATATATTACTCACACTTACGATACTCTTATAATGAATGAAATATATGTAAACCCCATGAATAATGTGAGAATATAAAAATATATACATATGACACTAGATAATTAATAGTCACAGTAGACGATTAACGAGGGACGAAAATACCAATCAATGTTTAAACACGACAACAAATACTTTCAGACTTAGATTCAACATAACATACTACTGACTTATCATACAAAACAAACGGTTGTTAATTTATAATAAATTTTGACATAATTGAAAATACGACACCTTATTAACTTTTAAAAAAAAATCAATGTCACACCAATTGACAATTACAACAGGTACTGGCCTTAAGAAAATTGCGGTGTCTGTGTCTTCTACGAATTTCCAAATGTCCATTCCATGCTCGACTGTTCCAAATGCTCGAATATATTCGTTTTCTGCAGTCGACAATTAATGGAGGTTCTCCTCGAAACACAATATCAGGTAAATTGACACGATGGTGTAATGCACTTACACCAGCACCTAGACCACGCGGTCTGTGGCCGACTGACAAAACCTAGTCGGTTATGGTGCACCCGTCGAACTTTGAGTTAAATTTGGGTACGTGATTGTAACGATACCCACAGTAGACTGGTGTGTGCTGTCTTATCCGTCCTTCTATTCCTCTATGATGACGTGTGTAGTGTCTCCGTAATGTCCCATATGTAGTGTTGGCGATAAAGAATGCGATATTATGTGCAGAAACTTCGTGTCCGTTGATCCTATGCCAGTGAGGTGTCCGTGACGACTGAAATGTCGTTAGTAAATCCTTGCTCACTTGGTATGGCGGCGCAATGTGAGTCTAGTATCCAATAACGGCATCATAATATGAGGTTGAAATAGTGAAGGTTGAGTGCGGGAATATTGTGGGGCAGTGTCAGTGAGGAACAATGTCCTGAAAGGGTTATGTGGAGGGACAAGGTTTGGGAGTAGTGTCGTTCATTACAAAATAGTATGTTCGTTTTCCACAGATTATAAAAGTGCACCTCCAAAATTTACCGGTGACCCACGCTCCTCAACGTTGTCATGTTCAGTATACCATATATATCTCTGACTGCAGTGTAACTTGCTGCTCTTGTATACTGCTCTGCTCTGTCCCCAAATTCTGATAGGATAATTCGTATATAATGTCTTCTGTTTCGGAGTTCCTCGATAATGTGGGGTATGTAACAATTCAACCCACAAATCGTTATTAATGTATTACTTCAGCAATGGAGTTGCGAGAATAAACAATTAATAACTCCTGAGCAATTTCCAACGATCAGTTACTGTGAAATGTCAATCTGTTAATAGCTTAATGTGACAGCGCAGTGTTTCTCAGGCTCTCAATGCCTACTATGATGGTTATAAGTATATTCCATATCGACCATGGTGTCAAACGTTTTGTATGGCTTGTGTCTATTGTTTATCTTCTTTTCTAAGGTAACATCAAAGCTATAAGTGTCACACATTCATTCTAAATATAATGTTCTTAAATATCTTATAATCTCTTTTAATGTTCGTTATTCAGAACTCTTTGATAGCACTGTGCTGTGTTTAATATAGTGCAGTTTTGCGCGTACGGTGCATTCTGTCTGTGTAACTATTATACTGTTATTGTAATTCTTATACACAACGGTGTTATTACAGTACTACTTTCTCACTGTCTTGACATGTTCTTGTGAAATATAACCTTCCAACTTACTGTTGTAACTTGCAACCTGTATGATCTTCCAGTTTACCTATTCCTGCTCTTCTCCATTTTGTGACGTCGAACTTGTGTGTGATTCGTGTAGTGCGGTGCAACTCAAGATGTCGGCGTGCAAATGTTTCTACGCTCAGCTGACTGAATCTGGCAGGAATTTCGTGTTGACAATTTTTTTATGCAGCGAGTCCAGTGACGACCCCCATATGCCTCGACGTGCCTACACCGGCAACCGTCGAGGTATCAACTCAACTCGTAATAATGCAAAACAGCAACGAAGGACGAGGAATTAAACTTGCGTCCTTACCTTGAATACAATGATAATCAACGGCAAAAGTCAAGATATCAAAGCGCCACCAGAAGTTTATTCCGTGGCAGACATGTGAACATTAAACTCACGCAGACCTGTAGGTTGACCCCTATAGACAGGGTCGGCACCTACTTTACTAATCCACCGATGAGTGTCCAGTCTACTGCGCTCTGCTTGACGCCCTGATCCACTGATTCCATTTAAGCTGTAATTCCACTCTAGGTTTTTCCGCCCGGTTTCTTCACTGCGATATTATCATCAACAGATCCCTCTCCTGACTCATAGCTGTCTCACGCTCATATCATCGCGTCCAGAGGTCACCTCACACAGATCCGTTGAAACACGTCCTTGTTCGAAAGCACAATCACAGCGTCTCCTGTTGCTGTCCAATTACGTTGTCCACATTCCCCTTGGATTCCTTTGTTGACGTCCACTTTCGTGTCCGAGTGGGGAATTCCCATTTTCCAATTTATACTTTTCGTGGTGGGTCGCGCCGCCGTATGGCAACCTGGTTTGTATCAACAGTGGCTGTGTCACCAGGACAGCAAGACGTCCAGGTGATGAGGACAGTGCTATTGATCTGGCGCTGGTTTCTCCTTCACTCATTACAGTGTGTAGATGGGGTGTCCTAGGGTACCACCCTTGCAGCATATTGGTGGAAAAAGGCAGAACCAGGCAGCACAAGTCATCAGTCAAGACTTTCTAATATGACAGTACAGGGCAAGATGTGGTGAGTAAAATTAGGCGCGACAAGCGCCAAAAGTTTCAGGGCAGGAAAAAAAGCTGGGAGCAGCCACCGTGGTTGAATTTTGAGGTGAAGAAGGCCTGGATGGATAAGCATAGTGCAGTTAGGAAATGGCAAAACGCCAACAAGAACAGAGTTGCCCATCCTGGTCCCTGCATGCACTTAGAAAGAGAAATGCACACAAAAGTAACTATTTAAAAAAAATGGTTAAGGTGGTTAAAAGTGAAAAATGGGCAGAGGTATGTCAAAGAGTAATCACAGACAAGTCACTGAAATTGTTCTGGCGACTACATAAAAGCATGAGTGGGATAGTCAAGAATAAGAGAATTTCTGATTTCCAAGGTGCCGAACTCATCTGGCAGAGGACTGACGAGAACTAGGGCAAAGCCCTCTTCGAATGCTATCTAGAGCAGAGCAACCAGACAGACATGAGAGGCCGAAATCTTGCCATGGAGGTCACCTCAAGACAGGTTAAGGCCCAGAACATTTTGGATGAAGACACAGTGAAAGTGAAAGAAATAAAGGCTGTGCTTCGACGATAAAAAAAAACAGCGCTCCAGGGCCAGATGGCATAAGGTATGCCGACATCAATAGGTGTCCTGACAACGAGCTAGAGAAACCAGCATACATGTACAACAACAGTATAGTTAGTGCTAGCATCAAGGAGGAGTGGCTACACAGCTATCTGATTCCCTTGCCGAAGTCTAGCAAAGACCACACAAAAATTCAGGGATATCGAGTAATAACCATGCAGAACACAATAGGCAAGCTGCTGTAGAAGTTAATTGCCAGAAAAATATCAAGCCTGCTAGAGAAGCAAGGTGTTTTCCCACCTACCCTGGGAGGGTACCGTCCCAAAAGAGAAACCTGGACCAAAGCAGCAGTTTTTTCCCATGATGTCTATGAAGTTTTCCACTCAGACATTGAAACCTTGCTGCAGCGATTAATCTTGAGGACGCGTATAACAGAGTACCATTGGATTTTCTAATGCTTCAGCTTCTTGAACTCAAGATAAGTCTGTTCCTCCTTAGTTGGATCGCTGCAGCCGTCTTCCAACGGAAAGTAGTTTTTAGATGTGGCAGTTGGACTTCGGAACAAACAACAATATATCCTGGCCTACCACAGGGATCACTATTATCTCTGGTGCTGTTCAACGTCTATACTGTGAGAATCACCAGCAAGCAGATCACTGGACCGGGGAGGATATTTTCATATGCTGACGATGTTTTAGTGTATTGTCAGGGTAAGGATAGAGATCAGATTGCCGTGGAACTGCAAACTGAACTCAAACGCATAAGTACTTGGTGTGCTGAAGCTGGGGCAATGGTCAACTCAACAAAGGAAACAGTGACATGGTTCTCTTTGAATAACTATATTGTCAACACTCCAACATCAACTGTTAATCTGTGTTCAGAGACTGTGGAAAGAATGCAGGCAATGAATTACCTGGGGATATGTTTTGACCGAAGCCTCGCTTATAATGAGCACATAGACCAGGTGATAACAAAGGCCAAGCGGGTTTGGGCTGCGATGTGGATGATGGCGGCAGCAAACTGTGAGCAGCTATGCCTCCTATATGAGGAGCTAATCTTGTCAGTTTTTGAGTATGCCATGGCGATCCTGACTCTCAGCTGTAAGCAGATAGAAAGGATGGAAAGGATACAAAACGAAGCTATGCGCATTATTCTTGGATGTACAAGAGATACAGCATGCAGGGCGATGCGCTATCTTCTTGATTTTCCAACCATTGAAGACAGACTACAAATTTGCAGAGCATGTGCCTACCTCAGAGTTAACGCAAACATACAACATCCACTGCATAGTGAAATTAGGAAGGTGAAGGGCAGCAGGTTAAAAAGAGGAAGGTCTTGGATGGGTCAAGCCGAAGACATTCTTCAATAGGTGTATTCACTGGAGGACAGAACCTGGCGAGGAGTGGGTACAGATTTCTGTACGTCCTTTTTAGTTTGCCTCCAACTAGACAGAAAATGCAGACAAGAAAATCCGGTTGCTGTGGAGGCGGAAGTACAAGCATTGATTTTCGAGAATTCATTAAACAGTGATGCTGTCATTTACACAGATGGGTCGGTCGTCTGACATGTGAGAAGCTCATGGGCCTTTACGGTGCAGATGGAGAATTGTGAAGGAGGATTCTGGTGCTTTTGTTGAGACCACAAGTAACCTGATTATGGAAGTCATGGCAGTAAGTAAAGCAATAACATGGCTCGAGACATGGACATTAAATAGGGCATGTTTCCTTAGCGACTCAGTGAGCATGCTCAAGAGGATAGAGGCGGGGTGGATCTGAAGAGAGTGGTTGCTGTCTTTGGAGTGGTCTCGGCTGACAAAGATTAGTTTCATCTTCATGCCAGGGCATGCGGGAGTACAAGGAAATAAGCAGGCTGACAAGCTCGCAGGTAAAGGCTAATGTGGAGGGCAGACACACCATGGACCAGGCTGACATTCTGAATGCTCTTCGAGAAGTAAGATTTTTGCGAGAACCAAGTGATGACTGTGAATCTACAACCATGGTCAGACTACGAAAACAGCAAATTAAAAGAGGTGTGGCCAAACAAGAAAACTACACAGGAAGCCAAAGAAGATTGATAAACCAACACAGAACTGGTGTCGTTAGCCACTACACACTGCAGGATTTGCTGAGGAGGGGATCCGAGCACTTATGGACTGAATGGTTCGATGTGCAATGAGGATGATCTATCGACTAACTAACTAACTAATAAGAAAATATCAAATTACAAATTAAGTTAAAATTTTCTGCATTTAAAACTTGCTGAGGCCACAACCTGATATTTCACTATGTTTACGTCATGGTGCAAATGGCGGCACCCATGAATTGAGTATTTTTCCAGTAACATTGATACAGTTGTCGCAATGAAGGTTTGATGTGCCAACGTTCAATTTTTCCATTTCTGATACATCAGTTTCGTGTTTCCATTTGGGATTTGGAATGTGTATAATCGGCGTTACTGGCCTGTTCTTTTGATCAAATGTGTGTATCGATATTGTGTTGCAATCGAGGAGAGGCTGTTTACGTCACGTTACTAATGGCGGCACCCATCAATATCCAAGTAAAGTTTATAGTTTTGCAGTTCTAGTAAAAGGAAAATACTTCATGATACTATGACATGGCCATCGGCGGGGAAAAGAGATCTGGAGACATTACACATCCCTGTCTCATAACTCTCTTGATTGGCCGATATTGCCATACTTCATTTGTCAAGTAAGACCACAGTCTACTCTAGCAAAATAAAGGTGCTGAAGACGGAGGCAGCCAGCCAGGAGGCGCACCACAGAAATCAGGCTGCCACACAACCACACTAAGAAATATGTTGACAACTGCTAGGAGACTTAAAATAATGCACTGGCATGCTGAGGGTGTCAACAAAAAAAGAATAGAACTAGAAAACATCTTGGCCCAAGAAAATGTTAGCATTTGTTGCTTGCAAGAAACTCACCTTAACGAAAATATAGCCTTCAAAATCAGAGGCTACCAGTGTTACCAGTCTGACCAAAAAGGCAGAGACGAAAGGATGGGATACTGATCCTTGTTAAAAATAGCATCGCTGCTTCCCAAATTGAAGTTTACATGAAAGGGGCTGAGTATCAGACACTTAAACTTATGACAGGCAATAAAGACCTTAACCTGATCAATTACTACTGTCTAAATGACCGCCCACAGGCACTGGACACACTGCCTTTAAAAGAAAAAATGATTGTGTGTGGCGATTTTAACAGTCACTCACAGAGCTGGGGCTGTGATCACATGGACCAGAAAGGAGAGAGACTGGAAGACTGGCAGGATGAGAATAGATTCATCTTGATTAACAAGCCATCCGACCCACACACTTTCTACTCGAGATCATGGCACACTACAACTACACCTGACCTGGCTTTTCATTCACAAAACCTAAACGAATTGTTGGGAAACAGCTAGATGGCAGTGATCATCAGCCAGTCTTTCTAATTGTAGAAAATAGGCTTGTAAGTGAAAGCAGCACCATCTCGAGGTGGAACTACAAGAAAGCAGACTGGGCAATGTAAAAACATCGCACCAGCATACTGGTTAGACACCTGAACACTGAGAAGGACATAAATAAAGTAGTTGAAGAGTTTGGGAAATGCATACTACAGGTAGCACGAGAAACAGTACCAAGAGGAACCCATAAACATTATAAACTCTACTGGAGTAGTGAACTGGAACAGTTGCATAATGATGTGGAAGTGTGTAGAAAGCAAGCAGAGGTCAAACCCCAGTCAAGAGCACCACAATAAATACCAGCATGCAAAAGCCAAATTTCAAAGGGCCAAGCTGCCGGCTAGAAGGAAAAGCTGACAGGAGAAAACAGAGTCACTGAACTTTGAAAGAGACACAAGGAAGATGTGGAACTAATAAAACAACTTAATGATGAGGGCACAGGGAGAAACTCAAAAATTGCACTACATAAAGACAGAAACATCTTAACAGGAAAGCAAGCAGCTGACTATTTTGCGGACTCATTCGCACAAGATAACAATATCGAAATTAGTCCAGAGAAATAACAAGAGATTCGAGAGAAATTGCAACATACAGGACAGAATAAACAGTACATGAGGTCTTGGAGGCACCTATCACAAACAGTGAACTGGAGCTAGCCATATCAAAACTGAAAATGAGAAAGTCACCAGGACCTGATGGTATCTCCAATGAAATGATCAGGAACCTAGGAACAGAAGCCAAAGCAAAGCTATTGCAGATCTTCAATAACAGCCTGGACCTTAGGCAGTGTTCCACAAGCCTGGAGAGAAGCAATCATGATACCCCTCCTAAAATCAGGGAAAGATAGTTCCATTGCCTCCAACTACAGACCAATTAGCCTCATCAGCTGTCTCTGCAAAACAATGGAGCGCATCATCAATCACAGACTGCAGTGGTACATTGAAAGTGAAAATATCCTTGTGCCACAACAGGCTGGCTTTAGGCAGTGCTACTCTACGGAAGATCAGACAACCTACCTCTCTCAAGAAATTGAGGATGCATTCCAAGAGAAGAAGCTGGTGCTTGCGGTATGGGTAGATCTGAAGAAAGTCTTTGATAAAGTCTGGAAAGAAGGTTTGATGAAGAAATTGAGAAACTGTAAAGTCAGTGGAAGAATGTACAAATAGTTGAAAGCATACTTGTACAATAGAAGAGCCCGAGTACAGATAGACAGACTCAAGAGCAAGAAAGTACTACTGTGTCACAGTGTTCCCCAGGGCGGAGTCTTGTCCCCCACACTTTTTCTAATCTTCATCAATGATCTTGTTGCTATCTCATTCATTCATTCTGTAGCATGTCCTTTGCAGAACCTCGCTCCCATAACAACCCTCCGGAAAACCTCTCGATCATAAGCAAGATATCCCGCGTCTGATACACCCATCTGGAGATCATCCGCCACATCCTGCACCCATTTTCTCTTTGGCCTTCCTCTTCCTCTCTTCCCAGGCATATACCCTTCCATTATTGTTCTCTCCAAACTTTCGTGACGTTTCAAGTGACCAAAATATTTCAATTTTCTTTGTTTTATCGTCTTTAATAGCCAACCTTCTTCAATATTCAACTCTTGAAGTATGGATGCATTTGTTCTTTTCTTTACCCAAGATATTTTTAGAACTCGTCTATAACACTTATATTCAAAGGCGTTTATGCTCTTAAAAATGCTCTTAAAAATCTAATTTTTGTAGTTCTGTTTGTCCCACTCCATAATTTATTCAGCTGTTTTAGTCTTTGAAGAGCAATTGATAGTCGCCGTTTAATTTCTTTCATTGTGTCCCCGTTGTTGGTAATCAATGACCCAAGATATTCAAAATTGTCCACCACCTCCAATTTTTCCCCATTAATGTATATTTCTTTCTCCATGGTAGTTTTATCTGTATGCATTATCTTTGTTTTTGCTATGTTAAGATATAAGTTGTGATTTTCACTATTCAATTGGGTTGAGGCTATGAGTACCAGGAAATGTAATTGGAAGTAAAGCATATATGTGCGATATTGAGCGCAATACCCATTCATTCAATCAATCACTTGCCATCTCCACCATGAAGGTTGGCTGCAATGGATCTATAACACCGTCTGTCTCTCGCCTTGACTGTACATTCTGTCAGACTGCTGTTGTCCATCTCTTGATATTGTTTTCTCATTTGTATTGCTGTCTACCTCTTGCTCGCTTGCCTTCAACCTTACCCTCCAATATGGTTTGTATAAAAGTGTACTGTCTTTTAATGCAACTGAAATATTTCACTTGTTTCTTTCATAAACTCTCTTTTCATTCCCAGTTTATCTAGAGCCTCTGTATTTGATTGTTTTTGTATCCATGAAATACGGTGTATTCTTTTGTATATCCACATCTCTACGGCTTCTATTCGACTCTCTAAGTGCTTGTTCATTGTACAGGCCTCCATGCCATATAGTAGTGTTGAATGGAAATAACATTTGACAGTTCTCATTTTTAGTGCGTTGTTAATCTCTCTAGATGTTAATACTGATTTTATGATGTTGAATAAATTTTTTAGCCATTCCTATTCTCTTTTTGATTTTTGTTTCACTTCTGCCATCATCTGTTATTACATGTCCAAGATAGGAGAAACTTGTTACTTGTACTGTCATGTTCATTGATGGCTTCTCTTTTCTGCTAATTATCATAGTTTTCGATTTTGGGTTAGAAGTAGGTGTTAGTATAACTTTAGTTTTAGAAGTAGGTTTTAGTAGAAGTAGGTATAGGTTTTGTTTGTTTTCTGCTAGTAATACAGTTTCATCAGCATACATAAGATTTTTGTTTGTGATTCTACCTTTGATGTTAAGTCCAGGCAGTTTGACTTGTTTAAAAATTCTTTCTGTGTATTAGTTGAAGAGGCTTGTGAACAACATGCATCCTTACTGCACCTCTCTTTTTATCTCTATGAGCGACAAATAATTATTTCTGTAACAGATTGTTGCCACTTGTTCCCAGTACAAGTTACTAATAAGTCTGATGTCCCTTCTGTTCACTTCTATATCTTGAAGGCATATAATTAATTGTTCATGTTGTACTCTGTCAAAAGCTTTCTTGTAGTCTATAAAACGTATGTATATATTTCTGACTTCTATATATTTTTCAATCAACATGCTCAAACAGGTTTGGCTACTCTGGTGCCACTGTATTGTTTTTGTGGAACCCAAATTGTTCTTCAGCTACTTCATCATCTGTTTTACCCTGAATTATTTCTTGTATATCCTTGAGGAGTATCTTAGGTATATGGCTCATTAAGCTAATGATTCTGTAATCCTCACAATCAACAGCTCTTGGCTTCTTGGGTAGTGTGATGAAAATGTATGTTATTCAAAACCTTGGGGCTGTACCCAGTATTATATATGTTATATATATTCATTGGCACCTTTCCGTCTTGACAGACGATAGTTTGGTACATTGTGCTTCAAAAAGGCTTAATAACTACGATCCATGGCGGTGGCGAGTGTGGCTGGTAAGGCCAATTCTTGCTGCAAATGTTTGCCCACATTAGGTGCATGTGAAAACATGGTCATTTCCACCATTTTGCACCGTCTTACGTCTCTCACACTCTGTGTGTGCTTTATCTGCAATCATTTTCTCCTTTGTCTTTATTCCATTTCTGATAGTTGCCCTCCATGCAACACGTTCAGCAGCGACGTGCTCCCAATGTGCATTATCAATGCTTGTATCAATCATGTCCCGCTTGCACACATCTTTGTATCGTAGTAGAGGCTGACCCTGAGATCTCCTACCCGTCTGTAATTCACCAAAAAAGATGTCTTTTGGTATTCTACCATCATCCATCCTCCTAACGTGTCCTATCCATCTAAGTCTACGAAGACTGAGCATGGAATACACCGTCACACAACCTGATCTTTCCAATACTTCAGTATTTGTGATTTTGTCTTGCCACTTAATACCAAGTATTCTTCGCAGACACCGCATATGAAAGCTGTTTAAACGTTTCTCTTGGCGTGAGTAAGTTGTCCAGGTTTCACTGCCATAAAGAAGAGTACTAAGGACACAGGCTTGGTAGACGAGGACTTTTGTTTTGGCAGTAAGCTTCCTGTTCTCCCAGACTCTTTTTGCTAACATGTTCATTGTTGTTGCTGCCTTGCCAATCCTGATGTTGATTTCCTGATCGAGGGATAATTTGCTATTTACCTCTGATCCTAGATATGTAAAATGGTCTACTATCTCCAGTTCGGCGTCGTCAATAAAGATTGATGGTACACCATGTGCACTTTGTGAATTGGAGAATGCAGATAGTAGATGTTGTAATTCTTCCTCAGAGTGGGTCATAATCGCAGTATCATCCGCAAAAAGCAACTCTCTGATTAGTACCCTGCTAATTTTGGTCTTGGCCTTCAATCTCTGAGCATTATAGAGGCCACCATCTGAGCGTGAGTGAATGTGTATACTGTCATCCTGATCACGAAAGGCATATTTCAGTAGAAGTGAAAAGTATATCCCAAAGAGGGTGGGGGCTAGTACACAACCTTGCTTAACTCCACTCTTGATTTCAAACTCTTCTGAAGTTGAGCCATCAAACTTGATTATACCCTTCATGCCTGTGTGGAATGATTTCACAATGGACAGAAGAGTTGGTGGGCAGCCAATCTTCTTTAGTGCTTTGAACAGACCCTCACGACTGACCAAATTGAATGTCTTTGTGAGGTCGATGAAGGCAATAAACAGTGGCTGATTTTGTTCCCGGCATTTTTCTTGCATCTGTCGCAATGAGAATATCATATCAATGGTAGACCGGTTTGATATATATATATATATATATATATCTATATATATATATATATATATATATATATATATATATATATATATATATATATATATATATATATATATATATATATATAATTACATATTTCTGTGATAGTATCACTGTCAAAGTTGGATAAGGATTTTATTATTTCTAATTGTTATCTTGTCAGGACCTACAGCCTTTCCTTGTTTCATATTTTAATAGCTTTCTCTACTTCAGCCTTTAATATGTTTGGTTGATCTTGAGTGTTGAGTGCCAATTTATTAATTAAAAAATGTGGGTTTAGCAGAATATACCATATTTGCCTTAGGCATATAAAATCACCGATGACTTGTTAGTTAGTTAGTTAGTTAGTTAGTTATTTAGTTAGTCTCAGTTCCATCTTCACGGCAACGGGTCATCCCCATTATGCTCTGTTCCTGTGCCAGTGAATATCTCACAAAATGCTCCTCACTGCCCAATGTGAAAAGTGGAAAATACAGGAGTTTTGGCAAGCCAACAGCCTGTACAGGTACACTGTGCATAATACCGCCACCAGAATGCCAACACAAAAGTCCTCCATGAAAAATACATTTCATCGTCGATGGAATCGGCAGTCACCAGAAAGACTTCATTAACCTGGGTTTTATCCCATATGGCTTGGTCTCTTTCCGCAGAGCGACCCGCTGAAAGCGCTGCACAAAGCACGAAAACTCCATAGCTCCAGCGACGACTCCCAGAAGTCTCCTGAAAAATGCACTCGTGAACTGAAAAAGCAACCCAGTAAATTCAGTGACAGCCGGCCGCCATTGCTCCGAAAATGCAGTTCACTGTACAAAGAACAGCAGACATATGTAAAAGCATTCCACATGAAATTCACAGCTTACAGTGTCGTACCACACACTCACTCAGTAGCAGGGTGACGGAACCATGCACTACCAGTCAAACATGAGGAAAATGCAAATGCAAACTGTAGCCACAAGCGTAAACACTCCAGAGGCCTTAACGGTTCAATGCCTATGTTGGGGACGCCATGTTAGGGACCGGAAGTCAAAAATCTGTACATGTGATTCAGGTAATCCATCTAGGCTGAACTGACAGCAAATCTGTACATGTGTTTCAGATGATCATCTAGGCTGAACTGACAGCAAATCTGTACATGTGTTTCAGATGATCATCTAGGCTGAAATGACAGCAAATATGTACATGTGTTTCAGATGATCATCTAGGCCAGGGGTGGCCAACACGAGGCCCGGAGTGGGAAGCGACGATGTGGTCGAAGCTGTAGCACGCTTGCTTGTTTACTTTAATTAACAAAAAAAATTAGGTGCGTGGCCCGGCAGGAAATATTATTTCTCAAATTTGGCCCACCTGCTGAAAAAGTTGGCCACCCCTGATTTAGGCTGAACTGACAGCAAATCTGTACATGTGTTTCAGATAATCATCAATGACTTGTAATACATATTAAAGATAGAGAGCTTTAGAGAAAAGAAGTGACTACATTATATATCCACTCCATTGGCACCTTGCTGTCTTGACAGACAATAGTTTGTTACATTGTGCTTCAAAAAGGCCCAACAGCTACAACCCATGGCGACAGCGAATGTGACTGATCAGACCGATTTATGCTGTACATGTTTGTCAACAATGGTTGCATGTGAACACATGGTCATTTCCACCATCACGCACCATCTTGCTTCTCATACGCTCAGCGTACGACCTATCTGCAATCATGTTCTTCTTTATCTTTATTCTATTTCTGATCTTTGCCCTCAATGCAACACAATCAGTGGCGACTTGCTCCCAAGATTCTATATCATTGCCGGTATCAATCATGTCCTGCTTGCATACGTCTTTGTATAGTAGTAGAGGCTGCCCCCACAATCTTCTACCCATCTGTAATACACCAAAAAAGATGTCCTTTGGTATACTACCATCATCCATCCTCCTAATGTGTCCTATCCATTTAGGTCTACGAAGACTAAGCAAGGAACAAACCATCACACAACCCGATCTTTCCAGTACGTCAGTATTTGTGATTTTTTTCTTGCCACTGTAATAACACTATACATCACAAGATAAAAAATCCCTATATACAAGGTATACATTCATCATCATCATCATCATCATCATCATCATCTTCCACTTCTGCCGTCAAGCGTCGTGGGGAGGAATAATTTGCATTCCAGCGCCCGGTGGACGACACTGGATAATGTCATTCCGTGTGGTTGTACAATGTCTCTGATGTCGTCAATCCATTTTCTTCTTGGACGTCCTCGTGGTCTCGTCGCAGATGATCTTTGATGTAAGGCCAGTGATGGTAGTTGCTGATGTTGCATTCTAACGACATGGCCAAACCACTTGATCTTCTGTCTTTCAATAAATGTGGCACAAGGTGTTGATCCCACAGTCTGTCTGATAGTAGCATTTCTTACTCGGTCTCGGATTGTTAAGTTGGCAGCTCTCCTCAGGCATCTCATTTCGCAGGTGTTGATTTTGCGAAGGTGTAATTTGGATAAAGTCCAGGTTTGAGATTGATAGCATAGGGTTGGTGTGAATATGCTGTTTATTATCTGTCGACATGGGTATGTTTGGATGCTTCAGTAAGGGTGATAGTTGATATGTAAGTGCACTAGCTTTTTGACATCTGATTTCAATTTCTCTGTCCAATCTGCCATCTTCTGTGATCATACTTTCAAGGTATTTGAATTCTTTAACTTGTTGCAGACGGTGTGTTATTTATCTGTATACTTAGTGGGCCTGGCGATCTGCTAACTTGCATTACTTCGGTTTTGGCTGTGTTTATACTCATATTGTATCTGCTGCAGTATACATTGGAAAGGAAAATATTAATGATTAAAAGCGGTTAGTTAAAGGCTGAAAATATACTCATATGAATGAATATTGATTAAGTCATAGTTTTTAGCAATCAGGATGCATCCATTTGCAACGAATGAATAGTAAAGAAACTGAAAAAAGTAGCATAAATCATAACTTTTAGAATGAATCATATGTATGATCCTTAAGCAGAGGTGTGTTACATTATAGTGCGTCCACATTTGTTCGCCTCCATATAAAAATCAATATCTCAGTAACCAACTAAGGAAAAATTATGAGATTTAGCATATAACCTTATCATCATGTCCACCCAACAAACAAATTTTTGTTCTGGAGATTGTACAGCAGATTTCAAAGTTTGTTTATATGCGGTATATAATTTACGGGTCAGAGATGAATGGCACATTTTTAGAAGTATTACATTTTGACACGGAAACATCAGCGTTGAATGGTTAATTTTCTCGTGGTTCACGAGAAAGGTCTTATGACAAGAACCCCGTGCAGTTTAAAATGGGAGTGTTCAGACTAGTTCAGAGGTGTCGTCAGTATGTGGGTACTTTCATGAATCCTGATTATTTAAAAAAAAATCTTACCACTTATCGCTAACATCTGAATGTGTGAATATTGTTCAGTGGGATTGAATGTGAAAATGTGTACACTTCAAAACATCGCTATGAAGTTGTACACAATTTTTTTTGATAAGAAGCTGATAGAAGGAAACTGTTTCAAACTGTTAAATCCCGAAAAAGAACGGTGCATGCATTAGGTTTGAGTAAACGGTCATTTCGTCGATGGGTGCAAGAATCTGGAATTAAACCACCACGCAATATCCAAACGGTAGGTAGAAAGGTTATTGTAGACAGCTTTAACAAGGATTTCATAAGGCGAGCTATTATAAAAATGCTTAAAAAGTCGTTTAAAAGTCGGCACGGCAAGGTCGACTTCATTGCACCGGGTTCTATCCCATATGGCTCGGTCTCTTTCCGCAGCGCGGTAAGCATCACGCAAAGCACGAACTCCGCAGCTCTAGCGATGACCTACAGGAGTCTCCAAAAAATTTAACTCGTGAACCGAAGGATGCGGCCCGGAATCGAACCCACAACCTTTGGAGCCCGAGTCAAAAGGCTTGACCACTTCGCCACGGAGACTCCTAAAATTATAAAAATTTAGGATTTTATATCCAGGATTATCCAGCATTATAAAAATGCTGGATGCCAAAGAAACAGTGACTGTAAGAAAACTTAGGGTTTGGTTGAGAAAGAACAATAACATAGAGCTATCCAAAACAACTTTGTGGAAAATTATAATGACATTATCTTCACTTTTAGAAAGTACAAGGGAGGTAGAAATATTCTTTGCGAGCAGCCGCATTTAGGAGCCATGAGAAGCAGATACCTACGTGAAATAAGGGAAATGCGCAAAGAAAATTATGGCATAGTGTATTTGGATGAAATGTGGATCAATGCGCACCACACAAGTGATAAGGAATGGCAATCAGTGGATGGACAGATAAAGCGATATGTGCCCAGTAGTATAGGACAGCTTTTGGTCATGGCCCATGCTGGTAATACGCATAATGGCTTACAACAGAATGCTGGGCTCGTGTTCGTATCAAAGCATACAGACAATAGGGATTATCATAATAAGATGAATGGTAATGTATTTATAGATTGGCTCGAGAATACTGTGCTTCCATCCCTAGATAGACCGTCGTGTCCAATTATGGACAATGCATGATATCAATGTTGTTGCCCAAGAAGACAAAATACCTACAGCATCAAGGACAAAGGGAGCAATAAAGATATGGTTCTGAATGGAAAACATACCATTTCCAGAAAGGTATTTCTAGCTAGAATTGTTGTCCCTTGTAAAATAGACGCCAAAAAGCAAGAAATATCAAATCGACAAGTTGATAGAAGAGCATCGTCATGGGGTGCTGCGTGGTCTCGAGGTATGGTGTCCACCTCGAGTGCTATAAGTCCTGGGTTCAAGCCCCGGTGATGACCGGGATTTTTTCTCGTGGACATCTAGTAATAAAATTTCCCCTGGTCTCTGGGTAGTGAGATCGGACGCCCATGTGTGTTGTTGCGCACGTAAAAAATCCCTTGGCAGTTGGAAATCGAAAAAGAGTAGCCTAACGGTGCTGCCCGGGCAAAATTTCAAGTTAAAAATCTACCCAAAGTATTTCAGGACCCTCACAGGTGCTACAGAGTTCATGCACTGAGCTGAGTTTCTCCAGACTCAAGTTTGAGTTAGGAGGAGAACGGAGCACTCAAGGGTTGCACCCGTGTGTCGTGATGTTGATCCATCGACTAAACTAAACTAAACTAAACTCGTCATGGGTGTTTGAGACTTCCGCCGTACCACTCTCATTTTAACCCTATAGAACTTGTGTGGTCTAAAATTAAAGGACAGGTGGCAGCTGACAATACTATATTCAAATTGTCTGACGTCAATGATACTAATCCAGTCCGCAGCTAATTAAATATTGATAAAAGTTACTGGGAAAATGTGAGGACCATGTGTTGAAAGAGGAAGAGGACTATTGAAGAAAGGATGGATTGAATTTTATGCAACCGAGAGCAATCATCAACCTACTGGAATCGTCCGACACAGATTAAGGTCTGCGCAGATCGCAGACCTTAATCTACGTGCACACTTACTGGGATATTTTGCTCCAACTATTCAGACGAATTGCAGGCCCTAAACATTACAGCATCAGCATAATGTCAATGGCAACAGGTTTGTATTCCAGAGTCATGAATTTTCAATTTCGTAAGCCCTCAGCAGTGACAAAGAACTGAATTGAAAAAAAAACACACACACACTATACGCATTGAATACCAACAGAAGAGTAATATTGCGGTGGTAACTGACATATTGTGGCATAACAAGAAACGTGAGAGCAAACACGTCAAATTAGGGGACAACACACGTGCATACGAATCAATCTATAAACTTCAATGAAAAGAGGATCAAGATCTTGGTCGTTAAGTAGAAAGCCCACTACAGAGACACTGACAACTATTTTCATAGTGCAAAACAGGTAATCATGTTCCGTCTCTGAACTGGTAAACAGCAGAGTAGACAATCTTTCACGAAGACTCAAAGCGGGTCTGTCACCCATGTGTACGTGTGAACAAACTACACAGACAGCTGAACAGATCCTTAAAAATGGAAACATGATGACTAAATTGCGGTACCATTTCTGGTCACTCCATACGCACATTAACGCACAGCTATTTGGAAGCTTTCACGAACTCAATATAAAAAGCTAACACGAATACTTGTGTACACATTATTAACCAGCAGCTGAAGAAACAAGAAGGAAATGAAAAATAAGGTAAGAAATATATTCCTTCTACTTTCCTGTCAATTTACACATTATTTACCCCATGCATCTGTAAATTCTCTGTCTTTACTAATACTACACATTGCACCCCTCTCGGGATTCTCCGTGGTGAAGTGATCAAGCCGTCTGACTCGCGCTCCGAAGGTTGTATGTTCGATTCTGGGCCGCGTCCTTCATTTCACGAGTGCATTTTTTTAGAGACTCCCGAGGGTTGTCGCTGGAGCTATGGAGTTGGTGCTTTGTGCTACGCTTTCCGCGCTGCGGAAAGAAACTGAGCCATATGGGATAAAAACCCTGTGCAATGCAGTCGACCCTGTTGACTTTTAAGCTACTTCTTTTATTGCACCCACTCCCATACGAATCCGGATACGCCTTGTGTCGTCATGTGAATTGGCGGGGCACTCATTACTGTAAAATTAAGTTTGTTAGCGAGAAATCACTAGTTTTTCAGCAAAACATCAAAGAAATGTCGCCGCTTTTGATGATTTAAGTTGCTTTTGGACCTATCAAAGACATATTTCCTTGGGTGGGGGTAAATATAAGACGGCAGGAAAAATTTCATAACGACGCAACAGACAGTTTTCAAAGTAATTGATCGTGAATGACGGCATTCTTTTCGGGACAGACTATAATGTTATTATTCCACAGTTTATAGTTTAAAAAAAAACAAACTGAATAGTGATTACAAGAGTTCCCCAGAAAATTAATTTTCCAAAGATAAGAAAATATATTAAGAACTGTCCGTCTATTGACTTTTTATGTGTTTATAAATGGAGTAACAGAAGCAATAGCAGCTATACCACACTTCAGAACAAATATTCCATCAAAGACGTTAGGTAAGTGGCAGATGTGTTTTGAGATTTTCAAATTATATTTTATAGTCCTGCATTTATTTCTAAAAGAAATATTAAATAAAGAGAAACTACATCCCAATCGCAGGTAAGAAAATATACTGAGGTTTTGTCCTAATGATGAGATCAGAGAACTGCTGAGAAAAAGGTACAGTAGAGTGACATAACCAGGTGTGTTCAACAACTGTAGTCAAGCTGACCAGCCTAATAACGAAGATGATATAGGTATTTGTATGTTTTCTTTTGTTTCCCAGACTTGTCCTGTGTGCCTTGATGAGTTCAAATCTGGCGAAAAATTAGCAATTTGTCGATGTAAACATGGCTTCCATTCCAGGTGAGTAGTTTTCATGAAGTATATTAACAGTTGATGCTGATACCAGGACTTCTGTCTGTCTGCATTTTCTTTGTTTACTTTAATGACACCTTTTGCATTGCTTTCTTTCTGTCAGCTGTTTTCAAACAGTCAATATTTGTATTGGAATGTGAAAGCAGTCATATGTTTGTTTTATGAGGGCAAGTCATTAAATAAGATGAATTATATTATATATAAGTACATAGATAAGAAAAACAGAATGAAGCTATGCAGGTGATACTGGGATGCACAAGGGACACGTAGGTAGTGTGTATGTGATACATCCTTGCCTTACCCATGCTCAAGGTGCAGTAGGCTAAATCATATCTCTTAGTGGCTGCAGACACGGAATACTCCCTGCATGAAGCCCTGGATACAGTTAAGGGTCATAGGCTGATCATAGGAAAATCATGGATGGCTCAGGCAGAGGACGATCAGAGAAGTGTGCATGCTTGAGAACATTGCGAGAGGAGGGGAGTGATTCAGAATGGCAGTGGAGAAGTCAGACCTGTGCAGAGTCATAATAATGTTGGATCGGTAATGAGGGATTGGCTGGCAGGATGCACTAAATGGGAGGTGTAGCAATTGATTCATGACAGGTGATGTCATCATTTACACGGATGGCTCTATGCTAAGAGGTGAAAGAAGTGCCTGGGGGTTTGCGGCAAAGGTTGGTGGATGGTGTTTGGTGCAGGAGAGCCTGGGATATGATACCACATATAGTCTGAGAATGGAGGTGGTGGCAGTCATAACAGTGTTTTACTGGCTGGGGAGCAAACAGCACATGCATGTCGTGATTTTAATGGACTCACAAAGTATGATGAGAAATGTAAAGACAGGCACTCTTTGGACAGAGTGGCAGGCTTCAATTCAACAATTAAAAATAAGAGAGCATCTGTTGGATGTTTACTCTAGGACATGCTGGTGTGGTGAGAAACGAGTAGACAGACAATTGGTTGGGTGTGCACCGCTCGTTGGGGTATTGGTGCATCATAATGTTGGGGCCTTTTGGGATCATGTGTATAGTGCAGGAGAACAGATAGATCATCATGGGAATCTTTGCTGGCTATTGAATATCAGGACAGAACATGTATAGGGATGTCCCAAGTGCTGTGATGTCGGTTCCTATCTCAACTCAATGGAAAATATTATTTCAGGACACAAACTGGCTCTTAATCTATACCGTTTGTAGGGGTCATGAGGAATGAGCAGTTTGCTCATGCACAATAGTGATTACAAAATGGCTGACCCATTAATGACTTGCACCGTGGAAGAACAACAAGGCGTTATTTGATTTTGTGTGGTCAGAGTGTGTGAAACCTTGTGAAATCTACAGTAAAATAATGGATCAGTAAGGAGACAGTTGTTCGAGTCAGGAGAGAGTGTATGAATGGGTGAAATATTTCAAAGAAAGCACTCTTTGTCTCCAGTTAAGTAAAGATGCAGGAATCCACTGGGAATGTCATAATGACCATCTTTTGACATATCAAGGGTCCTATATTGATGCATTTCCAGGAAAGGGTGAAACTATGATTGGTGCTCAATACAGTGACATGCTAGTGAACAAGCTGAAGCCCGTGATACAATCAAAATGCTGAGGACACATCTCAAAAGAAGTGTTGTTGCTGTATGACAGTGCCTACCTTCATATGGCTGCACATACAGTGGATACACTATGTGTTCTGAAATGTGAGGTCCTGAAACATTCAGCATACAGTCAAGACTTGGCATCATCAGATGTTCACTTGGTTTGTCCCTTGAAAGAAAATTTGTGGGGTTGGTTTGCAGATGACAGCGAAGTAATGGAGGCGGTGCTAAATTAGTTTAAAGCCACACCCAAAAACATTCTCCTAGAAGGCATCAACAAGCTAGTGGACAGGTGGACCAAGTGTGTTGCCAGGCGGGGAAGGGTGGGGAAAGAGAGGGGGGGGGGGAACTGTTGAGAAATAACACACACACAATTTCTCGTTCGCACTGTTGTAAAACAAGTTATTTATAAAATTCCTATTCTTAATGTCTTCCCTCATATTTGTGTCACTTACTGTTTGTTTAAGTTTTCAGCTTGTCAGTTTCTTGGGCCAGGATTGCTGTGTCTCGAAGTACACTTTTTCCTTCAGAGAGGCACTGGCACCATTTGGTGGCAGCAGGTTCTAATCCTGGTGTGGTCTCTATAATTCTAAATTTGTATATTTTCCAGTGTGTTCTCTTACCTCTACTCCACCCTCTCCCTACTTCTATGAGTGCTAATTACTACCTGCAAGTTTATTTGACTTACACATGTACATGATGTTGTGGTAGCCTCTTGTGCTCTGTTATGATCACTTGTTCTTATCTGTAATCTATTATGGCCTAGAAACGCTGACACTTTATTAGTCAGGTTACAGATTATGCATCTAGAATTAATGCAGGTGAATTCTTCAAGTGTGTTGCAGGAATACTCAGTATACTTTAATATGAATATAATCTACATGGAAATGATATCAAAGGTTCTTAAAGAAATCAATAGTTTTCTTACCTATGACTATTAACATATGATGGCAGATCTTAGGCATAAAAAAGACGGAGAAAAGGACAAAGGAGTATAGTTTCTTGCATTCAAACAATTAAGTTATGAAATAAAACTAAGAGTTGTCAAGTGTTAGCTTTAGTCTGCATTATTGTATGTTGCAGAAACAGAAAATTACTAAACAGTGTGATTGCAAAATTGAAGCATTCAGAAAGAGGTTATATAGAGAATAAAAATAGTATCTTGGAAGAAGAAGAAAACAAATAAAGTATTATAATATTTAAAGACCTGGGATTTAAGAAATCATTAGAATCAGAATAAGGTCAGGCAATTAAAATACTTTGGCTAGTTTCCAAAACTGGTCCCCAGGATTCTGTAGGGATTTGCTGAATGGAAGAATTCTGATATTTGTTTCATGGGAGTTTAATTGGTGTTATTGTTTTTTAATGCCAGGTGCTCACTATCTTAGTTATCCCTTATAACACATCTATTAATGTACATTTATTGTATATTAATTATTATACATGTTGTACAATTATTGTACAATTAATGTACAATTTGTGTCAGGTCTTAGATATGACTGAGCTACCGTATAACAGTAGACGGTACTACCTGCTTTCTGTTAGCGCCAAACGTTGGGCGGCGCTTACCAAACCCGACACCCCACATTGTGCCAACGGCTTCGGACGGAAGAGCGCAATTGGGAGGGTACAAGCCTTACCCTGGTGCGAGGAAATGCAACCTAAAGACAAAGTGTCATGGCAGGGCAGACCAGGCCCTAAGCCTTGCTTGGCGGCTGGTCTAGGATCGAAGCTCCGACAGGCGGACAATTAGAGCATTGCTTTGCTGATCCGGCAGCTTCTGCAGCTTGTCTTGTTCCAGATGTAGAGTTGTTACCTTTCCTCTGGAGTGAACTAGGCAGGCCGAGAGAGGGATGATGCTGCATGGGCAACACGTGATCTCTATATTTTAGCCCAAGCTTTGTGCTATGGAGAGGCAATAACTCCATCCCTTACAAACTATCGTCTGTCAAGATGGCAAGGTGCCAATGAGTAATGTACAATATGTTACATGAATTTATTTTCTGTTGAATATTTTGGTTATCTATTTCCACAGATGTTTGTTGTTATGGTTAGAACAAAGAAATACTTGCCCTCTGTGTAAGTCACCAGTACGAGGCACAGCTAGAGAGACAACAGGTTTGGTTCGCCAGACTTCATCAGTTTGATGTCTTAGCTTTATTTAAAGAGTCTGAACATTAAATTAAACACAAATCTGTCTGTAGTCATGCAGAGATTTGGTTATATCATCCACTAACATTTTGTACAAGCAGAACAATGATTTCATTGCTTACAGGTGTATACAGTATTAGTGGACATCAGTAAACATTTGTTTGTTTACTAGGTAATTCATTAAATTGTATTGCGATCTATTTTAAAGCAACATTTGTTGGCCAATAATATATTCACAGTAAGTAATGAACATTGTTACTTTAACAGTGACATGCACAGAATAAATAGTCAGTAAATTGTTGGTTGGGTAGCTGTAGATGCAGGGTTGTTTATGTTTACCATGAAATATTGTTTAGTCTTGCAGCTGATACTTGTCTTTGCAACAGTTGTCCAGTCAAATTAGGTATGACTAATGTTAAACTGAGGCAGCTGGAAGAGTTGTTCGTTGACCAGTAAATGTGTCAATCGTTTGTCATTGATCATAGCCCTTGCCATTATGTAAGTTTTCTCCATTGAATTATGGTGAATTATTGAATTATCATATGAAAGATGAGAAGCTGCAGTGGCATAGTGCTTAGGGCACATACATGCCACGACAGTGGTCTGTGATCAATCCCAGCTCAGACAGGATAATCTTGCTATGACCATTATGGTTCTGGGGATGACCCAGCCTAATAAAAATCCATCCCACCTTATGTGTTGTGGGCTATAATGTGTGAAGGCTAAATTCTTCACACCTCAGAGGCAGCATCCGCTATGGGGCTACTTTTATCTTTAAATAGAAGATGGTTACTACTTAAATATCTCCCACAGTTCAATAAGAAATGCATTAATATTTGTTACACAAAGATATAAAGTACAAATGAGATGTAATTCCAACTTCCTGATCAATGGTCAAATACAAAATGATAGACCCACATGATCTTCTAATTACTGTCATCATTTGTTAAAAATAGACTAGAAATTAATGCAACCATCTTATCTTTTTTTTTCACTTCATAAATACACTCATAATAATTTTGTTTGAGAGAAGTTTTGACGTCTCAAATGATTCCATCTTTTTTTCCCAGGCTGTTTTTAAATTTATGTCTGTTCAGCTTTAATAAATTTTAAATATAGTTTACATTTACATCCCATTCAATATTTTATAGGGAGTGTATAAGAATATTACACATACAGAAGTAAATATATGTATACAGGCATAACTATTCATATATACTTGTCAATAAGTATAACCTGCAAACATACATGTTGGGACTGAATCTTAATGTTTGAGAACTTTAAAGATTGATGCAGATGCTAAATCTATAGATTATGGAGCTTGAGGGACCACACATTCTATTTTTACAAACTGATGTGCAAGATTATTGCCAGTGTTATGTTCATATCTTGTCTTGATATTGTCAGATCACATCCTTCCCAGATTCCTGGTGACATTCAATAATAGCAATGATGCAGTTGTCATATCATGATGAAAGAAATGTGTATCGTTGATCCTCATGAAAGAAATGTGTATCATTGATTCTCATGCAAAAAAAAAATGTGTATCATTAATCCTCAAGAATGAAGAATGCATCAATGGTCCTTAAAACAGCTTATCACACCATATTAATATATTAAATAGTTAGTTAGTTAGTCGAGGTTCCAACTTCACGGCAACGGGTCGTCCCCATTATGCTCTGTTCCTGTGCCAGTGAATATCACACAAAATGCTCCCCACTGTCCAATGTGAAAAGTGGAATAGGCAGGAGTCTCTGCAATCCAACAGCCCCCACAATATATTAAATACTGTATAATATTATATTAGAATCATCACGAGTTATGGAGGTTGTGCTCTGACGTTGATTCATTTCACCTTTACTTTCCAGAACATTTCCTGGTACCCATTTTAGGCTGGGTCAATCTAGGAACTCTTGTCATTTAAAAAAATGCCCCACTTGATAAAGATTCAAACACATAATCATGAGGCTGACAGCATGCATGCTGACCACAAGGCTACTGTGTCTCCTACTATGCGTCCTGACCACTGGACTATTGTGTCTCCCACTATTTGATATACTTTGGCCGTATGAAATGTCACAGTGCTGGAGAAATAACTGGTGGAAGGCATGGCTCCTGCAAGCAGAGGCAGGGTGTGTCCAGCAAATAGGTGGACACAGAACATGAACAACAACTTGAGGGGAACTGGCAACAAGTGGACACAACATAAACAACAACTTGAGGGGAACTGTCAACAAGTGGACACAGGACATGAACAACAACTTGAGGGGAACTGGCAACAAGTGGACACAGAACATGAACAACTTGAGGGGAACTGTCAACAAGTGGACACAGAACATGAACAACAACTTGAGGGGAACTGGCAACAAGTGGAGTCTATCCCGTGTGCAGTGATAAGAGCAAAGTTCTGCAAAAGACCTGCTACATAAACCAAACTGTTTGTGTCTGTTGGAGGTGGTGGGTCTGTTGTGGGTTTGCTTGCAGTTTTGTGACGTTAGCACTGTTAACAAGTAACAAAACACATTTTCAGCTGTCCTGCAGGGTGAAAGTTGACCAGAATCTAACCACAGTTTGCCCACCTTTGAAGTGTGACAACCATCCAGAGGTCTGTGTTCTGCCATTACAATATCACTAGATGGCGGCTGAAATGTCCAGTAGGTCTGTAGTTTGTGTTATTCCAAGTTTGAAGGAAAGGTTCTGATTTCTGATTCCATAACTTGACAGTCACAGAACATGTTTTTGCTTCATGTGTATTGATACTTGTCAGAAAAACAAAAAAAGACAGTTAAAACTGGCCATATATACCTGGATGAAAGTCCGTGATAATTTAGAGGAAAACATGGATACCATTTCTGGTGAGTATCTCATGCAGTCAGCATAGGCATTTCCTTAACCTACCTGTTTAAATGTGTAAATATTGTCAACAACACAGCGATCATTGATTGTTTAAAGCTTATACAGCATTGCATAATGTATTGGATTAGCAATATTGTTCATAGTAATGATATAAATGTTGCATTCTTTGTTGAAATGGAAAGTTTGTTAATGGCTGGTGCAATCTTCAAATATTGTTGTATAATGTGAGCTACCTTGCTTTTTATCTCTGGGTAATGGATGTTAAGCATTTGAGAGAGTTTTGGTGCTAGCAATGCAAAATGCATGATGAATTGATGCTCAAGGTTGTTCTTGTTGTGAAGTGGCATGTCCTGAACATTTTAATATGTTTGCTATTCGTGATGTGTATGTTATGTTTTATGTAGTGTAGTAGATGGTGACCTATCTTTTTCTGACGTATAGTGCTTTGAAGATGGCCAATTGAGGAATCAGTAATCACATTTTAATACAGTTATCACATTATGAAGGTTAGATAGGCATAATATCCTCTTCTTAAATGTTACAAGCAGTTTCTCAAAGATGTCTGCAAAACTCACGTTCCATACATACTCTAACTGTAATGTGTACACTCCACTTTGTCTCAGGTGGTGCACAGCTTTCACAAGCAGTTGTGTACAGTGAAATGTGATGATAATAAGTTTGAGTCTAAGCCAGCTTTCAACTTCCTTCTTATACCTTTTAATTAACTCACCACACACACTCACTTTCAGGCAAACACATTCTCTCACAGGCATCTGCACATAAGATATGGTTCAATATGAAGCATTTGGAAACTTGTTTTATCTTGATACCTCCACTCCAGTCAACACCACTAAACACAAGTCAAGAATATCCTCATGATGAGAGCAAGGATCACTAGGACCTAACAATCGTGGAAATATACTGGCATTTAGAACTTTAAAAATGACAAAATATGACACAAAATGTTTAATATTTAACATTTAACAGTCAAATTGACATTTGTGTACATTTTTATTCTTTTCTGTTAGCTATATTTTCTCCTTTCTGCATTTATCATCTGTCCTATGATAAACTGTGGGATACTGTTATGAACTGACATGGCAAAAAAGTGACACTTAGGCTGATAGATGATATATAGAGAGGAGAGATTAGTATTCTTGGTGTATCAGTTTAAAGTTATTTGGAAAAGACAAGCGTAAAGCCAGCAAATGTATTTACACATTTATAAGTATTTAAATATACACATCATTACAAGAAAGTATGAAACATATATATATATATATATATATATATATATATATATATATATATATATATATATATATATATATATATATATATATATATATATATATATATAGAACAAAGTTTCAAGACGCATCTTTGGACCCATTAGGGATACACAAAGTGGAGAGTGGAAAAGAAGAAGTAACAAAGACATTTATGATCTGTTTAAGTCCCCACTAATCACTAGTATCATGAAGGCTAATAGACTACAATGGCTGGGGCATATAGAAAGAATGGAAGACAATAGGGAAACAAAACTCGCTTACACTCAGGAAATAAATGACCATAGACCCCGAGGTAGATCAAAGATCAAGAAGACGGTGAAGAGATAATATATATACAGACCTACAAACACTTGGAATCAACGACTGGCAAGAGAAGGTCAACCTGAGAGACGAATGGAGAAAGACTGTATCTGCAGCAAAGAACCTCAATGGCTCGGAAGGCTGAAGAAGAAGAAGAAGATATATATATATGTATATATATATATATATATATATATATATATATATATATATATATATATATATATATATATATATATATATAAAGTCGACTAAACCTAAACATCTGAGTAAGAATAAATACTTGTTTAAAAGAATGACATCAATCACTGGTGAATATTTATATAGAAAGATGTGATGGTCTTGTATGACAAATCTGAGTGGTGCAGCACGTAGGCACATATAGCAGGCATGTTGGTGTAATAGTTAGAACATTATGCTGGCAATGGCATGAGCGTAGTACGTTACACAGGGTTCGATGCCAGCTCTCATCATTCACTATGGGAGGGAAAGATTGATTGATCTAGGAACCGACATCACAGCATTCAGGGCATTCCCATAGGCGCTCCGTTCCCATCCTCAGCAGCCAGCGAAGATTTCCAACGCCAATAGTACCAGTAGCAATCTGATTATATGTCCGTCTCGCCTTTCCTCTGAGCGTCGAGCGTCGGCCAGATCCCCTCGTCACTCCTCGCTGCCTCATTCTTGCCAGACCATGATGATCCATTTGCTCCTCTGAGGTGTACACGTGCTCCCACAAGGCCGCAACCACGTCTGCCTTGTCATGCATCAATACTCCACCAAGTTTTGCAGAGCCAGCCAATCTGTCCGCCTGTTCATTCCTCAGCACACCGGCATGCCCCGGAGAAAAGATCCAGGCGATGCTTGCCACCCGTGACCTCCGAAGCGAAGCAAGCCACTCTGCACGAAGCATGCCTGTCCTCACCTTCCTCAGCATGCTTTCTGAGTCAGTTACAATCACGATGTGTGTGTGTGTATCGTATTCTCGATCCAGCGGAAAGCTGCAGTGACCGCCTCCACCTCCATTCTTAAGCTAGATGTTGTGGTATCATATGCCAGGCTCTCCTGCACCAAACGTCAGCCATTAGCTTTTGCTATGAACCCCCAGGCACTTCTCCTACCTCTCGACACCGAACCATCTGTGTAGATAATCACATCACCCGAGCGAGCATTATCCTGAATTAGTTGCTGGATTTCCACTTCCGTGGCCCCTGCTGGCCACTCCCTGCACTCCCGGCTCAATGTGATTATAACTCTGCACAAGTCTGACTGCTCCGCTGGCACTCTGACCCACTCCTCTCCTCGCCTAATGTTCTCCAAGATGCACACATGTCTGATCGTATCCTCCGCCTGAGCCATCCATGATTTCCCTCTTATCAGTCGCTGACCCTTAACTGCGTCCAGCGCCTCATGCAAAGGGTGATCTGTGTCTGCAGCTACTCTGAGGTATGCCTTCGCCTGCATCACCTTGAGCCTACCTGCAACAGTCGGCAAACCAAGGATGTAACGCATATACACTTCTGGGGTGTCTCTGGTGCATCCCAGAATGACCCGTTTAGCTTCATTCTGTATGCGCTCTAACTTCACCAGCTGACTCTTTGAGACAGTGAGCAGTCCTAGTCCATAATCAATCACTGAGAGGATCAAGTGCTGGTATAGTGTGAAAAGCATTCTCTGCTGTGTCCATTGCAGCCATAGTTTTAAGTGCATTGAGTCCATTTTGAGATCTTGTCACAACCGTCTCCACATGGTCCTTGAAGGACAGGCTCCTGTCAAATGTGATTCCCAGATACTTCAGTTTGTTCTCTCTGTTGACGCTTCTACCATCTATCGTGAGGCTTGGGACATCAGCACTCACAATCCTGTTGTCCAGAGAGCACCACAAAACAGCCGCCTTTTCCGGGTGGATGACAGCACTCATTTCAGTGCACCAGTCAATCACTTTGTCTACTGTCGCCTGTAGCTCCTGGGCTGTTTGTACCCTATCTCTCCCTGCCTATATGCAAGAATATCATCTGCAAATGTTAGTATCCTTCCAACCCCTGGTGCTTCTAGGTTTGCAATCTTGCTCGTATACACGTTAAAGAGCACAGGTGAGATTGCAGATCCCTGTGGCAGTCCCGGGGTTAACATATGTGGCTCTGAGGTCCATGCACCCAGACGGAGAGCAACCCGACGAGAATACAGGACGGCTGCTATCCAGTTCACCAACCAGGGATTGACCCCCTTCTCCATCAGTACAGTCATCAAAATATCATATCAAACTCTTTTGTATGCATCCTCGAGATCAAGCGCTGCGGCCATCGTTTCCTGTCTACTCTGAAACCCCTCATAAACGTCAAAGGCAAAAGTGGCTGCATTTGACCAGGTATCTTTTCCTGGCCTGTAGCTCCCCAGGCCTCTTGGAAGAAGCTTCCCCCTTTCCAAAAACTCTTGCAGCTTGACAGCGACTATCTTCTCTAAAACCTTCCCAAATGTTTTTTGAAGGGTGATGATCCTAAAGCCGCTAAGCTTTGAATGATCCTTGAATGGTTTTGGGAGAGGGATGAGATAGCTGTGTACCCAGTCCTGCGGTACTGACGCTGTCCTAATGCTCTGGTTAAAGCAATCGGTCATCTCCTTCAGGTCTGCATCGGGTGGGAAAGAATGGCCACCAAGTCTACACAGATGTGATGGTCCTAACACTTCACACACTCCTGGCAGCTTCCTGTTATGGGACTTGTTTTTGTTCATTCATTCATTCATTCATTCATTCATTCATTCATTCAGTAGCATGTCCTTTGCAGAACCTCGCTCCCATAACAACCCTCCAGAAAACTTCTCGATCACAAGCAAGATGTCCCGCGTCTGATACACCCATCTGGAGATCATCCGCCACATCTTGCACCCATCTTTTCTTTGGCCTTCCTCTTTCTCTCTTTCCAGGCATATACCCCTCCATTATTGTTCTCTCCAAACTTTCATGATGTTTCAAGTGATCAAAATATATCAATTTTCTTTGTTTTATCGTCTTTAATAGCTAACCCTCTTCAATATTCAGCTCTTGAAGTATGGATGCATTTGTTCTTTTCTTTACCCAAGATATTCTTAGAACCCGTCTATAACATTTATATACAAAAGCATTTATGTGCTGTTCAGCTTGTTTAGTAAGTGTCCAGGTCTCACAGGCGTATGTTGCAATAGGAAACATACACCTGTGAGATATATATATATATATATATATATATATATATATATATATATATATATATATAATATATATATATATATATATATATATATATTCATGCATGCAAACATACAAACACAACAATTATAAATCAAAGATATATAATTTTGTATAGGAACGTTTACATAATTATGTTGTTGTTTTATATTTTTGTTATTGCAGTGTGTGATTTTTATGTTTTATGTTGTGCTGTTTGACTTTGTTAGCATCATTGTTTCAGTATATTACATATATTACACTGTTGTTTAATGTCAAAATTGTCTAGACTACCACATTGTGTGGTAGGTGTGGGAAATATTGTGGAGACTATGCCACATTACATTCATCACACATTTGTTTGTGAGCTGTGCAATATTGTACTCAGATAATGCTGCATTTCCAAGGAGACATAATGCAGTTTCTATCAACAGTCATCATCATCTTGTGTCATGCCAATAAGTGTGGGCGATCATGTTTCACCATCTCACACCATCACCAGAGTTGTTATGAACAGACAAATATGAAATATTTGCCAGGAAAAAGATTTGAACTGTGGAAATTAGATTTCAAAATAATATTCTTTACAAATACATTTTTTGGTATAGTTGTACATTGTATGAAAAAAGTAAACATAAGCCCATTTACATACCATTAAGGCATATTGTATATACAAAGTTTAGCTGATATTTTCAGTGACCACAATGAGAGTTATATGGTTAACATTATCCTGGTCACTTGAACTACATGGAGCCATCCCTGGTTCTTGTTGGATGAGGCAGTGACAAATAGGATGCATGTCCAAAAATAGCCCGCCTTTCAGGAAAGCAAAAAAAAAAAAAAATAAATGAGCTGTGCGTATCTTGTCAGGGTTGGTGCTCTGCTTGGAACACGCTGCTTTTTGTGAAACCAATGCAGAAGTCACTAACCAAGACCCTGATCATGGAAACAAACAGCTCATTACGCTATGTGAAATATTGGTTTCATACTAAGGGAATGAACCACCCATTACAGCTCATTACGCTATGTGAAATATTGGTTTCATACTAAGGGAATGAACCACCCATTACAGCTCATTACGCTATGTGAAATATTGGTTTCATACTAAGGGAATGAACCACCCATTGTGTGGTCATCAAATTCATGAATCAGTGGACTGCATCCTACTAGTCTCTAACGAGGCAGCCTGTAATGAACAGGTGCCTCAATATGCAGAAGTGAGGCTAAGCAGCCATGCTCAGCTAGTGACCGTTCCGTGGTTTAGACCAGAACCAGAGCATTCTGTGTTGGCTCTGAATTTATGGGGGACTCCTTGGATGTTGCGGAATGCCCATGTCCAGCCCCTGCCTTCCCTTGAGAGATGAACAACATTAATGTGGTTGTTCTAGGCTGGCTTGTTGGAAATCACCACCCGTAGATGATACAGTAATATATGATGTCTTCACTCGGAGGCAGTGGCATGTTCTACAAAACTACCTGAAAGTCTATCCTTGTCAGAAATGCTGGGAAGAAGTCTGATATGATGGCAGAAAGATGAAAATGTCACATCTATGCTGTAAACAGGTATAGGACAATAAAAAGAAATGAATCGAGAATAAAATAAGCCTAATAGCTGAAAATACAATCTAATACTGACAGTAATTATAATATTGATAAGAATAAAAGATACAGACATTTGTAGTGAATCACCTTATATAAGTATATTTTTCTTTGTCTGTCTTAATCTTCTTCGTTCATCCGGAGTTTTTTTTTTTTTTTTTGGATGTGATTGCGTTGTGCCTGTTTACAGCAGAGCTGCGTTCTTGCGCCGTTAGGCCGACACATCTGACTTCTGCGGGCATTTGTTGACCGGGTTAACCTTCCCGGGGGTTTCTTAGGACGTTTGACTCTCACTGTTGTGGTGTTATCCCCCATCCCAGCTGGTCCATATAGAACAGCCAAAGATCCTGGTCAGCCCTCAAGGGAAGGCAGGGGCAGACCATGGGCATTCCCCGCCATCCAAGGAGGCTTCCATACTTGCAGAGCCGATACATAGCGCTCTGGTACTGGGCTCACCCAAGGAATCGTCACGTCCTGCACATGGCTGCTTAGCCTCACTTCCGTATATTGGGCCTTCCGTTCACCATAGGCTGTTCTTCCGGAAACCAGAAGTATGCAGTCTGCAGATGACATCCACACAGTGAGCTTTCGATTCGGACTTTCCATGTAATGGATTTGCTATCCAAGCAATATTCCATTTCGTGCCACTAGGACACTTTTCCACCTTTTATGAAGTCCACACAGTGGGCTTTTGATTAGGACTTTCCACGTAATGGATTTGCTATCCAAGCAATATTCCATTTCATGCCACTAGGACACTTTTCCACCTTTTATGAAGCCCACACAATGGGCTTTTGATTCGGACTTTCCACGTAATGGATTTGCTATCCAAGCAATATTCCATTTCGTGCCACTAGAACACTTTTCCACCTTTTATGAAGCCCACACAGCAAGCTTTCGATTTGGACTTTCCACATAATGGATTTGCTATCCAAGCAATATTCCATTTCATGCCTCTGGGTCTTCATGCACCTTTAAATGTCAACCTGTATGCAGTTAAAGTAAGCTGCGGTCAACTTGAGCTTGTTGATATCTCCATAGAGCTTGTCCTCAAATGAAGCAGGTGTGGGCCAAAATATCTTTCTCTGTTCTGCATACGTTGGGCAATCCTGCAGCAAATGTTTTGCTGTCATTTTTCCAGTTCTACAATTACATTCATCGATATCTCTTATCTTTAGTTTATTGAACAAGTGGTATTTCAGCCTGTTATGTCCTGTGCGGAGTCTGAAGATTGCTACTTGTTCTCTTCGGTCGAGTTTGTAATATGCATCATCCTTCTGATGGCCTGGATGCTCTGATTCCCATTTGGTTCTATAAGTGCTTTTTATCAACCTCTTTGCCTCATTATAGGTTATGTCTATGTCAGGCTGTGGTAGTCGTCCGCCCTCTTTTGCCAGTCTGTCAGCCTCTTCGTTTCCAGGTATACTGCAATGTGATGGGATCCACTGTATTACAACTTTTTTGGATTTCTGGCATAGACCATGGAGTGCTGCTCTTAGGTCAGTTAGTTCTGTGCTGTTATTGCTCTTCAGTATTGAGACAACTGACTTTGCATCTGTGAAGATAGCTATTTGCTTCTCTTTATTTTCCTCCATCAGGAGCATTTCTGCTGCAGTTTTCAAAGCCTCTACCTCCGCTTTGAAGTTACTTGAAAATTTTCCAGTTGCCATTGAATGTGTTTTTTTCACTCCATTTTTTAAATTTAGGAGAATTCCTCCTCCTCCATTCTCTATTGAATTTTTGGCTGATCCATCTGTATATGCATGGGTCCAATTCCTGCTTGGGTAATGTTCTTTTATGTAGTTTAGGGTTATTTCTCTTCTTTCGGTTTCATGCTGAGTGTTCTTTTTCTCAATACCAGGAATGTTTTCTATCATCTCAGGCAGTTGCTGCTGTCTCCAAGCTGGGAACTTGTGTGCATTGTGTATGGGCTTGACTGTTGATATGTTAAGTATAGGATCTGCCCTAATCCTTCGTTTTGCAGTTTCTACAAAGTTGCTACGCTTCAGTCTTCCCTTTCCAAAACCATTAAATCTGTTGTACATAGGGTGGTCTGTCAATCTTCTAAATTTTTCTGCTTGTTGCTGGGCTCTGCTATCTCTTCTATCCTGCATTGGTTGTAAACAAGTGATCTTTTCTAGTTCATTAATAGGCGTTGTCTTCAGGCTTCCAGTTATGATTCGCATTCCTTGGTTTTGGACTCTACTTATTTTGTTAAAGTTTGACTTAGCTGCTGTTGCCCAAGCTGCAATGCCATATTCCAGTACTGGCCTCACCCGTCCAGTATATAACTTCTTGAGAACTTTCTCATCTGCTCCCCACGTTGTACCAGCAAGCTTTTTCATGATTGCCATTCTCTGCCTTGCTCTTGTTAGATTTTTCTCAACCTGTGTCTTCCATGTCAGGCGACGATCAAAGGTGACTCCTAGATAGTTTGGATTTTCTTCATGGCGCAATATTTTTCCATTCAATACCAGCTTAGGTTGCTGAGTTTTATTTGAGAGGGAGAACACTGTGCATGTTGTTTTCTCCTCACTTATCTTCACTAGCCATGATTTTGACCAGTCCTCTAGCGCTAATAAGGCTTGCTGTATTCTGCTGTTAGCTGTACTAATATATTCTTCAGATGTCCATATGGCTAGGTCATCTGCAAAGGAGGATGTGTGTACTCTGGCTGGAAAATTTTCTGTGATGTCATTTATATATGCTAGGAATAATGTTGGTGAAAGAACTCCTCCTTGGGGGACACCTTGCTCCAGCAGCATCATTTTGCTTGTTTGTCCTTGTACTTTTGTCCTGGCAGTTCTGTTCTCAAGGTAGTGGCTGATCCATTTATACATTTTTCCACAAACATGCATGTTTTGCAGTTTTACTTTCAGTCCTTCCTTCCATACTTTATCAAATGCTTTTTCTAAATCTATCCAGACTGCTAGTGTGTGCTTTTTCTCTTGGAAGGCATCCTCTATTTCCTGAGCTATATAGGTTATTTGATCTTCAGTGGATCTGTACTTTCTGAATCCTGCTTGGTGTGGTGTTAAGAGTTTGTTTTCTTCCAGATGCCATGTTAGCCTGCCATTGATAATGCGTTCCATTAATTTTCCTACACAGCTAAGTAGACTGATAGGTCGATAGCCATTTGGTTCTTCCAGGTCTTTTCCTTTCTTTGGGACTGGTATTAGTATAGCTTCCTTCCATGCCTGTGGGACTATTCCTCTCTTCCAGCTGTTATTTAGGACTGCTAGTAGTTTCTTTTTGCCTTGTTGCCTAGTCCTATTAGCATTTCATTTGTGATTCCATCCTTTCCTGGTGATTTCTTCTTTTTTAGGGTATTCATTGCCTGTTCCATTTCTTCCATTGTTAGATTTGCCATCATATATTCTGCTGCTGTCTCTGTATTTCTATGATGTATCTGTTTGTCTTTGATTGCTTTCTTCTGTTCGGTTGTAATATCAATGTGGTTTGCATTTGCATAGTGTTCCATTAGTGCATTTGCAGCCTTTTTTCCTGTAAGCAAGGCATTTCCTTGTTTAATTGTTATTTGTTTGTTTCTAGGTCCTTCATTGTTCATGGCTTTCACTAGTTTCCATAGTTTGTTTCCATCCCTGTCAAAATTCAGGTTTTCTGTTGTTTCCCTCCAACAATCTCTTGTTGTTTGATTTACTGTTCTTTTATATTTTGCTGAGATGGCTTTGAGAGAGATATTCGCTTCAATTGTTTGTTCTCTCTCTGCTGTCTTCCTGGCATCTTCAACTTTGTCCTCCAAACTTTGTAGTTCTTCAGTCCAGTATGGTTTGTAATTTTTCCTCGCTCCTCTAGGAATGGACTCAGTGGCTGCCTGTATTATCGCTCTGTTTAGACTTTCCACCATTTGCTTTATGTTGCCATATCGTGTATTTATGTTTTCACAATATTTGTCTGTTAGTATGGCAAATCTGTCCCAATCTGCTCGTTTGTAATTCCAGCGGGGCAAGGGCTTTTGCTCCTGTGGAACATACTCCATATTCATTACAAGCTTGATTGGTCTGTGGTCACTACCTGCTAATTGGTCCAGCACATGGCGATCGATTTTGTGGAGGATGTCTCCTGTGCAGAAAGCTAAGTCTGGAGTAGAAGTGGTAAGCCATCTTCTGGAGTAGAAGCTCGGTGTGTCATCCGCTTTGTTGAGTAGATGGAGATTTGAGTCTATTTCCCAGTCCTCCAATTCATCTCCTCTTTTGTCAGTATCTGGGTATCCCCATCTTTCTGAACGGCTATTAAAGTCTCCGACAATAATGCAGTTTGTGTCAGTTATTTTCATGTTTGAGAGTGTAAGGTCCTTATCTGCTGGGCTATACAGATTGTAGATTCTTATTTTCACGTCCTTTATAACTATATCAACACCTATAATTTCTGTTTGGTTGTCAGAGATCACAGATACTTCGCTGCAAGGTATTGTATTTCGTGTAAGTATTAGAACGCCTCCTTTATGTCCTTCGCGGTCGAAACGTGTGGCCTGATATCCTCTGACTGAAAATTTGCGATTGGCATTGAGGTGTGTCTCTTGAATGCATGCCACATCTATTCTATCTTTATGAAGACGCTGTGTCAGGGATTCTTTCTTGTTATAAACTCCTTCGGCATTCCACTGTAGTATGTTGAGTGTCCTTGGTATTTGGTCAATAGCTCTTAACCTACTCCTCTGTGCCTTGACTCCACAGCACAGGGGAAGGTGACCACCAGTAGTCATGGGTGGACCCCCTCGAGGCAGGGGGCCCGGCACTATCACCGCCTGATGGGACTTCACGGGATTAGCACCATAACGATTAATTTTCATCTGTGGCATCATGAAATGATAAAGTTACGTTGCACTTCTTTGTCAAGCTTGTGGCTCAGTACATCCGATTTCGACAAGCACTTTTCGGGATGCTTTCCCTAGCCATTGACTGTCCCCAGTCTACCTACAAGGCAGCAGGTTTGTGCGTCACTTCGTCTGGTCCCTCTCCCTTGACCTGTCCGACATGGGTGACCCTACCAGTAGCAGTGCTACCGTCGGCATAGCTCTTGGGGTCATTGGAACGCGCAAGCCCCTCTACCTCGTCAAGGTGGACGCACGGCAGAGGGGTCTTAATCTATTACTGACAGTAATGACAATAATTTTGTTGTTATTTTTTATTTTTTTAATGTTGTGCGTATCCTTTACGGGACGTTGCAGTCAACACCAGCATTTTTCAGTTGCTATTGATGTACTAGGCAAGTGTTACGTTCAGTAGTTTGCCATTGCTTTCTGAATGACCGGCTCCCTTACCAGCACGTTATAACACAACACGACATGGTCTGGATATGACAATAATACAATACTAATAATGATTAGAATAAAAATACAGACATTTGTAACTTACAAATTCTGAACAAGTTATAATTTGGCAAATATGAATTACAGTGTATATAAATATATTTGTCTTCAGTTCATCCTGGTGCATAGGCTCTCATTAAGTTAATTGTGCATGATGATTGTTGGATTTTGAAGCTGAAGAGTTTATAGAATAGGCTGGCCAGTAGCACGCTAGCCCACCTTAGTCATCATCATATGCCATGCCGGTAAGCATGGGCGGTCATGTCTTGCCAAATCACTCGATTAACAGAATTGTGGATCAGTCTTGTCTCAACCATGCCACATGGTCAAGTCATCCAGGTGTTTACTTTTCTGCCTTCCTCTTGCTCTTTTCCCCTCAATCTTGCCAGTTGTCACCAAGTTCTCCAATTTATTTCTTCTCATAATGTGACCAAAAAATGTTGACTGTCTACGTCTAATTTCTCTAATCAGTTTACGATTTTCATTTGTTTCTTGTAGGACTTGGTCATTGGTTTATCAATCTGTCCATGGTATTCTCTGCATTTTCTTCAGAAACCACATTTTCATAGTCATCAGATGTTCTTCAGCCTGTTTGCTTATTGTCCACGCTTCACATCCGTACAAAAGCACAGGTTCTATGAAGCACCTCAACACTCTTTTTCTTGTTCTAAATGACATTTTTATTGGTCAATATGTGTTCCATCTTGCAAAAAGGCTACCTTCGCTACCTTGGCGATTCTTGTTCTAATCCCTTCAAGACATTTTCCATCAGATGTTATGAGTGTTCTGAGATAATTGTACTGATTCACTTGCTTAAGAATATTCCCATTTTCTTGTATATTACATACCTTAGTCAGTGTGTAATATATGCTGAGTAGGCTTCTATGGCACCTGTGTGATAATGGGACTTACCAGAGAAGCAAAGAATAATAACACCATAACCTACCAAGCATGTAATAAGAGACAACTAAGACAGTTTGCCTGTTGCAGGCGGTCACTGTCTGGAAAGGCTGCATATGATGCTTCCTGAAAGTGGACCTTCCCAGCCAATGAAAGGTAGCAGGAAGAGCATCTTTCAAATGTCCTGTTAGATGACAAATAGACCCTCCTAGCCAATGAAAGGTAGCAGGGAGAGCATCTTTCAAATGTCCTGTTAGATGACAAATAGACCCTCCTAGCCAATCAAAGGTAGCAGGGAGAGCATCTTTCAAATGCCCTGTTAGATGACAAATAGACCCTCCTAGCCAATGAAAGGTAGCAGGGAGAGCATCTTTCAAGTGTCCTGTTAGATGACAAACAGACCCTCCTAGCCAATCAAAGGTAGCAGGGAGAGCATCTTTCAAATGTCCTGTTAGATGACAAATAGACCCTCCTAGCCAATGAAAGGTAGCAGGGAGAGCATCTTTCAAATGTCCTCTTAGATGACAAATAGACCCTCCTAGCCAATGAAAGGTAGCAGGGAGAGCATCTTTCAAATGTCCTGTTAGATGACAAATAGACCCTCCTAGCCAATGAAAGGTAGCGGTGAGAGCATCTTTCAAATGTCCTGTTAGATGACAAATAGACCCTCCTAGCCAATGAAAGGTAGCAGGGAGAGCATCTTTCAAATGTCCTGTTAGATGACAAATAGACCCTCCTAGCCAATCAAAGGTAGCGGTGAGAGCATCTTTCAAATGTCCTATTAGATGACAAATAGACCCTCCTAGCCAATGAAAGGTAGCAGGGAGAGCATCTTTCAAATGTCCTGTTAGATGACAAATAGACCCTCCTAGCCAATGAAAGGTAGCAGGGAGAGCATCTTTCAAATGTCCTGTTAGATGACAAATGGCATTAGGTGATTTCTTCTCACTCTTTCTACTGTGATGAAATCTGCCAGAGACCGCACACCTTGCATGCTTCAAGTCTGAAAGAGAATCATAGCCAGTCTCCACGATGATGGTGGGCATTCAGCACCTAGGCTTGTACTCACACTTGGAAACCTTATGCTCATGATCAAAATAAGTGAGCCTCTTGCCTACCAGGATGGAAACAACATTATCACCATTCCCCAAATTCTTTATGCCACATGAGAGTTAACAAATCAAATGATAGTTATCATACAACAAGATTGTGTTGTTTCTATTCTATAGGCATGGGATTTTTATAAACACATCTGCATTTATTTAGCTTCAGAGATTGATTGATTGATTGATTGATTGATTTAGGAACCGACATCACAGCATTTGGGACATTCCCATAAGCGCTCCGTCTCCATCCTCAGCAGCCAGCGAAGAGTTCCAACACTAATAGTTCCAGTAGCAATATGATTATATGTCCGTCTCGCCTTTCCTCTGAGCGTCGAGCATCGGCCAGATCCCCTCGTCACACCTCGCTGTCTCATTCTTACCAGACTATGGTGATCCATTTGCTCCTCCGATATAAAGTAAAAGGTGAAAGACACCTTTGCACGTCTTAAGGCATCTTGGGAATATATATACAGACCACTGTAATTTGAATAATATTAATTAGGCATAGAAGTCACTTTCATTTGGGAATAATTGAAAAAGTATTGGGGATGTTCATTTGAAACCTGTTCCAATGGCTTTATTACAAAAGCATGAAAGAAACATTAACAGGTGTGGTACAAAGCATTTATTTTGAATGAATTATGCACCATGGGTTGGTCAGAAGAAGTCGCTGTAGGTATTAAGACAAGCATCCCATTGCTTAGGTAGGCGGCGAATGCCATCCGTAAAAAAGGATTGTGGTTGCTCACTGAACCGTGTTTACCGCTTTCATTACGTCTGCATCTGTGTGAAATCGTTGCCCCTTGAGAGCTTTTTTTAGAGGTCCGAACAAATGAAAATTACATGGTGACAAATCAGGACTATAGGCTGGATGTTGCAGAATTTCCCACTTCTTCCTTGCTAATGCTTCCTGCACAATCCTTGCGACATGTGGATGAGCATTATCGTGCAACAAACTCTTATTTGGAAGAGAAATGCATCACCCTCCACTCTGTAATGCAGCAAGTGGTTCAAACACTATCCCATGCGTTCCTCTTTTTGATGGTCGGTCGACATCCGTGGACCCAGTGTGAACACACCTTCCGATATTGCAGTTTCTTATGAACGATCTTTTTAATTGTCCCAAGTGACACATCAAATTCGCTCACTAGTGAAAGAATGCTTCGACAACAGTTCATCTGTACTGCTGCATCAGTTTTGGTGATGATTTTTTCTGTTGCAACAATATGCGCTTGACCCGGCCTGTCGAAGATCTGTCGTGAACAGACGTCCTTTCCTAAACATTCGTGCCCATTCTGTCACTGTTGTCTTCGACATACATTTTTTATCATACGTTGCGTGCATTCTTCAATGAATGTCCACTGGTCAACATCCTTCAAATGAAAGAAACTGAATCACTGCTCTTTGAGCTTCTTTGGACGGATTTTGGATCAACTCGGCCATTTTTTCAACAGAACCTATGCGTCATGGGATGATAAGCACATACCTATTTATTCATTGGTCAGTATTTATCACATGACTATGACACAATCATGTTCAACATACGCAATTACGCGCGGTGCGGCACAAACAGATTTCAAATGAACGCTCCTTATATTTATATCAACATATGAGATTATCTACTGGAAACAAATAGCCACAATTTAAAACTGGAAATACAGTGGGCATTTATGAACAGATAAAGCAAGGGTAAGACAAGGATGCTGTTGGAGATCACAAGATGTGACGAAGCATGATCGCCCACATCATTCGGCAAGGCTAGCTGAAAGTGAAAAGGGAAGCAATGAAAGATATGATGACTGGATAGGTTAGAGAACTGATTCTGGATGGCCTCTGGCAGTGTCATGGAGGAATAACATCAAACGAATCAACCCAGAGCACAGGGACCTTTTGTTGTGGAGATACAGGACCACCCATGCCATCTGGTAGCCACATGATGATGATGATGATGAAATGAGATCATATTGTGATCAGTGCTCATACCCTTAATTGTGTAACCATATATTTAAGTTGTAATGTGTGCAGCATGTGGAACCATATGTTTAAGTTGTATGTGTGCAGCATGTGGAACCATATGTTTAAGTTGTATGTGTGCAGCATGTGGAACCATATGTTTAAGTTGAATGTGTGCAGCATGTGGAACCATATGTTTAAGTTGAATGTGTGCAGCATGTGGAACCATATGTTTAAGTTGAATGTGTGCAGCATGTGGAACCATATGTTTAAGTTGTATGTGTGCAGCATGTGGAACCATATGTTTAAGTTGTATGTGTGCAGCATGTGGAACCATATGTTTAAGTTGTATGTGTGCAGCTTGTGGAACAACTGTTTGCTTTTGGCTATAGTCCCGCCCACCTTGTGAGTACAACATGTCATGTCCTTTGCAAGAGGTTGCATTCACATCCGGCTCCTATTGGCTGTGTGTAATTAACTAGGCACATTTATGCTCAGTAGTTTGCCTTTGTTTTCTTAATGAGAAGTCCACATTTCAGTCCAACTGACCAGTGTGTTAAATGAACCCACTACGCCACCGCTAGAAGAGAAAGTTGAAGTGTCAGCAATGCCCAGCCCAACTGACCAGTGTGTTAAATGAACCCACTACGCCACCGCTAGAAGAGAAAGTTGAAGTGTCAGCAATGCCCAGCCCAACTGACCAGTGTGTTAAATGAACCCACTACGCCACCGCTAGAAGAGAAAGTTGAAGTGTCAGCAATGCCCAGCCCAATCACTACATTACAGTATCTCTCTCTCTCTCTCTCTCTCTCTCTCTCTCTCTCTCTCTCTCTCTCTCTCTCTCTCTCTCTCTCTCTCTCTCTCTCTCTCTCTCTCTCTCTCTCTCTCTCTCTGTGGGTGGGAGGGGAGTGGGTGGTAGAGAGAGTGATACAACACGTATATATGTTATCACTATATTTTATAAGTTTGATTTCTGAAACATTTTTGCTGAGAGCGACTGTGTCAGTTTTTTTTAATGATAAAACTGAGGAACACAAATTATAACTGTCACCATAAAAGTTAAGATTTAAACAAATGCAGACATAATGGGTACACATTCTGTTACCAGAGATATATGAGTGCTGCTGGTGTATTGCCGTATGCTGCTATAAATAAGGACATTTTAAGACAGGTTACTGCAGTAATGTCCGCTGCAGCTTTAGCCTGCAGGAAAACGACTCGTCATCATGTGCGTGTACATTTCAGACCATATGTCTGTTTTCTCTAATTGCACTATAATTTGTTCCACAGCTTGGTAATAATTTATGAGTTTCTCATGGTAATAAGCATTTGTTAGCAAATACAGTGATTCTGAAACTGGCACATCACATTCGAATGGATTGAGAGTGTATCTTTTGTGTGAAGAATGAAGGTTATATAAAGATATGAAAACATTTTCTAAAACAATCACATGCAAAAATTAGCATGCCAATAATATTCTGATTTATTGTATGACATGTAACATTATATATATATATATATATATATATATATATATATATATATATATATATATATATATATATATATATATATATATATATATCACCGTATTTTACGGAGAATAAGACACACTTTTTTCTTCAAAAAATTGCCTCCAAAATTCAGGTGTGTCTTATACTCGAAATTAATATAAAAATGGTAAAAATGTTATTTAAAAAAAAAATTGTTTAAAAATTAAGGTGTGTCTTATAGTCCATAAAATACGGTATATATAAATCTGCTATATTTGAAGGTAAAACATGTTAATAAAACAAGGATGTATTTGCACCACTGTCCTAGAAGCAGTGAAGCCTAGAAATGTAAACAGGAACCAGTTGATTAACTGAACATATAATTTGTAAGGCACATCTCAGGCTTACAGCAGCTAATGCTTAGGAATGTGTGACATTTATTAGGCATATCTCAGACTTGTAGTAGCATAAGGTGAGGAAACTAGTAAATGCTGGTCATGTTCTGTGGAAATACTCTACATTGATAAATATAAACAACAAATGTCCGCAGCATTGTCATCTTGCATGTTCATGAGGCCATGCATATCGGTCTTTGTCATTTTTGTACATGATACATCACAAACTTTTTACAATATTCACACATCCTGTTTTATGTGACAAACTGTTGAGGAATTATCATTTAAGAAACATGCTTATTACAAGGTAGAGCAAGTGCTGTCTCAGATATTTCATCATGATATAAAACAAATGTTGGCATAAGTAAAACCGTGTTTAGGAATAACAAAATCTTGCAGTGGATTTAATAAGTAACATTGCAGCTTACATTTTGCTACATTTCTTTCCATTTCCCTTTTCCTTCATAAGTGCCTTCCACTTCATTAAAGTGCCAAATATCCACTAATATTAATTTTGAATTGATTTTATTTTATGCTTCGCACACATGCACACACACACATGCATGCACTAGCACGCACGCACACACTTTTAAGCCACAGTAGCATAGTGACTAGTGCACTTGCTTGCTGGCCTGGTGGTCCTTGGTTCAAGAAATCTGAACTGATGTGGGATTTTTGCTGGGGTTGGCATGATGCTGATCACATCCACCCTGGAATGGTGCTTGGACATGTAAATATAGACCTAGCACCTGAACCCTTGAATGGAGTTTGTACATGTAAATATAGACCTAGCACCTGAACCCCTGAATGGTGTTTGGACATTCAAATATAGACCTAGCACCTGACCCCCTGAATGGTGTTTGGATATTCAAATATAGACCTAGCACTTGAACCCCTGAATGGTGTTTGGACATTCAAATATAGACCTAGCACCTGACCCCCTGAATGGTGTTTGGACATTCAAATATAGACCTAGCACCTGACCCCCTGAATGGTGTTTGGACATTCAAATGTAGACCTAGCACCTGACCCCCTGAATGGTGTTTGGACATTCAAATATAGACCTAGCACCTGAACCCTTGAATGGTGTTTGGACATTCAAATATAGACCTAGCACTTGACCCCCTGAATGGTGTTTGGACATTCAAATGTAGACCTAGCACCTGACCCCCTGAATGGTGTTTGGACATTCAAATATAGACCTAGCACCTGACCCCCTGAATGGTGTTTGGACATTCAAATGTAGACCTAGCACCTGAACCCAGTATGCCATCGAAACAGAAACAGGGTCCTTTAGTGTTAATCAATCTGTCTGTTTGTACCTACCTACCTACCTATGTGCCTGCCTGACTGCCTGCCCACACATGCACACATTCCCCTTGGTGCTTGTGTATGTTTATGGTACTGTGTGTGTATGTGCATGCTTGTGTGCATGTGTGTGCATGCGTGTGTGTGTGTGCATGCGTGTGTGTGTGTGTGTGTGTGTGAGTGTGTGAGAGAGACTAAGTTTGTAAGTTCATTTCTCCTCATAACATGTCCAAAAAATATTGACTGTACGTTTAATTTCTCTGATGAGTTGAGTCCTCAGGTTTTTAAGTACTGCCTTATTTTGTTTTTCTGTCTGTGCTTTCTATTCTTTTGCATTTTCCACAGAAAGCACATTTCCTCTACTTTATTGTTCATGTGTCACATGCATAAAATAGTATGTTACTCATTCTTGTATAATTGTGACATAATAACATACTAGTATACATGCTGTCCTATTTGCTGAACCATGCTCATTGAGACCTTTGACAGGGTAGTAAACATTTAACTTAACAGAGTAGAGGGTTGAGTCAAGAACTGACATCCTAGCACTCAGGAAATTCCCATACGATCTCCATCCTCATCTGCACAGCCAGTGAAGAGTTCCAATACTAATGTTACCAGAAGCAGACTGATTATATGTCTGTTTGGCCTTTCCTCGGAATCCTGAGCATCGGCAAGATCCTCTGGTCACTCCCTGCAGCACCATTGTCTCCATGCTGTGATCTGTCTGTTCTTCAACACTATACACTTGATCCCAAAGGGCCCCAACCACGTCTGCCTTATCATGCACCAGTACACCACCCAGAGGTGCACGTCCAGCCAATCTGTCTGTTCTTCAACACTATACACTTGATCCCAAAGGGCCCCAACCACGTCTGCCTTATCATGCACCAGTACACCACCCAGAGGTGCACGTCCAGCCAATCTGTCTGTTCTTCAACACTATACACTTGATCCCAAAGGACACCAACCACGTCTGCCTTATCATGCACCAGTACACCACCCAGAGGTGCACGTCCAGCCAATCTGTCTGTTCTTCAACACTATACACTTGATCCCAAAGGACACCAACCACGTCTGCCTTATCATGCACCAGTACACCACCCAGAGGTGCACGTCCAGCCAATCTGTCTGTTCTTCAACACTATACACTTGATCCCAAAGGACACCAACCACGTCTGCCTTATCATGCACCAGTACACCACCCAGAGGTGCACGTCCAGCCAATCTGTCTGTTCTTCAACACTATACACTTGATCCCAAAGGACACCAACCACGTCTGCCTTATCATGCACCAGTACACCACCCAGAGGTGCACGTCCAGCCAATCTGTCTGTTCTTCAACACTATACACTTGATCCCAAAGGACACCAACCACGTCTGCCTTATCATGCACCAGTACACCACCCAGAGGTGCACGTCCAGCCAATCTGTCTGTTCTTCAACACTATACACTTGATCCCAAAGGACACCAACCACGTCTGCCTTATCATGCACCAGTACACCACCCAGAGGTGCACGTCCAGCCAATCTGTCTGTTCTTCAACACTATACACTTGATCCCAAAGGACACCAACCACGTCTGCCTTATCATGCACCAGTACACCACCCAGAGGTGCACGTCCAGCCAATCTGTCTGCCTGCTCATTTCCCACCACATCAGCATGTCCTGGGGTAAAAATTCCAACAGATGCTCCTTATTTTTAATTGTTGAACGGAAGCCTGCCTCTCTACCCAGATGGCATGCCTGTCTTCACCTTTCTCAGCATACATTGTGAGTCTGCTACAGTCACAAAATTTGTGTACTGTTTGTCCTCCAGCCATCAGAACTTGCTGAGATTTCCTTCACCTCTATTCTAAGATTAGGTGTTGTGGTATCATATTCCAAACTCTCCTGCACAAAAACACCGTCCGCCAACCTTCGCAGCAAACCCCAAGACACTTCTTTCACCTCTAAGTACAGAGCCATCCATATAGATATGTACATCAACTGGGTGTAAATTGTCGTGAATCAATTGTTGCACCTCCCATTCAGTGCTGCCTACCAGCCAATCCCTGCATTCCCTGTCCAATGTGATTATGACCCTCCACAGGTCTGACTTTTCCTCTGACTGATATGTTCACGTTTGTTTCTCTTGTGACATGATCAAAAATGTTTACTGATTCCTTTTCATGTTTATAATAAGTTTCTTCTATGTCGTAGCCTTTTAAAAAAAAAACATTTAAATGATTAATTTTAGCTGATCATTGTTTTTTAACATTCTTGTGTAAAACTACATATCTGTGACTTCAGTGGATTTTATTGTTGATTTCCTATGGAAGATAATAGTCACATATGAACATTAATTCTTTGTAACACTCAAGAATGATCTTTCTGACTTCTAATGACGAATACCAATTTTACAATGTTCATTATTTTACATGCAGTTTTTATATAAACTATTCTGTTTTTTTGTGTGGGGAAAATACTAGGCAAGAGAGGCAAAGGAACACAGAGAAAGAAGTAGCTGGAAAGTTTAAACAGCTCGGCATCAAATAATATAAACAACACCAACATCATTGAAATCTCAGGCAGCAGAGAGGATTGGGCAGTCTTGGTTGCCAATGTGTGCTGCAGTCCAGGCACCAAAGATGTTCAGTTGCTGATTTCTGTCATACTTCAACAGTGGGTGAGGAATGATGTGGAAGTTGCAGAGATGTAGTATAGAACAATGATGGGGACACAGTTGACAGATATACAGTGTACTGATGATATCACAACAAAATGTTCCACAAAAAAAAACAATCCACATTCTTTGGGCAGATCATGACAAGGGGAAAAGCTGGAGTATGTCATGATAACGGGAAATTAGGAAGGGAAGAGAGGCATAGGCAGACCATGAGAGAAAATGCTGGACAGTTTGGCATCATAACACAGAGAAACATCCCTGTCAGAAATGACTGACAGGACACAAGATAGAAGGTTGTGGACAGACATAATGACCACCACATGACATAGATTTTAAGAAACATTTTCAATGCCATCTTGTAGATGGTATAATAATGGTTAAACAATTTCATGAAACAATCTGAGTTGTCAGCATATAGTGTTAAACCACCATTATTATTAATAACATGGTATAACAGATGCTACATGTAACAATAGCTAGTCCATGAATTCAAGCATAAAAACAAGATCGGAAACAGTAACGCACATGCACTTTTACCAACTAGCTGCTGTGTTAGATATTCTTAAACCCCTTAGTTAATAATGTTAACAATCATCTAGTGATGATGTGTTAGGTGTAGTAACCATAGTCCAGTGATGATGTGTTAGATGTAATGACCATTATCCAGTGATGATGTCTTAGATGTAATGACCATTATCCAGTGATGATGTCTTAGATGTAATGACCATTATCCAGTGATGATGTGTTAGATGTAATGACCATTATCCAGTGATGATATGTTAGATGTAATGACCATTATCCAGTGATTATGTGTTAGATGTAATGACCATCATCTAGTGATGATATGTTAGGTGTAATGACCATCATCTAATGGTGATATGTTAGGTATAATGACCATCATCTAGTGGTGATGTGTTAGATGTAATGACCATTATCCAGTGATGATGTGTTAGATGTAATGACCATCATCTAGTGATGATATGTTAGGTGTAATGACCATCATCTAGTGGTGATGTGTTAGATGTAATGACCATTATCCAGTGATGATGTGTTAGATGTAATGACCATCATCTAGTGATGATATGTTAGGTGTAATGACCATCATCTAGTGATGATATGTTAGGTGTAATGACCATCATCTAGTGGTGATGTGTTAGATGTAATGACCATTATCCAGTGATGATGTGTTAGATGTAATGACCATCATCTAGTGATGATATGTTAGGTGTAATGACCATCATCTAGTGGTGATGTGTTAGATGTAATGACCATTATCCAGTGATGATGTGTTAGATGTAATGACCATCATCTAGTGATGATATGTTAGGTGTAATGACCATCATCTAGTGGTGATGTGTTAGATGTAATGACCATTATCCAGTGATGATGTGTTAGATGTAATGACCATTATCCAGTGATGATATGTTAGATGTAATGACCATCATCTAGTGATGATATGTTAGGTGTAATGACCATCATCTAGTGGTGATGTGTTAGATGTAATAACAATCAAATAATGATGTTGTTTCTACAAGGTGTAGACTGTGGTTGGCCCTACAGCCAGTAGGGTTAAGATTGGCTAACGTCTCCAAGGAGGGGTTTAAAATGAAAATTAGTATCCTGACCCACAGATACACAAGTCGACTGCACCTCTCCATGGTGTCTACACCGGGAAACAATGACCGTGAAGTCATGGGCGAACTGGGCTCTGGCTCGCCAGGGGGGAACGGACTCCCCCTGGTCACATTTTTCTGTCCTAAATCTGTGAGTGGTCTAGCAAGCCAGCAGGGGATTTTCAAATTGCTCTTTGAAAAATTAAGAAGCATAATTGGACTGACCCAAATGAATATTGACTTGACAATGTTAAATAACTACGAGATAGATCAGTGTTTCAAAAAATAGGCACACTGAACACCTGCAGTTTTACTATTAAAGAAGAAGAACTCATCGAAACAATGGAAAAGAGGAAAATTGGACTGATGGGAATAGCGGACACCAGAATAAAAGGGAAAAGATGCAAAGAGATCCGCCAGAGTTATCGGTTTGTCTACTTCGGAGTGGAACAACAAGAAAGGGCAAGACACGGTGTAAGAATTAGTCATTGAACCATGGCTAGCAAGTAGAATATTAGAAATAAAATATATATCAGAAAGAATAATAACAATGAGAATAAAAGACCAGATAACTGCTACATATGTACAAATATACGCACCATGTAATGTAAACACAAATGAGCAAGAATGCGAGGAATTCTACAAGGACATCCATGATGTGCTAAATAAAATAGATAATCAGGACAACATCATAGTTATGGGAGACTTCAATGCAAGACTAGGACATAACAGAAATAACAGAGTGGACATAGAAAAACATCTTGGAGCATTTGGAGACGAACATAATGAAAGAAATTATAACAAAAGTAGACTGATAAAGCTATGCAGCCAACACGACCTCTATATAACAAACATATTCTATGTTAGTTAGTTAGTTAGTTAGTCGACAGATCATCCTCATTGCCCATCGAACCACATTATGAACAGAACACAGAAGAAGAACCAATGGCAAATAACACTATTAACGGAACTCTTATTTGCGGACGATCAAGCACTAATAGCAAAATCAGAAGTAGAATTACAAGACCACATGAATAGTTTAAACTAAGTGTGTAAGGAACAAAACATGAAAATTAGCACCGGCAAAACAGAGGTAATGACTATAACCAGATTTTAAAAAAAAAACAACAACAAAGATTCATCTAAAAGAACACTCCCTGAAATAAGTAAAAAGCTTAAAGTACTTAGGAAGTATAATATCATCAAATCGCAAATCAGAACTCGAGATCTAAAATATATGTAATAAGACAAACCAACTCATTGGACAAATGGCACCAAAATTAAAGAACAAACGCGTATCAACAGTTACTAAGAAAACACTCTACAACACAATCTTCCTACCAACACTATGCTACCAATGCCAAATCTGGAGAATGAGAGGAAAAGAGAAAAGAAAAATCACAAAAGAAACGAGACTCCTGAGTATATGATATTCAGTCTATCAAGAAGAGAGAAAATTAGAAATGAAGAAATCAGGACTAAAGTGAGGGTTATAGCAGCACTAGATTTTATCGGAAAACAGCAGGCTATATGGATTGGCCATGTGACTAGATTACCAGCTAACAGTATACCACAACAAGCAATGATGCACAGACCAAATGGAAGCAGAAGAATAGGGCAGCCACATAAATGATGGATAGAGGGAATAGTGGAGTCCATGGGAATCTCGATACATGAAGTCCATAAATGGACACTCTCCCACTGTTTATGCGTCACCTCGACACCGCAAGGCACAAGATGAAATGACCATCATCTAGTGACGGTGTGTTAGGTGTATTTACCACCATCTAGTGATGATGTGTTAGGTATAATAACATCTAGAGATGATGCATTAGATGTCATGACCATCTCTCTAGTAATGATGTGTTAGATGTAATGACCATTTTCTAGTGATGATTGTTAGGTGTAATAACCATCATCTAGAGATATGTGTTAGATGTAATGACCTTCTCTGTAGTAATGATGCGATAGATGCAATGATCATCATCTAGTGATGATGTGTTGAATGTCATCATCATCATCATCATCATCATCTTCCACTTCTGCCGTCAAGCGTCGTGGGGAGGAATAATTTGCGTTCCAGCGCCCGGTGGGTGGCACTGGATAGTGTCATTCCGTGTGGTTGTACAATGTCTCTGATGTCATCAATCCATTTTCTTCTTGGACGTCCTCGTGGTCTCATCGCAGATGATCTTTGATGTAAGACCAGTGATGGTAGCTGCTGATGTTGCATTCTAACGACATGGCCAAACCACTTGATCTTCTGTCTTTCAATAAATGTGGCACAAGGTGTTGATCCCACAGTCTGTCTGATAGTAGCATTTCTTACTCGGTCTTGGATTGTTAAGTTGGCAGCTCTCCTCAAGCATCTCATTTCACAGGTGTTGATTTTGCGAAGGTGTAATTTGGATAAAGTCCAGGTTTGAGATTGGTAGCATAGGGTTGGTGTGAATGTAATGTAATGTGTTGAATGTAATGACCATAAATTAATGACATTATGTTAGATCTTTTAGCCACCATTACCAAATATAATGTTATTCTAGATTACAGTTGATCTTCTTCTTCTATGCTATTTATGGATGTTGCATTAGAGATACAGTTAATTTGTGTGAGAATTAATAATCATCATATATAAGTTTCGGGATTGAAACATTGTTTTATATATACAGAAGATTATGATCGTTGACTTTAGGAATGATATGAAAAATAGGACACTATCCATGAAGTTTAGAGATTTGTACAATAAAATGTGTGTAGAATTCCATGAAATTTTGAAAATGTAATGAGGTGGTACCTTCCACATCCACATTGGAGTATGTTAACTCTGAATTTGACAGCAATTTCAGACTGTCAAGAAAAGTGTGTTCCCTGCTGTGGTCATGTAGAGATGTCCACTTATCCTGGTGGATACTCAGTCCCCATAGCTGCATTTGCCACACCTTGGTGTTTTTTCCATCCTCTGCCACACGGAGGTACAGTTGGGATCTTCCTCTTCCTTGGGTAATAAGACCATGATGGCATTACTCACACACTCCAGTAATTTTAGAGAACATTTCAGAAAATGAAAAGTATCTTGGGCAATAAGTTGAATGTCAGAAATAGAGAGTGAGGATATGTTATTTTGAACCTGTTTTGTTCTATGGCAGTGAATAGTGGAACATTAACAACCAAACTAGGAAGAGCTTAGAGGCAACAGAGTTCCTGAGATGAATTTTGCTAATACTTGAGGCTAGTTATACATAGTTATACATAGTTATACACAGTTATACACAGTTATACATAGTTATACATAGTTATACACAGTTATACATAGTTATACATAGTTATACATAGTTATACATAGTTATACATAGTTATACACAGTTATACACAGTTATACATAGTTATACATAGTTATACACAGTTATACATAGTTATACATAGTTATACACAGTTATACATAGTTATACATAGTTATACACAGTTATACATAGTTATACATAGTTATACACAGTTATACACAGTTATACACAGTTATACACAGTTATACACAGTTATACATAGTTATACATAGTTATACATAGTTATACACAGTTATACATAGTTATACATAGTTATACACAGTTATACATAGTTATACATAGTTATACACAGTTATACATAGTTATACACAGTTATACATAGTTATACACAGTTATACACAGTTATACACAGTTATACATAGTTATACACAGTTATACACAGTTATACATAGTTATACACAGTTATACATAGTTATACATAGTTATACACAGTTATACACAGTTATACATAGTTATACACAGTTATACACAACTATAAGAAAGCCACAAGAGTTCTTTGGTCATGTAATGGAAATAGAGGCATTGGAAAACATTGTGATGACCGGAAAGATCAGTGGGAGACGAGGCAGAGACAGACTGAGAGAAATGATGCTGGATGAATATAGACAGTTAATTAGTTAGTTAGTTTTTACTCTTGAGCCTAAGGCGGCGCATAGGGCAGAAGTCATGGCTCTCCATGTCCGGCGGTTCGCTGCTACCTGTTGTAGATCCTGGATGTTCACTTGGCCATTGAATGAGCCTTCTCTGATGATGGTTCTATGCAGGGTCTCTCTTGGTCTTCGCCGTTTTCTTTTCTCTACTAGTGACCATAAGAGGGCTTAGTTGGGGAGTCTTGTCTTGTCCATTCTGAGTACATGGCCGATGTAGTTCCAACGGCGTTTTCTTATAAAATTGGATACAATATCTTGCTTAGTCTCTTGTCTTATTTGCGTATTGGTTCTGAAATCTCTCCAGTGGACGTTTAGAATTCTTCTAAGACATTTATTCTCAAAATTGTCTAATTTTTTATCTAAAGCTACCGTTGATTTCCAACTCTCACATCCATACGTAAGTTAGCACATAGACAGTGGCAAGGGGGAATATCTAAATAAATAGAATGGATCCAGATCATGTCGGACCGAGATCTGTGGAATGGTATATATGCCTATGTCATTTGGCAAGGCACATGATGATGATAATGTATAACTAGACATCGTCAGTGAAATGTAGAGATGATGTCTGTAAATGAAACCTGGCAGTGAAGTTTAAGCATATGTACAACTGGACACTGAATGTGAGAGTCCGAGCTGATATATGCAGCTAGACACTATGAACGAAGGTTAGAGATGATGAGTACAGCAGCACAGTGAGAGAAATCATATTTATATGTGAACAGTGACCATCTGATAGTGATGACCACTGAGAAACATACTATGTATAAAAGACCACTGACATAAATAATATGTACAACTGACCACTGACATAGATAATATGTACAACTGACCACTGACATAGATAATATGTACAACTGACCACTGACATAGATAATATGTGCAACTGACCACTGACATAGACAATATATACAACTGACCACTTACATAGATAATATGTGCAGCTGACCACTGACATAGATAATATGTTCAGCTGACCACTAACATAGATAATATGTGCAGCTGAACACTGAGACAGATAATATGTACAACTGACCACTGACATAGACAATATGTACAACTGAACACTGACATAGATAATATGTACAACTGACCACTGACATAGATAATATGTACAACTGAACACTGACATAGATAATATGTACAACTGACCACTGACATAGATAATATGTACAACTGACCACTGACATAGATAATATGTACAACTGACCACTGACATAGATAATATGTACAACTGAACACTGACATAGATAATATGTACAACTGAACACTGACATAGATAATATGTACAACTGAACACTGACATAGATAATATGTACAACTGAACACTGACATAGATAATATGTACAACTGAACACTGACATAGATAATATGTACAACTGAACACTGACATAGATAATATGTACAACTGAACACTGACATAGATAATATGTACAACTGACCACTGACATAGATAATATGTACAACTGAACACTGACATAGATAATATGTACAACTGAACACTGACATAGATAATATGTACAACTGAACACTGACATAGATAATATGTACAACTGAACACTGACATAGATAATATGTACAACTGAACACTGACATAGATAATATGTACAACTGAACACTGACATAGATAATATGTACAACTGAACACTGACATGGATAATATGTACAACTGACCACTGACATAGATAACAACTGACCACTCACATAGATAATATGTACAACTGAACACTGACATAGATAATATGTACAACTGAACACTGACATAGATAATATGTACAACTGAACACTGACATAGATAATACATGCAACTGACCACTGACATAGATAATATGTACAACTGACCACTGACATAGATAATATGTACAACTGAACACTGACATAGATAATATGTACAACTGACCACTGACATAGATAACAACTGACCACTGACACAGATAATATGTACAACTGAACACTGACATAGATAATATGTACAACTGACCACTGACATAGATAATATGTACAACTAACCACTGACCTAGATAATATGTACAACTGACCACTGACATAATATGTGCAACTGTCCACTGACATAGATATTATGTACAACTGACCACTGACATAGTTATGTACAACTGACCACTGATTGGAAGCAGACAGTGCATCCATCCATCATGTGCCATGCCGGTAAGCGTGGGCAGTCATGTTCTGCCATCTCACTCAATCACCAGAGTCGTGGATCAGCTCCGTGTTCCTGTCTCGACCATGCCACGTGGCCAAGCCTTCCAGGTATTTACTTCTCGGTCTCCCTCTTGGTCTCTTCCCTTCGATCTTGCCAGTTGTCACCAAGTTCTCCAAGTCATTTCTTCTCATAACATGCCCAAAAAATTTTGACTGTCTACGTCTAATGACTCTAATAAGTTTACGATCTTCATTTGTTTCTTGAAGGACTTGCTCATTGGTTTTTCTGTCCGTCTATAGTATTCTTTGCATTTTCCTCAGAAACCACATTTCCACAGCCATCAGCTGTTTTTCAGCTTGACTGCTTATTGTCCAAGCTTCACATCCATACAAAAGCACAGGTTCTATGTAGCACCTCAACACTCTTTTTCTCGTCTCAATTGATATCTTTTTATTGGTCAGTATGTTTTCATCTTGCAAAAGGCTACCTTCGCAATGGCAATTCTTGTTCTAATCTCTTCAAGGCATCTCCCATTAGATGTTATGACTGTGCCGAGATAACAGTATCGATTCACTTGTTTAAGAATATTTCTGAATATATTTTCACTGTGCATATTGCAGACAAATAAATTTTCCAAATGTTGTTATGATAAATAAATATCAGATATATATGTTTTGGTTTCATAGATGATTGTGTATTACATATATTTGTATGTAAAAGTATGCCTTTTGTGTGAAGAGAAATGTATGTGTCTGTCAAAGTATCAGGAATAAGGTTATGTCATAAGTATCTGTTAACAATTGACTTAAGACGAAAATTGCCGTTTTATAATAATTATGGTTACTTTAATCAGATTCTTTATCTGTTTTCAGTAACAGATTAAGCTCATATGTCGTCACTATTATATCTTTCTTTGCCAGTAATAAAAAGTACATTTATTTATACTATGTGCATTTCTTACAAAATATATATTTATCAGATCATCATTATTTTCATATTTACTATCCTCAGCTTATTACACTTTGTAATAAACAGTTATACATTCATTGCCTGTTATCTTTTGCTTGTGATTGTGCTTATTGTTCATTAGTTAATTAGTTGTCAGTTTATCCTCACTGAACTTCGAACCATTTAGTCCATATGTGCTCAGACCTCTTCCTCAGCATCTTCCTCACTGGGTGGTGGTGGTGGTGGTGGGTGGGTGGGTGGGTGGGTGGGTGGTGGGTGGTGTATTGGTGTACTATTATTCTTTGTATTCCTGCATAGCGTTCACGTCTGGCTTCACGGCTTTTGACTTGATATTCTTGCAGGGTTGCAGATTCAGGCATCACTCGTATACGAATGAGAGTTGGGCACGCTCATACAGATCCAAACACTTGCTGTAAGGCCGTCTGCTGTGGGATGTGGCTGAACGCCTCTTAACCCAAGTCCCACGGATGTGAGGGTCTGGCCACCACTCACCTCCTGCTCTTGAAGGTTTGATGCTGAGCCGCCAGCGTCTGCAGCCTACCTTGTTCCAGACGTACTGGTTAACCTTTCCTCTGAAGTAAACAAGGCAAGGCCTAGAGAGGAAACATGCTGCATGGGCAACACATGTCCTCTGAATCCATGCCCAGGCTTTGTGCGATGGGATTTTGGCCAAATTCCAATCCACATACTTTCGTCTGTCAAGATGGCACGGTGGCCCCCCCCCCCCATGCAGATATATATATATATATATATATATATATATATATATATATATATATATATATATATATATATATATATATATATATATATACCATGGAGTTGGCGTGGATGAAAGTACTACTCAGTGCAGGTGACCTAGAGTCTTGCACATTTCAGTGACAGACGTGAAGATCGAGTGGATTGTGAACCACTCTGCCGGAAGTAAGCGGAGCGAAGGTCAAGCACGGACTACAGGTCCGTGAGAGATCATTCACGTCTGGTACCGCGTTCGATGTCGGACGGAGAATGGCACATGGCAGAAGGCCATCTAGCCGCCACATTTGTACAGATGGAACGTTTGTGAATCTGTGGACGAATGTCGACGTCAGTGATTGTTCGAGCTGACAGATAGACAAGATAGAGATCGAGTGCAAGTATAGTTATTTTAGTGACATTGATGTGACATTTGTTTAAAAGGAAAGACAGAATACACCGCGTGAAAATAGATGCAGCTGTCGTGTTATGAAGAAGTTATTGTTAACGCAGTGCTGTTTTTTATGTGATATATGTGTGGCGATTTAAAGAAGGTAGAAAGGTTGATATTACCGCCAGTCAGTTAAGAATCACTCCTGAAGAACAACAGGGCGCTCTTTGCCAGACGAAAGCTAAACAGAGTGGGAGAATAACTCCCCGACAGGTACCAGCGTCAAGCACTGGCAAATACGGCCAATTAAATCCAGGGCAAATAAGACCAACAATAGAACATGAATATTACATGTGCCCTATATACCTGGAGACAGTAGAGTGACTTATGTCAACAGTTACAGATGCCCTAATTCGTTGGTAACTGAGTAACATCATCTCATCTATCGACAACACAGAATAACTCAGTGGCAGTAGAATCGCCAGTCGTAATCTATCCAGCAATAACTTATTGTCGACTCATTTGTGAATCATGTCGCTCATAGCAACACAATTCGTGCATGAGCAATACATTCCGCTCATGTCAACATGGAGGGTCCGCAGCGGACATTTTCTACTCGGAGATATAAACCCTAGATAAAGAAAACGAGAATTGAAACAAAACAGTTTAAAAGGTCTACGACAAGATCCGACAACAGCGACAAAATCTGAGCCGAAATTACTTTCAAGATGAAAGAATCAAGTCAAGGTAATGTCTACAATCTATTGCGACAGAGAGAAACTTTCCATACAGAATACATGACAACGCAGACAAATTTACATATGGCACGTCAAGTAAAAGAATATTATGATATCAAGAAAGAACACCACCTATGGAAAAGTTGGCGTGTGTGAAACAACTCGTTATAACACCATTACATGTCAACAGAAACTAAAATTACTTATTGAAGACAGTGATTTAAGATAACACAGTGTTATTTGTGCAAGTGAAATGTGCCGAAAATTATTCTAAATAAGAAATTGATACTATCACTGTGAGTACTAAGTTATGATATGGACATGAATTGTCTAAAGAACCAGCGAATCAGGAACAACCGAATTTCTTCACAAGAGACCAAACTGTGTCCCAGGGTTGCCACTTTTGTTTTTACCAAAAGTATCTAGAAATGGCCCAAACAACATCCATAAATATCTAGATTTCGTTAGAAAGTATCTAGGAAAAATATCCAGATTGAGAAAGTAAGAAATTACATATGTATTGATGTGACTGCCGGTCTCCCTGGCGAAGGGTTTACGGCTGTCGCCGTAATCCCGTATATTCTCGTGAGCAACGCAGCTGCACCCGAACCGGCAGCGGTTCGAGCCGCGCTGGTAATTTAAGGGTATGTGAACCGGTCGCTCAGAAAGCAATCGCAAACTACTGATCAGTACTGAGCATAATTCTTGCTTAGTACATCAACAGCAGCTGAAAAATTCTGATGTTGACTGCAACGTCCTGTAACGGATATGCAACATTAAAAAAAATTGATGTGACTTACCTATAGAATCATGTCCTCATCTTCACTGATGATGCACTCTCACAAGATGCACTTAGTTTGGATGATGAAGTTGAAGCTTCAGATTCAAAATGACTCTGGTATGCTTTAGCTGTTCCAATTTCTTTTAATACACGATCAGGGAGCTGATAAGTTGAACAGCATTTTCCTGCTCTCATCAGGCCAAATCTTATTGTCAAGATAGCATTTAAGAGGTCAAGTTTCATCCTGTTTCTTAGTTTACATTTTGTATAATTCACAGTACTGAAAACTCTTTCCGCATCAGCATTTGAATGGGGTAGTATCATGGCAGACATCGCATATTTGAAGAGCTTACAGAATGGACTGTCTCCTGAGACATCTTTAAATTGTCTTACTTCCCTCCAAAAAGCTTCAGTTTCTGTTTTGTTTGTCCAGTCAACCAAATTTATTTTGGTTAACTAATATTCTGCTTCCGCCACACTATTATCAGTAGCCCTTAAAAATTTAATAACTTGACAATATTTAGGTATGTCCTTTACTGGCTGAGATATGTTGTTAATAGAAAAGAATGAAATATTTTTCAATACATCTAAATTTTCAAGAAGTCTCTGCTTCAGTTGATTGAATAATGAGACAAGAAAATCTTGACAGCGCTTTCTTAAGTTGTTCTCTTCATTTTCTGTTAACAGTCCTTTTGTTTTTAAACCATCAATTTTTGATTCGATTTGGTATCCTAGGTATGGCTTAGGAGCCAAATAGCTCTCTATAGTGCAAGTGAACAAGTCAGCTTTACAAGTTGGCAATATAAGTCTTTTACCAATTGAGTGAAATAGCAAAATGAGGTCGTCAAGTAATTTAACTTTATCAACATTTTGAGATTCAAATAATTTATTAACTTTTTGCACTTCACTTAAAATGGGTTGTAAAAAAAGAAGGAATGCCAAATTGTTTTCATCACTGTACATTCCATATAGTATTCAGCTGTGTAGCATTTTTCACTTTGTCTTGTTATTTCGAAGTGCGTCTTCAACTCCAACCATTGGTTCACAGTTACTTCAACAGCTGGTTGAATTGATAACCATCTAGTTTTGCAATATGACAGAATTTTCAGTGGTGGGGAACTATCATTTAATGCTTTATATAAATTGTTATTGCTGTTGTCTGACAGATGATTTGGAGAACCAGTTATGTGTTTCAGCAATAAGGAATTGCAAATTCCTTAGTAAACATTCTGATGAGGCATGTGATAATGCTAGCTGCAAGGAATGACACGCACATTTTATGAGGATTAAAGATGGGATATCTTCCTTAAATTTTATATAAACGCTATGGTTGATATCAACCATTATCGAGGCATTATCTGTACCAGTTGCAGCCAAATTCACGTGAAAAGAATCACACAGTCGGCATTACAGCAGTAAGTCGCAGCACAGTGTGTTCACAGTTCAAATAATGTTATTATAATTTATGCGCCGTTTTACTCATTACCAGGGGGTTGCCAGATTGTTGAGCGTTGACCCAAATCAGTTCAAAGTTTAAATAATGGCAGTTACCATAATTTACGCGCGTCCAGACCAAACATAAAATGGGTAAATGACACCGAAAGAAAAGTAAAATCTAGAAAGTATTCAAAATATCCGACTCCAAATGAAAAGTATCTAGAATTGCATCCAGCATCCAAACGTCAGAAAACGGTATCCAGATGCCGGCAAAAACCTCTAGATCTGGATATAAAATATCTAGAATGGCAACTATGGGCCCATCCACGTCAATATGGATAGGCCTTGGGTTCATACCAGAATACGATCAACGTTGCCAGTAGTGGGTTGTGCTCAATATTTAAATTTCAAATCCTGAAACAACCAAATAATCAATGTGCCAAATTTCATCGCACACTGAGTTCAACCTGCGGACAGATTTATGGTCAACATGAGACGGACACAGTGAAACCAGACACAGGGAAACCACGACAGCAAACTTATGTCAACACAGCAGCACAGGAACAGTGCAAGATTAGAAATGAAACATTAGTTGATTGATAGAATCTTGACAATGAATAACACGGAGAAACATTCGAGTAAATTATAAATACGACATGTGTTTACTGGAGATCGTGTAGTGAGTACAACATAGTAATAAATATTTTGTTAAAGAATTATAGTAAATATTAGAACAATATAAACATTAAAACAGTGATAAGAAGTGCGAATATTATAAAGTGCTCAACTATAAAACTAATAATAATATTTAATTACATGGACATTCGAGAAGATTGTGATATTAAAGACTCGTTATTTTAGAAAACTCGCGAGAGTTACAAAATAGTAACAGTATTTAATTAGTAGGAAGCGTGTGTATAAATTGTGTAGATGTTGTTATTTGTGACGATTCCATTGCGGCGTGTGACCGAACGGTAACCGTTAATCGGCGTATAACAGTATAGTTTTACAACAGTATAAGTTAGCAACGAAAATGTGAACAATATTGATAAATATATTTAGTTTAATTATGTGAGATATAGTAATATTAAACTGAATATGCAAATGTTGTAATGCTTAGTTATCGAACGTGTTTACATTGCGGATGCCAACAATTAGTTAACGTATATCGAGAGTTTAAGCAGTAATTAATTTAGTTGTACTACAGCAGAAAAGTAATAGTTTAAATAAATATTATTGTAGAATTTTATAACATAGGTCGTGCAGATGTAAAGGTATTAAGTTAGAATTTATTACGGTGTTTGATAGGAAAACGTGATGTTAGGAAAGAGCATAGATAAATAAGGGGGATCTTCCCACAGTTGGTATCCCCCTGACAACTATTCCAGAGCGAACCCCGTGGAAAGATGAACATAGACTATCGCTACAAATCCAGACAAAAGTGAGAGGAATATTTGACAAGGAAGAACAAGACAGTGTACAGCGCAGAACAGCCACTCTCAGCTTCCTTGATAACGAATACCCACATGACCTCTGGATCCGAGTCTACACAGATAGATGGGTCAGCACAAAATGCTATTCGAAATGGAGGAGCGGGAGTGTACATAGAACACCTAAATAATACTAGAGACACGGCCAGAGTTCCAACAAGAAAGTACTGCCATAACTATGATGCTGAAATTGAGGCAATCAAGATAGCCACAGAGAAATTACAAAATACCAGCCATGGTACACAACCTGTGGTGATATTGACAGATGCAAAATCCGTAATAGAGGCGCTCCTGTCTGGGAAATTGCCAGTACTAAGGACACTACTTAGCAGTCAGCATAAGGTCACCATGCAGTGGATATCATCCCACTGTGGAGTACCTGGAAACGACAGAACTGATCAATTGGCTAAGGAAGGAGCAAAAGAAGAACAGCCTGATGTGCCCATTACATGTCACCAAAAGAAAAGAATGATCAAATCAGTCAGAAGGCCACCAAAACCTGATCAAGACGACTACCACATTATGGAAAGACCAGAAGAAGTCATTATTCTGTGCCTTAGAACAGGACACACCAGATTACGCAACCACATGTATACAAAATGTACATCTAAATATTAAATTTAAGTAAGTAAATAGCTGATTGTACACTAACAAACTATGACAGTTGGCTGCACGGGAATGAAAAGAATACATGTAGAAAATTTCATCTCAATCGGATGGACCGTTATCGAACGCATCAAATACATCCCTACACACATACATACATCGTCTTTTATATATATAGATTAATCTTCTAATGATTAAAGTCCTCTTAGTCTTTGCGATACACCGATCTTTGATCTTCACACCTGTCCAGTACAAACGGGGCTTAGTACGGACCTTGTTTGACCGTGCTAGAAAGATATGCACCCAGGACACACTGACAGAGGAATTTGAAAATCTGAAGAAGGTCTTAAACCTGAATGGGTACTCCACAGGATTTATAAAGCGCCACTGCCAACAGCCCAAACCCAAAGCAGACGTAACTACAGTCCCTAAACTCAAGATATTCATCCAGCTAACCTTTCGAGGGGATGACGTAATGCAACGTCTACAAGACCGGCTTACTACAGCAGTAGGCCGAACATTCTGTGCGGCAACTCCAGTCATTAGATATAAAACCGTACCGATTCCTACACCAGCAGTCAAAGAGCCTGTTCCTCTGTACGCCACACAGAATTGTATTTACCAATTCACATGTAGATGCCAGGCCGTTTACATTGGTAGAACAGAGAGACAGCTTAACAAACGGGTGTCAGAACACATACCTCAATGGGTCAACACGATACAACACACAGGAGATGCTAGCCTCGTGGGACCGACACACCGCAAGCTCCCGGCGTCTTCAATCGGGAGGCACATTGTCGAAAGTGGCCATGTGGTACACAGTGACACTGCATTTCGCGTGTTGTTTAATACACAAAATACTCGCTTGTTAAAATTTGCAGAAGCAATTATGATCTATCAACGCAAGCCAGAATTGTGCAAACAGAAAGACATGTTAGTCAGCTTAAAATTACCGTGGTAGATAAGTGACATTACTGTGCGAATATGTGTATATATCAACTTGAAGGATTTATCTAGTTAATTCACGTAAGTTGTGTGATTTCTGCAGTATGTACCTGACGAGATGCAGCGAAATATGCCAGGCAATAAATCGTGCAATCTATTGTTTGTGTCTTCGTTATTCAAATTCACTACGGGAAAACATTGTTTTGAATATATATATATATATATATATATATATATATATCAGCATAATGGGGACGACCCGTTGCTGTGAAGTTGGAACTGCGACTAACTAACTAACTAACTAATATCAACATGTTCCTCTTGTACCTTGCGGTGTCTCGAGGTAAGTATAAACAGCAGAAGAGTGCTCGTTTATGGACTTCGTGTATCGAGATTCCCAAGGACTCTGCTATTTCCTCTATCCATCGTTTACTTGGTCGGCCTCCTCTTCTGCTTCCATTTGGTCTGTACATCATTGCTTGTTGTGGTATACTGTTAGTTGGTAGCCTAGTTACATAGCCAAACCATTTACGCCCGTGTGTTGCCGGGGCCCATACGGGGAAGCAAAGAATAGTAACACTGTTGCCTACCAAGCACGTCGTAAGAGGCGACTAAGGAGGCTATGGTTCCGTCGCCCTGCTACTGAGTGAGTGCGTGGCGCGACAATGTGAGCTGTGAACTTCGCGTGGAATGCTTTTGCATCTGTCCGCGGTTGTTTTTAGAGTGAACTGCATGTTTGAAACGATGACGGCCACTGTTGCTGGATTGGCTGGTTTGCCTTTTCGGCTCACGAGTGTATTTTTCAGGAGACTCCTGGGAGTCGTCGCTGTAGCTACGGAGTTCGTGCTTTGTGCGGCGCTTTCGGTGGGTCGCGCTCCGGAAAGAGGCCGAGCCATATGGGATAAAACCCGGATCAATGAAGTCTTTCTGGTGACTGCCGTTTCCATCGACGATGAACTGTATTTTTTCGTGGAGGACTTTTGTGTTGCCATTCTGGCGGCTGCATTATGCACAGTGTACCTGTGCGGGCTGTTGGCTTGCCGATACTCCTGTCTGTTCCATTGTTCACATGGGGCAGTGAGGAGCATTTTGTGTGATATTCACTGGCACGGGAACGGAGCAATATGGGGACAACCCGTTGCCGTGAAGTTGGAACCGCGACTAACTAACTAACTAACTAACTAACTAACTAACTAACTAACTAACTAACCATTTGACTTGATGCTTTCTAATAAAATCTAGCGCTGCCATAAACCAACACCCCCCCCCCATCCCACCCCACACCCCACCCCACACACACACACACACACTTTAGTCCTGATGTCTTCATTTCTTATTTTATCTCTTCTTGATACATATTGAGTATTCTTCTCAGGAATCTCATTTCTGTTGTTGTGATGTTTCCTTTCTATTTTTCTATCATTGTCCAGGTTTGGCATTGGTAACATAGAGTTGTTAGGAAGATTGTGTTGTAAATGGCTTTCTTAGTAATTATTGATACATGTTTTTTCTTTAGTATTGGTGCCATTTGTCCAATGAGTTGGTTTGCCTTATTGCATCTATTTCTCGTCTTCTGATTTGTCATTTGATGATATTATACTTCCTAGGTACTTGAAACTCTTTACTTGTTTCAAGGGATGTTCGTTTAGGTGAATTGTTGTTGCTTTTTCATCTTTAGTCTTTGATATCCCTTATATGTATGCATGCTTTGCAAAACTTCCGACAGTGTCCCATGTGGCCTTGGATGGCTGGTAGCCGCTCATAGTGTCCATAAGGATATAAATAGTCTTGTGTATTCTGCCAGCAATATCTTCTGTCAGGTTTTGGCATTGGTTTCAGATTGCAATATAACCAGTTATCTGGTGCCTCGGAGCACTGAGGTCTCGCACAACGCACGGTTTTCAGCGTCACTCAGCTGCTGATCTGATTACAACACACACCATCATGTTCAGAGCATTGCTTTTGCTACCGCGTATTGCAACTGTTATAATATATAATCTTGTTTAGGGGGGCTGCGTGGTCTCGAAGTATGATGTCCGCCTCGAGTGCTGGAGGTATCTGGTTCAAGCCCCGGTGAGGACCGGGATTTTTTTCACGTGGACTTCTAGTAATAAAATTTCCCCTGGTCTCAGGGTAGTGAGATCGGACGCCCGTGTGTATTGTTGCGCACGTAAAAATTCCCTTGGCAGTTGGAAAATCGAAAAAGAGCAGCCTAACGGCGCTGCCCGTGCAAAATTTCGAGTTAAAAATCTACCCAAAGTATTTCAGGATCCTCGCCGGTGCTACGGAGGTCGTGCACTGAACTGAGTTTCTCCAGACTCAGGTTTGAGTTAGGAGGAGAACGGAGCACTTATGGGTTGCACCCGTGTGCCGTGATGTTGATCCATCGACTAAACTAATCTTGTTTACATGTGAATAATGACCGTCGAGTAGTGATGACCACTGAGAAAGATACTCTGTAAAATAGACCACTGACATAGATGATAATAATATGTACAACTGGACACTGGCATAGATAATATGTACAACTGATAATGACATAGATACCATGTACAATTTTCAGATAATATGTACGATATACATAATATATTTAACCTGTATCTATTTCGGATACCAATTTTCATAAGTGTTATCTTTTACAACGCTACGGAAGTGATCTTCCCCAGTGTTATGTCGTGCAACTCTGCCAGATTTATCAGTGTGAAATGCATCATTTTAAGAAATGTTTGCCATTTCTCCCGATTATTGTTCAGCATTCTGCCTCATGAATCCTGGATATTTGACAATTGACAGCTTATCGCTTTCTTAACACACAGTAAACAACTAGGGTCAGAATTAAATTATAAGAAGACACACATTATAGTCGTCGCTGGGAAGAAGGAAATACCACAATGTAATATACAAATAAATGGTAATATTTTTAAACAAGTGAATCAGTACAATTATCTCGGCACAGTCATAACATCTGATGGGAGATGCCTTGAAGAGATTAGAACAAGTATCACCATGGCGAAGGTAGCCCTATGCAAGATGGAAAGCATACTGACCAATAAAAAATATGTCATTTGCAGTGAGCAAAAGAGTGTTGAGGTGCTACATAGAACCTGTACTTTTGTATGGATGTGAAGCGTGGACAATGAGCAGACAAGCTGAAAAACATCTGATGGCTGTGGAAATGTGGTTTCTGAGGTAAATGCAAAGAATACCATGAACATACAGAAAAACCAATGACCAAATTCTACAACAAACAAATGAAAACCGTAAACTGATTAGAGAATAAGACGTAGACAGTCACAATTTTTTGGACACATTATAAGAAGAAATAAATTGGAGAACTTGGTGAAAATTGGCAAGACTGAGGGGAAGAGAACAAGGAGAAGGCAGAGAAGTAAATACCTGGATGGCATGATGGTCGAAGACAAGAACACAGCTGATTCTCTGGTGATCGTGTGAAATGGCAAAACATGACAGCCTACGCTTATCGGCATGGCACATGATGATGATGATGAACGTTTTCTACTAATCTGTCGGTGTAAATTCCATAATGTATGCCCCGTTTTCTCTCGCGCCACATCATTCATCTACTGTGAATAATGTTTAATAAAAAAATACGTTTTAATCGGCCAGCCTTTCAGTATGAAAGCAGGTTCTTCAATTAGAAGACACGCGGAGAAGAAAATAGATCTATATTTTCTATGGGCGATATAAGGTGCGAACGGCCTTTAAAAAAAAACTACCGGAAACAGCAGATGGTAGGGGGGCGAGACACGACACGAATTTGTGCTTATGTTCCACTGGGAAATAAAAGGCACAAAATACTAACACCAGCGATAAAAGTGTTCACATGCCATTGCTTCTGCCTTACGCTGGATATTATAAATGCCCCTTGAAAATGTAATTGAAAGAACTACAGCCCCCGTCATATTCTATACAACCAAGACTATTTGATTGATTGACACGGTAAACAAAGCATGAAACTTTCTTGTGTTGCATCAGGAAGTCATCTCAGTGATATAAAACTCCCTATCACAATGGCGTAGATCTCCATGTCACGATTTCTGAGAGACTGTCATCATTCACCTCGACTTCCTTATTGTCATTGTTTTTTGTTTTTTTTTACCCAGACCTTGTTGGTGTCATATTCTCATAACAGTTCACTATAATCCTGCATAATTAGACGGCTTAAAGAGAAGCTGTTTCATTAATTTCAACAGTCATCTGAATGTGTAAACCCCAAGCCAGTTTCCCAGTGGCGGGATCTCTGTTGTGCGACCATCCATTGTTATTGATGCGACAACTTGAGCTTCCAGCGATGACAGTGAACATTTGCTATCACTGTGGTCACATGAGGTTGGCGAAGTAGGAGGCTGGCTTATAGTGAAATATACAAATTTAATTCTATTCGTCCGAATGTAATACATTGGTATAATATTCATAAATATGTGGGTCTAATGTGTACAGTAATTCTTTTCCTACTTCTTCCCCCCCCCCTCCCTCGTCCCCCAACTTCCAGCTTATTCTGTTGTTTCTCTTTCTTCATCTTCATCTTATTTGTCGTCTCTTACTTCTCTTTCTATTCTACCTCTTTTATTGACTTGTCCCCTAGTGATCTAGCGACACTTGCAGTTGTCAGTAACTTGGAGTTTTTTTTTTTTTTTTTTTTAAATCCATCTGTCCTCTTCACTACACTGAAGTTACAAATACATACATTCCACACATGCTTAAACATTAGGCATATGAAGGTATTCCTAATACATAGTATGAAATGCAAGCAAGTTGTAGTAACATGATTATCTACAACGACCTAGAAACTAATAGTTTCCATAGAGTAACAGACATCTAATATGATGAAAGTCAAAAGCCTGCCTCACAAAAGATATCTACTTGTAAAGAATAACCCTTATAGCAATATGATATTGTACACTGAACTTAGAAAGAATAGTGCACATTCAAGTAACCTACGACAATGATAGTTCTGGCAATAACCTAGCTCAGATATAGACTGAAAATCAGTACATACATCTAAAATACTTGATTAGTTACTAAGTAATAACTTTCCTAGTGAAGTCTAGCAACATAAGAATCATACATATGACTACAAAACATTGAGCTGGCTGCCTACCTGTTCAGAAGTCAGACTTATTATGACTTGAAACCTACAAGCCTAGCCTATTTATTTTGTTCTCTTGATTAGCTTATCTCCTGTCTGAGCAATTTCAATTCACACGTATATATGGTGCAAACTGAATTATCTCCCAGCATGTCCAGTCATAAATTCTTTCTGCACACTAGCCCTCACACCTGTGAGTCTGACAATGTTTAGCCCAAGGAGTCTTATAAGTGAGTTCACACCTTACGCAGCTAGTCTGTTTCAGAAGGCGGTCAGCCGTCTCGGTTGATCGGTTTTCCTGCATGGTGTCGAGTCAAAGGAGCAATTAGGTTCTCATAGTCATCTGCCAGTTTACAACTCTGTTGGTAAACCTGGTTGCTTGCGTCATGCCTGGTCGGTTTTAATTACCATTCCCCAGTTCATTGAGTCTGCCCTTCTGTCTGGCTCTATTGTTAACCTCTGTAGGCGAGTACTACTGGTGTAAAATTGAAGAGGGTTACCATGTAGCTGTGAACTGTGGTTGTTTGTAATCTTGCGTCATGTGAGACGTCTTATAATGCTTATAGAGAAAGCAGTTCATTCGTCTGTTCTTTCTCTACATGGTCCATCAAAAGTGAACCGAAAATTGGTCTGGGATGTAAAGGCGGCATTTCACGACAAGTCCATAAAGCATTATTATAAGTATAGATATGAAGTCTGAGGGTAAACGATGATGTGAGACAGCAACGCTGATTGCATTCGGTCCAAGGAGAAGAGGAACGATAAGAAATAGAGAAGACATATAAATAAAGAGAAGAAATCTCGCACCGTCCAAAATACTATCAAGAACATGACAAGTAAAAGAAAATAAATAAATAAAAGGGTTCCAGGACTCCAAAGACAGAGGTCTGGAATAGGCATCTCCCAACTCAATTAATGGATTAAAATGTTAGGCTGTAACGGCAACAATGGGTTCACAGACTACACTTACACTGACTAAACTAAAACAAACAAACAAACTAGGAAACACAAAAAAAACTCTTTATATCTTTTCCAAAATATGCATCTTTAGGTATAACTAATATTCTCACAAACATCGAAGTCAATAAAAACAAACACTAAAGACAATTGCAGTCTAGAACACTAGCAATAATGAGCGGATCATAGCAAATAACTAGGCCTCTGCCAATCTAAGCCAAGTTTGTCGGTTACATCAAGTACAATAACTGAATGGGTTATCACTAAAACGACTTGTCACTCCACCCCGACAAGGAAAGTCTACAACAGTCTACATCTAAATTAATTACGAGATACCTCAACAGAATGAGCTTCCATACCAGCAAACAATCCTGTTAAATGACAGCTCGGTTGAAACAGCGTGTGGTCGTCATTAAAGTTCAACATCTGCGAACTGCAACCGTGTGTCTCCTAAAGGTGCCGCCCGAGGTGCACAGGAAACCCAATGTACAGAAGTGAGGTTAAGCAGCCATTTGCCGGACGGCTCCGCACCTATGGAACCCTCCTTTGATGGCGGGGTATGCCCATAGCCTGCCCTTGCCTTCCCTTAACAGCCGACCGGCATGCATATGGCTGTTCCTAACTGGCCAGAAATGTAGTCGAAAGTGGATAGAGGGACATAGACAGCATTAACATCTATTGACCGCCAAGAATCTATCGAAAAACTGGAAGGCTAACCCGGTCAACAAACGCTCGTATATTACACTATGAAGACTTATTCGGAGAACAGGATGAATTCCTGTTACTATTTAAAGCAGATCTTATAGTCTGTTTACTTTTGTCTGCCCCAATATAAAATTCAATATCTCAGTAACCAGCTGAGGGAAAATGATGAGATTTAGCATATAACCTTATCATTATGTCCACCCAACAAAAAAATTCTCGTTCTGGAGATTGTACAGCAGATTTCAAAGTTTGTTTATATGCGGTATATAATTTACGGGACAGAGATGAAGTCCATGTTTTTAAATGTAGTACCTCTTCACACGGAAACATTAGCGCTGAATAGTTAATTTTCTCGTGGGACATGGGATTAGCCTTATGACAAGTGCCTCGCGTAGAGCCTTGTGTCGTCATCCGAACTGGCGGAAAATTACTGTAAAACAAGTTTGTTAGCGAGAAATCACTAGTTTGTCACAAAAACATCAAAGGAATGACGGCAGGAAAAAATGTCATAACAATGCAACAGACAGTTTTCAAAATAATTGATCGTGAATGAAGGAATTCATTTCTGGACAGACTATTGGAATCCTATACGGCAGGGGTAACTAAACTTGATGTAACGTATGGAACACGAGACGTTGTGATACAATTTAAATGTAAATATTATGATTAGAATTATAGGAGATCTTCACACTTGCGGAAACATCCTGGCTGCTATGTGTCTTAAATTTACTATTTTCAATTATAAATTACTGGATCTGGATATGTAACAAGGATTTCTTTGTTTGACAGTGATAGGTAAGTGAACTACACGTGTAAATAGAGGCAATAAAGTAGCAAACATAACATAAAAATGCCACAGAAGCCTCTTGTTATTACGAAAATATTATCCCCAGCTCAGAAGAATTCCCCAGCCAAGGTGTTAATTGAGCTGGTCTCCAGACCAGTGTTGTTCAATCTTTCTGCTGGAGCAGATCCTTACGTTACTCAAGGAACTCTGTGCGATGATCAAAGTGTCTGTCCTACTTTATGTAATAAACCAGATGGGCAGAAATGTTGCACTTAGGCGATTTCGGTCTGTTTCGGCGGAACCCCTGGTCGCCACTCGCGAAACCCCGGTTGAAAAACTCTGCTCTAGGCATCTATTTAGGCCGGCCCTATTTATATATATTTTCAAACCTTATTATGAAATATATTCTATTACCAAAGGTACCTATACACTTTATATGTACCTTTGGTGAGCCGTAGCTTCACCAGTGACCCCTAGTCCTCTGCTTCTCTTGTATTTCAATAGGATTTTAATTATGTTTTCAATTCAATGCCGTTTTCATTTTCAGATCCCGCGTACTTCATCATTAATGGTGGCTACTAAGAAAAGAAAAGTGGACGCCGAGTGTCGTGTTTTCATTGAAGAATGGGGAGTAAAATATTTCTTTGTGGAAACAAAGGACCAGAAAATCAGGTGCGTAATAAGCGGCGAAAGTATTGCTGTTTTGAAAGAGTACAATCTTCAGCGTCACTACGAAACAAAACATCTGTAATCATCATCATCATCATCATCATCATCATCATCATCATCATCATCATCATCATCATCATCATCATCATCATCATCATCATCATCATCATCATCATCATCATCATCATCATCATCATCATCGTCGTCATCGTCGTCATCGTCGTCGTCGTCGTCGTCGTCGTCGGCGGCGGCGGCGGCGGCGGCGTCGGCGGCGGTGGCGGTGGCGGCGGCAGCAGCAGCAACAGCAGCACCACCACCAGCACCAGCACCATCACCACCATCATCATCATCATCAGCAGCAGCAGCATCATCAGCATCATCATCCATCATCCATCATCCATCATCATCATCCACTTCTGCCATCAAGAGTCGGGTGGGGGGGGGGGGGATAATGTGCGCTCCAGCGCCCGGTGGGCGGAATTTGATAGTGTCATTCCGTGTGATTGTACAATGCCTTTGATGTCGTCGATCCATTTTCTATCACCATACTCAAGTTTTCTGGAAAGTTAAGCTCAGAGAAATATCAATCCATGAAACGTGGTTTAGAAACACAAAGAAATCTCTTTACGAGAAGATTTGCTGAAAATGAATCTGTCACTCGTACAAGTTACAAAATAGTGCATAAGATGTCAGAACGAGGAAAACCGTTTACTGATGACAACTTCATCAAAGAATGTATGATGGAAACAGCAAATGACTTGTGTCCTGAGAAAGCCCATTTGTTTGGAACTATCAGACTTTCGGCAAATTCAGTTGTGCGACGAACAGAAGAACTTGGAGAGAACATAGTGCTACAGATACGCGAGAAAACTAGGAACTTGTGGTATTCTCTGGTACTAGATGAGTCTACTGATCTCTCAAGTACGTTACAACTTCTCATGTTCATTCCTGGTGTCAATTTGGACTTTCAGATAACGGAAGAGTTGGCATCCGTTTGCAACATGCATGGAACAACAACTGGAAAAGACAATATCATGGAAATGCAAAATGTTTTGCGAAACTATAACCTTCAGTGAAATCAATTTCGAGGTGTTACAATTGATGGAGGAAAAAACATGGCTGGAGTGAGGAAGTGTCTGATGGGACAGATCAGGACTCAACTGGAAGATCTGCAAATTCCGGGCGCTCTGCTCGTACACTGCATCGTACATCAGCAAGCACTCTGTGGGAAAACAGTCGTTTCTGCTGTGAACTTCATTCGGGGACATGCACTCCATCACAGTCAGTTCCAGGCATTTCTTGAAGAAATTGATTCTGAGTTCTGTGACTTGCCTTAGCAAACATTGGTGAGGTGGCTCAGCTGCGTCAAAGTCCTGTTTCGTTTTCACAAGCCCCGAAACGAAAGATATGTATAGAGCTGATCCACAGCTGTCAGATCCTACCTGGCTGTCAAAGTTGTCATTTTTGTTCGACATCACATCCCATATGAATGAACTGAATGTGAAGCTTCAGAGAAAGGATAACCTTGCCTGTGATCTCTACAGAATCATCAAAGGACTTCGGAGAAAGTTGTCATTGTTAGAAGCACAACTGGAAGGAGAACACTTTTCTAATTTTCACTGTTTCAAAGAGTTTTCCGCTACAATCACCAAAGATGTCAACCTAGATTTTCCGAAGAAAAAAACAAAACAAAACAACAACAACAACAACAAAATTATTCGTGACATAAAGAAGCATTTTTGGGAGGGATTTTCAAATCTCGACAGAACTGAGAGTTACATTCTTCTGTTCCAGAATCCACTTGATTGTAAACCTTGATGATGTGCCAGTTGAACTACAGTTGGAGCTCATTGATTTGCAAGCAAATGACTTGTTGAAAAAGAAGCACAGAGAAGGAAAACTTGTTGAATTTTACCGCTGCTTACCTAATGTTGAGTTTCCGAAGCTGAAGAAATTTGCCGCTGGTATGGCATCAGTGTTTGGAACAAGTTATGTCTGTGAGCAAACATTTTCAGAAATGAAGTATGTGAAGTCAACACATCGAATGAGATTGACTGACGAACATTTGAAAGCAATTCTCTTGATTGGATGCAGCAATTCCAAACGAAACATTGCTGATATCTTGAAAGCCAAATATTAGTTTCACAAATCCCACTAACCTTTTTTGCTGCTTAGTTTGTGGGATTTGGATATGTGCATAGGAGGTCAGATGTAACTATATTTTTGCTAAAGAAGTGTGCTAAAAGGGGGAGGGGGAGGGTATCATCCAGACACAATGGGCCGCCTTGACAAACAGAGGAGGTATCATTCTGTCACAATGAGGTCTCCAACACAGGCTGTTTCTCGCCTTGAATGTACATTCTGTCTGATGTTTGTCCATCTCTTGATGTTATCTTCCCACTTCTATCATTGTCTACTTCTTGGTAGCTTGCCTTTAACTTTACCCTCCATTATGGTTTTTATAAGAGTGGTATGACTTTTAGCGTGGTTGAAATATTTCACTACACTCTTGTTTCTTTCTTTCATCAACTCTCTTTTCATTCTCAATTTTTCTAGAACCTCTGATTTTGATTGTTTTGTTTCCATGAAATACGACATATTCTTCTATATATTCACATCTCCGGAGTCTCTATTCGACTTCCCAATTGCTTGTTCATTGTCCATGCTTCTACACCACATAGTAATGTTGCATAAACATAACAAGTAACAATTCTCACTTGTAGTGCGTTGTTAATCTCTCTAGATGTTAATACTGATTTCATGTTGAAAACATTTTTGGCCTTTACTATTTTCTCTTCTATTTACTATTTATGTTTCACTTCTGTCATCATCTGTTATTACATGTCCAAGATAGAGGAGAAACTTGATACTTGTTCTAGAATCTCCCTGTTTACTGTGATGTTCATTGATGACATTTCATTTCCACTTTTAATCATCATAGTTTTCGATTTTTGGATGTTAATATCTAAGCCGCATTCTGCACTATGCCTGCTTTCATATTCCACTAGGTTTTGTAACACTTGCTCGCTTTCTGCGAGTAACACTGTATCTAAATATTGAGCACAACCCACCACCGGCAACGCCGATCGCATTCTGGTATGAACCCAAGGCCTATCCACGTCAATATGGAAGCACTAGACTCAAATGAGGGCGAAACTCGAGTCTAGTGCTTCCATATTGACGTGGATAGGCCTTGGGTTCATACCAGAATGCGATCGGCGTTGCCGGTGGTGGGTTGTGCTCAATATTTAAATTTCAAATCCCGAAACAACCACATAATCAATTGATTATTGCTCACTGGATTTAGGAGGCCTGGTGTTCCTTGCCAGTGAGAAGTCCTGATCGTTCGGGTCCCATCGATTGACGGACGTCGGTCGCGGCGATTGGGCAATCTTGAGCATAGCCTACGATGGGTAGCGTTGTGATATTCTGTTGTGATAGTTTGGTGTGTCCAGTGTGTGCCGCGTGGTTGCACGCCCGCTTCACGAGCGTGATCCGGTACTGTTTCCGGATCCGGTCAGGGATGTGCACTGCTGGCGAGCTCAAATGAGGGCGAAACTCGAGTCTAATGCTTCCATATTGACGTGGATAGGCCTTGGGTGCATACCAGAATGCGATCGGCGTTGCCGGTGGTGGGTTGTGCTCAATATTTAAATTTCAAATCCCGAAACAACCACATAATTAACACTGTATCATTAGTATACCTAAGATTGTTTGTGATTGATGTTAAGTCCAGGCAGTTCTCCAACTTTAAAAATACCTTCAATGAGTTAATAACTGAGTATTAATGTTGCTTGAATAATGAATACACAGCTCAGCATAGCTAAAAATGCAATTCGTTTAATAGAAGGATCATTTAATAGGTCTAAAGCACTTTAATGTCGCCTCGCGTTATTTGCAAGGGCGTGTTCGACTTCGGCATATCCGAACAGCAGGTGGGTTTTTTTTTAAAAACCCAAAATGTATACGTTATTTATGTATCTCAGTGTACTGGAAGAAATACTATGAATGAATGAATGCTCAGTGCCATATTTGTCTCATGCACAGAATACACGGGGAACATGTTTAAAAGCACAGCGTATAACGGCACAACCCCACACAAACACTTTGCAATGAACTGAATAGCAACCGATATAACCAGAATAGCAGTCTTGTACACGGGAAGAAGTTCAAGCAGTGCTACACCGTACTGAAAATGAAAGACGACTAATCATGCATTCCAGCCTGTGTCAGTGAATAGACCAATTGATGGCAATCTCCAGAATATCGGTAAGGAACCAAGTGTACAAACAAACATCTTATGACAACCTTCATGACCTGACGTCCGCTAGCACACCTGCTTGCTTGCTTGCTTGTGTTCGTTAGCTTGAGCTCCAATGCGAAGTCCTGTATGTCGGATGAAGGTATCCTGTTGTCCAACATCAGTGTGATGTCATACAGGACCTGAGGTTTGCGTGAGTATCCGTTGTACCATGTCTGGCTTATTGGTGTGCAGACTGGTGGTTCCTCGCCGTACAGGCAGACACTCTCCGACTTCGGAGGGATCGGCGATCCTACTGACTTTAGACAGGACCCCGAAGCGACCTGTTGCCCAGGACGCTCGACGAGGACGCGTCAATAGGTCTTGGCCAGTATATAACACGGCTCTGGTGCAGTGGAAACACCTCTGCGTCCCGCTAGCACACCTGTATCCCTACATTCTGTCACATTGTCTCGATTGCACGTGCGAGATCGGACTCCCAAATCCCAGTGCACATCCTTTATCTGCTCCCTCTCTCAAACAGCAAGACACTAGTTCTGATTTGACACGAAATTCTAGAATACACTTCAGGATCTGCAACGGATAGCAGATTTTATCCTGGAAATATTTCTTGAAATTGGAGGTTAAACAACGAATGTCTTTTGTCCCATGACGTTATTGTTACCTTCTATAGCCTACTTTTGTTTGATAGTGTGAAATGTGAGGAAATTATTAAACCAATAGCCCTTTAAACATTGATGGCAAAGATCTGCGAATAATTAAGAACATATACAAGTATTGGCAGAAAACAGCAGCCATAAGAATCGACCATTGCTTAGGAACATTTCAGTACATAACACAGAATAGGACGTCTGCTGCCCCTTGATTTATTATTACACAGAGACCCCATAATGAGATTCGGCGTGATACTTTCCACATCATCCACCGAGTGCAGACTGGCCTATACAAATATCGATATGCCCTGATATGCCCAAATGTGTGTGAAAGGTTTCTTTACTTTGACTTTACGTTGTGCAGGTGGCTGTGGCAATATGAGCTAGGGGTTCCCTTTTGCCACCAGACATCACGTAAATTCCTTACAAATTATATATAATCTGATCTTCCCTGCTCGGATCCCCTCCTCATCACGCAGCGTGTAGCGGCTAACGACAACAGTTCTATGTTGATTTATCAGTCTTCTTTGGCTTCCTGCGTAGTGTTCTTGTTTGGCCAAACCTCTTTTAATTTGCTGTTCTCGCAGTCTGACCATGGTTGTAGATTCGCAGTCATCATTTGGTTCTCGCAAAAGTCTTACTTCTCGTAGTGCATTCAGAATGTTAGCCTGTTCCATGGCGCGTCCGCCCTCCATATTAGCCTTATCTGCGAGCTTGTCAGTCCGCTCATTTCTTTGTACTCCCGCATGCCCTGGCACGAAGATGAAACTAATCTTTACCAGCCGAGACCGCTCCAGAGACAGCAACCATTCTCTTCGGATCGACCCCTCCTCTATCCTCTGGAGCATGTTCATTGAGTCGCTAAGGAAACATGCCCTAGTGAATGTCTGTGTCACGAGCCATGTTATTGCTTTACTTACTGCCATGACTTCCATAGTCAGGCTACTTGTGGTCTCAACAAAAGCACCAGTCCTCCTTCAGAATGATCCCTCCGGCCCGCGTCATAAAGGTCCATGAGCTCTTCACACATGTCGGACGACCGACTCATCTATGTAAATGACAGTATCACCGTCTAACGAATTCTCGAAAATCAACGCTTGTACTTCCGCCTCCACAGCAACCGGATTTTCTTGTCTGCATTTTCTGTCTAGCTGAATGCAAACAGAAAAAGGCGTACAGAAATCTGTTGTCACTTGTACCCACTCCTCACCAGGTTCTAAGTCCTCAAGTGAACACACATGTTGAAGAATGTCTTTGGCTTGACCCATCCATGACCTTCCTCTTTTTAACCTGCTGCCCTTCACCTTCATAATTTCACTGTGCAGTGGATGTTGGTGTGTTTTCGTTAACTCTGAGGTAGGCACGTGCTCTGAAAAAATTTGTATTCAGTCTTCAATGATTGGAAAATCTAGAAGGTAGCGCATCGCCCTGCATGCTGTATCTCTTGTACATCCAAGAATAATGCGCATAGTATTCTGTATCCTTTCCATCCTTTCTATCTGCTTACGGCTGAGATTCAGGATCGCCATCGCATATTCAAAAACAGACATGACCAGACCTTCATATAGAAGACATAGATGGCGCTGCTCACAGTTCGCTGCCGCCATCACCCGTATCGCAGCCAAACCCCGCTTGGTCTTTGTTATCACCTGGTCTATGTGCTCACTATAAGAAAAGCTTCGATAAAAACATATCCCCAAGTAATTCATTGCCTGCGTTTTTTTCCACAGTCTCTGAACACAGATTTACAGTTGGTGTTGGAGTGCTGACAATATGATTATTCAAAGAGAACAATGTCACTGTTGCCTTGTTGGGTTGACAATTGCCCCAGCTTCAAAACACCAAGTACTTATGCGATTAAGTTTGGTTTGCAGTTCCACAGCAACCTGATCTCTATCCTTACTCTAACGATACATTAAAACATCGTCGGCATATGACAGTGCCCTCCCCAGTCCAGTGATCTGCTCGCTGGTGATCCTCACAGTGTAGGCGTTGAACAGCACCGGAGATCCCTGCTAAGGAAGACATAATTTATTTGAGCATTTATTCATCCTTCACCCTAAGAGAACTTATTATAGTAGTATTAGTCGTAGTAGTAAGCCTCTTTCAGTCCTGAAGGACTATAGAGTTGTGCCGCTAGAGAGGTACCTGACAGCACCGCTGGTGACTGAATAGTCCAATGCGAAACTGACAGTCTCTGTCACAGTTTCCGCATCTGTAAGACGAGACAGGTCCCGCAGTAAGTGACTGCATTTTATTCCTGTTCCGCCCATCCTCAGTTTGTTGGATCAGATTGCGCTCAAAAAAACATCAGTCCGTTTCGTACATCTCTTCTTCAGGTACATCTGCCTGTTGCAACTCTTTCCAACGTGTCTGGATCTATGCTAAGCCTAAGAGTAATTCTTGTTGCTAGGTGTATAAATTGCGGTCCATGTTTTAGGATTTCCCCCCTAAGCTCTACACACCCTTAGGAGCAGATGAACCGTGGCGAAACAGCACCTTATTAACTGGGGGGGGGGGCAGCTTAGGCGGGCGGTAGCTGTCTTGTGAGCTACGATGATCTCCCCCCCCCGCCCCCCCCGTCGAAAGCAACTCCTGGCGCCTTGCTCTACGTCAATCGAGCATAACCTGTAACTTCTGCTTCACGTGTTGCGTCACCGCTGTTACGCTGTGCTGAAGGAAGTGACCTCTTCAGAGCATAAACCTGGGCAGTGGAATTCGGAGAAACAATCCCCCCCCTCCCCCCCCCCCCCAATCTTGTTTGCGTGTATGCGCTGGCAGGAGCACACTAACAAACATGACAACAACTATTCTTCCACCCAGAGATATGTGTACACGTTCTACATGATCATTTCGTTATGAAAAACATCGGTACATTTCTAAAACAATTAGAGGGAGAGAGAGAGAGAGAGAGAGAGAGAGAGAGAGAGAGAGAGAGAGAGAGAGAGAGAGAGAGAGAGAGAGAGAGAGAGAGATGGGAATAGCGTCATTAATTAAAGGAATAGATTAATAAGTAACACCTGCAGATAGTTGACGTAAGGGCTAAAAATTCATTGGCACCTTGCCGTCTTGACAGACGATAGTTTGTGCTTTAAAAAGGCATAATAACTTTTACCTATGGCGGTAGCGAATGTGACTGATACGGCCAATTCGCGCTGTAAATGTCCGTTCACAGTGGGTGCATGTGAACACGTTGTCATTTTCACCACCATGCACCATCTTACGTCTCACACGCTCGGTGTGTGACATATCTGCAATAATATTCTCCTTTGTCTTTATTGCATTTCTGATGTTTGCCCTCCATGCAACACGTTCAGCGGCGACTTTCTCCCACTGTGCATTATCAATGCCTGTATAAATCATGTCCCGCTTACACACATCTTTGTATCGTAGTAGTGGCCGACCCTGAGATATCTTACCCATCTTTAATTCACCAAAAAAGATGTCTTTGGTATTCTACCATCATCCATCCTCCTAAGATGTCCTATCCATCTAAGTCTACGAAGACTGAGCATGGAATAAACCGTCACACAACCAGATCTTTCCAATACTTCAGTATTTGTGATTTTGTCTTGCCACTTAATACCAAGAATTCTTCGCAGACACCGCAAAATTACGTATGCATAAACTTTACCAACGTGTAGTGTACTCCACTAAGCAAATATGTCACAACGATACTCAACAACTTTATATATCTTTTCGTACATATTGCTTGGAATAGTAAGATTATCAAATTTTGTTTTCTTAAGTTGACAGTAACGATTGATACATCTAAACTGACATATTTATCTTTATGGATGATGGAAAGATTTTTATACGATAATTAGATTCCAGTTTCGTGATGTCGCTACTGGACTTAACGTCACTAGGGACTCAATTCTGTCTTGAGTTCTGATGCATGATATTCATTGTGTTCTGTAGCCTAAAATATTCAAGTCATATATTTGACAGATAAAACTTCATAACCGTCATTGCACAGTGGCAAATTATCTTACTAATGTCTGTGGGAAATCATGAGGAATATGGGCTTTCCATCACATGTAGCACAACTCATAAAAATGCTCTATCTAGACCAACAAGCAGCGGTTAGAATAGATGGCGAGACATCAGATCGGTTTGACATCAAGCAAGGAGTCCGTCAGGGCTGTGTGCTGTCACCTATTTATGTAACCTGTACGCCGAAAATATAATGAGAAATGTCAGAGATGATATAACCAGGGAGCAATATGATGCCCTAAATATCGGTGGTCATGAAATACCAGAGATTCGATATGCTGATGATACAGTATTACTATCCACATCACAGACTGGTATAGAAAACCTCACCCCAAAGAAATAGGGAAAATCACAACGTATATCTTAACGTAGCAAAAACAAAGATAATGCATACAGATAAAACTACTATGGAGAAATAAATATATGTTAATGAGGAAAGATTTGAGGTGGTGGAAAAATTTTGAACCTCTTGGGTCATTGATTACCAACAATGGTGACACAATGAAAGAAATTAAACGACGATATCCCGGGAAGGTTAACCCGGTCAACAAATGCCCGCAGAAGTCGGATGTGTCGGCCTAACGGCGCAAGAACGCAGCTCTGCTGTAAACAGGCACAACGCAATCACGTCCGGAAAAAAAAAACTCCGGATGAACGAAGAAGAAGAAACGACGATATCAATTGCTCTTCAGAGACTAAAACAACTGAATAAATTATGGAGTGGGACAGATAGAACTACAAAAACTAGATTTTTAAGAGCATGCATCTTTCCTATTGCAACATACGCCTGTGAGACCTGGACACTTACTAAACAAGCTAAACAGCGCATAAATGCTTTTGAATATAAACGTTATAGACGGGTTCTAAGAATGTCTTGGGTAAAGAAAAGAACAAATGCACCCATACTTCAAGAGCTGAATATAGAAGAGGGTTGGCTATTAAAGACGATAAAACAAAGAAAATTGATATATTTTGGTCACTTGAAACGTCATGAAAGTTTGGAAAGAACAATAAAAAAGGGGTATATGCCTGGGAAGAGAGGAAGAGAAAGGCCAAAGAGAAGATGGGTGCAAGATGTGGCGGATGATCTCCTGATGGGTGTATCAGACGTGGGACATCTTGCTTGTGATCGAGCAGCTTTCCGGAGAGTTATGGCAGCGAGGTTCTGCAAAGGACATGCTACTGAGTGAATGAATGAATGAATGAATGAATGAATGAATGAATGAATGAATGATTGAATGAATGAATGAATGAATGAATGAATGAATGAATGAATGAATGTGGGAAAGACACCTGGGCTAATGTGGCTACTTTTGAATTTGATGTTTATGAGGGCTTCCAGGAAAAACAAGAGACAGTCTCGGCAGCTCATGACCTGGAGGATGCGTATAACAGGATTGGTCTGATCAGTTGTATACATTTTGTTGGACATGGAGGTATGCCCTTGCCTTGTCCGGTGGGTTGCAGCAGTCCTTTATGAGCGTAAGGTTGCACTGCGCATTTGTTCCTGGACTTCTGATCCCTTTACGATTACACATGGGTTGCCACATGGATCTGCCATGTCATGTCCCCAGTGTTCTTTAATGTCTACACCAGCAAAGTCGCAGCGCAGCTATTGAGACACCAGGTGTTGGTAGAATCTTGACATTTGCAGATGATGTGCTGTGTAGAGACAGGGCAGAGATAGGGAAATTTTGGCTGCAGATTTACAGGTGGCAGTAAACAGGGTGACAGAGTGTTGCAGGGACGCAGGGGCTGTTATAAACCCAGACAAGTCATCGGTTGTGTGGTACTCCCTGGATAACCGGATTGTGAAGGCATATATGTCCCATTTATTGTATTGAATGGATGTCATCTTCATTTTTTTAAAAATATCCCTTACAGGACGTTGCAGTCAACATCAGCATTTGTCAGCTGCTGTTGATGTACTAGGCAAGATTACGCTCAGTAGTTTGCCATTGCTTTCTGATCGACCGGCTCACATACTCCGTAAGTTACCGCTACCGATTCACGCGCAGGTTACGTTACTCACGAGAAAGTCGTTAACACCTAGGCCAGGGAGACCGACGTCATCTTAATAGAGAGAGTAAATTTAAGTTCTTGGGTATCAACGTCGACAGGTGTTTGTCTTTTGAAGATCATGTGGAGGCTATAGTGGTACAGGCTGGTAGGGGGCTTAATGCTTTGAGGGTGATGGTAGCATCCGGGGCAGAGTAGAGGATGCTTTACAGGCTCTTTCAGCAGTTAATAATTTCAATCATTGAGTATGGCTTGGTGCTCCTGACAGTATCAAAGAGCCAGCTTGAAGGGATGATAGCAAATATACCAGCATAGCTACAAATAGACTTGCTAAGACCAGAAAGAATATTCACTGACGAAGAAAAGACCAAATGGCTCGTAATTATAGACTGATCAAAGGTCCTAGAACAGATCTAATCTTCTGACAGTGTTCAGGCGGAAAGGAATGGCGTACAACTATACTTTAACAAAGACAGTCTGCCAAGGTTTTCTAGCTACTATGCCTGCATTAAGATTTTGCCTCCAAATCTGATCCTCTCTCACAGACACGGAGATAGACAGATAACCGAATCGTCAAGGCCAGACAGATTAATATATATATATTCCCTTATCATACAAAATACTTATCACTTCCATTGTGTCAGGTCTTAGTCAGATATGACTGAGCTACCGTATAACAATAGACGGTACTACCTGCTTTCTGTTAGCGCCGAACGTTGGGAGGCGCTTACTAAACCCGATGCCCCACATTGTGCCAACGGCTTCGGGCGGAAGAGCGCAATTGGGAGGGTACAAGCCTTACCCTGGTGCGAGGAAATGCAAGCTAAAGACAAAATGTCATGGCAGGGCAGACCAGGCCCTAACCCTTGGTTGGCAGCTGGTCCAGGATCAAAGCTCCGAGAGGCGGACAGTTAGAGCATTGCTTTGCTGATCCGGCAGCTTCTGCAGCTTGTCTTATTCCAGATGTAGGGGTGTTTCCTTCCCTCTGGAGTGAACTAGGCAGGCCGAGAGAGGGATCATGCTGCATGGGCAACACATGATCTCTATATTTTAGCCCAGACTTTGTGCTATGGAGAGGCAATAACTCCATCCCTGGTCTTAATATATATATATATATATATATATATATATATATATATATATATATATATATATATATAAAGTTACAAACAACATTTCGTATCTTCTCACACTCTATTTATGAGATGTTGTTATGATCAACTCGTGATGTTGATCCGTCGACTAAAATAAACTAAACTAACTCTATTTATACTAATATCAGTTGTATAAGGTTCGTTTATTTGAAACCTGTTCCAATGGCTTTATTACAACAGCATGAAAGAAAAATTAACAGGTGTGGTAGAAATAAACAAGGGCATTCATTTTGAATGAATTATGCACCATGAGTTGGTCAGAAGAAGTCAACTTAGGCATTCAGGCAAGCATCCCATTGCTTAGGTAGGCGGTGAATGTCGTCCGCAAAAAAGGATTGTGGTTGCTCACTGAACCAAGTGTTTACCGCATTCATTACGTCTGCATCTGTGTGAAAGAGAGCTTTCTTTAGAGGTCCGAACAAAAGAAAATCACATAGTGAAAAATCAGGACTATAGGCTGGATGTTGCAGAATTTTCCACTTCTTCCAAGCTAATGCTTCCTGCACATTCTTTGCAACATGCGGACGAGCATTATTGGGCAACAAAATCACACCGCGAGAAAACATGCCGGGTCGTTTATTCTTGATGGGTTTTTTTTTTTGCAGTTTGTCTAGTGTTTTCAAGTAGTGGGTAGAGTTGACACCAGGTTCTTTAAAGTCGGCCAACAATAGCCCTTCATGGTCAATAAACGCACTCAGCATAACCTTACCAGCGGAAACCTGTAACTTGAATTTTGTGGGTTTTGGTGATCCCGCATGCTTCCATTGCATGCTCTCTCCATTGCTGCTCGGCTCAAAGTGGTGACACCATGATTCATCGCCTGCCACTATGCGGAAGCGCAGCAAGTTGTTCAAACACCTCTTTTTGGTGGTCGGTCAACATCCGTGGTACCCAAAGAGAACACACCTTCCGATATGCAGTTTCTTACGAACGAACTTTGAAATTGTCCCAATTGACACATCAAATTCTTTCGCTAGCGAACGTATGCTTCAACACGGTTCATCTGTACTGCTGCATCAATTTTGGTGACGTTTTTTTTTCCCAGTTGCAACAATATGCGCTTGACCCGGCCATCGAAGATCTGTCGTGAACAGACGTCCTTTCCAAAACATTCGTGTTCAGTCTGTCACTGTTGTCTTCGACACACATTTGTTACCGTACGCTGCTTGCATTATTCGATGAATGCCCACTGGTCGACATCCATCAAATGAAAGAAACTGAATCACCGCTCTTTGAGCTTCTTTGGACGGGTTTGGATCAACCCAGCCCTTTTCTCAACGGTCAGAAACAGAACCTATGCATCATGGGACGATAAAAACGTGCTCTTTTATTCATTGGTCAGTACTTATCACATGACTATGACATGATCATATTCAACGTACGCAATTACGAGCGGTGCGGCACAAATGAACGCTCCTAATATAATAACAAACTAGTTGGTTGAAATTTAAAAGTCACAACAACTATATTTATTTAATGAACACACGTTGAGTGATTCACGGGATACAGCCCTGAACATTTATAAGGGATTCACAATGCCCTTGTTCTACTCTAAAATTCTAATCCTGTCAATATTGTTCTGGTCCTACTATCCTCTAATTCGGCTGGAATAAGTGTAATCACAGAAAACACTTCGACGGCCTGAAATATTTGGAAAGTTGGTTCGAATGGTGATGGTGTTGTCTGAGGGTAAATCGTGGTATTTATCTAATGAGTCTTGAATTTCGGTTTGGCAAGCGGTTCGTCGGATCTCCTCTTAGCTTAGCTTCTGAAATGACGTTCCATAATTTCCTGTTCTCGGTCTTTTCGACTTCAATTCATTCAGTCCAAAATTAATACCCCCTCCCCCCCCCCCCCCCCCCCCCCCGAAAAAAAATAGAATGTCCAAATGCCCTTAAAATTAGTGCGGCACTGCACTATAGATACAGTCTCTCGGGTAAATAGTGGCATTTTAACCACACACATTATATGCTGGACTTTACACGTTGTAGGGTGTATTGCGGTGAACGCTCAGCCACTTCAAGTCAAAGTTCCTGACTTATTCAACAATTTTATGCTCAAGGTGGTGAATCTGTAAAACATATTCAGCGAGACAAAGTGAATATTCTGTCGAGACATTGAACGCATCTAAAATTGGCCATGGGCTATTTCAATGATGGCCATGTATGTCTCATACCCGCAAAGATTAAATAGCATGTGCTATCTGCCCTTGCTACATACAATTCCCTATCCTACGATCTTTTTCTTCTTCTTCTGCGTTCATCTGGAGTGTGTTTTCAGACGTAATTGCTGTGTGTCTCGTTATGCACCCTTGGGCTAAAACCCTTAGGCCAACACATCCGACTTTTGGGTGCGTCCCCCCCCCCCCCCCCCCATTCCCCCTGGTTAGCATTCCTGGGAAGAATGAAATACCAAAATGTGGTATATGAGTAAATGGGCATATTCTTAAGCAAGTGAATCGATACAGTTATCTCGGAATAGTCATAACATCTAATGGGAGATGCCTTGAAGAGATTAGAACAAGAATTGCCATTGCGGAGGTAGCCTTTTGCTAGATGAAAAACATACTGACCAATAAAAAGATATCAATTGAAACGAGAAAAAGAGTGCTGAAGTGCTACATAGAACCTATAATTTTATATGGATGTGAAGCGTGGACAATGAGCAATCAAGCTGAAAAACAGCTGATGGATGTGGAAATGTGGTTTCTGAGGAAAATGCAAAGAATACAATGGACAGACAGAAAAACCAATCAACAAGTCCTTCAAGAAACAAATGAAGATCGTAAACTGATTAGAGTCATTAGACGTAGACAGTCAACATTTTGGGGCATGTTATGAGAAGAAATTACTTCGAGAACTTGGTGACGACTGGCAAGATCGAAGGGAAGAGAACAAGGGGAAGACCGAGAAGTAAATACCTGGATGACTTGGCCACGTGGCATGGTCGAGACAGGAACACGGAGCTGATCCACGACTCTGGTGATCGAGTGAGATGGCAGAAGATGGCCGCCCACGCTTATCGGCATGGCACATGATGAATGGATTCCTGAGGGACTCTCATATTTGTGGTGCCGTCCACAACCTAGCTGGTCAAGTTAGAACGGTCGAAGGCTTCACGGTCCGCCCTCAAGGGAAGGCAGGGGCAGTCCATGGGGATTTTCCGCCATCCAATTCGGCTTCCATAATTCCAGGGCCGACACATAGTGCTCTGGTACTGGGCTCACCCAAGGAGTCGCCAGGACTTGCACCTGGCTGCTTTAATTCCTCACTTCCGTGTATTGGGCTTTTCGTTCGCCACAGGCCTCTCCCCGCACAAACAAGGAACGGTTAGTCTGCAGACGGCATCAACTCAGCGAGCTTTCGGTTCGGACGTATACTGACGCTGTGCCCGGAAGACAATATAGTCAGAGCTGTTCCCGCTGGAACAAAAGTTAGTCAGAGCTATTCCTGTCGGAAGACTAGATTGCCAGCGCTGTCCCGGGCACGAGGGACATTTCACTGGGACGGTTTTGCGTTGTGCCAATTTATTTGCAACCTTTAGGCCGGAACATCCGACTTCTGCAGGCGTTTAAAAAAAAAAAAAACCAGGATAACCTTCCTAAGATCTATCCTACTATCAATAACAGCACATTGACCTTAGGAAAATAGCTCACAAACAGTATACTATACTATACTATTCTGTCTTCTTCTTATGCGTAACTCTAATATACAGACGTTCTAATCGACAGACTACTGACATAGTACACCTATATTCTAAGTCTGAGTAATTATATAAACACTCTAACCACATTTCACACGTTATATTAACGCTACATCTTATGGGCGATTTAAGTTGAAAACACGATATTCACAACGGTTACGTCACAATATACATTAGTGCACAACTCACATTACGGAACACTACATGTTATATTTCACTTCTTCTTCTTCTTCTTCTTCTTCTTCTTCTTCTTCTTCTTCTTCTTCTTCTTCTTCTTCTTCTTCTTCTTCTTCTTCTTCTTCTTCTTCTTCTTCTTCTTCTTCTTCTTCAGCGTTCCGAGCCATTGAGGTTCTGTGCTGCAGATACAATCCGTCTCCATTCGTCTCTTTGGTTGACTTTCTCTTTCCTGTCACTGATTTCAAGTGCTTGGTCTGTATGTACATTATCTCTCCACCGTCTTCTTGGTCTTCCTTGGGGTCTGCGGTCATTTATTTCCTGAGGGTAAACGAGTTTTATTTCCCTATTATCTTCCGTTCTTTCTATATGCCCCAGCTATTGCAGTCTATTAGCCTTCATGATACCAGTGATAAGCGGGGACTTAAACAGATTATAAACGTCTTTGTTGCTTCTTCTTTTCCACTCTCCACTTTGTGTGTCCCTAATGGGCCCAAAGATGCGTCGGAAGACTTTGTTCTCAAAGGTTTGTAACAAGTTTTTGTCTCGTTTAGTTGTACTCCAGGTTTCAGAGCCATACAGCACAACTGGTCTAATCAGTGTTTTGTATATTGTGATCTTGGTGTTACGAGATAGTGCATTTGATTCTATAGAACGTTTTTTTTTGTTTTGCCCCAATATAAACATCCATATCTCAGTATCCAACTGAGGGAAAAATATGAGATTTAGTATATAACCTTATCATTATGTCCACCCAACAAAATTTTTTTTGTTCTGGAGATTTTACAGCAGATTTCAAAGTTTGTTTATATGCGATATATAATTTACGGGTCTGAGATGAAATTCATAATTTTAAATGTATTACAGCGTAACCAGACAATCAGCGCTTAGTGTTGAATATTGTTCGTTTTTTCACGGGATTGGCCTTAAGCCAACTACCCGCGTTGTTTAAACTAGGACTGTTCATTCAGAGGTGTCTCAAAATGTGGGTTATTTCATGAAACCTGATTAATATGTTTTTTTTTTAATTTTTTTTTTTTTAAATCTTACCATTTATCGCTAACATTGAAATGTGTGAATATTTTTCAGTGGGATTGAATACGAAATTATACACTTCAAAGAATCGCTATAAGTTGTACACATATTTTTGTCAAGGAGCTGATCGCAGGAAACTGTTTTATACTATTACAAATTCCGAAAAAAGAACAATGCATGCATTGGGTGTGAGTAAACAGTCATTTCGTCGACAGCTTTGACAAAGATGTCATAAGGCGAGCTATTATAAAAATGCTTTAAAAAGTCGCTTGATATACGACAGGATCGACTTCATTGCATCGGGTTCTATCCCATATGGCTCGGTCTCTTTCCGCAGCGTGGAAAGCATCGCACAATGCACGAACTCCGCAGCTCTAGCGACGACCCACAGAAGTCTCCGAAAAATTTAACTTATGAACCGAAGGATGCGGCCCGGAATCGAACCCACGACTTTTGGAGCCCGAGTCAAAAGGCTTGACCACTTCGCCACGGAGACTCCTAAAATTATAAAAATTTTGGATTTTATATCCAGGATTATCTAGCTTTATAAAATGCTGGATGCCAAATAAACAGTGACTGTAAGAAAACTTAGAGTTTGGTTCAGAAAGAACAATAACATAGAGCTATCCAAAACAACTTTGTGGAAAATTATAAGGACATATTCACTATTTGAAAGTACAAGGGCGGTAGAAATAATCTTTGCGAGCAACCGCATTTAGGAGCCATGAGAAGCAGATACCTACATGAAATAAGGGAAATGCGCAAAGAAAATTATGGCATAGTGTGTTTGGATGAAATGTGGATCAATGCGCACCACACAAGTGATAAGGAATGGCAATCAGTGGATGGACAGATAAAGCGATATGTGCCCAGTAGTATAGGACAACTTTTGGTCATGGCCCATGCTGGTAATACGCATAATGGCTTACAACAGAATGCTGGGCTCGTGTTCGTATCAAAGCATACAGACAATAGGGATTATCACAATAAGATGAGTGGTAATGTATTTAGAGATTGGCTCGAGAATACTGTGCTTCCATCCCTAGATAGACCGTCGTGTTCAATTATGGACAATGCATGAATCAATGTTGTTGCCCGAGAAGACAAAATACGTACAGCATCGAGCACAAAGGGAGCAATAAAGATATGACTCCGAATGGAAAACACACCATTTCCAGAAACGTATTTCTACCTAGAATTGTTGTCCCTTGTAAAACAGACGCCAAAAAAGCAAGAAATATCAAATCGACAAGTTGATAGAAGAGCATCGTCATGGGTGCTTGAGACTTCCGCCGTACCATTCTCATTTTAACCCTATAGAACTTGTGTGGGTTAAAATTAAAGGACAGGTGGCAGCTGACAATACTATATTCAAATTGTCTGACGTCAGGATACTAATCCAGTCCACGCTATTAAATATTGATCAAAGTTACTGGAAAAATGTGAGGACCATGTGTTGAAAGAGGAAGAGGATTATTGAAGAAAGAATGGATTGAATTTTATGCAACCGAGAGCAGTCATCAACCTACTGGAATCGTCCGACACAGATTAAGGTCTGATCAGATCGCAGACCTTAATCCACGTGCACACCAACTGGGATATTTTGCTATAAATATTCAGAAGAATTGCAGGCCCTAAACATTACAGCATCAGCTTAATGTCAATGGCAACAGTTTGTATTCCACAGTGATGAATTTTCAATTCCGCAAGCCCTCAGGGGTGACAAACAACTGTATTGAAAACAACAACAACAACAACAACAACACACACACACACACCACACACACACACACACACACACACACACACACACACACACACACAACTGATTGAATACCAACAGAAGAGTAATATTGGGGTGGAAACTGACATAGTGTGGCATAACAAGAAACGTGAGAGCAAACACGTTGTCAAATTAGGGGACAACACACGTGGATACGAATCAATCTATAAACTTCAATAAAAAGAGGACCAACATCTTGGTCGTTAAGAAGAAAGCCCACTACAGAGACACTCACAACTATTTTCATAGTGCAAAACAGGTAATCATGTTCCGTCTCTGATTAGACAATGTTTCACGAAGGCTCAAAGCGGGTCTGTCACCCATGTGTACGTGTGAACAAACTACACAGACAGCTGAACAGATCCTTAAAAATGGAAACATGATGACTAAATTGCGGTATCATTTCTGGTCACTCCATATGCACATTAACGCACAGCTATTTGGAAGCTTTCACGAACTTAATATAAAAAAGCTAACACGAATACTTGTGTACACATTATTAACCAGCAGCTGAAGAAACAAGAAGGAAATGAAAAATAAGGTAAGAAATATATTCCTTCTACTTTCCTGTCAATTTACAAATTATTTACCCCATGCCTCTGTAAATTCTCTGTCTTTACTAATATAACACATTGCACCCCTCTCGGGATTCTCCGTGGTGAAGTGGTCAAGCCGTCTGACTCGGGCTCCGAAGGTTGTATGTCGGATTTCGGGCCGCGTCCTTCATTTCACGAGTACATATTTTCGGAGACTCCCGGGGGTCGTCGCTGGAGGTACGGAGTTCGCGCTTTGTGCGACGCTTTCCGCGCTGCGGATAGAAACTGAGCCATATGGGATAAAAACCCGGTGCAATGCAGCCGACTCTGTCGATGTTAAGCTACTTCTTTCATTGCACCCACTCCCATACGAATCCGGATACGCCATGTGTGTCATCTGAATTGGCGGGGTTTCATTACTGTAAACATAAATTTATTAGTGCGAATTTACTAGTTTTTCAGCAAAACATCAAAGAAATGTCGTCGCTTTCGATGATTTAAGTTGCTTTTGGACCTATCAAAGACATATTCCTTGGGTGGGGGTAAATAAAAGACGGCTGGAAAAATTTCATAACGATGCAACAGACAGTTTTCAAAATAATTGATCGTGAATGAAGGCATTCTTTTAGGGACATAAACTGTTGTAGTGCATAATATATTATGTGCATAGCATAGTATGTTATATTTCACAACTAAGAATATTATTCCTGGCTTATATTAATAAATACTCTCTGTAACACATACTTTAAGATACACACAAGCTACTCATTTATCAATATGGAATATAATGTTAGACTTTAAAACTCATGTGGTTACAAACAATTTTGCGAATGAAAAATAGTGAGAATGAATAATTTCCCCTTTTCTAGACACACTAGTATTTTGACCGTGACCCACGTGTTGGTAAAGTAAACTATGTGCGAGAAAAGAAGATATTTAACTGGTATATATATATATATATATATTGATACACTATCACCACAACTTCCTTTGAATTATACACAATAATTAAATAAATATGGTAGTACTTTAAACACTCGATTAGTCAATTCGATTAGATTTTCCAAAAAAAAAAAAAAAAAATAATTTCAAATTCAGTCTGGTTAAACCTGCTTCTTCAGCTTTGGTTATTGTTGAGATCCGTGGTTGTGTGGACTGTTAGTCCTAATTTGTGCTGGTTTTTTTGGGTACGCACTGTGTCCTCCATGTCATTGGTGACGGTTTTTATTAGGCTAAAGTCTGTGAATGGGACTATTAGTTCCCATGGTGGGATTGTTGGTCTGTACCGTTTTGTCTGTTTCAGGGTTTCTCCTAGCTCGTTCTCTTCCTTCATCTTCTCTGCTGCTTTCCCATCCTGCCGGTCTTTGCAGTTTTACTATTGGGATGCCTCCTTACTTGCTGCGGTTGTCACTGAACGTTTGGTATCCTGGGTGGTCTTTATCTTGTGCTACCTTTGCCCAGTAGTTATACGTTTACCCCTTAGATTCAGTGGTAGTACACCCAGTGCTACTTTCATGGCTTCTTTGGATGTCCCTTTTCCAGCACCAAGGATGGCGTTTAACGCTTGGGTCTGTATGGTGTCTAACTTTCTCTTGCTGGTTTCTGATGCTGAGTCGTAGACATTGCTGCCATATTCTAGCTTGCCTCTGATAAATGCTTTATAGAACATTAGAATTGTTTTGGTGTGGGCACCCCAACCGTTACCTTTTATCACTCGCAGTAGGTTGCTTGCTTTCTTGCATGTTTCTAATGTCTGGCATATGTGTTTTGACCAGCTCAACTGTTCGTCTAGGGTCATTCCTAGGAAGACTGTGCTGCTTGTTCTATTAATAGTTTCCCCTTTTATCTGTATTTTGTAGTCCTTGTTAGAGTTTATCTTCTTCTTGTTACTAAATACCATGCTGACTGCCATGACCCTGATGACGTCATGGCATAGTTAAGCTATATAACCCAGGTCAGAGATTATAGATTATGGCAGTGTTCAGCAAGTGAACACCGGAACGTGAGAAGTGGATACTTTTCACACAACGTGAAAACGTTGGGCCTCACTTCCCAAGTCACAGGAAGTGGGGTCCAGACGCGGCATACTAGTCGGGGGTTTCGTCGAGTACGGACCACGTTCAGATAGAGTAATGGCCAACACTGCGCCACACTTTTAGAGAAATAGTTTGTGTCTAGGAAAACATTGTGAAGTTAATGTTGAGTACATGAGTGGTGTATTGATGGTGTTCATCTTAGATTGTGTAGCCCAATACACGTATAAAACTACAACTGGCGTTTGGGTCGACTACTGTTCGAGTTATACCTAGTACTGTTGTGAGTTGGTGAAACGTGTGTAGAACATTAGTAAACCATCAGCAAAGTTAAGTGCTGAGAAACGACCATGGTGCCGACTAGAGAAGAAGAGAATAATTAGTCATATATTGGACACGAGTAGAAAGAAGAAGTGTTTACAAAAGGTGGCCATTAAATCGGCCAACCCATAGTCCAGTCGCATCCTGGCACTGACTGTTTTATTGGTGTTGATATTGAATCCCCATTTGTCCATCCATGCGGTTAATTTGTCTACCTGTTTTTGGAGGGGTCCTCGTGTAGCTTTTGCAGACTTTCCGCTCCTCCATATGGCGCAGTCGTCCGCACATTGTGACAATCCTGTTTTCTGATTTTTGATCTCCTCTGTTAGGTCATTCACGAGTATCGAGAAGATTGTTGGTGAGATGACCGAACCCTGGGGGATGCCGTTCTCTTGCTCATGTGTGTTGGATACCCCATTCCTTATTCTCACTGAGAAACTTCTATCTTTGAGAAAGTTTTCTATGTACTTGTAGGTTCTTCCCACTATGCCTACTTTCTTTATCTTGATTAGTGCGGCTTCTCTCCAGCATTGATCGTACGCCTGGGCTAGGTCCAGGAATACAGCCAATGTCTTTACTCCTCTTTTAAATCCTTTCTTTACATGATTTTCTAATTTGATGATTTGGTCCATCGTGCACCTGTTGGCTCTAACCCCGGATTGTGTACGGCTGTACAGTTCATTCTTCTCCATGTAGAACGTTATTCTTTTGTTTATCACAGTCTCCATGACTTTGCCCAGGTGCGACGTCAGGTAGATGGGTCGGTATGATTCTACCCTTGTTGGGTCTTTGGATTGTTTCATGACCAGTATCACCGTGGCTGTTATCCACTGTTTGGGAATATTTCCAGTCTGCCATACTTCATTATACAGCTTGGTACTTGTTTGTTTTATGGTTTTATGTGGGAGCTTTTTGAGGATGGTGTAGTTTAGTATGTCAGCTCCAGCTGCGGTATCGGATTTTTCTTGTAGTGCTGTCAAAACCTCATCTGTTGTGATGTCTGCATCCATATAGTGTTCTTCGATGTTCTTGTAGGTTGTGTCATTTAACTTTTGCACCAGCCCATCCCTTCTTTGTCTTTCTTTACTTCCTAGTCTTTTATTAAAACAGACTTCGTAGAAGTATTCTCCGAACACCTTAGCTTTGTCCTGGCTTGTTACTGCTAGTATTGGACTTTTGATGGTTGGGATTTTGCTGGTCTTATTATTTCCTTGCACTCGATTATTATCGCCTACTCTACTCTTATAGTCAAAACTGTCATTTACTGCCAGTATAGTACCTTGCTGTGTATGGCAGAGGGGTTCTTTGAGCCTGAGGAATTAAGGCCGCCTGGCTAGTGCAGTCACCGCGAACTGTGCAGGTTAGGATTTTCTTTTTGCCCCCGACAGAAAAAAAAAAAAATCCGACATCTTACCGAGGTATCGAACCCGGATCTCCCGAAGGAGAATTCGACGTTCTAGCCACTCGGCCAGCCCCCCCCCCCAACTCTTATTGTGAGTATTCAAAATTCGATTCTGAACGAAACCACAACTAATTTTTTAGATTATCACGCCTCGTACTACGCCATATTGATTCCAGACGTTAGTTTGTTCCTGCCCGATTACGTTATCCCTTTTCCTTGGGTGGCATGGTCCAAAAATAGTACTACATCTAATATGAGCGATCTAGTCTAAAAATTAAAGTCCCATTACTATCGGCGGCCCTACCTGACTTTCAGTCACAAAGACCAGTCGGAACCCACATGGCAATTAATCTACACAAGCCGATAATTCATACCCTTCAATTATCGTGACCAAATCTAGTCCGTTGCGTGACTAGTGCCCTAGAAATCCTTCTCTATTAATGTTGTTACAGATTGGCTTAACAAGATCCGTAGGATTAAACTATCACGCTCTAACTGAGTTTCTAATAGCCAGTAACTGGCGAGGTCGAGTGCACGACGTCTAAGTCTTAAAAGACAGAACTGACCTTCGTCCCGTGACCGGAAGTTATGGGTCCAGTTTGGCCGGTGGTCACGAATATGGTGTCTTTGTGGTAATGGCGATCTTTAAGACGTCTCGGTGTCTTTGGAAGTACGGACAACCCAGATACCTTGCTCCATGCTTGCCAAGGCAATTGGCACACTTTCTGTTGTTGTTGGGCATTCGGAAGTCCTTGCCCAGTTTGGCCAACGGACATTCCTTGAATGTATGGTGCTCTGCGCAGTATCGGCAGATCTCTGTCTTGCTGCGGCATGTTGTTCTGCTGTGGCCGGCCCTCTGGCATCTTGAACATTGAGTGATTCTCGGAATGAATCCTTCAGGCTGTTGTACTTTCTTGTTCGGTGATGTTGTCATTTACACAGATGGGTCGGTCGTCCGACATGTGAGAAGCTCATGGGCCTTTACGGCTCAGGCCGGAGGGAGAATTGTGAAGGAGGACTCTGGTGCTTCTGCTGAGGCCACAAGTAACCTGACTATGGAAGTCATGGCAGTAAGTAAAGCAATAACATGGCTCGAGACACTAGGGCATGTTTCCTTAGCGACTCAATGAACATGCTCAAGAGGATAGAGAGGGGGGGGGGGGTGATCCGAAGAGAATGGTTGCTGTTTCTGGAGCGGTCTCGGCTGGCAAAGATTAGTTTCATCTTCGTGCCAGAGCATGCGGGAGTACAAGGGAATGAGCGGGCTGACAAGCTCGCAGGTAACGCTACTGTGGAGGGCGGACGCGCCATGGACCAGGCTGACATTCTGAATGCTCTACGAGAAGTAAGACTGTTGTGAGAACCAAGTGATGACTGTGAATCTACAACCATGGCTAGACTGCGAGAACAGCAAATTAAAAGAGGGGTGGCCAAACAAGAACACTACGCAGGAAGCCAAAGAAGACTGATAAACCAACACAGAACTGGTGTCGTTAGCCGCTACACGCTGCGGGATTTGCTGAGGAGGGGATCCGAGCACTTATGGACTGAGTGGTTCGATGTGCAATGAGGATGATCTGTCAACTAAATAAATAACTAACTAGTACTTTCTTGTTTATGCGTACCTGGCGTGGTAAACTGTCAGCGTCTCAGAATTAAAGATAACCTTCGTTCGTCATTTCACACGCCACAGTGAGTCTCTTCTACATACATTCATGAAAATACTAAACGTCGTATGTAGGCTAATGACATTTATTAATGCCAACCGGCAGTATCAACATAGTGCGTACAAGTATCACAGATTTCGCACGTATTGCATACATTATACATTATATACATCAATGGCAATTAACACCCAGCCCTTCGTGCGCTCACAACACAATTCATTCTCATTCCCCGCACTTAACAATCGCTTTCGTAACTCAGCAGGGCTAGCTTTCACACTGGCAATCAATACACTCTCGCTCGATTCCACACGTCTTTCCTCAAACGCTTCTCCGTCCAGCCTGAAGCCTTCTGGTGTCCGGCCTGATAGTCACGTGCTGCTTGACCGCCTGTACCCTGGGATAATCGTGCTGTATCAGTTGTCTTGCTGTACTAGCTGTTCGGTCTGGTTTGTCTAAGGTCCTTCAGTGCAGGGTTGTACATAGTCCCGTCTATGTCCCTGTGTCCTGTTTATAACCTCGTGTCCAGTTTATAGCTGGACCTTGTTGTCCCGTCTATGTTCTGTCTATGACATCTCTATGTGTCCTGTCTATGACATCTCTATTGTCCTGTCTATCTCTAACCTCTCTATTGTCCTGTATATGCCCTGTCTGCACTCACCAACACGCTGACAGTAACTCACTGCCCTCAGTTGTCACCAAGCTAGTGTAGTAAGGACCTTGGAGTACGTCAGAGTCCTCACCGCCCTCAAGATTTGGATGTGGAGATTTTTTTGTTGCAGCTGCTTCAGGATCTGTTCATCTGTCAGCTCCACTTGGATGCGTTTTACAATCCATCTGACTGTCTGTGAATCTGTGTTTCTGACTGTGGTGTCTTTCTCCTCTCTCTGCTTCTCAGCTGTCTTGGCTCTTGTATGTTGTGGGTTGTCGTCGGTCTTCCTCGTGGTAGCTTCAATTGAGGTGATTATAGTATATGGTTCTTTGCTGCAGCTTGCAGGCAGGTTTTCTCCGCTCGTCTTCTTTAAGGTCTTGTCGGCTCCCACGCTGCACATCTTGTGTGCCTGGTTGTCTCTTGGTGTTGGTCTTGCGATGTGCCATTTTCCTCCCCCGTATCAGGCTTCTTGAACTGTTTGGGTGACTTGTTCTTGATAGCGCTCGCAGTTGTCGGGTAGCTTTCAGTTATATACCAGGCCACTCAGGCGTGACAGATAACGAGCGAGTCGATCGATTTGGTGAACATGGCGATAATCGATTATGGAAGGACAATGTTGGACCAGACATCATCAATACCATTAAAAAAAAAAAAAAAAAAAAAAAAAAAAAAAAACAACAACTTAGTACGAACTGATGACTTTAAAGACACTTGGGAATCTGATCGAATACAAAATAGAATAGGAAGAAGATATCCACTGAGAGCTTGACTGAAAACGTGTTGCGTGTGATGTACGGGTTGAAAGTGAGGTGTGAGTGTAGGTGCGAGCTTTGAACCCTTATGCTGATAGATTAAGTTTATCAATGTTGGTGGAAATTATGTTGAGGAATAAAGGGGAAATGTAAGTGCAATTATAAATGGTCTGCATATTCTTATCTAATTTATGTTTTTTTGACAATTACTCATTTGTTACTTACTGATCTCCCGTCACATGTTAGCAACAATTTTATTAATTAGTGAAGAAATTTTTCGGATGCTCTTCGTTACAGCGGCGTCCAACATATACAGAAAAGAGAAAATTAGTTGGCCTACAACAACTCCAGTTGAGGGCACTCTATGAAGATGCCCACAAGCTCAAGGTGATTGCTGCTTTCTTTGGTTGTTAAGTCTGAAGGTGTATGAAGAGTAATAATAATACTGGTTAGAGTCCCAAACTTAAAGCACATTCCTACCCTGTCATGTTTACCACTAGCAAAGTCCCAGGAAATCATAAACAATGACAAAAACGTGTAGCCTGGACACCACGTGCTTTCCATAAATAACTGTAGACACGCCCAGAAAACACACAGGAAAAAAAGGAACATTCCTGTATAAGTTGGCTTCTGTTTTGCCGAGACAACGTTTTTGTTCCCGCGTCTTGTCGTTCTTTCGAATCTCATTTGTCTTTGTCTCATTTATACACGGCATTCATTACTCAAGTCCGGCAACCAGATGGATACCTGGGCCCAGGCGGTATATAAATAGCAGCTTTACACGTTAATTCGGCGTTTTTACCCAGTCGGGACGTAACAGAGCCGGCCACCGAGTATTCTCGGGAGACATCATACTGCTGATTTGAGGTATATCCACTGTTCTGTCTGTCCGTCCGTGCGTGTGTGCATCTGTCTGTCTGTCTGTCTGTCTGTCTGTCTGTCTGTCTGTTAGTCTGTCTGTCTGTCTGTCGCTAGAGTTTAAAATGTACGCTTGAACGCTGGGGTAAACACAACTTTGAAGTTTTGCATATGAATAAATAATCAAACACACACACACACACACACACACACATACAAACACACACAAACACACACACACACAAACACACACACAAGCACACACGCAAGCACACAAACACTGTGGCGAAGACTGCTGGTGTGGCACACCATGGATGGATTATACTGAGAACTTTCACGGCTTTACTTTCATGGCCAACACAAATGAAGCAAGTCTCGCATTGAAGTGCTCCTATTATGTTATTTGCATATCCTTTACAGGACGTAGCAGTCAATACCAGCATTGGTTGCTATTGTGATGTCTTGGCAAGTTACTTTCAGTAGTTTGCCATTTCTTTTTGAACGACCGGCACCCATACCATGCCGTAAAAAACCAACGCAACGCGGTCTGCTGCCAAATCGGACGCAGATGTGTTTCGAACGCGGGTATGCGGGATCACGAACCGCCACGGTGCAGACACTCCTATTATAACGGACCCAACATAATGGTCCCACACGTGTGTGTCTGTGGTTTGAGATGGACGTTTCTGATACCCATCTTGTGTTTCATGAACACAGACAGTCCAGGAGCAGTTTCTGATACCCATCATGCTGTTCCATGAACACAGACAGTCCAGGAGCAGTTTCCAGCAATGATCCCACACGTGTGTGTCTGTGGTTTGAGATGGACGTTTCTGATACCCATGGACGTTTCTGATACCCATGGACGTTTCTTATACCCATGGACGTTTCTGATACCCATGGACGTTTCTGATACCCATGGACGTTTCTGATACCCATGGACTTTTCTGATACCCATCATGAACACAGATAGTCCAGGAGCAGTTTCTGATACCCATCATGCTGTTCCATGAACACAGACAGTCCAGGAGCAGTTTCCAGCAATGATCCCACACGTGTGTGTCTGTGGTTTCTGATACCCATCATGCTGTTCCATGAACACAGATAGTCCAGGAGCAGTTTCCAGCAATGGGTCCGTCAATGGCTAGGACCATCACATTCTGAAGGTCTGAATGCACGGAGGAATAGCTGCTATTTTATGTTTGGGTGCTTATTGTATACACACAGTTGTGGGGTCAGATGTGCTATAGATCCGGCTAATCATGGCCGCTTGATCAGTTTGTCAAGCTCAAATGGTGCAGAATTATATCTTTTCTTGCGGGAAGGTTCAATCGTGTGGAGGTGGCAGTTGCAAATCCTGATTTCCCCCAAGCTTTCATTGTTTCTGTTGCCTAGTGTTACTTCTATCTACCTATTGTCAACTGTCCATCAGATAAAACTTGTGAATTTGTTGCTAGCGTTATGATGATTAATTCCCACGTTATAAATCAGACTGAAAAACCCGACATCGCAGACTCAGAGCACTGCTCCACCGTGTGGCGTTCATTGACTCTGTCACTTGCAGATGTGGACCACTAAAGCAAACTCTAAAGCTAGGTCTACAAAACTGCTTTTTATTCATCTAAATGAAGGAGGACATCTGGCACACAGGAACGACACTTCGAGAAAAACGCTGCGTTACTGGTGAAGGTCTCGAGAGAACAGTTCTGTGTGTGAGCAGACGCTTATCAAACGTTGATAGCTGAAGAAGAAGCTGCATCATAAGAAGAAGAAGAAGAAGAAGAAGAAGAAGAAGAAGAAGAAGCAGAAGAAGAAGAAGAAGAAGAAGAAGAAGAAGAAGAAGAAGAAGAAGAAGAAGAAGAAGAAGAAGAAGCAGAAGAAGAAGCAGAAGAAGAAGAAGAAGAAGAAGAAGAAGAAGAAGAAGAAGAAGAAGAAGAAGAAGAAGAAGAAGAAGAAGAAGAAGAAGAAGAAGAAGAAGAAGAAGAAGAAGAAGAAGCAGAAGAAGAAGAAGCAGAAGAAGAAGAAGAAGAAGAAGAAGAAGAAGAAGAAGAAGAAGAAGAAGAAGAAGAAGAAGAAGAAGAAGAAGAGGCAGAAGAAGAAGAAGAAGAAGAAGAAGAAGAAGAAGAAGAAGAAGAAGAAGAAGAAGAAGAAGAAGAAGAAGAAGAAGAAGTAAATCTCATGATAACACATAAAATAGACGTCTGCCATGTGAAGCTAGTGCACAGAAACATTCAGAATGAGTTAACAATGAGCATGTCTAATGACGTATCAGGTGTACTGCTATCAAATATAAGCGGGTTTAAACTGTTATTGTTCACATCGCAGCCATAAGTGCTCTATCATGACATTTTACTATTAAACATGTGATTTCTGTTAACACATTAAGGACGTAAATGGTTGTTCTCTCTCTTTGAATATTTATTTACTTTTAAAGTTTAAGGACATAATATTTTCGAAGTTTCCCGAAAACTACGCAGATATTGTTGCAATTTGTTAATAAGGAAGCAACCCGAAATTATAAACAGGTAACACGAAACCAAAGATTTCGCAAAAGTGACTTCCTATGAACACGTCTCCAGTCAAAAACGCTGTGTAATATCTCCCTTTTAAGAACTGACAAACACTTAGCCTACCACATCCTTACATCAAAATCTTTTCAACGATTTATACAGTAAATAATTGTACCAAAATATCAAAAATACAAAACATGGCTACTTGTATATATATTTCTACTAACGTTATAAATCACGCATCCAGACAGAAGTGATTTAGTTCACAAGTTATATTTTGTTGACATCACTCCAGCAGATAGTTACACAACATTTGCCGTAGTAGGGATTAATCATATACATGTGTCAGGAACACTCATCCTGGTGGTTTTCTTCGAACTGATAAACTTAAAGGTGATGCTGATGATGACAATGTTGATGTTGATGATGATGATGATGTTGATGATGATGATGATGATGATGAAAGCAGATCAAATGTAGACAAAGGAAGCACTAACTGAACTGGCATTATACATACGAATTAGCATATCTTGACATTTCATGCTTTGTGATAATCACTGCATCATATTTTTTTTTAAATGATTTTCTTTGATAATACCATCGAAATTGAAAGCGCTGTAATTCAGCAATAAATAATCCTATCGATAGACAGCAATCATTGAATGTTAGAAAGAGAGTACCAATATGCTATAATGTCATTTACGTGTTAAAACACATGACCTGTGCCGCTGTGTGGCAGGGAATCTTTGAGTGGACGAAGAGCTGGAGGTAGGGGATATGTCGGATTATGTCAGATTATGAGACGAAGGTTGCGAATACATGGACGGCTAGAGCAACTAGCAAGGACTGCGTGGAAGCAGTTAATAAAAGCAGAACATCATACACAACTATAGGAAACCGACAAACAGCCTTCTCTGGTCATATGTCAGTTATCATCTAGACCAGTGGTTTTCAACCGGTGGGGAATCCCCCCCCCCTCCCCCCATAGGGGGGTGGGGGAATTTTAGGGTTTCCAGGGGGGGGGGGGGAAATGAAGATTATTTCAAGATCGCGTTAATGTAAGACCCGATTACTTGATCTTGTTTTTCCCTTCATACTTTACGGTTCTGTACGTCTCACCTTTCTAAAATTCATTTTATAAAGTACTAGCTGATCCGGCCCGGCTTGGCCCAGCTCCTGGTGGAGATCTATCTATCTATCTATCTATCTATCTATCTATCTATCTATCTATCTATCTATCTATCTATCTATCTATCTATCTATCTATCTATCTATCTATCTATCCATCCATCCATCCATCCATCCATCCATCCATCCATCCATCCATCCATCCATCCATCCATCCATCCATCCATCCATCCATCCATCCATCCGTCAGTCCGTCCGTCCGTCCGTCCGTCCGTCCACCTGCCTGCCTGCCTGCCTACCGACCTAACTACCTACCTACCTACCTACCTACCCATCCATTCATCCATCCATCCGTCTACCAACCTACCTACCTACCTACTTACCTACCTACCTACCTGTCTGTCTGTCTGTCTGTCTGTCTGTCTGTCTGTCTGTCTGTCTGTCTGTCTGTCTGTCGATCGGTCGGTCTGTCTGTCTGTCTGTCTGTCTGTCTGTATGACTACCCGGCTGTCTATCTATCTATCCATCCATCCATCCATCCATCCACCCACCCACCCACCCACCCATCCATCCATCCATCCATCCATCAAACTCCTATCTAAAATAGATGCAGTATTTTTATGACAAATTTGAAGATGCCTTACAGTTTTTATCACTTTTCTTCTTCTTCTTCTTCTTCTTCTTCTTCTTCTTCTTCTTCTTCTTCTTCTTCTTCTTCTTCTTCTTCTTCTTCTTCTTCTTCTTCTTCTTCTTCTTCTTCTTCTTCTTCTTCTTCTTCTTCTTCTTCTTCTTCTTCTTCTTCTCTTCTTCTTCTTCTTCTTCTTCTTCTTCTTCTTCTTCTTCTTCTTCTTCTTCTTCTTCTTCTTCTTCTTCTTCTTCTTCTTCTTCTTCTTCTTCTTCTTCTTCTTCTTCTTCTTCTTCTTCTTCTTCTTCTTCTTCTTCTTCTTCTTCTTCTTCTTCTTCTTCTTCTTCTTCTTCTTCTTCTTCTTCTTCTTCTTCTTCTTCTTCTTCTTCTTCTTCTTCTTCTTCTTCTTCTTCTTCTTCTTCTTCTTCTTCTTCTTCTTCTTCTTCTTCTTCTTCTTCTTCTTCTTCTTCTTCTCTTCTTCTTCTTCTTCTTCTTCTTCTTCTTCTTCTTCTTCTTCTTCTTCTTCTTCTTCTTCTTCTTCTTCTTCTTCTTCTTCTTCTTCTTCTTCTTCTTCTTCTTCTTCTTCTTCTTCTTCTTCTTCTTTCTTCTTCTTCTTCTTCTTCTTCTTCTTCTTCTTCTTCTTCTTCTTCTTCTTCTTCTTCTTCTTCTTCTTCTTCTTCTTCTTCTTCTTCTTCTTCTTCTTCTTCTTCTTCTTCTTCTTCTTCTTCTTCTTCTTCTTCTTCTTCTTCTTCTTCTTCTTCTTCTTCTTCTTCTTCTTCTTCTTCTTCTTCTTCTTCTTCTTCTTCTTCTTTCTTCTTCTTCTTCTTCTTCTTCTTCTTCTTCTTCTCTTCTTCTTCTTCTTCTTCTTCTTCTTCTTCTTCTTCTTCTTCTTCTTCTTCTTCTTCTTCTTCTTCTTCTTCTTCTTCTTCTTCTTCTTCTTCTTCTTCTTCTTCTTCTTCTTCTTCTTCTTCTTCTTCTTCTTCTTCTTCTTCTTCTTCAGCGTTCCGAGCCATTTTTGCTGCAGATACAATCCGTCTCCATTAGTCTCTCTGGTTGACCTTCATATATCATGTTTATAGCGCATAAAAATAGAAAATTAAAAATATAGATAGAATAGAAGAATAGATAGTTAGATTGATAGTAGAAGATATGATTGGAAGAGATCTGTCTTCATTCCAATAACTAAAAAAGGCGACGTGAAAGTAAACTTACCAAAATGTCACGGACAGCCAATAAATGGTTGGTTGACTGCGGAGTACTGCAAAGGATATGCAGCTAACTTTCTCTCACAAAAAATTACATTACATAAAGAAAAAAAACAACACATTTAATTTGATGTCGAAAAGAAATAAAGAAGAGTAAAACCTATTATGTGATGTCGAAGAGAAATAAAAAGATGAGTTAGACAATTTTCACGTGTCTAAAATAGATGCATTATTTTTATGAAAACTTTGAAGATGCCTTAAAGTTTTTATCACTTTGTTTATAACTCATGTGATTGTAGATAACTTCTTTAAACATTTTATCAAACTTAAGAAAAATAAAATTATTTAAATGACATAATATAGCAATGCTACTAAAAGTAATGTTCCTTTATATAACTTTTCTTAAGTTAAGTCCCCTTGCAATATTTTAATTAATGTTAATTTATTACGTAAATAAGTGTTTTTAAACTAACAAACTATGCCAGTTGGCTGTGCGAGAATGAGAAGAACATCTGTAGAAAATGTCATCTCAATCGGATGGACCGTTCGGGAACGCATAAAGGACACACAGAGACACAAAGACACAAACATTCTCTTTTATATATATAGAAGTAGACCCACAAATCACGTTTTATGTGGATGTCTAGACTTGTTTTAGTACGTGCTTCCATCATTACGTATACTGTGTAGGGGCGGGAAGGGGACTTTTAGGTAGGAAATACGAAAGCGGTAGGGGAATGACGTTCTGAAAATATGTTGAAAAAAAGGAGGGGGGGGGGGGACACGGGCCAAATTTTTAGGTATACTAAGTACTTAATACTTAGGTATACCAAAGAGGGGGGGGGGGGGATGAAGTTCTGAAAATATGATGAAGAGGGGCACGGGTCAAAAAAAGGTTGAGAACCACTGATCTAGACGACTGGAAAGAAGAAACAGATGTAGAACGACAGAAATGGCGTCAATAGAATTGATCAAGAACACTAAAGACCGAGATCTGAGAAGAGACATAAATGTCTACGCCATTTGGCGAGGCACACGATAATGATCTATGCACAGTAGGTGCCAGCCGTTATGTTGCTTTAGATGTAAAAACTTGGCAACCTCAGCTCGTTCTTATGGTAACTGCGTAGGCTTTACTTTAATTATTGCAAGTGCATTGGCTACGTTTGTTTTCATCAGTGTAAATTTAAAGTTATTTTTAAGTATTTAATACAATTTTCAAGCTTCAAATTTTGATGAGATTTGCAAAGCTGGACAGATTTTGACAACAAAATTTAACGCTACCTCAGTCAAGGCGCATTAAGACTTCATCTCATCTCACCTCATCATGTTCCTCTTTTACCTTGCGGTGTCGAGGTGAAGTATAAACAGCAGGAGAGTGCCCGCTTATGGGCTTCATGTATCGATATTCCCATGGACTCTGTTATTCCCTGCGTCCATCGTGATCGGCCTCTTCCTCTGTTTCCCTCTGGTCTGTTCATCATTGCTTGTTGTGGTATACTGTTAGTTGGTAATCTACTTGCATGGCCAAACCATTTGACTTGCTGCCTTCTAATAAAATCTAGTGTGCAGCTATAACCCCCACTTTAGTCCTGATTTCTTCATTTCTGATCTTATCTCTTCTTGATACATTGAGTATTCTTCCCAGGAATCTAATTTCTGGTGTTGTGATTTTTCTTTTCTCTTTTTCTGTCATTGTCCAGGTTTGGCATTTGCCAATACGTAATTTCAGAAAATTAATAACTTATTCCTTAAAACTATTGAACATCCACGTTAGCGGTATATCTCTACATGTAGGATGAGTGTATGGGTAGACAGGATATCCCCTGTCCAAGGAGCAGCAAGGTGTCTCCTTCCCCCGTTAGTCTATGTAACACCCTCTTAGCTTCCCGATCAGGGTAGCGTGAAACCATGAGCAGGTTGTAGATGGAGTTTGAGTAGCGAACAGTTAATTGTTGATTATAGTCTCAAGTTTAACGCCGGATTCAGAGGGTCTTTTCATAGTAGCCACTTACTTTAGTAACTTTTTCTAAATTGATTTTTAATCATATAACCTAAATAGTTGGATAGCTCTTAAAAAAAAAGAAAAAATCCAACGGTACCTTATTCAAGTCTGTAGGTCAATTTTAAGCCGAAATATTAATGTCTGTGTGTAAGTTTAATAAGTAAGTTGGATAGCTCTTTAAAATAAAAATTTAAAAAAAAAAAAAAAAAAAAAAAAAAAAACAACAGCCAACGGTACCTTATTCAAGTCTGTAGGTTAATTTTAAGCCGAGGTATTAATGTTTGTGTGTAAGTTTACCGTTTAAAAGGAACATATAGAAGAAAAACGATTTTGACTTTCACTTTTTGTGACCCTACCTACACACTCACACAACTATCGGTTTACACTGTCGCCAAGGGAGATTAACACAGCGGCCTGTCTAACTCAAGGAAAAATAACTCTGCCGGTTTATATATACACACACGCACACAGATATACATCTGTGTGACGTCAGACAGCGTGCGGACTCCACGCGAGTCTTGTCAGCCAGCGTAGATAGATGCATTTTGACAACAGATATTCCGTTGGAAAGATGAAAAATTAACAATGATCTGGTCCATGTAGAGTGATGAAAAATTAAACATACATACAATAATGGGTGTTGAATGTAAACATGCATTCATTATCATTGTAGTCGCTCTGAATATTCCATAACAATATTAAATGTTCCTAGCTGGAGTAAAACTGCCATCTCCCGCCATTGAAATAACGCATTACAGCATGCGATCTTCATAATTTCAGTGTGACATTGATTGCCAACTTAAATGGTCGAAAATTACAAAATACACGTAAAAATAGATGCTAAATTTAATAATACATAATAGAACAATGTAATACGTCTCATAAAACGGTATTTACGGGTTTACTTACCACTCAGAATAGGTAGCCTGGTTCTCCGGTATAACAAGGATTCCCGATGCACCAGAAATGCAGAACGCAAAACGGGGTGGGGTAAACTATATCAAGTAATCAGTGTCTGTTATAACTCGTTCTTGAAATAATCGTGGAATTTAACATCATGAGTACGCTTTCCGTCCCCATATCGGAAACACAAAAACAAATATCCGAACGTAACCGCAAGAAATATTCCGGTAAAATACGGAAAAATGAACAGCAGTACCTATTTCATAGAGACAATAGTTACGGCCACATACCAGCATGGTCACTGTCAAGAAGGAAAGCAATGACAGACTACCATTTTAAACAGCCACCTGTTCGCTGCTTTGAAGCCCAATTCACCATACGATCTCGTGGTTTCTGGTTAAACTGGTTCGGCGGTAATCTTCATTGCCCAAAATTCTCCATCAGTATCGGGCCTATATTTTCTGTATGTTCCTAGACACAATTTTGCCGATTAATTCTGAAAAGAAATCGCTTATTTTTAGCAACGACACTAATACGCAAGCATATTGTTTGAAGGTCGACGTCTGTGGCAAAATGGGTAGTGAACGGAATTCCCAATCCTGCAAAATAGGGTGGAAATCAGTTGCAGGCGATTTGAAAGCAGACCACCTTGTGTTGATTTTTAACAGTGCAAGGAGTATTGGTCGTTGAGAGAGCAATAGAAAATTACTGAACGTAAACTTGTCTAGTAAATCACAAACAGGCCAAACATGTTGGGGTTGATTACAACATCCTGTAAGGGACACGCAACTCACTTTAACATTGAATGACGGGCGGTAACTTTCAATGAATTTCAACCAAGAAATTATTGCACATATTTGCAATTTTAAAGACTGTTGTTCACGCGAGAAAATGACACACATGAACTGAAACAAATTACGGTGGCAGGAATATACACAGACGTTATAGAAAAACCTAGATATCGACGTATCAATTAATATCTGATTTCCAGTGCATGGAAAGCTAAACAAGGCATTAGCTAAGAATTCTTGTTATTACATTTTTATTTAGTTGGGAGTATCCGTGGCGAAGTAGTCAAGCCGTCTGCTTCGCGCTCCGAAGTTTGTGGGTTCGATTCCGGGCTACGTCTTTCGGTTCACAAGTGCATTTTTCACGGAAACTCCTGGTGGTCGTCGCTGGAGTTACGGAGTTGGTCCTTTGTGCTACGCTTTCGGCAGGCCGTCCTGCGGAAAGAGACTGAGCCATATGGGATAAAACCCGGTGCAATGAATTCGACCCTCTCGGCTTTTAAGAACTTTAAAGGCATTTTGATTTGAATGTTGTCAGTTATTTTCTTGAATTAAAAAAAAAAAAAAAAATAAAGGCTCACGGTTCCCCATGGGCCAGAGCCACTACATCAGGCCTCATGTCCCTGTGTGTCATTCGGATGATCGCCTATGCTGGCAAGATCAAGTGCAGATCTATACTTTGATCTTAGCTCAAAAGCCGAGAAGCGAACCTACTTTATTTGATTGGAATAGAGAGAAGAAGCAGCGGCTGCAGCAGGATATAACAATATGAAATGGAAACAAATAGGTATTTTAAACTCCTGCGAGAAAAAACGTACTGGACATCACAACGTTGCACATACCTTACAAGGAGATCCACGTGTCACGAAATACAGGTGAAAAATCCGAAATCAGAAGCACTCAATAAATTATAAAAAATGAATAATGAAATAAAATAAGATAAAATACACACGAACGCGTACACTACGACACACAGACGTTTCGATTCTCAGAATCTTTGTCAATGACAACACAGATAGCTAACGACAAACAACTACAAAACACAAATACACGACCTATCACTTATGATGCACAACCTGATAATTACATGTGAGGCAGTAAAGGTGACTTGGCCAGCTGCGAAGACGCTTGTGGCGCAGAATTAAAAATGGGTTGCCAAAAAGGATTTGAGTAGCCAAAAATATGTGAACAGTCTGCTATGGAAATATAGGAATGTGGGGACAATTAAGTCTAGATATATGGGGGGGGGGGGTGGGGGAGGGGGGAAACAGCACAGTAATAGGTAGTGTAAACAATGGGGAAGATGCCACAGTTATACTGTAGCGTCCACAACAGTATTAATTCCTGCTGGGTGGATGCATCCCAAATTGTTGATAAGCTGGCATTCAATTTTAAGTCTGACGCAGCTATTGGAGAAGCAGGGTTTTAATGCGGTGACACATGCATCGTCGGCTCCATTATGGTTGGAGGAATTGAAATGGTTGGGGACAGGTTTGTCAGCGCCCTGATTGATGTCTCTGAGGTGTTCTCTAAAACGATCAGCAAGACGTCTGCCCGTTTGGCCAATGTATTTCATGTCACATCGTTTGCAGATGATAACATAAATCAGATTGCGGGATGTGCAGGTGAAAGAATCTTTCAAGGTGAAGGTGCCTCGGGGAAATGCAATCTCTGGTGTCTGGACAACGTATGGGCATGTCAGACAGTTCCTACTATGGCATTCGAAGGTGCCCACGTATGAAGTAACCGTGGGGAGGCGACTATGCACAAGGTGGTCTCTGAGGCTCTGGTTACGGCGGAAAATTACCCTGGGGCCATTTGAGAATACCTCACGAGTGGTAGGATCGGATTCCAAGATGGACCAGTGTCTCAGGAAAATGTGCTTGATGGCATAGGCATGTGGATGGAAGGTGAGGATAAGCTTCGGTTCATTGTTCTGAGGTCGCGTATGCTTGGCGAGGGACATTTCCCGCGAGACCTGGGTTATGCGACAGAAAGCTGTCGACAAGACGTCCTCTGCGTAGGACCGTCTGCGGAAAAAGTCCAGCATTTCGTGGGCTCTCTCGAGGAAGTCATTATCGTCCTGACAGATACGACGAAGGCGGAGTAGCTGGGAATATGGGATGGAATCTTTGCAGCTTTTGGGGTGGGATGAGCTGTACAGGAGGAAACCGTGAGCATCAGTAGGTTTATAGTACACGGAGGTCGTGAGGCTTGTAGGGTTTAACGTGATGGTGGTGTCAAGGAAATTGACAGAGGTGGTGGAAATTTCTGTGGTGAATTTGATCGATGGATGGAAGTTATTGACGTAATTAATGAAACGGTTCAGTTCCGCCTCTGACATGTCAGTGAGACCTATGCCGTCATCGATGTAGCGTCGGTAAAAAGAAGGGAGAAGACCATCATAGCTGAGTTCAATCTGGTGTTCCAGATGTTCCATAAATACACATGTGTAGCTGGGTCCCATTTTAGTGCCCATGGCGACACCGCTGATTTGTTCAAAGTAGTGGCCATTGAACTCAAACGAATTATTGGTGAGGACCAATTCAGCGAGTCTCACAAGTGTGCGTGTAGGGATGGCTTGATCTGTGCGTTGATCCAGAAAGAACTGTAGCGCCCTGAGGCCATCAGCGTGAGGAATGGAGGTATAGAGAGAACATACATCCATTAGGAATAGTCTGTATGTGTTCCCAGGAGTCAGTTGGAGAGAGTTTATTTGATTGAATCGGTAAACGGGAGAGATTAATCATGATGTATTTGTAAACGCTTTACTCGAATAAATGTGATTGCTTGTCTGTGACGGGTATGTCCATATTGTACACGTTATGTTTGACATAAAAGTCCACCCCTCCTTTACGCACACACATACACGAACCATTCTCCTCCATCCCCTCCCTCCCCTCCTTCATCTTCTTCTTGCTCATAGTCATCATCCACCACCCTCTTCTTCGTGCACTTGTTGCTCTTGATTTTTTCTTCAAAACTACACCTGACATGTGAGTGCAGTGAAACATAACCGGCGGACATTTGACATGACAAGGACATTTAACCGACCCAGTTTATAGACAATTACGTATTGAATGTATAACTAGCTGTGCGTGTATATATTCTTTGTCATGTTAGCTCCAAGACGACACTGAACTAGGCAGCACATGTGAGATCACTGATCATTTTGTCTTGCAGGTGCTAGCCGAGGACGCCAATCATGTTAGCCGTTGCCTTTGTTGGTTTGTCTCTGGTGTTGGTATCACAAGGTGAGAATTGCCATCATATTATTAAGGATGCTCTAGCAACAAGAAATCGTATCTTCAAATTGACAGCAACTTCATCATACATATTTGAAATGGCAGGACGGATGTGCAGCCTTCGGAAGACCGAAGTTTGACCTTTAATGTCCACGCCTTGACGAACCAACCAGTCAGGTGTGCAAGTCCGATCATGGATCTTCACTTATATGGAAAGGCATATTAGAGTGTAGCCAGGTCATGCTGCAGCACCGCAGGCGTGTGCTGGCTGGGATGAACCCTAGGCTGGTCCCGTTTCCTTCACGGGGGTATGCGGTGGTATCATTGTCACCAGACTCCACCCGGTGTCCGGGTTCTCAGATGTGAGATAACAGACTTGTTATTTGAGTCCGTGGCTAGAACGCGTCAACAGAAAAGCCAGGACTCTTATACTAGCCTTAAATCGTGTTGGGTATATGGTGCTAGTCGCATATTATCACAGACCAAGCGCACTTAATGGATGACGTGGTCAGTGTCGCGCTGGCCGCTGATAGCTTCCCAGAACATTTACTTGTAGCCATATTTTTGCTGGATCAGCCTGGGAGCCTTCATCAATGTTTATTTTTTCGCTCGCCCGCTTTGAACTCAAGCGTAGTCCACACACACACTACTTCTAGTAGTGCTGGACTTAATTTTGCGAGTGGGTTAGCTTTCCCTTTTACCAGTGTCCCTCGCCAGCAGGCAGATCCATTTCGACTACAGAGGTACTTGTAATTAACGTTCCCAACTCAAGGACGATACGTCAACATTTTAATCCAGCTGTCCGGTGCAAGCCGGTCTCTCTGGCTGAGGGGTTACACCACTTTCTCCGTAATCCCGTTTATCTACGCAGGGTCTCGTAGCGCGGCGAGACCTGGAAGCGGTTCGACTCGCGCTCGTGACTTCCGGGATAATGAGCCGGCCGCTCAGAAAGCAATGGCAAACTACTGAGCGTAATCTTGCCAAGAAATCAACATACAGCTGAAAGATGCTGATGTTGATAGCGATCTCCTGTAAAGGATATGCAAAACATTTTTTTGGGGTCCGGTGTAGGGGTTTAACCCCTTATCTCGGCACCAGCACACCAGGATATTTAAGAACACATGTTCTTATCCATTCGGCCATGCTGACCTACTATCAATGTTTAAAACATGCCCGCTCAGTGATGATTTGAACACAAGAACACCGAGCCTGCAGACAAGAGTCCCATCTACTGCACTACTGTGGCTTCCCTGGCTGGGAAACCTGTGTATATCTCATTCATTGCACAGTGTTTACAAAGCTGCTCAACTCGTTCTGTCAGAGTATTTTTACTGTTAACCCCTTCTGTCCTCATGCTTCCATGTTTTGGCTGTCATCGATGATGGACTACCCATATACAAGAGATACTTTATTAGACAAGAGGTAAGGTATGTCCCCAAGGAAGTCTTTCAGTTTCCTCAAATGCCCAGAAGATAGCCATTGTTCACGACTGTTGACAAAGCAGCCACCCAGTCTCTTGGCACACTGATTTACCTTAGATGTTGTGTTATTTAACCAGGCGGCGGAGTTAGTTGATGGGAGGTAGGCGAGGTATAGGTAGACCGAGAGAAATGATGCTTGATTGAGTGGCAATAGGGAACCTTAGCAGAGGAACTGATTCAGAACACAAAGGACTGAGATCTGTGGAGCTTCTATGCCACTCGGCACAGCAAATAACGATGATTGGTGAGAATTATGAGAAAACATAAGAGCACTCTTCTATGTAATTAGCTGTACTCATTGCCATTAACGGAAGCGGTAATAGCTATGTGGCTAGCATGTTTGTCTGCTTACCCGATGTGTTCGAATCCTCACCGAGGCAGGGTTTAAATTTAAAAAATAAAGCATTGTCTGATAAGCACGATATTCTCAATATACTTATAATAAACAACCACTCACAAAACTCCAAGTCCGTTGTCCGACATTCACATGCGTACAGAAGAACGAGCCACACACATCAACAGGCTGTCAAGAATCTTCTCCAGATCTCGCCATCTACCTCTCGTTTCCCACATTTTCCCAGCTGTCACATGTTTCAGTTTTTCTCTTCTCATAATGTGCTCTATTGACGACTGCCTTTTTCTGATGTTTGTGATACGTTGTCTTTGTGCCATAGCCTCTTTCAAAACATCCAGACTGATCATTTTGATTGTCCAAGCAAGTTTTAGCATTTCTGTAAAGTCACATTTCTGCGGGATCAAGAGATTTTGTTTCCTTGTTTACCAACCTCTGGGAATTCACACCCAAATGTTAAACCTGGTTCTATATAATGTGCAAGAATTCTTTCTCTAACCTCCAAGGACAGGGGTCTATTGCAAAGTATCTTCTTCATTTTATAAAATGCCGTTTTTGCTTGCCCTGTTCGGTTCTCCAATTCTATTAAATTGAAGTAAACCATGCTATTAACAAACTGAATATTCCATAACGCAAAAATGAGTTCTTTAAAAAAAAAAACAAATGTGGAAGCATCCATTCACGAGTATCGATAAAGTAGAAAATTTAACTTGCAATTAGTTTCCTTTATCTACAACAAACCCGAAGTGTGTTTCTGACATTTCTGATCCTGTTTCATCCGTCTTCTGTTTCTATCGTTCAATCAATCAATCATGTGCCATGCCGGAAAGCGTGGGCGGTCATGACTAGCCATTTCACTCGATCACCAGCGTCGTGGATGAGCTGAGTGTTCCTGTCTCATCCATGCCATGTGGCCAAGCCATCCAGGTATTGTTCTCTCGGTCTTCCTCTTGGTCTGTTCCCTTCGATCTTGCCAGTTGTCTTTAAGTTCTCGAATCCATTTCTTCTGATAACATGTCCAAAAAAGTTTGACTGTCTACGTCTAATTTCTCTAATCAATTTACACAAAACATAAATTATCTCTGAACAGTCATAACATCTGATGAGAGATGCCTTGAAAAGATTAAAAAAAGAATGGCCATTGCGAAGGCAGCCTTTTGCCAGATAAAAAACATCATCATCATCATCATCATCATCATCATCATCATCATCATCATCATCATCATCATCATCATCATCATCATCATCATCGTCATCATCATCATCATCATCAAGTGCCGTGCCGACTGACGTAGGCGTTCATGACTCTCCACAGATCTCGGTCTTTGGTTTTCTGGATCAACTCTGCCGTTGATATTCCTCAGTGCCACCGTCTCAATCCATCCGGCATCATTTCTCGTGGTCTGCCTCTGCCTCTCTTCCGCTCGATCTTTCCAGTTGTCGCAATGTTCTCCAGAACCTCTCTTCTCATCACATGACCAAAAAGAGCTGTTTGTCTCTTTCTTATTGTTGTATATAATGTTCTAGTTTCGCCATCCTCTTTAAGGCATTCGTTGTTAGTTACTTTGGCAGTACAAGGAATTCGTAATATTCGTCTAAGTAACCACATCTCTGTTGCTTCGAAACTCTTCCTAATTTGTTCATTTATATTCCAAGATTCACAGCCCTACCGCAAAACAGGTTCTATATAGCTCTTCAGCACTCTATTTCTGTGAAGTTGGAACTGCGACTAACTAACTAACTAATTTCTTACATTCAATGATAGTGACTTATTGCATAAGATATTCTTTATTTTCTGAAATGCAGCCTTTGCTTGCCCTATTCTGCTCTTGATCTCTGTTGTGCATCTTCCATCTGATGTCATAAATGTCCCTAGATATCTAAAACTATCCACTTGGTGAAGAATTTTCCCTTCTATCTCTATTTCACATTTGGGTGTCACCTGTTTCTTTGATATCACCATTGTTAATATTTTCTTGATATTCAAGGAGAGTCATTTCTTTGCACTCGTTGTTACTACAATGTCCAACAATTGTTGCAGATCTGTTGCATTATCCGCTATCAATATATAACCTCCAAATATTATTCCTGGCTTTTCTTTGATCTCTCTCATTATTATTTCGCTATAAGGGAGAAGAGATCTGGTGACAAAACACATCCCTGTCTTACTCCCAACGTTATGTGTTCATAATTTCCTTCTTTATTTCTCATTTTCATTGCTGCTGTTTGGTTCCAGTAAATCTTTTTTTTATTATTCTGAGATCTTTCCCATAAATGTTAATATCTTCCAACATCAGTTCATCATGTTTTACTTTATCAAATGCCTTAATATAATCTATGAAGCACAAATATATGTTTTTCTTTGTCTATACTGATCTTTCTAATAGTGTTCGTAATGTGTATATTGCATTGTTTGTACCCTTTCCTTCCACAAATCCATACTGTTCTTCACCAATTTCCATTTTTATTTTCTTCCTTGTTCTTCTCATTATAATTGAGTAGAAGCTTAGTGACATGATTTATGAGGTTAATCGTACGAAAATCTTCGCATTCAATTGCTCTTGGTCTTTTTGGTATAGCTATAAATACAGATTTCAACATATCGCTTGGTAAATATCCACTGCTATAAATATAATTCAACATTTTGTTTAATATATCTACTCCAAATTCTCCCATTACTTCTAATTCTTCTATTGTGATTCCATCTGGCCCAGCTGATTTCCTTTCTTCATATGCTTGTTAGCGTCATCAACTTCTTCTTTTAGAATAGGTGGAACTTTCTAAGTTACTTTCTTCTGTTAATTCTGCCCTTTCTCCATCATATAAGTCTCTTATGTACTCATTCCACCTCTTCATTATAGCATCCTCCTCCAATAATATATTTCCTGTTTTGGATTTTAAACAACCTGCATTTATTCTTATTTTTCTTCCTGTAATCTCACTGATTTGTTTGTACATATTTTTTGTATTTTTAATATAATTTAATTAAATTTTCTTGCACTGTTCAGTTTAACTAACTTTCTTGGCCTTCACATAATTATTTCTTATTTCTTTATTTATTTCATTATATACATGCCTATTATTTTTACTCTTTTTTCTTTTGGCCATCAACTTTAATATTTCTTCAGTCATTCATTGTTTCTCAGCCTTTTGGCTTCTCTCCAGTAATATTTCTTTACTCGTTTGATGAATGGAATCCCCGTAACATTTCCCATTGTTCGTTTATATTCTGTATTTTAGCTATTGCATTGTACCTATTTTTCACAATCACCCTGTATTGTTCTTGAATTTCTTTATCTATCTTCAAAACCTCTTTATTAAGTCTCATGTTCCTAACCACTTTTTTTCTTCTATTCAGTCTACTTTTATTATACCACATAGTGGTACATGATCACTATTACAGTCAGCACCCGGCATTGTCTTTACATTAATTAACGCATTTCGAAACATTTTATTAATAAGTATGTAGTCAATTTTGTTGAAACATACTGACCAATAAAAAGACGTTATTTGCAACTAGAAAAAGAACGTTGAGGTGATACATAGAACCTGTGCTTTTGTATTTTTGTGAAGCGGGGACGATGAGCAGACAAGCTGAAAAATATATGATATGATGGCTAGTGGAAATGTGGTTTCTGAGGAAAATGCAAAGAATACCATAGACAGATAGAAAAACCAATGACCAAGTCCTATACGAAACAAATGAAAACAGTAAACTGATTAGGGAAATTAGACGTAGACAGTCACACTCGTTTGGTCACATTATGAGAAGAAATACATTGGAGATCTTGGTGATAACTGACACGATAGAGAGGAAGAGACCAAGCGGAGGGCAGAGAAGTAAATACCTGGATGGCTTGGCCATGTTGTATGGCCGAGACAAGAGCACTGAGCTGATCCATGAATCTGGTGATCGAGTGAGATGGCAAAACATGAACGCCCACGCTTTCCGGCATGGCACATGATGATGAAAACAGAAATGATAAAATTAGGCACACAGGCCCGTCTTACATTCAGCTCTTTAATTATCCATCTTTCGTACATCAATTATCTATTGTGTATGCTGAACGTAAACTTGCCAGGACATGAACAACAACAGTAAAAATGCTGGTGTTGACAACGATAGTCCTTGTAAATAGGAAATGCAAAAAAATAAATAAATAAATAAAATAAAATGTTACATTCATATAGGAAAAAAAGACATCAAGAGAAGTTTAATAAGGTGACCCATTAAACTGAATGTCGTATGTGATTGGTGTTCGGTAGACCGTGATGACTATAACACATACAGTATAGAAACAAGTGTCTAGCAATTGTAGTAACTCTGTCTTTCTGTCCTCCACAGCAATCATCATGAATGACAACATGCTGATGTACATGATGATGATGAACCCACAGTTCAGCCAGTCACTGTTCGGCGGCGGCCAGGAGGGTTCAAGTGGAATGCCCTTATTCCTCATGGCTAGCGGTAACGACAACATGAAGCGATTGGGGCAGGGCTTTCTCTTATCTCGCATGCTCATGGGAGGTGGAAACGCTGGACCCAGTCCAGCCCAGGGTTAAAAGATCACATCTATTAACATTATTTTATTGCTATCCCCGAATACAACCCCATGAGAGATCTGACATTATACACTTTGGAAAAGCTTCAAAACTATGATGTGGGCTACGAGAATCTCCAGTTTCATAATATGATAATTCAGTCTCTGAGTTTGACATAAATTGGATTTCAAAGTTCTCTGAAGTATAGATCATATCTATTTATGTAAATAAACAAGTAACATGTACAATGCATACCATTAAAATCAATGTTGAAGTTTAAAAACTTTCATTCTCTACTTGTTTCTCCTCCTGTGTTTACATTTTTGTCTGTCACATATTCAATTTCCCCATTTTCCAAACTATATATTTCCAGCGTGAAAAGTGTCAGCACGCTAACTGATGCATTCTGCTAGAGATCGCACGATGTGCAGAAGTATGATCGTCTACGCCAGTCAGCAAGGGACTTGTGAAGGCAATATTTCCACTTCTTCTGCCAGTTCCCGTCTTCTTTGAGCTCAATACGCTTTTTGTCGCATTGCTCAGTGACAAAACGTTTTTCAAAGAGCTGGCAAAGGAACAATGGTACGCCATAACCTTCAATTTCTGGTGAGCGAAACTGAGCGCTTATTCTGTGTGCAGTGACATCCATTCTTCTCCATCATGTCTTTAATTATAAACTCCGCTCTGAATATTGACTCCATTAGCAGATTCACTAAATGATCAGAGAGAGAGACTGCCCTTATGTCATCATCGTGTAGCTGTGTTATGCAGTACGTCGCTCTTATCATGGCCAGCGGAAAAAATGCTGGATACTTTGACAGTTCCATGCTTCAAGCATTTCCATGCTTTCATGCCCAAGCTGTCGTCAGTATCCCGTGTCCAGCTTCGTGTTGGTTAAGCATTGCCATTTCTGAAAGGAATTGACATTCTGTGCACACCACTGTGACCTTTACAACGGTCAGCATTTCCCAGACATGATACCGTATTGAGCCTCTTGTCTTCTGTGTCCACATCTGGTAAAATGTCCGTATATTTCTTCTCATTGGTCCACTTTATACTAAAAGAGGATCGACTTCATTGCACCGGGTTTGATCTCATATGGCGTGGCGTGTGACCTGCCGAATAGTACAAACGACGACCTCCCAGGAGTTCGAGTTATACGAAGACATTTTCTATGACAATTATGTTCAAATATATGTGGGTGCGCGAGCACGCGTGCGCGTGCGTGCACACACACACACACACACACACACACACACACACACACACACACACACACACACACACACACACACACACACACACACACACACACACACACACACACACACACCACACACACACACACACACACACACACACACACACACACACACACACACCACACACACACACACACACACACACACACACACACACACACACACACACACACACACACACACACACACACACACACACACACACACACACACACACACACACACACACACACACACACACACACACACACACACACACACACACACACACACCACACACACACACACACACACACACACACACACACACACCACACACACACACACACACACACACACACACACACACACACACACACACACACACACACACACACACACACACACACACACACACACAACACACACACACACACACACACACACACACACACACACACACACACACACACACACACACACACACACACACACACACACACACACACACACACACACACACACACACACACACACACACACACACACACACACACACACACACACACACACCACACACACACACACACACACACACACACACACACACACACACACACACACACACACACACACACACACACACACACACACACACACACACACACACACACACACACACACACACACACACACACACACACACACACACACACACACACACACACACACACACACACACACACACACACACACACACACACACACACACACACACACACACACACACACACACACACACACGATTTCAAGAATATGGGAAGAGGTGCATTGAAAGGGTAAAGTTAGAAATAAGGCAGCTTCAGTAGACATCACTCGGGGGACGATATAACGGACGGTACCCACGGCTCTGTGGCGAAGGCGTTACGAATGCAATTCGTAATCTAGCACACTGCGTAGGAAACACAGCTGCGGGTGATTTGGATGCAGACCGTTGTAAGGTGGTAAGGATGGTGAGATTCAGTAGCACCAAGTGCATACCCCGTACTAATTACAGATAGAGTCTTGGGACTAATCTCAACTAGTGTGGACTGGTCACTGGAATAGATTGTGACTAAAGAAAACTCGAGATCTAGGGTATTCCAGGATAAGTAATGGAACCACACCAGATAGTTGTTCTTCCTAGAAGAACCTTAATAGCTCAGAACCCCCAAATGCCCCTACTAATCCAATATGAGTCAGTGGAATAGTGTTAAGAATGAAAGAAAGGGTTCCTCTTAATGGAAGATGGGAACCTGGGTCGTTACCGTGGGATAATTGAAGATAGTTATCCATGTGAGATCACCCAGCCGTACCTAATTCCCACATATTCAAGTTGTGCTAATTAAATGTTAATTAAATACAAAGTGAACTTGATTAACATCACAATCAAGTGGATGCAAGAGTTCTTTGAATTTTCAAAGTTTAATGATCTAATAATGTGGAAGTAAAGGTGGAGGAGAGAACCAGAAATGTTCCACATAAAAATCAATGAATAATCAGACATTATGAATAGTGGAAAAATTAACTTCAAGTGCCACCTCCATCTTACTATGTTGAATCAATGTTCTGAATGTTTGTGCTAAATAAATGCATGTCTCTTCTAACGCCCTGTGTACACTACACACTGGTACTCAGAACTGGATCCCTGAAGAAAACAGACGGCCTGTGTTAATGAAGGCTTCTTTTCTCCATTATATGATGACATTACATAGAGTATGGTTGGAGTGCAGTGTACCACAGCTGTACTAAATAAACCTGCTGGAGGAAAAGGGAACTGAGGTGATGTCGGTTACCAGCTTCGTTATCTGATGGATCGTATACGAACACTACCTGTCCTCAGGACACGGTGACAACCTGCTCATTAACTCAGGTGGATGATCTGAGTTTTCACTTTCTCCTTCACGGTCTGGTTGTTAGTTTATACATGTTGCTATCACCAATGTAGCACCACTATCCTCACTGTCAATGCAAACAATCACCTCTATTTACATTCTGTTATGACTTACTTTCATGGTAAAATGGGTCAGGATGAAAAAGGGAAAGATAGAAAAGATGAAGAGGAAGAAGAAGTGTGACAAAGCCTAAAGGTGAGAACTATATTCTTCTATCCTTGGTGCTCAATCCACTCTGACTGTGATGGACGCAACAACTTTCTGCATGCTTATCATCTGGTCCTTCTGATACTATGTGTTCTGAATGTGCCAGGGGTCTCAATGAGATATGGACATCAGATAAACAGATAAGGACGACATAAGTGTGACAGGGAAACAGATGAGCAAGTAAAGTCACCTAATAAAGGACATAGGCAATGATGATGATATGATGACAGTAATGATGATACATATATCACTCTTATCAACTCATTAACCCCACGTTATGGCTGGTTGCTTTTTACATGTCAGGTTCGATTCATGAGTGTCACCTCTTCTCTCTCAAGTCATCACTATCTTATAAGCTCTTCTGTTTACCGGGGTGTTATAAATTCGAACAATTACTACCCCACCAGTTTTTAGAAGTTGCAATGAGTTTAACGCATATATAAATGATTTTCTCTCAACAGGAGAAATGTGGTTCGTGTGCATAAATGGACATTAAGGAAGACTTCTAATGAAGTGTTCACAAAATCGTAAATATACATATTCCTTTCAGGTACAACGAACAAATATATATATACATATATATATATATATATATATATATATATATATATATATATATATATATATATATATATATACATATATATATATATAAGTGTGAGAATCCCATAATATATTTCTTCTCTCTTACATGAATTTTTCTTCTTCTTCTAGAGACTGAACGCAATACTGTCCCCTCCTGCTGGCTGGCAACAGTAGGTAAAGACAGGGATTTGAATCTTCCCCATTTCTGGACAGATAAACAATACACATACCGTCATGAATGCAGAATATCATTTCCTTTAAGAAAAAAGTACAATAACGGAACGTAAATATTAACCACAGCATTAGAATGATTCTGGGTCTGAGTGCAGGGTCTGACAGACATGCAATAGATAATTAATAAATCCATGGTTCCCATATGAGCAAGATTAAAGGAGAAAGTATGTAATTCCTTTCACCTACTCGCTCACTCACTCACAGCGTTTTCCAGGCGAAAGTGCAGGGATAAAGAGAAATATTGATCAATCACATAAACAGTCTTCTCAGCAAGAAGATAGTAAAAGCTAGCATTTGGAAAAATGCATAAGAGTGCATTGATAAACCTACTCCCTACAGCATCTTTGGATGTTAGTGCATGATTTGTAGTCATTAAAGACAATTGAATTGAAGAATAAATCAAGAGCTAGCAGAAGTAGAGGCATTGCGTTACATCATGTTGGCCTGGAATGGCCTCAGGTCTGCCGGTCCCTTCAAGAATTGAAGTGAACATTTCTAGCACATTTAAATTCAAAATATCACACTTAGCACTACGAAAAAGCACGCTAAAACTTAACCCTTCCATCAAAGATCGTCAGCTTGATCTGGGAGCGACATGCTTACTAGTTCAGTGAGGAAAAAGCCACATAAATTATATAAATCCACCACACCGAAAACACAGTCCTTCTGCTATGAAGCCATTATGAAGATTGCGTGGTGTATTCGTATTGTGGCGTCCTCGCAGACACTTGAGTCATGTGTGCCTAAGTATCCAATCGGTTCCTTAGTTTGAGCCGCTGAATTGGTTTACTTCCATTATGGCAGTGATATAATTAGACCTGTCAAGCTTGTCCTTGGGTGTTCGATGTGCAAAATGGTGCGATTGAATTGCGTTTATTGAAATGAGGTTGACAAGCTGGGCGTTATTGCATCCATTATGTTACAACCGTCTTGCGTTGGTTTCTCATGCAAAAGTGTGAGTGACGGTCGTTGAGATATGTCAGGGTGCGAATGGTGGGCATAGGCGAATTCACAGATGCCTAGGGATATTAGTTATGCCTCCTCGTCTCCCGTCCATATCATCACCGTGGTTACTTCTCTCTCGGCTTCGTCGTCCACACCAAGAGACAGGCTCTGTTACTTGAGTATTCATCTTCGCTTTCTACTAATCGTTCAACACCTTATCTGACTAATTGTAAGCTCTGCCATTCTCTACCAACTGGATCAGTTTACGATTGAATACAACTCTGCACTCAGACACAGATGTGACTCGGACACAAGTCTATAATCAACACTCTAGCGTAGACATCATCACAGTCACCTATGCTACAATACACAATATATAAAACTGCTAAACACTGACTAAAATGGCGGCATTATGTTAAGCCACAGCCATCTCCTCTCCGTGGTGCGTCCGCACTGAAACACGTCCACAGCTAGAATGCCCTTGTCACCTTCGCGATCACGTGGGTTCGCTCCGGTAACAATCTCGCTCGCCACGTCAGTCACGATCAACGATCGTCCCGTCTTTCTGGGTGGCTTTTCGTCTCTATGCCATGTGGTACAATTCAACCCATGGTTGAATGGTAACATACTGAACGTAAACTTGCCAAGAAATCACGAACAGCCAGAAAATGTTAGGGTTAACTGTGACGTCATGTAAAGGATAAACAACTAACCAACGCACAGATCGGGAGCCGCGGTAGCTCTGTGGCTAGCACGCCTGCTTGCCGGCCCGGGGTCTTGTCTTCGGATTTCCATGGATGTAGTATGACCTGTACTTCCAGGTCCAGCCTGTCTACAGTGGGTAGTAAAGGCGGCCGGCGAGCTATTAACCACATCATCCATCGATTGGCGATTGGTCTATATATATATATATATATATATATATATATATATATATATATATATAGACCAATCGCCATATATATATATAGATTGCTTACCTTATACCTAATACGCCATACAGCGTGAAAAGAGAACCCGTACTTTCACTTCAGTCAACATATACCCAAAACGACTCATCGCGTGAAAAAGAGAATCCGTACTTTCCCTTTAGTCAAAATAAATCCAGAACGCTTCATAGCGTGAATTAGAGAACCCGTACTTTCCCTTTAGTCAAAATAAATCCAGAACGCTTCATAGCGTGAATTAGAGAACCCGTACTTTCCCTTTAGTCAAAATAAATCCAGAACGCTTCATAGCGTGAATTAGAGAACCCGTACTTTCCCTTTAGTCAACATAAACCCAGAACGCTTCATTGAGTGAAGATGGTTGATTTATTGTTGTTTACTCCGCTTCCTGGCCTAGAGATTAGCGACTTTTCTCCGTACTCTCGTAGGTAACGTGACGACGGTGAGAATCAGCAGTGGTTTGAATCGCGTCTGTAACTTACGGGTTATGTGAGCCGGCCGCTCAGAAAGCAATGGCAAACTACTGAGCGTAATCTTGCCAAGAAATCAACAATCAGCGAAAGATGCTGATGTTGACAGCAATGTCCTGTAAAGGATATGCAAACAATTTTTAATTTACTCACGGATCGCCGGTCTCCCTGGCCTAGCTGTTAAACGACTTTCTCCGTAATCCCGTTTATCCACGTAGGAGAATTGGAAGTGGTTCTCGCCGCGTTGGTAACTTACCGGATAAGTAAGCCGGCCGCTCAGAGAGCAATGGCAAACTACTGAGCGTAATCTTGCCAAGAAATCAACGACAGCGGTAAAATGCTGGTGTTGACAGCGATGTCTGTAAAGGATATGCGGAAAAAAAAAACACTCACGGTTAGTAGTTAAACGACTTTCTCCGTAAAATAACAGCGATGTCCTTTAAAGGATATGCGGAAAAACAAAACAACACAAAACAAAAAACACTCACGGTTAGGGGTTAAACGACTTTCTCCGTAAAAAAAAAAAAAACACTCACTGTTAGGGGTTAAACCACTTTCTCCGTAATCCCGTTTATCCACGTAGGGTAACGCAGTGCGCGAGAATTGGAAGAGGTTTTCGCCGAGTTGGTAACTTACCGGATAAGTGAGCCGGCCGCTCAGAAAGCAATAGCAAACCACTGAGAGTAATCTTGTCAAGAAATCAACGACAGCGGTGAAATGCTGGTGTTTACAGCGATGTCCTGTAAAGGATATGCGGGGGAAAAAAAAACACACACACACTCACGGATCGGTACCTCAAGGTTACAGACGTGAATGGCGCTTCACAGCTAGACGAAGGGGTAAGGTCATTGCAGAACAGAGCAAAGCGTATTCAGCCATAACATCCAGCACAACAATGGACGCGGGGAGGTCAGCGTGTCTCTGAGATGCCTTTCTTCGACTGCATTGAATAAGACAGTTATCATATCCCAATGCTAAGGAATGATACATACAGATATTTCTGGCATGAATGGTTAGCGCCCGGGAAATCATTAGACCATTCCGGTGGGCCTTAAATACAAGGGCCGATTGGCTAGACCCTTGGGCAACACTGAGCTGAGCAAAGGTGTTTTCCTATCAAGTATGATGATAAACATTTATTTCATACAGTGGAGAAGTTGGATAAAGAATGACTTGCGCCATAAATTGGATTAAAGTGAGGGAGAGTTGCGCAATTCGTCGACCACGCTCTCACGCATGAGTCCATCTGAATCCCCTGGCATGACAAGTCAAGACGACTGGGGACATATATAGGTGCAATGGATGACCAGGGCGCTCTACGTGCCTTGCCGTTCTCATTACGTTCCACAACGCTTTGCAGTTAAACGCCGTCTTACCAGTTGAACCATCAATAATTTATCCCGCGCAGTCTGCCGAATCCTCTTTTCACATGCTGGGTAGGCATACCCTAGTTCACAGATTGGTTCGAAGCCGAAGCGGTTATCTTTACCTGGTTTTGCTGGCTTGTCACAGCCGATATATTTATTCTTGGTGAGGGGGATGGGGGGGGGGGGAGAGGGCGAAAAAAAGGGGGTGGGGTGGGTGGGACCGCTTTATCATGCTTGCAGCTACCAGGAGACACATGGGTGAGCTGGATGTCAGGCTAGGACAAATGGGAAATGGGCCCTGAAAAGACAGCCATACTTGCCAAAGGTATTACGAATGCCTGACATCCCAGACCTCCCCCCTCCCTTTCCAGCAAAGAAAACCCATACCGTCTACACATGGTAGTCTGTTGCAGAATGAAACACAAATCAATGACCTCACGTGACTACGACTGGAGAATTAGGAATCCAGTTTGACACCAGGAAAAAGAGAAGTGTTAGACGACGAAACAGAAACGCGCGTAATCAACTGGAGACCGGATCTTTAAGTATCCATACTTTTATACATCCTTTAATGGACACGAAGCACATATAAGCACGATCTGATTTCTTCACACCAAATCTTTGAAAATCTAACCGCAGCTCTTCATTCAGTCAATGCCAAGTGGCGTTGGTGATCATGTCTGTCTACATCCCTCATTCTCGTGTACTGTCAAAAATTTATATTACTGATGTTTCTCTATGTTATGATGTAAACCTATCCATTCCTTCCCCTTTGTTCTCCCTCGTCGCTCCTCCCTCCAGTTTCTCGTTGTCGCAACGTACTCCAACTTTTCCTATTTCATGACGTGCCCAAAGAATATAGAATGTTCTATTCTGATGCCAGTAACCGTTCGCTTCGTGAATTAATTTCTTGCAAGATATCTTTGTTACTCTTTCTATCCATCCACTGTATTCTCAACTATTCTCCTATAAAACCACATCTCCACAGACTTGCGGGATAAATGAGCCGGCCGCTCAGAAAGCAAGGGCAAGCTACTGAGGGTAATCTTGCCAAGAAATCAACAATCAGTTGCAAGATGCTGATGTTGACAGCGATGTCCTGTAAAGGTTATACAAAACATTTAAAAAAAAATCTAACATTTATTTATAATAAATCAACGTTATATTTTAGAATAGGGCGTTTCCTAAATAAGCACAGTAAACCTTTAAGACAACTAAACGCGAAAACAAAGACATTAAAGGACATCTTCGTTAACCTTCACAACAATGTCTAATGAATTATCTGTACTTGTCTTTAAATGCACGCAATGTTTTACATATATCCTTCATTGGGTTACACGTGTGACAGAACATGTCACTGGCATCACGTTTAATTGGTGGACAATGTCACATATTTTAGACACAAGGCCACATGTTTTGCATAACATGGCGCATGCTTGCATGCTGTATGTACTGAAGTCAAGGCGTACTGTAGCATTCCCCAAGATTATATACATATATATCCACTGTAAATGCTTGAACATAAAATGGCGACAGATCAGAAGTCCTTACTTTTAACGTTAATATATAAAAACGAAACTGATTATAAACCAGACAGTGTGATACTAATTATAATGTCTATATTTCCAGATAAACTGCCGCATCTACTAAAACTACCTTTGTAGTATCTTCAAGTAACTATAATTTGCAATATTCATATGTTTTAGCCATGTCCAGTGATTTGAGTTCCCTTGAAGCAAGATGGCGGGACATTTCTTCGTCCCGTAAATTGGAACGTGTTTTTTTCCGAAATGTGTATGGATTAACCACGCATAGAAAGAACAGATGGTTCAATCAAAAATGTGAAGAAGCAGTCACTAAGAAGAAGAATGCCAGACATGTATGGTTAAATGACATCAATAACATCCAAAAGGAAGAGCATTATAGAAATGAATGTAAAGAGGCTACAAAAATAGTCAGACAGCAGAAGCGAGAATATATGAGTAATATAATCAAAGATTTGGAAACTAATCACCAGAAAAATGAATCCAGAAAGTTTTTTAAAGTACTGAAGTCAATGAAACGAGGGCACCAACAAAACACATATGGTTTAAAAGACAAAAATGGGAATATGATAAATACCAATGAAGAAATGTGCAACACATGGAAAGAATATTTTATTGAATTACTAAATTGTGAAGCTCCAAGTAACATTTTCCCACAGGAAGAGGTTCTAACATGCGAACCACAAATTGAAGAACCTACATTTGAAGAAATCCTATATGTAATCACACGACTTAAAAACAATAAGGCAACTGGGACTGATGGAATTGCTGCTGAATTTATAAAGGCAGGTGGCCATGCATTACATCTAAAGCTATACGAACTAATAATAAAAATCTGGAGGACAGAAGAATTACCCCATGACTGGAAAGAGTCATTATTGATACCTATCTTTAAGAAAGGAGACAAGTTCCAATGTGGAAATTATAGAGGAATATCACTACTGTCCACAAGCTATAAGATACTATCCGCAGTATTACTAAATAGACTAAAACCATATTCAGAAGACATATTAGGTGACTACCAGGCGGGTTTTAGACAAAACAGATCAACAATAGATCAGATATTTATCTTACGACAAATAGCCGAGAAACATTGGGAATATAAAAGAGATCTCCATAACATTTTTGTGGATTTTAAAAAGGCTTATGATAGTGTCCATAGGAATAGTCTATGGAATGTTATGCAGGAATTTGGAATACCAAGGAAGTTAATTAACATGACCAAACTATGCATGGAAGATACTTATAATATAGTAACATATAAAGGCAGGAAATCAGACCCCTTCCAAATAACATCTGGCTTGAAACAGGGTGATGCACTATCGCCGCTACTCTTCAATCTGGCTCTAGAGAAAGTTGTAAGGAAGGTAAAGGAGGAATGTGATATTGGAGGAACATCCAAGCTGCTTGGTTATGCAGATGATATAGATATTATAGGGCAAAGTGAACAAAAGACATTAGAAATATTGACTCACTTAAAGGAAAAAGCCCAACAGATGGGGCTGGTTATCAACCAAGATAAGACAGAATATATGGTAATTTCAAGAGACGGAATGGCTAAAAACTCTGGCCACATACAAATAGATAATATGACCATTAAAAGAACGGAAACATACAAATACCTGGGTACAATCTTCAACTGCTCCAACATCATAAGGGAAGAAATACAAACTAGAATCAACTCTGGAAATAAGATATACTATGCACTACAACATCTACTAAAATCAAAGGCGCTATCTCGTAACACCAAAATCACAATATACAAAACACTGATCAGACCAGTTGTGCTGTATGGCTCTGAAACCTGGAGTACAACGAAAGGAGACGAAGCCTTGTTACAAACCTTTGAGAACAAAATTTTAAGACGCATCTTTGGACCCATTAGGGATACACAAAGTGGAGAGTGGAAAAGAAGAAGTAACAAAGACATTTATGATTTGTTTAAGTCCCCGCTAATCACTGGTATCATGAAGGCTAATAGACTACAATGGCTGGGGCATATAGAAAGAATGGAAGATAATAGGGAAACAAAACTCGCTTACACTCAGGAAATAAATGACCGTAGACCCCGAGGTAGACCAAGAAGGCGGTGGAGAGATAATATACATACAGACCTACAAGCACTTGGAATCAACGACTGGCAAGAGAAGGTCCACCAGAGAGACGAATGGAGACAGATTGTATTTGCAGCAAAGAACCTCAATGGCTCGGAATGCTGAAGAAGAAGAAGAAGTGTATGGATTAAGTGTTTTTTCGTGGTGAAATGGAGTTCGGACCGTGCAACGGAGTTAGTGCACGCGCGCCCGGACTTCCTTCGGCGTATCATCGGCGCCCGGTGGCGATAGTTAAGCGTACCATGACGACCAAACGACCAGCAAGGACACAACGTGGTAAGAGGGCGGGCGCACACAGAAGGCGTTTAAAATGTGACAGATTGGGTATCGGAAACGTTCGAGTACTATACTGGAACTGTGCATCATTTAGTCAACGCCGACCTATTCTTGAAAAACTACTCTACGGAAACGGTATTGTAGTCATACAAGAAACACAGCTCGGCGACGGATCAGTCAATGTCGCGGGATTTCAGGGATTCTTTAACAGGTGGCACCTCGGACAGGCCATTCTGGTCCGCGACAACATACTAGTGTCTGAGATCGATATGTCTTCCTGGAACAGTGATGCCCTGCAAGTGCAGGCATTAAGAATAATGACACCAGTGCAGCTTGTAATCGTGAAAGTTTATGCGCGAAATGGGAAGGTCGATATGGATGAAAGGCATATCATCTACTGTGGGGACTTCAATTGCAGAGGCAGTCAATGGGGGAATTGCATCACCAATAGACAGGGAGAAGATCTGGAGGACCCCCTGGCATCTGCTGCCCTAATCTGTCTGAATGATGGGAAGGTCACTAGAATAGCCACTCGACCAGGTGACTCTAACAGCGTCATTGACTTGGCTCTGGTGTCGCCCACCATCGCACCAAGGTGCCGGCGGGGCACACTGGGATACCACGATAGTGACCACTACCCTTGTGTCATCCTGATCAAGAAAGACGGGGCCATGAGTCAAAGAAACAAGACAAATGCCTTCCCGTACGACAATACTGGTCAAGACGCCATAAGCGAGATCAGAAGAAGAAAACTAACTTCCAGGAGACAAGAAAGATGGTTGCAGCCACCATGGTGGAATGGAGAGGTCGAAAAGGCATGGCTGGGAAAGAGGCAGGCTGTCAAAGACTGGCAAAAGGCCAGAAAGGCTAACATGCCACAGGTTGAGTTGGCGAACCTGAAGACTGAGGTCGATAGGACGACGACTTTATTCAAATCCTGCGGCAAACAGGCCAAGGCCGAGAAATGGGACGAGTTTTGCAGGAAGGTGTGCTCCGAGCGATCTCTTACGACATTCTGGCGCCTCCACAAGAGCATGAACGGCGCTGCACAACGTAGGGGTATTCCAGACTCTCAAGGCACAGACCTCGCATGGAAAAAGTCGGATGCGGATAAAGGTAAGGCCCTTCTTGCACGCTACATAGAACAGACTGACCAGAAAGACGAGTCCGCCAGACAGAGGGCCACAACAACACTCTCTCAGTTGTGCGAGGGGGTCGGGACAGACGAAGAATGGACAATAAAAGCTGAGATATTGCGTGCGATACTCAAGAAATCACCTAACACCGCCCTAGGCCCAGACGGCATCCGATATGGTGACCTACTGGTGATATCAGATGATGACATGGAAGAACTGGCTAGAGAATTCAACCCAGTATCCAGAGGGGTCAGGTCAAAGAAGAATGGCTACGCAGCTACTTGCTGCCGCTGCCAAAACCGAACAAAGACCATTCCAAGATAAACGGCTACAGAATCATTACGATGCAGAATACTGTTGGCAAGCTACTGGAGAAAATTGTAGCACACAGACTTGCTTGGGACTTGGAACAGCTCGGCTGCTTCCCGCCGACGCTTGGAGGATACAGACGCAACAAAGAGTCATGGCTGAATGCGGCGGTCTTTGCTCAAGATGTTTACGAAGGATTTCAGGTCATAGACTTAGAGGACGCATATAACAGAGTATCTTTCGAGCACTTGATGCAAACCCTCCTCAGACTGAAAGTGCACCCTCACCTTGTACGATGGATAGCTGCAGTTCTGCTCCAAAGGAAGGTGGTGCTAAGATGCGGGAGTTGGTCTTCTGAGCCGATAACGATATGTCCAGGATTGCCGCAGAGCTCACCACTGTCACCAATACTATTCAACGTGTATACGGTGCCGATCACTGAACAACAGTTGGACGGGAGGGGCAGGACTCTGTCATTCGTTGACGACATCCTCGTGTATCGACAAGGTCGAGATAGACAGGCGGTTGCCAATGATATGCGGGGCGAACTAGATCGAATTTCCTTATGGTGTGCTGATGCCGATGCCCTTGTCAACCCTGCAAAGGCAACGGTTACATGGTTCTCACTAAACAACCATATTGTGAAAACAGACCTGTCGGCAGTAAGAATAGATGGGAGCATTTTTAGTAGAACCCAGTCAATGACATATCTTGGCGTGAGGCTTGATCGTAGCCTGTCCTTCAGAGATCATGTCGATTATGTCCTAACGAAGGCTCGAAAAGGTTTGTCAGCAATGAGAGTCATGGCGACTGCCAATATCGAGCAAAGACTGCTAATACTTCTGTTCCAAGGACTTGTGCTTTCACGCATCGAGTATGTCCTGGCCATCCTCACTGTCAGCCCTACACAGATTGGAAGACTTGAAAAGGTACAAAACGAAGCCATGCGCATTATTTTGGGCTGCACGAGAGACACCAGCTGTGTAGCAATGAGATACCTCCTTGACTTCCCGACAATGGAACACAGGATCAAGATCTGAAGAGCTCGTGCATACTTAAAAATAAGTGCAGATGAGCAGCACCCTCTGCATGACGCTATATTCAGAGAAAAGAGTGACAGGCTAAAGAGGGGCAAATCATGGATGGGTCGGGCGGAAGATGTCGTCAGACAGGTCTGCAGTCTTACCAGTATCAACCCCCGCAAGGATGGGTGCCGGTGCCTCCAGCTTTTAAGTGCACTTTCTCCTGCATTATCACACTCGACAGACGGTGCAGAGAGCAGAACCCTGCCGCTGTCAATGCAGAGGTTAACGCGCTCATCTATGAACACTCAGATAGCCCCAAAGTGCTCATCTATACAGATGGATCTGTTGTAAAGCAGCAGAGAAGTGCGTGGGCATTTACAGCCCGTTCAGCGGGCCGAACCGTTCAAGAATCCAGTGGTGCCCACTCCATGACCACGAGCAGCATGACAATGGAGGTGATGGCAGTTACACAGGCCTTCATATGGCTGGAATCACAGCATTATACCAACGTGTGTGTACTAAGTGATTCAATGAGCATGATTCAGAAGGTTGAAGCTGGATCTGTACGTAGACAGTGGACTGAATCGCTGCGGAATTATGTTGTCCGTAAAGTCACCTTCATCTTGGTCCCGGTACATGCGGGAGTAGAGGGAAATGAACGAGCTGACAAACTGGCTAGCTCTGCACCCCCTGTAGATGGCCAGCCCATGGATCGTGCCGATGTTATTAACGTCCTTAAAGATATGGCGAGAACAGAGAACTTTGACGTCAGTGATTCCACATCGCTGTCCAGGATGAAAGACCTGGGAGTAAGAATCGGCACAGCCAGACGCGAGAGGTACATCGGGAAAACAAAGCGCCTAGTCAACCAACACAGAACTGGCAATATTAGTCACCGGACGCTGATGAATATGCCGGGGGAGGATCTGAGCACCTATGGACATGTCCGGAGTGCAATGAAGATACCCCAACTGATAACTGAATAACTAACTAACTAACTGAATTAGTTGGAAAACTAGGATGAAATGTCTAAACATGTAACTCCCCCTTTCCACATTACTGATCTGTTCAAGGAATTCAGTGGAAGCTATTGTTGCGTCTTGCCATCGACTTTCACACTTACATGTGTGGTTTTTGACCTCCGTCTTTGACATACATTTATGGCTGCCAGGACAAGCCTGCTGCTTCTAAGACAGTTGTTCACTTATTAAAAATAATGCTTGTCGCCCTAAGCTGCATTTACCATACTCTACTGCGATGTCTGTCCTCTGTCACTATGATGTGCGGATGAAGGCTTCTCGTCATCGATGTGTAATGTATACAATATGTAATAAGTGTTGCTCGTTCGTCTGGGTCTAAACACGAATACATGTACGTAAGTAGTGTATTTCGGGCTCATCACCTTGTTTTGTGGCACATTTGTGGCGTACTGCGCCACAAAAGGCGATAACTCCTTGTTGTTTGAAAAAGTAGGTGTGGTACTCGAGTGGTCAACAATCCCCTTAAATTATAGGTACTTGTAGTGTATAACATAAAACAATAACAACAATAAAGAAAACAAACGAGTCAATTAAGGTATATTATAATTTTAATAAACCATGTATAGGCAAACAATAAATGCGTATTGAACATAAACAATTAAATGAGGAGAGGTATAGCTGATACATTATCATTTTGTACCTGTCTTTTTATATAGGGATATGATAACGAAGCGCGATGTTGTTGATGCGTGTAAACACCCGTCCCGTGTGTCTTAAACCCCATATTGGTTCCCCCACCCGTCTCTTGGGTGGTGAGGACATTCAAGAACTTGTCCTTATCCAAGAAATTGTGATTTTTTCTCAGACCTTTCATGCTTGTTTTATCATAATCTCCGAAACAATGGTAAGAGTTGCTGCATAACGTGAGCGTATTCTCCCCTTCGTATTCTATTTTTAAAAGACCAGGCATTCTCTTTTCATAGACTTTGATATCCAGACAGTCCTGACAGGTAGTGGTACTAGGGGTAGTTCTATTAACAGGGCAGGCTTCAGACGGGAACCAATGATTGTAGACTCTGTCATATTCTTCTCGCAGGTGTGGTGTAACTACCTAAGAGACTGAATCGGCGCTAAAAGCCAAGTACAAACTATCAGTGTCCATTTCGGTGAGTTGGTAGTCGTCTTTAGAGATAAATTTGTCGAGAAAGTCATAGTAGAAAGCTAGCATGCGCAGCTTGGCATACTGGTAGACAAAGAATCCAATCTGTAGAGGTAGATCCCAGACAGTTTTCTTCTTTAACATTTCAACTTCGAAGAGATCATCTATAATAGCAGTCATGCTTTTGAACCTGGGGTTATTCATTAGATTGTTAGTGTCTTTTCCCTGGCAGTAGGAGACATCTATATGTTTGGCTTTATTTGTTAGTGTTTTCCCATAAGCGGCGTTACTTAAAAATTTCATAGTGTCGGCTGTAATAGTCTCGGAAGGATTTTTGTCCCCTTGGCGGCGGGCGTTAGACACTGTTTCCCCAAATTCTTTAAAACAACTAACTGGTCGATACTCTATTGTCTGGTAGATGTGTGTAACGATCAACCCATGAGCTAGATACCACTTTAAAAGCGGGGTGGCTAATAAAATTTTCTTCCCGAAAAAACTACCGATCAAAGCCCGTCGTGGGGTAATCAGTAATTTATTTTGTATGGCATATTCTTTCATAAATTCCCCAATGTCGTCTCTCGACACTTCCGTGTTCTTGAAAATAGGTGGCATCTCGGCAAAGGTCTCTTGTAAATCAGCCGGAGTCTCAATATCACATTCAACCAACCCGAAAGATGTGTCGGCTTTTACAGCCTCGAGAATCAGTTTTTCACTAAACGATCACCAAGGAAGCTCTGATGGTGGACACTTCTCTTTCAGGAAACATTTGATTGCTGTGTTTGATCTCTGTAGTCTCTGCCACTCACACTCCCAAATAACCCTAACTGTCACTCCGAAAGTTGTCTGTAGATACCCGTGAATGTCACACGTATTCTGGTATAGTTCTTCTAGTGGGTTCTTATTAATGGGATTAATCGTTTCCCCCACAGTTAGACGGCAAGATGGGTGCCCATGGAATAAACACCCATGGAATTGGTAAGCTGTCTTATTCTTTTTATCCCACCCATCTACTCGAATATGCCGATCGCCGAGCTGCATCTCACGACTATTGAATTGGGTTTTTAAATGTATGATGTTATTATATGAGACCCAGGTTAACCACTCTCGACTCTGACGTGTGTATTTGTGTAATATGTGTGATCTATAACAATCCTCGCGGCCTCGATATATGGGGAAGTCTGTTGGCATATCTTTCACCAGAGACCAAAGGTATAAGGCATTCGCATCAAAGCCGTTAATACTTTTTACAAGCTTATTACCCCTGATACTGGTCTGGTGGACTTCGTGATAACGATGAAATATGATGCTGAGCCCACCCACCACGTTATCTCGTAACAACTTGTGCATCTTCGAACACAAAACAAAAGAAACATCTTTATCCATGGTGTTGAATAGATACTGTAAAGTAATGCCGGGGACAGAGATGGCCTGCTTACACATATCTATCTTTAATTCGGCATAAAAGGCTACTTGTTTTTCCAGTGCTTTTAGAATCGGAGACACGTCTTTGATGTTGTACCAAATTAGAAAATTCTTCAAGGTAGTCATCTTATTGTCGGTCCACGCTTTCTGACAAATGGCATATTCTGCCTCAAAAATGTTACGGTTTTTTAAGTTTTGAGACAATCGCTGCATGTGGTGGTAGGGCTCTCTCATTTAACTTTCCCAAATCGGCCAGATAGTCGTAGCACAGAAACCATTTAATCTCCTCTATGCTAAAAGAGGTCAGATATTGACTGTAACTTACCATCGGCACCAGAAAATTAGAGGCGTCGAGGAATTTTAACCTTTCTGTCGCTATGCACATGAAATTATTGTTGCGCTTGGCAATAAACTTGATAGGATTAGCCTCTCGATCAACGAAATACTGTATTAAATGAGATTTAATCATGTTTATGTCATATCTCCCGCTATTCAGGCCAAACAGAAGTAACACCTTCAGATAGGAGTCGAGCCTTTCACTTAATTTCGAGTGGTCACCTAATTGCGCAAAGATTGACTCGAACTTTTTGAGTAACAACTCATACGATTTAGCAGATATTTCATGGAGATAGTCCAACATTTCATTTACGAGGACCTGTGGATCACCGGTGGTGATGAAACATTTAGGAGTGTCGAACCCAGGGACATTAGAGGCGACGGCACACGAGAGGGGGACGTGTCTGGCAATGAAGGTCGTCGACTTTGAGTCAGCTGGTAAATGTGTATTAGAGAAAAAAGATCCCATGTCGTAGCACGCTCTGAAGGGGAAAATAATGTTTGCATCCACATCAAATCCGTGTTCACGGAGCAATTCCAAGATGGATTCAGCCTGACGATAAATCCCGCCTTTATATGTTTCGATATTGGCTATGCCTTTACACGTAAGTTCGTGGGGTGTCAGTCGCTTGTACATCTTAAACAGTTTACCGCATTTCCCACAGGAAAAACACCGGGTGGCCCTGCTAAGATCAACGATATACATGAAATGGTTGTCATGAAGAAGAAAATTCAGTATGTCTGGATGGGTGGTAGTACTTCTAATCGTGGGAACCAGATGTTCCTCCTCTGTTAATGTAAACACATTTATGTTAATGTTAAATCAGGTTTCCAGGGTAGGTAAATCAACTAAATTGACCCTGGTGAAATGTTTGTGAGATTTCAACCCCTTATACCGCACCCATTTGCTGAACAGTGTTCGTGTGTGTTTTCGTATATTTCTGACAGAACCAGTTCTGAAAACAGCCAAGGCGTTGAAAATGCACCTATTATCATTATAAGCCTTGCCACATTCGTCGTTCTGAAGCATATTAATAAATTTAATTTGCGTAATATGGGTGGGAATTGATTCTAAACAACAACCAACAGGGAACTCCACCAGTGTGTAAACATAAAAGGTGATACCGGGGTATTATTTCGACATAGTATTTAGTATCTGGTCGAGTTAGTGTCGCTGAATTGACCAAGTCAACACTGTTTAGCTTAGTCACAAAGGCCTGTAAATCATACCTATTGTTCACTAAAAATGGTAAAGAAGACAAGGAAGAATTATTTGGGCTTGCATGGTAGAAGCGTAGCGCTTGAGTCTCTCGATGCCTTAGTATTGTATGCAGACTGGCTATTATTTTACATCGAGAGCTTTGAGCATTGAAGAGCGGGAATAAACGAGAGCCATAATCAATGATGGAATAAGTATCTGGTTTGTTTAAAAATGTCCATTCACATAGATATCGGCCGTGTCGTATATGTGATCTAATCGTGTCCCAATGGTCATTATATACAATCCGGACATCTGAGGGTAATTTCTGTAATGAAAGGTATTCACTAGCTGTTGATGGCGTAGCCATGGCTCGTGATGATAGTTTATCAGCTTCGACACGGTATCTGTTGATGATGAAGATGCGTCACTCACTGTGGTACTAGATGGTAGTTGACCATGTGTCGACAAGGTATCTGTTGATGCGTTAACACCAGAGGTTGTTGGTTCTGAGTCACTCAAAGTGGTAGTAGATGATGCTGATGGTAGTTGACCATGTGTCGACAAGGTATCTGTTGATGCGTTAACACCAAAGGTTGTTGGTTCTGTGTCACTCACCCTGGTAGTAGATGATGCTGATGGTAGTTGACCATTGTTAATAGGCGAAACATGATCGCCCGCGCCACCCGACAAGGCACCTGAAGATGATAACGCCTCCGTGCTAGGCTTGGCGCCAGGACTGGAAGATGATGATGCTGCTTGTGTTGACGTGCTAGTTGACGGTATATGATTGTCTGTAACTGGCGACACAGTATCATTCGATGATTGTTGTTTGGTTGACTTCCGGTGTTTACCATTAAATTGTTCGTCTGTGGTCGACTCTCTCCTTCTCTTCAGATCTGTGGTTAGCTGATTGTTAGCACCGACGCTGGTAGATGCTGGTTAAGTGGTCGACACGTCACTGAATACTAGTTCATGCTCAGCCTTTACATGTCGCCGTAAGGCATCTTTGCGGGTATACATATGATCACATAAATCACAATTGAACTGTTGTGTAGAATGAATAGTCGTAACATGTCGACGTAGGTCAGCAGGGCGTGTGAAGGTTTTATTACAGAGAGTACACGTATGCTTCTGCGTAGCTGACATTCTCGACACACCAAATAGTTTATAAAATGGCCAACCTTTTTGTGAATGTTATTCAGGCGGATGAAGAATCAACTTGTAAGATGGCGAAATTACTCGATGTGTTAATTCGTAAACATGTGCCGTAGTTTGACTATGTTGTAGACAATATTTCAACTGATCAAGCATGAATTTGAGAATATCGGAGATGAAATATTTTTGGATGCTCGCATCAATTCCGGCCGGTTAATAATTTTAATGTCTTTAGCCAGACATATGAATAAGAAAATAGTCGACTCGTTGTATAATAGTGACGATGATGTCCAACAAATTGTAACCAGTTTCACACGAGCAGCTTTCTGTATGAAAAGACACGATTGTTAAATTCCGTGAATTAGGAAAGCTGGTGAAGTTATCCATTGAATAAAAAGATCCTTCCTCGTTGACTGCGAAAATGAGAAATGACTTCGTCTTCGTTTCGTGACTCCTTTTGATACTGTCTGTGGGAGAGAGCTGTATATCTGAAATGACCAATGTTCTGAGTGACATTATCAATCAACCAATCAGAGAATTGATAAATAATTAACACCAAATCACAAATGTCATATTTCATGTAAAGACCAAAGTTCTGTCTGAGTGACAATGTGAATCAACCAATCAGAGAACGGATAAATAATTAACACCAAATCACAAATGTCATATCCCAGATGTATCTTTAATAATGTGACCGGAAGCCACGCCCACTTTGCTATGTTGTATCCATTAGCCACGTGTCCCAGATGTATCGTTATGCTTGCAACCCGAAGCAACACCACCCTTGACCGGTTGTCATCCCCTTTAAATGGGACCGGCTGTACACCGTCACAACCCCGAGTCAGAGACTTGTATCTCTAACATACCAACAATGCTATGATGATATTGTTTAAACCATACCCACTTCAGGCAGTAATAGCCGCCCTTATAATAGTCAGTCGGTTACTTTGCAATAGCTATATATTGAAAAGTCTCAGGTCTTATGAAGATCGGCTTAGTAATTATGTATCAAAGTTGCTGGTAGCTCTTCTAGCACGTGCCACCAGCTTTACTTTATACAGTAAAAAATATTACTGTTAGTATTTAAAGTTTTTTAAATATACAAAACCGGAAGTAGTTACGTATCCTAATGTGTGAGCTTTGAAAATGCATTGTCTTAAGGTTTATTGTGATGACACACATACGATATAAGAAAGTATTGCAGGTTCATGCATGATCCATAAATGCAGATGCGTTCACATATGCCATACTACTAACCACCATTCAGTAGCATATTCTTTGCAGAATCTCACTCCCATAACAACCCGCCGAAAAAAAATTCTTGATCATAAGTAAGATGTCCCGCGTCAAATACACCCATCTGGAGACCATCCGCCACCCATCTTCTCTTTGGCCTTTCTCTCTTCCCAGATAATTACCCCTCCGTTATTGTTCTCTCTAAACTTATGTGACCAAAATATTTCAATTTTCTGTGTTTGATCGTCTATAAAAGCCAACCGTCTTCAAAATTCTTGACCTATGCATGAATTTGTTCTTTTCTTTACCCAAGATATTCTTAGAACCCGTCTATATCACATTTAGCTTGTTTAGTAAGTGTCCAGGCCTCACAGGCGTACGTTGCAATGGAAAAATGCATGCTCTTAAACAACGTATTTTTATACATCTATTTGCCCCACTCTATAATTTATCCAGTTGTTTTAGTTTCTAAAGGGCAATTGATAGTCGTCGTTTAATTTCTTTCATTGTGTCACCATTGTTGGTAACCAATGACCCAAAATATTCGAAAGTTTGCATCACCTCCATGGTTGTGATGGTATCTTGGTAAGGTTTGCATAAAGTAGTTTGCTTTCCTTATGGGCAGTGACTTTACTAGTCGGTGGTCATACTGATGTGATCATCTGCCTTTCGCCGCAGATTGCAGACCATAACCAACAGCAATATGTCGGCTGTTGTTACACCCCATCCATCTGCTTCCATGGCTTCACATAACCCTGATTTCCGGCTAAAGGGGTACTCCACCAAAGAATGTCCCATAGACTAACGGAGATGTCTTACATCTCCTTTGATAGGGGATACCCCTACTCCACTAACCGGACTAACTACCATACACAAGTAAAGTTTATGACAATCTCTCAGAATGATATCACACACAACGAGTTATACATACACTCTCATTATGACATGTTTACATGATGCCCGATCGTTGTGCTAACAATATAGGTCTTAGAGCGACACCACACACACACACACACACACACACACACACACACACACACACACACACACACACACACACACACACACACACAGAGAGAGACATATAGGCGGACACGTAGTCAAAGAGCCCAGACCACCTGTCATAACAACAAATTCATATACAAACCCAACGACAAATAAGCAGATACACGCATGCATACAGATATACAGATAGATAGATATATATACACAGTTAGATACATTGACATACAGACAGATAGACATGCATACGTGCTTTTAGTCATAGCAGAAAACACACTAACAAACACTGGCACAAACCATTAACAATCTCTCACGCGAACAGATAAATGAAACAGCAAACACATTATGAACACGGCCCGGAAGTGTTCCCACCCCAACATTACATTCTTACTTTTCACTGACAATCCTTGTGCTCAGAATATGGTAAATCAAATTTAGAAATGATTATCCTGATAATGACAGCAAATTTCAATCTGATTATCATGTACGTGGTTACACATCTATCCATACATCATGTGCCATGTCGATAAGCGTGGTCGGTCATGTTCTTCCATTTCACTCGCTCACCGGAGTTGTGGATCAGCTCAGTGTTACTGTCTCGATAATACCCCGTGGTCAACCCATCCAGGTATTTACTTCTCGGTCTTCCCTTTGTTCTCTTCCCTTCGATCTTGCCAGTTGTTACCAAGTTCTCAATTTTATTTTTCCCCATAACATGCCCAACAAATTTTGACAATCTACGTCCAATTTCTCTAATCTATTTACGATTTTCATTTGTTTCTTGTAGGACCTGGTCATTAGTTATTTTCTGTCTGCCCGTGGTATTTTGCATTTGTCTCAGAAACCACATTTCCACAGCCAGCAGATGTTTTTCAGCCTGACTGCTCATTGACAACGCTTCACATCCATACAAAAGTAACACTATGTAGCACTTCAACACGCTTTTTCTCGTTGGAAATGACATCTTTTTATTGGTCAGTGTGTTTTTAATCTGGCTAAGGGCTACATTCCCCATGGCGATTCTTCTTGTAATCTCTTCAAGGCATCTCCCATCAGATATTATGACTGTTCCGAGGTAATTGTACCGACTCACTTGTTTAAGAATATGCCAATTTCCTTGTATATTACATTGTGGTGTTTCCTTTTTCCTAGTGATGACAATAATCTGTGTCTTCTTTTCAGTTTAATACTAACCCTAGTTGTTCACAGTGTGCAACAACAGCATGTACTACATGATGTAGGTCCTGCTCATTGTCTGCAATCAAGACTGATTCGTCCGCATATCTAATGTTATTGATGTTACGTCCCAAAATGTTGACTCTTTTCATATCTTCTACATTTCTGAAAATACTTTCACTGTACAGGGAAAGACGATCTGGAGACATTATACATCCCTGTCTCACGCCTCTCTTAATAGGTTGATAGTGGCCTATTTCATTATCAATCCATATGGTAGCTTGTTTCCTATATGATTTAAAAAAAAAAACAAACAAGTCTAAGGTCTTACCCAGCAGTTGTTAGATCTTCAAGCATATCTAATTTGCTGACATGCCTTACACTATCAAAAGCCTTACACATGTGACTCTTAAAACATTCACACCTGTTTTAGTGTTATGTTTAAAAAAAAATCTTTTATAGAGTGTTAAAACCATTGTGTTTGCATTGTTCGTATTTTTACAGAGCGTTGTATGCGGGCGTGTAGGTGACTTACGCGCAATTTTACATTCTGTATTTTTGAAATGGAGATAACGAAAACAAACGACAGAACTTGTGACAGTCTTTTGTCTCCCGATCTCTCTCTCTCTCTTTCTTTATCATAAGAGAAATCAGAGAGAAACCAGGAATACTAAATGACACAGTATTGCAAAATACCTACAATAACTGTTGGACATTGTAGTAACATGGAGTGCAAAGAAAGGACTCTACTTGAATAGAAAACAGTAACAATAGTGATATCAAAGAAAGATGTGAAATGTGACATAGAAACATTCTTAACCAAGTGGATAATTGTAAATACCCAGAGACATTTATAACATTAGACGGAAGGTGTACAACAAAGATTAATGAGCAGAATAGGACAAGCACAAGCCGCATTTCAGAAAATGAAAAGTATCTTATGCAGTAATTCACTATTACTGAATATAAGAAAGAGAGTGCTATGTAGAACCAATTTTGCTGTACGGCAGTGAATCTTGGAATGTAAAAGAACAAAATTAAGAAGAAATTAGAAGCAGGTGTGGTTTGTAAGACAAATGTTGCGAATTCCCTGCCAGAGTAACTAAGAACTAGATGAAACTAGATCATGTTATTCAGCAATAAGAAAGAGACAAACAGCTGTCTTCGGTCATGTAATGAGAAGAGGGGTAAGAACATCGTGACAACTGGAAAGGTCGAGGGGAAGAGTGGTAGACCAAGAGAAATGATGCTGGGTGGATTGCAACGGTGGCATGGAGGAATAACTTCAGCAGAGTTGATTCCAGAAAACCAAAGACCAACAGCGCCATGAATGCCTACACCAGGGCACTTGATGAAGGTGAATTCATCATACGTGTTGCAGACATATCCCACTGTGAAAGGTAAATTTAAAAAAAACAGGTATGTGTGGCGTTTGTGTCGGGCACGCGAGAGAAAGAAACAAGAGAGAGAGAGAGAGAGAGAGAGAGAGAGAGAGAGAGAGAGTGAGAGAGAGAGAGAGAGAGAGAGAGAGAGAGAGAGAGAGAGAGAGAGAGAGAGAGAGAGAGAGAGAGAGAGAGAGAGAGAGGGAAGAATGTGCGAGTGTGGCATTGTACTAAAAAGGAGAGCGAAAAGAAAAAAGTCTTTGTTCATTCTTTAATATAACCATTGTTTCTGTTTACACTCAGAATATTATCATCATAATCAAGTCCCGTGCCGGCTGGCGTAGGCGTTCATGGCTCTTCACAGATCTCGGTCTTTGGTGTTCTGGATCAACTCTGCTGATGATATTCCTCCATGCCACCGTCTCAATCCGCCCAGCATAATTTCTAATGGTCTGCCTCTGCCTCTCTACCCCTCGATGTTTCCAGTTGTCACAATGTTCTCCAATGCCTCTCTTCTCATCACATGACCAAAGAAAGCTGTTTGTCTCTTTCTTATTGTTGTATACAGTGTTCTAGTTTCATTAGCCTCTTTCAAGCAATCGTTGTTAGTTACTCTGGCAGTCCAAGGATTTCGCAACATTAGTCTTAAAAACCACACCTCTGTTGCTTTTAAGTTCTTCCTAATTTGCTCATTTACATTCCAAGATTCGCTGCCATACAGCAAAACTGGTTCTATATAGCATTTCAGCACTCTCTTTCTAACATTCATTGATAGCTACTTATTGCATAAGATACTCTTCATTTTCTGAAATGCGGCTTTTCCCTGCTCTATTCTGCTCTTAATCTCTGTTGTACATCTTCCATCCGATGTTATAAGTGCCCCTAGGTATTTACAATTATCCACTTGGTTGAGAATATCCCCTTCTATTTCTATGTCACATTTTGGTGTCCCCATTTTCTTTGATATCACCATTGTTACTGTTTTTTTTTGATATTCAAGGAGAGTCCTTTCTGTGCACTCTCTGATACTACAATGTTCAACAATTGTTGTAGGTCTGTTGCACTATCCGCCACCAATACTGTGTCATCTGCATAGCGTATATTGTTTATATTATATCTTCCGATTAATATTCCTGGCTTCTCTTTGATCTCTCTCATTATTACTTCGCTATATAGGGTAGAAGAGATCGGGTGACAAGACACACCCCTGTCGTACTCCTAGCTTTATCTGTTCCGTAACTATCCTATTTATCTCCCATTTTAATTGCTGCTACTTGGTTCCAGTAAATATTCTTTATTATTATTAAAATCTTTCCCATCAATGTTGATATCTTCCAACATTTTCAATCAGCTCATCAAGTTTTACTTTATCAAATGCCTTAGTATAATCTATGAAGCATAAATATATGTCCCTCTGTTTCTCTATTGACCTTTCTATTAGTGTTCGTAATATATATATATATATATATATATATATATATATATATATATATATATATATATATATATATATATATTATATATATATATATATATATATATATATATATATATTGCATTGATTGTACCCTTTCCTTCCATAAAACCGTACTGTTCTTCACTAATTTCCATTTTTATTTTCTTTCGCCACCAATACTGTGTCATCTGCATAGCGTATATTGTTTATATTATATCTTCCGATTAATATTCCTGGCTTCTCTTTGATCTCTCTCATTATTACTTCGCTATATAGGGTAGAAGAGATCGGGTGACAAGACACACCCCTGTCGTACTCCTAGCTTTATCTGTCCGTAACTATCCTATTTATCTCCCATGTTAATTGCTGCTACTTGGTTCCAGAAAATATTCTTTATTATTATAAAATCTTTCCCATCAATGTTGATATCTTCCAACATTTCAATCAGCTCATCAAGTTTTACTTTATCAAATGCCTTAGTATAATCTATGAAGCATAAATATATGTCCCTCTGTTTCTCTATTGACCTTTCTATTAGTGTTCGTAATATATATATATATATATATATATATATATATATATATATATATATATATATATATATATATATATATATATATATAGCATTGATTGTACCCTTTCCTTCCATAAAACCGTACTGTTCTTCACTAATTTCCATTTTTATTTTCTTTCTTGTTCTCCTCATTATAATTCTGAGTAGAAGCTTAGTGACATGGTTTATGAGGTTAATTGTACGAAAATCTTCACATTCAATTGCTCTTGGTCTCTTTGATATTGCTATAAGTCCTGTAACAGTGTAAAGGACTAACAAAGACTTGGTTTCATAACAATAGGGTTTATTTTCTTGATGATGACAAGTGCTATTAAGATGGCGTCCTCTCAAGTCCAGACCCTGATCTTGACTGCCCCCTGACAACCAACTACGTCACGACTTGAGCATCTCTCTTCTCATTCTCCCCCGATGCTCAATCGTGCTGTAGCCTTTCCCCACTAGGTACTAAATACTCTACTTCTGTTACACCTCCCCATGTTTTCTAAAGACTTTTTCCTGTAAAGGAAAAAATCTTTACTCCAAATCCCCTTACTCTATTCCTCTTTTTTTTCCTTACCTCTCACAGTTCCTCTAATCCTCCCCAAACCAAGTCTATTCTTTAACTCTTTCCCCTGCTATATGTCAACCCACTTCTTCTTCGTTTCTGGCCCTTCAAAAACATAACATATTTACATTTCCCTAATAACATTTAAATCTCAACTTATACAACACATCATAACACGTCTTCTTAAATACTTCTTCTTCTCTTCATAAGCAATCCGCTTACAACTTCAAACGCTGATACCAACTCCTTATTCTTATCACCAACACTACTAATTCCCCACTTTCAACTAACCTGAAATCACTTTCACACGATAGGAAGACAAAGAATCGGTGGCCACCGGTATTTAAAAGAAGCAGTAGAACTCTTTCTTACAAAAACCACACTTAGCTAAATCACACACATCTTTACCAAACCACACTCCTTTACCCCCCTATGTCATTTGAGACTTTATGTAATAAAGTCTAAAATAATTATATCTCCTACAGTACCACTCATTGTGGTAACCGTTTACGCTGCTATCTACAGCACCCAAAAACATTATTCACTTCCAATTGTCTATATATTACAGACAGTACTACTTTTATGTCTCTGAACCTTACTTCAACCTCTCATTGTAATGTCAACCACAAAACATATCCCGAGGACACAATTAAAAAGGTCTATTATCCCTTAAGACCTCCTCTAACATTATACACATCATCTCACATAACTAATGTTCTCCTATACCTCTCTCAGAATTCTCTCGCCGAAAATTTCAGCGACCCCTTACTGTCCATTTCTTATGGGCATATCTACTAAAACCTCCATTCATGCCGTTATCAACAGCAACAATATCCTACCCCTGCCTTTAACTTTATCTCAGTCCATACATTACGGACTCTCAAACACCCCATGTCATTATGTCTCCACTATGTTCATTTCTCATTAACACACTTACACCCCTTTATTATTGTACTGTTATCCACAGTGTCTAATCAAACATGGATCCAATTCATGTTTACTCTTCGTCTGGGGTAATTTTCTTATTCTTCTATAACCCAGCAATCTCGTGTATATCATGGCTCTTCTGACCCCACGGAAACTATGTTCAAAACTTTTCTCACCTTTACCCCACTGAATATATTCATTAATCTTTTCTTCTCTCATGTGGCTTCTAATCCCACATTTTTCTAATTAATGCTGACTTTAGTGTATCTCTAAACTTTCCCCTAACCATTTTACTTGTGTAGTAACCCCGTCTTATGTTTCCAACACTTCATAGCCATATTAACCTCTCTACGCTGATTATCACAGCAACAAAATACCCATGAACTTATTCTTCACAAAGAGAATGTGTCTCTCTATTAGCTCTCAGTAGTTTTATTAACTCTTTTCTGAACGAAGGGTCCTAATTAAAGCCGCATGTATTGTCTTTATTCTAGACAAAACCATACCTGGAATGTACTCAATTTTCGTGTTGTATCCTTGTAGATTCAATGCCCAGGTCTGTATTTTCCTGTTCTGCACTGGAGCTTCTAAAAAAGACTTTAAAGGCATATGGTCAGTACTGATAACAAAATTTGCGTTATGTAAGTAGTAATTTAATTTCTGAAGAGCATAATGAATAGCATATGCCTTCTTTTTCAATAGTCGTCCTTTTGCGTTGAGATGTGCTAAGTTTATGAGATAAGAAGTAAATTGGCCTTTCATTTTTAACCCCTGGTATTCCAGACTCTTTTCCTTCATATGGTTGAACCAAACATGCTCCTATTGCATTGTCCGAAGCATCTGTGTACAGTATTAACTGTTTGTTTAAGTCTGGATGCGTCAATAGTGGTACCAGTGTTAAGCTGTTTTTTAAATACTCGAACGCTTTTTGATACTCATCATCCCACTTAAATCTAGCGTATTTGCCTGTTAAATTTGTAATAGGTTCTGCTATCTTTGAAAACGCTGGGACAAACCGCCTATAATACGCACAAGTTCCTATAAACGCACGCACTTCCTTAACATTAGTTGGAGGAGGTAACTCTTTAATAACCTTTATCTTGTCCTGGTCTGGTTTAATACCTTCTCTATTTATAATATACCCCAAATATTTTGTTTCTGTCTTTAAAAACTGGCATTTACTAAGCTTCAATTTAACATCATGCCTTCTTAACCTGTCAAACACTAGTCTAATATGTTTTAAATGATCCTCTATATCTCCTGCTGTAAATATGAGTATGTCGTCTATATATGCTAGTGCAAACTTTTGCATAGCCTTCTAATACTTCATTTATTAAGAGCATATAGTGAGACGGCGCCGTTCGAACCCCGAATAACATACGTAAGAATTCGTAAGAACCCATATGAGTACAAAAAGCACTCTTCTTTTGCGCGTCCTTCGACATCGGAATACACCAGAATCCTGACCTTGCGTCCAGCGTCGTGAAATATGTAGAGCCATTAAGCAGCCCCAAAATATCATCAATTACCGGCAGTGGGTACGCTACATTCTTGGTGATTTTGTTCAACGCCCTGTAGTCGCAGCAGAAGCGACTCGAACCATCAGGTTTGGCCACGATGACGACCGGAGATGACCATTCTGACTTCGACCTTGTTATTATTCCTGCTTTCAACATCTCTTCTATTGCCTTTTCCACGATTTCTCTATTTCTTAATGGAGTTCTATATGGTTGTAAACTAATTGGTGGATGGTCTCCCGTGTCTATTTCCATTGTAACTGTTTGTGTCTTTCCCAATTCTAAATCATTAATTGCAAATACATCCTGATTTTGCTTTATAAGTTGTTCTAACACTTCCTTATTTTCTGGCGGAGCTTTTAACTGTGACAACAATTCTTGTTCCCTTGTCATTTTGTCTAGTGAATGTATTTGGGCTGTATTTCTTCTGGATGGATGGATCAATTCATCCATTCTGACGTTCCCTCTTCTTCCGCGTCCGCGTCTGTTATTAACTCTTTCACTAGAAGTTTCTGAATAACTTGTTCCCGACATTTCTGCTCTATCCGTTGTCAATATGTCACTTAATGTTATGATTCTAGTTTGGCTATCACACATCCTCTGTATAATTTGATTTCTCTACCTGTGTTGTTGATAATCATCACTGGAAAGGTTAAGTGTTTATCCAACGCTATTATTCCATCTGGAACTTCCAAACCAGGCTCACCAATTACTTCTTCTTGCAACTCAGTGATTCTGACTGTTTTTCCTGCCACATAATATGGGTTTCTCTTCAGCTTTGCTTGTATCAAATTAACCGACTGTGGTTTTAACGTCGTGGACATTTTAACTCTAACTAGTGCTGATATATGCATGTCTTCCTCCATATCTACATAGACGTCCTTGAATTTTAATTTATGTAAATCATAGAAAAGTCTTACTCCATTTTTTATTAAAAAATCTCTTCCTATCAACATGTTTCTATTTAAATCCTTCACTACATGAAAAAGATGTCTTATGTTGATCCCTCCTAACTTAAAATTTATCATTGTTTGTCCAATTACTTGTAAATTCTGTCCAGTAACAGAGTGTAAATTATTATGACTCTTAAATACTCTACAATTTCTCACTATTTTGTATAGAAAACTTTCTTTTACTACACTAACCTGAGCTCCCGAATCAATTAATGTACGAATTCTATACTTTCCTATTTCTATTATACAAGAGCTATAATCTGTTTTATTTTCTATAAATTGCTTGACTTCATCTAGTTGAAAATATTCTCTGTTCGTCCTACTATACCTGTTATTAACATATTCTCTAAACCTTGGGACCTTATTATTTCCCTTCCTACCATAGGTCCCATTTAATAGGTAGGGCGCCGGTTTTCCTGCGTTCTTGTACCTGTAAAATTCCTGTGTCTATCTTCAACATTCCCACTCAACCTGCTACTGCCATTTCTACTTTGTATGTTTGATTGGACACGCCTATTTCCACAAACACGATACCCATGTCCTCGTTGACCACAAACCCAACAGACAATATTTGTGTTATTTGTGTTGCCTACTGTCTCCCTTGTAGGATATCTCATATTTCTTCTTTCATCATAATCATTTCTATTTCTACCTTGCAACGTCTGTATACCTCCTCTCCTATTCCATCCGAATCTTGTTTGTCCTATTTCCATAGGCTCCTCAACTCTGTCTTCTCGACTAGTTCCTACTTCTCGTCCTGTTCTCAATCTAAATCTACGTCTCAAATTTTCTTCTTGTACCGCGATATCTACCGCTTGTGATAACCTCTCAGGGTTTTCCCTCATCAACTTAAATTTCAAACCATCGGATTTTATGCCATCTACAAAAATTCCGACTAACATCCTCTCCACCTCTTCTCCTCGTACATTCTGTCCTAAGAATGCCTCTTCAGCCAGGTTAATCAACCTATCGCTGAACAATTGTACCGTCTCTCCGTTATTTTGTTTAGCCTGTCTCAACACCGAAAATGCATGTTGTGGATCCGTTATTTCCGCATACTTCCTTGCTAGGTCTTCCTTGAATTGTTCCCATGTTTCATCTACTCTAGCCTCTAACTTTCTTCTTATATGATCCGAAACCGGTTCTGTTGCCGTCTGATACGCAAGTCTCATTCTCTCTTCATCTGTTGCTGAGACCAAATACGCATATTTTTCTATGGAAGTGATCCATTTCTTAAACTCTCTGGCCTGTCCACTAAACTTGACAATTTCTGTTGCCATTCCCTGTTGTTTTATTATCGTATTAAGTCTACCCACCGCTGTTCCTACCCCCGTCAAAACTTGTGCTAAAGTGTCTTGTTCCGCCATTCTGAAATATTATTATACAGACCAAACAAACAGCTTCACTTTTGTAATTTACTAATTTAAGAAACACAAATCACTTATACCGTAAGAACAGTTCAATCAGTTAATAGGTTTACAAATTACCCTACTCTTGTTTCCCGGTCCAAGCAAGACGTATTCTCCTAAGTTCGCCGTCAGGTTAAATTCCCCGCTGTATTAGTTGAAACCAATCGCGCACTTCAGGTAGTTCGTTCCTTCTTCTAAGGTCGTTTCTCTTCTTGGGATGCCTCAGTACAGTTCTTCAACCCTTGGTTGGGTCCCTTCTGAGATGGAGTACATCAAATCGACGTCTTGAAAACGACTCACATGCAACAGAGTCCAAAAGGATTAGCGAGCGGCTCTCATTTGTAGTAGAGCCCTGAGATAGTCTGATTCGTCAACCCCTGAAGTAATGAGGTATTTATTTGCTGTTTTGATTGTCTTTTACCAACGTTCTTTTTTCTAGTTGTTAGCGCTCAGAACAAAACCTATTAACATTGAGGCTGAACTTGATTTTCTTATTGAAAAGTTCTTGTGAATAGCTCACCTGAAACAACGATCAGACTGGATTGCTGGATTGCCCTTCAGCCAAATTCTTGCTCGCTCAAGACATTATCAAACTGGGCCGACTTTCAGCACACTCCTGCTCGCTCGAGATATCGATTTACTGACTTGAACTTCAGCACACTCCTGCTCGCTCGAGATATCGATTTACTGACTTGAACTTCAGCACACTCCTGACACGTTCGCCAGAGTAATGGACAAGAGGAGTCGTTAGGATGATGTTTACAGTTGATGCTCGCCGGTTTGATGACAATCGCAGGCGCTGCAACCCGTTATGGCAAGTTGGGTTTCACTCTTCTCCTGACGCCAATTAACTTTTTACATCAAGTCTTGAAAAAGACTTACAGACAACCACCCCTGGCCGGGCTTTTGGTTGCTGTACTCACAGATAAGTTATTGGCCATCTTTCCAACTGCGCTTTGTTACGTTCAATGCTTGTTCAAAAGCGTGCCGCAATTCTGTTTCTGGCGATCGACACAAGCGGACCAAGGACCTTCATAGTTTTTAGCCTCCGCGATGTTATATAGTAGACGGCATTTTGAGACTTCGCGTTGTTACTCTGTAGACCGCATTTTGAGACTCCGCGTTATACCAGGTTCGAATCCTGTGTCTAAGGCTCCAAAATTAGTCCTGTAACAGTGTAAAGGACTAACAAAGACTTGGTTTCATATCAATAGGGTTTATTTTCTTGATGGTGACCAGTTCTATTAAGATGGCGTCCTTCCAAGTCCAGACCCTGATCTTGACTGCCCCCTGACAACCAACTACGTCACGACTTGAGCATCTCTCTTCCCATTCTCCCCCGATGCTCAATCGTGCTGTAGCCTTTCCCCACTAGGTACTAAATACTCTACTTCTGTTACAATACAGATGTTACCATATCGCTCGGTAAATATCCACTGTTGTAAATATCATTTAGCATTTTGGTTAATATATTTACCCCAAATTCTCCCAATACATCTAATTCTTCTACTTGTGATTTCATCTGGCCCCAGCTGTTTTTCCTTTCTGCATATGTTTCATAGCATCAGCGACTTCTTCTTTTAGAATAGGTGGGCCTTCTAAGTTACTTTCTTCTGTTAATTCTTCCCTTTCTCCATTATATAATTCTCTTATATACTCATTCCACCTCTTCATTATAGCACATTCGTCCAATAATATCTTTCCTGTTTTTGATTTCAAACACCCTGTATTTATTCTTATTTTTCTTCCTGTGAGCTCACTGATATGTCTGTGCATACTTGTTTGATCGTTAATGCAATTTAATTCAATTTGTTTGCATTGCTCGTTTAACCAACTTTCTTTTGCCTTCACACATTTATCTCTTATTTCTTTATTTATCTTAGCATACTCTTGTTTGTTATTTTTATTCTGTGTCCTTTTTTCCATCAGCATTAAGCAATGAAAAAGAACAAAAGTTTAAAAATACCAAGGTATTGTTAAACTTTTCTGTGCAGTGGATAGCATTTCAGCTTGGACCCAACACTTCGAAACACTCATGAAACATAACGAAATTGAGAAAGATCAATGGTCCATGATCTAAACGAGAAGTCTGGCCTTCGAACCACTTAAAGTGACAGAAACAATTTCTAAAGATCTAAGAAAAGATTACGATTATATTAAGCATCGTATTTTACAACATTTCAGTTTAGACGCTCATGGGTACCGGCTACAGTTTGCGAAACTGAGCCTTAAGCCTAATCAAATGTTTCTGGACTATGTGTATGAAGTCCAAGATACTTTTTCTAAATATTTAAGTGCAGCTAAAGTTGATAACAACTATGATCAACTAAAAGACCTGATGATTCAAAGATAAAATTATAGCATCTTTGTCGACAGCATTTGCTAAATTCTTCCAACAAAGTGATTGTAAAACTATTGAGGAAATTGAAAGAGTAGGATCGGCTTTCTTTACAGCCAATATAGATATTTTGTACTAAATTCCGACCAATTGAACCTAGCAGCAGCTGCCAATGAGTATAAACAAAAACCTTTCAGTTATAAGAATAAATCAAAAGGGAAAATGAGTTTATGCACTTATTGTCATATGACACACGGACAATATGAAATGTGTGACCAGAATCCAGGCTATAAAGCACATTGAGAAACAATCATAAATAAACAACAGGCTAGATGTAGCCAATACAAAAGAGCTGTAAATTGTTTGTTTTTTTTTGTCGGGCCTACGGGCACGTTTTTTTTTCTAACTGTGAAGGGCGAAAGAGATTAAGAAAGCTAACGCTGTGCTGATTGAAAGTTCAAGTTCAGACAGCAAGTTTGAAAGTGAGAGAGAAGACCAAGAAGATAATGCATTAGAAGTGGTAGATTTATTCAATTTCGATAAATGTAGTATTTGTGATACATTTCATTCAGGTGGCATGCTAGAATGCGGCCATACTTTACCTTGTACTTATGAAGAGTGTAATGCTGTCCTTTCCTCGAAAGTAAAACTCTAATTTCACATTGGGTTCATAAACAATCAACCCTATAAAGTCCTACGTGATTCTGGATCGACATTGACTGGGGCATTAACAAAAAAAATGACTATACCAGCAAGTTTGCAACATGCCGCACTTTTTCTGGTAACATCGAAAAATATCCACTGGACATAGCATATATTGACACACCGTTTATCACAGGGAAAATCATCATTACAGTGCTATATCGGCCATGCTGTGATGTTATTATTGGTAATCTACCACAAGTGTAAAATTGATCTGAAGAAAAGATTAAATGCTGGGGAAAAAATCACCCAAGGGCCAACGCATTTACAAAAGCCACAGCGTCAAAACAGCAGGACGACTATCAAACAGAATCACTGCAAAGAATTACCCCAGGGGATACTAATAGCAAAGACAATAGAAAGCAAATAAGGCCGAGGTTCAACCAACGAAACTGGCCTCAGAACCATTCAAAAAGGTTGCCGTTGACCTGGTGGGATCTCTAAGCCACATATCACACAGGAAAAATAAATTTATTTTACCTATATATTTTTTCATATTTTTGCGCGTATTACGTGTTCTAACACAGGTCATGTTAACATGTTAAAGTCTGACCACTGCAGAGAGAGGGTTTGTAGAAGGAAAGGGTACAGTAAATGCTGTGTATATGCTGCGAACAGTTATTGAACGTGCTGTAGAAGTAAACAAGGATATACATCTTTGCTTTATTGACTATACAAAGGCTTTTGATAGAGTTAGACATGTCAACATGGTGAATATGCTTGCAGATCTACAAATTGATGGGAAAGACATTAGACTTATAAAAACATATATTGGAAACAACAAGCTACAATAAGGATTGATAATGAAGTGGGACAGTATCAGCCAATTAAGAGAGGTGTTAGGCAGGGATGTGTGATGTCTCCAGATCTGTCTTTCACTATACAGTGAACATATTTTCAGAAATGTAGAGGATATAAATGGAATCAGCATTGGAGGACGAAACATCAATAACATTAGATATGCAGATGATACAGTATTAATTGCAGACAATGCGCAGGACCTGCAACAATTAGTAGATGCGGTTGTTGTACACAGTGAGCAACTGGGGTTAGAATTAAATTGTAAAAAGACTCAGGTTATGGTCGTCACTAGGAAGGAAGAAGTGCCACAATGTAATATACAAGTAAATGGAAATATTCTTCAACAAGTGAATCGGTACAATTATCTTGGAACAGTCATAACATCTGATGGGAGATGCCTTGAAGAGATTAGAACAAGAATCGCCATGGCGAAAGTAGCCTTTAGCAAGATGAAAAACATTCTGACCAATAAAAAGATGTCAATTGAAACGAGAAAAAGAGTGTTGAGGGGATACATAGAGCCTGTTCTTTTGTATGGATGTGAAACTTGGACAATGAGCAGTCAAACTGAAAAGCATCTGATGGCTGCAGAAATGTGGTTTCTGAGGAAAATGCAAAGAATACCATGGACAGACAGAAAAACCAATGACCAAGTACTACAGGAGACAAATGAACATCGTAAACTGATTAGAGAAATTAGACGTAGACAGTCAAAATTTTTGGACATGTTATGAGAAGAAATGGATTGGAGAACTTAGTGACAACTGGCAAGATCGAAGGGGAACAGACCAAGAGGAAGACCGAGAGGAAAATACCTGGATGGCTTGGCCACATGGCATGGACGAGACAGGAACACTGAGCTGATCCACGACACTGGTGATCGAGTGAAATGGCGAGTCATGACCGCCCACGCTTTCCGGCATGGCACATGATATATATATATATATATATATATATATATATATATATATATATATATATATATATATATATATATATATATATATATATATATATATATATATATGAGGCTTGGCGATGCAGACACAGCTATTGACTTGGTCCTTGTCTCCCGGTCATCAGTCCTTGATGTAAAGTTGACTGTTTTGAATGACCATGGAGTGATCACACGCCATGCTCAGTCCTGATCTCTAAATCCGGGAAAGTTAAGGCTGGGAGAGCACGTAAGACCTTCCGGTATGAGTGGACCGACAGCCTTCTTGGACGCCTCAGACAGGGGGCTTGCATCATGACTGTTAAAACTCATTTTTTGCAGTTCCCATGGTGGTCCCCTGAAGTAGATCATGCTTGGAAAGCAAAGAGAGCTGCATTGAAGCAGCTAAGGAAAGTGCGACAGACACCCCGAAGCTCACGAGATGAAGTGGACACAGTGGAAAATGTCAAGAAAGACAAGGTGGAGGTCTTCAAGCGTTGTGCTGCAGAGGCCAAAAACGCAAAATGGGAATATTTATGAAGGAGATTGGAGGTGATGAAACACTGCGAAAATTCTGGAAACTGCACAGACAAATGCAAAGAAAAGATCGGCCTAAGACAGTGGGAACAATTTATAGAGATGATGGTGTGCGCGTGACAACAGACTAAGAGAAAGGGGAGGCGTTTCTCCAGAGATATTTAGAGCAGACCAATCATAATGATGCTGACACCAGGGATGCAATTAGAGAGGAATTATCAGGCACCATGAAGAATATGCATTATGAAGACATCATACGGGTTTAAGATGTTAAACGTATTTTGAAAAAGGCAAAAGACGCGACATCAGGGCCCGATGGGGTTAGGTATGGCCACATGAAGACTTTGAGCGATGCAGAACTGAAGGAGATGACCGACTGCTTTAACCAGAACATTAGGACAGCATCAGTACCGCAGGATTGAGTGCACAGCTATCTTATCCCTCTCCCAAAATCATTCAAGGATCATTCAAAGGTTAGCGACTTTTGGATCATCACCCTTCAAAATACATTTGGGAAGGTTCTAGAGAAGATAGTCGCTGTCAAGCTCAAGAGTTTTTTGGAAAGGGGGAAGCTTCTTCCAAGAGGCCTGGGGAGCTACAGGCCAGGAAAAGATACCTGGTCAAATGCAGCCACTTTTACCTTTGACGTTTATGAGGGATTCCAGAGTAGACAGGAAACGATGCCTGCAGCTCTTGATCTCGAGGATGCATACAATAGAGTTCGATATGACATTTTGATGACCGCACTGATGGAGAACGGGGTCAATCCCTGGTTGGTGAACTGGATAGCAGCCGTCCTGCATTCTCGTCGGGTTGCTCTCCGTCTGGGTGCATGGACCTCAGAGCTGCATATTTTAATCCCGGGACTGCCACAGAGATCTGCAATCTCACCGGTGCTCTTTAACGTGTATACGAGCAAGATTGCAAACCTAGAAGCACCAGGGGTTGGAAGGATACTAACATTTGCAGATGATATTCTTGCATATAGGCAGGGGAGATATAGGGAGCAAACAGCCCAGGAGCTACAGGCAACAGTAGACAAAGTGATTGACTGGTGCACTGAAATGAGTGCTGTCATCCACCCAGAAAAGGCAGCTGTTTTGTGGTGCTCTCTGGACAACAGGATTGTGAGTGCTGATGTCCCAAGCCTCGCGATAGTTGGTAGAAGCGTCAACAGAGAGAACAAACTGAAGTATCTGGGAATCACATTTGAGAGAAGCCTGTCCTTCATGGACCATGTGAAGACGATTGTGACAAGGTCTCAAAAGGGACTCAGTGTACTTAAAACTATGGCTGCAATGGACACAGAGCAGAGAATGCTTTTCACACTATACCATCACTTGATCCTCTCAGTGATTGATTATGGACTAGGACTGCTCACTGTCTCAAAGAGTCAGCTGGTGAAATTAGAGCGTATACAAAACGAAGCTATGCGGGTCATTCTGGGATGCACCAGAGACACCTCAGAAGTGTGTATTCGTTACATCCTTGGTCTGCCGACTGTTTCTGGTTGGCTCAAGGTGATGCAGGCGAAAGCATACCTCAGAGTAGCTGCAGACACAAGATCACCCGTTGCATGAGGCGCTGGACGCCGTTAAGGGTCAGCGACTGATAAGAGGGAAATCATGGATGGCTCAGGTGGAGGATACGATCAGACAGGTGTGCCTCTTGGAGAACATTAGGCGAGGAGAGAGTGGGTCAGAGTGCCAGCGGAGCAGTCAGACTTGTGCAGAGTTATAATCACATTGAGCCGGGAGTGCAGGGAGTGGCCAGCAGGGGCCACGGAAGTGGAAATCCAGCAACTAATTCAGGATAATGCTCGCTCGGGTGATGTGATTATCTACACAGATGGGTCGGTGTTGAGAGGCAAAAGAAGTGCCTGGGGATTCTTAGCAAAAGATAATGGTCGACGTTTGGTGCAGGAGAGCCTGGCATATGATACCACAACATCTAGCTTAAGAATGGAGGTGGAGGCGGTCAGTGCAGCTTTCCGCTGGATGAAGAATACGACACACACACACACACACACACACACACACACACACACACACACACACACACCACATCGTGATTGTAACTGACTCAGAAAGCATGCTGAGGAAGGTGAGGACAGGCAAGCTTCGGGTAGAGTGGCTTCCTTCGCTTCGGAAGTCACGGGTGGCAAGTATCGCCTGGATCTTTTCTCCGGGTTATGCCGGTGTGCTGGGGAATGAACAGGCGGACAGATTGGCTCGCTCTGCAAAACTTGGTGGTGTATTGATGCATGAAAATGCAGCGTGGTTGCGGCCTTGTGGGAGCACGTGCACATCTCGGAGGAGCTAATGGATCACCATGGTCTGGCAAGAATGAGACAGCAAGGAGTGACGAGGGGATCTGGCCGACGCTCGACGCTCAGAGGAAAGGCGAGACGGACATATAATCAGATTGCTACTGGTACTATTAGTGTTGGAACTCTTCGCTGGCTGCTGAGGATCGGGATGGAAGCGTTTATGGGAATGCCCCGAATGATGTGATGTCGGTTCCTAATTCCTAAATAAACCAATCAATCAATAAATCAATCTTCTTTGGCTTCCTGCTTAGTGTTCTTGTTTGACCACATCTCTTTTAATTTGCTGTTCTCGCAGTCTGACCATGGTTGTAAATTCGCAGTCATCACTTGGTTCTCGAAAAAGTCTTACTTTTAGTAGTGCATTCAGAATGTCAGCCTGTTCCATGGCGCGTCCGCTCTCCACATTAGCCATACCTGCGAGCTTGTAGGCCCGCTCATTTCCTTGTACTCCCGCATGCCCTGGCACGAAGATGAAACTAATCTTTGCCAGCCGAGACCGCTCCAGAGACAGCAACCACTCTCTTCGCATACATCCCGTCTCTATCCTCTTGAGTATGCTCATTGAGTCGCTAAGGACACATGCCCTAGTGCAGTGGTTCTCAACATTTTTTGGCCCGTGTCCCCCTTCACCATATTTTCAGAACTTCACCCCCCCCCCCTTCCTATCAAAAATTTGGCCCGCGTCCCCCTTCACCATATTTTCAGAACGTCACCCCCCCCCCCCATTTCATATTTCCTACCTAAAAATCCCCCCCCCCCCCACCCCTACACAGTATACGTAAAAATGGAAGGTAAATATGGTAAAACAGGTCTAGACATCCACATAAAACGTGATTTGTGGGTCTACTTACTTTATAAAATGAATTTTAGAAGGATGAGACGTGCATAACTGTAAAGTATGAAGGGAAAAGCAATATCAAGTAATCGGTTCTTGTATTAACGCGGTCTTGAAATGATCTTCATCCCCCCCCCCCCCCCCCTGGAAACCCTAAAATTCCCCAGGGGGGGGGGGAATTCCCCACCGGTTGAGAACCACTGCCCTAGTGAATGTCTGTGCCTCGAGCCATGTTATTGCTTTACTTACTGCCATGACTTCTATAGTCAGGCTACTTGTGGTCTCAACAAAAGCACCAGAGTCCTACTTCACAATTCTCCCTCCGGTCCGCACCATAAAAGCCCATCAGCTTCTCACATTTCAGACGACAGATCCACCTGTGTAAATAACAGCATCACCGTCTAACGAATTCTCAAAAATCAACGCTTGTACTTCCGCATCCACAGCAGCCGGTTTTCTTGTCTGCATTTTCTGTCTAGTTGGATGCAAACTGAAAAGGACGTACATAAATCTGTTGGCACTTGTACCCACTCCTCGCCAGGTTCTAAGTCCTCCAGTGAACACACCTGTTGAAGAATGTCTTCCGCTTGACCCATCCAAGACCTTCCTCTTTTTAACCTGCTGCCCTTCACCTTCCTAATTTCACTATGCAGTGGATGTTGTGTGTTTGCGTTGACTCTGAGGTAGGCACGTGCTCTGCAAATTTGTAGTCTGTCTTCAATGGTTGGAAAATCAAGAAGGTAGCGCATAGCCCTGCATGCTGTATCTCTTGTACATCCAAGAATAATGCGCATAGCTTCGTTTTGTATCCTTTCCATCCTTTCTATCTGCTTACGGCTGAGAGTCAGGATCGCCATCGCATACTCAAAAACAGACATGACCAGCCCCTCGTATAGGAGGCATAGATGGCGCTGCTCACAGTTTGCTGCCGCCATCACCCGCATCGCAGCCAAACCCCGCTTGGCCTTTGTTATCACCTGGTCTATGTGCTCATTATAAGCAAGGCTTCGATCAAAACGTATCCCCAGGTAATTCATTGCCTGCGTTCTTTCCACAGTCTCTGAACACAGATTAACAGTTGGTGTTGGAGTGTTGACAATATGATTATTCAAAGAGAACCATGTCACTGTTGCCTTTGTTGGGTTGACCATTGCCCCAGCTTCAGCACACCAAGTACTTATGCGTTTGAGTTCGGTTTGCAGTTCCACAGCAACCTGATCTCTATCCTTACCCTGACGATACACTAAAACATCGTCGGCATATGACAATGTCCTCCCCGGTCCAGTGATCTGCTCGCTGGTGATTCTCACAGTGTAGGCGTTGAACAGCACCGGAGATAATGGTGATCCCTGTGGTAGGCCAGGATATATTGTTGTTGGTTCCGACGTCCAACTGCCACATCTAAAAACTACTTTCCGTTGGAAGAGGGCTGCAGCGATCCAACTAAGGAGGAACGGACTTATCTTGAGTTCAAGAAGCTGAAGCATTAGAAAATCCAATGGTACTCTGTTGTACGCGTCCTCCAGATCAATCGCTGCAGCAAAGGTTTCAATGCCTGAGTGGAAACCTTCATAAACATCATGGGCAAAAACTGCTGCATTGGTCCAGGTTTCTCTTTTGGGACGGTACCCTCCCAGGGTGGGTGGGAAAACACCTTGCCTTCTCTAGCTGGCTTGATATTTTTCTGGTAATTAACTTCTCCAGCAGTTTGCCTATTGTATTCTGCATGGTTATTACTCGATATCCCTGAATTTTTGTGTGGTCTTTGCCAGGCTTCGGCAAGGGAATCAGATAGCTGTGTAACCACTCCTCCTTGATGCTAGCACTCCCTATACTGTTGTTGTACATGTCTGCTAGTTTCTCTAGCTCGTTGTCGGTACACCTATTGATGTCGTCATATCTTATGCCATCTGGCCCTGGAGCGCTGTTTTTTGATCGTCGAAGCACAGCCTTGATTTCTTTCACTGTCACTGTGTCTTCATCCGAAATGTTCTGGGTCTTACACCTGTCTGAGGTGACCTCCTTGGCAAGATTTCGGCCTCTCATGTCTGTCTGGTTGCTCTGCTCTAGATAGCGTTCGAAGAGGGCTTTGCCCTTGTTCTCGTCAGTCCTCTGCCAGATGAGGTCAGCACCTTGGAAGTCAGAAATTCTCTTATTCTTGACTACCCCACTCATGCTTTTATGTAGTCCCAGAACAATTTCAGTGACTTGTCTGTGCTTACTCTTTGACATACCTCTGCCCATTTTTCACTTTTAACCACCTTAACCAGTTTTTTGAAATAGCTTACTTTTGTGTGCATCTCTCTTTCTAAGTGCATGCAGGGATTAGGATGGGCAACTCTGTTCTTCTTGGCGTTTTGCCATTTCCTTACAGCACTACGCTTATCCATCCAAGCCTTCTCCACCTCAAAATTCCACCAGGTGGCTGCTCCCAGCTTTTTTTTCCTGCCCTGAAACTTTCTGCGCTTGTCGCGCCTTATTTTACTCACAACATCTTGCCCTGTACTGTCATACTGGAAAGTCTTGACCGTTGACTTGTGCTGCCTGGTTCTGCCTTTCTCTACCAATATGCTGCAAGGGTGGTGGTCGCTGCCATGGTACCCTAGGACAACCCATCTACACACTGTAGTGAGTGCAGGAGAAACCAGCGCCAGATCAATAGCACTGTCCTCATCACCTGGGCGGCTTGCTGTTCTGGTGACACAGCCACTGTTGATACAAACCAGGTCAATGGTTTCAAGTGCAGTCTCGAGCTCCTCCCCCTGTGTGTTGGAGGAAATGTTTCCCCATGATCTGCCTTTAGCGTTGAAATCGCCACAGAAAATGACATTTTATTCATGACCTAATATGTCACATAAGCACTGCCACTTCTGGGAATCCACACTCGCATTATGGGCATAAACATTAACCAACATGAATGGTAGACCAGATTGAACTCTGACCGCCTGTATTTGTATGTGGTCATTGTCCCAGCTGGACATGTCTAGCTCTGAAGCAACCATACTGTCATGGATGAGAATTGCTATTTCCTGATGTCGCTTGTTGTAGACACATTTGAAGCCGGCCATTTTGAGTAGCTGATCACCCAGTCTCATCTCCTGGAGTGCTACAATGTCATTCCTGTAAACCAGGTTTTCGAGAATAGGGCCACGTTGTTTTACGCTGGCGCAGTTCCAATATAGGATGCGAGTATACCTGAGGCCCAGATGTTCACATTTAAGTCTAAAACGTCTTACCCCTCCACGCTTGCGTCGCTTGCGGCCACCACGTTGGCCCCGTCGTCCTTGTTTTGTTGACTGCCTTCCGCAAGGAACACACGAATTGTTCCGCCATATTGAAAAGACCGAACACCACAGAACCACACACGCTGCGAAAATTCACTCAAGGATTGCTTCGCTCAATGCACGAAACTCCGTAGCATCGGAGCAAATCTTGAGAAGAAACTCCTGGTTTTACATCCTGGCACACAAATTACACGTAGGAGATGAAAATATCCATCTCCTACGCGAAAAAGGTAACGGTCACATAAACAAAATAACCGTCCGTCGCCATCTATCTTGACCGGAAGGTAACTCTGAATCTAAAACCATGGTCAGACTGCGAGAATAGCAAGATAAAAGAGTTGTGGCCAAACAAGAACATTATGCAGGAAGCCAGAGAAGATTAATAAACCAACATAGAACTGGTGTCGGTAACCGCTACACGCTGCGGTATTCACTGAGGGGTGGATCTGAGTACTTATATAACGAAAGGTTTGATGTGCAATGAGGATGATCTGTCGACTAATTAACATAGACCCATCAGCAGCAATGGCTGATGTCGCTAACGCAAATCCACCTTTTACCCCCAGAAAATTTCTAGGCATCCATTAATTTAGATTGATTGATTGATTGATTGATCTAGGAACCGACATCACAGCATTCGGGACATTCCCATAAGCGCTCCCATTAACTTAGATTTGATCGATCAACGTAGGTCCCTATGTCCAAAAAAAAAAAAAAATAAATAAATAAGAAATCCCCACCGTAACCCAGCATTCGAACACACCCGAACCAGCAAGCAAACGTGCCAGCCATGCCCGACCACAGCAGCCACGACACTCGGACTATGTGTGCAATGTTGCCAGCCCGACGGTGTCCAAACTTGTGTGCGTACGTGCGTGCACGTGTGTGTGTGTGCGTGTGTACGCGTGCATGTACGTGTGTGTGTGTGTGTGTGTGTGTGTGTGTGTGTAAACAGTGTACTACATCTATGTTAAGAGACACCACGATGTATATGTTTAAAAAGGAAGAGTTAACCTAGAGTGAACGTTGCAAATCGACAATCTTACCAAGCTGGAGATTCATGCCTGACAGTATCCTACCCTACAATTTGCAGTTTTGGATCATCTGTAAAGTAGTTCTGTAGTAGTTCTGATGTCTGTTTAAGCAGCACACCTTATTAAAACCTCTACTATTCGCATCTTCATTATGCAGTACCAGACCAGGCGAGGTCTTGATGTTTGGAATGATTGGGACTGTCTGCCCTCTGGACATTTGTTAACATGTGTGTGTGTATGTGTGTGTGTGTGTGTGTGTGTGTGTGTGTGTGTGTGTGCGTGCGTGCCGTTTCCAAATGGTGTCATGTCCGGTTACATGGGCCACATTTCACGCCGCTGCCAAGGGCGTAGACCATGCTGGGACTTAAATTATCTGTGTGACATCTAGACATCAGTTTCCAACAAGAAAACACTTGCACTCTGGCTGTCATCCACAACAGGAAACCCTACACCACTGGTAGAGAGATAAATAAGATATTTAATTATCAGACGGGTGGTAACCCGGAAACCGTGTTTGTGTGTGAATCAAGACTCCATGAAAAAAATTACCTGGCTGGTCTGGACACACACACACACACACACACACACACACACACACACACACACACACACACACACACACACACACACACACACACACACACACACACACACACACACACACACCACACACACACACACACACACACACACACACACACACACACACACCACACACACACACACACACACACACACACACACACACACACACACACACACACACACACACACACACACACCACACACACACACACACACACACACACACACACACACACACACACACACACACACACACACACACACACACACACACACACACACACACACACACACACACACACACACACACACACACACACACACACACACCACACACACACACACACACACACCACACACACACACACACACACACACACACACACACACACACACACACACACACACACACACACACACACACACACACACCACACACACACACACACACACACACACACACACACACACACACACACACACACACACACACACACACACACACACACACACACACACACACACACACACACACACACACACACACACACACACACACACACACACACACACACACACACACACACACACACACACACACACACCACACACACACACACACACACCACACACACACACACACACACACACACACACACACACACACACACACACACACACACACACACACACACACACACACACACACACACCACACACACACACACACACACACACACACACACACACACACACACACACACACACACACACACACACACACACACACACACACACACACACACACACACACACACACACACACACACACACACACACACACACACACACACACACACACACACACACACACACACACACACACACACACACACACACACACACACACACACACACACACACACACACACACACACACACACACACACACACACACACACACACACACACACACACACACACACACACACACACACACACACACACACACACACACACACACACACACACACACACACACACACACACACACACACACACACACACACACACACACACACACACACACACACACACACACACACACACACACACACACACACACACACACACACACACACACACACACACACACACACACACACACACACCACACACACACACACACACACACACACACACACACACACACACATCGTGATTGTAACTGACTCAGAAAGCATGCTGAGGAAGGTGAGGACAGGCAAGCTTCGGGTAGAGTGGCTTCCTTCGCTTCGGAAGTCACGGGTGGCAAGTATCGCCTGGATCTTTTCTCCGGGTTATGCCGGTGTGCTGGGGAATGAACAGGCGGACAGATTGGCTCGCTCTGCAAAACTTGGTGGTGTATTGATGCATGAAAATGCAGCGTGGTTGCGGCCTTGTGGGAGCACGTGCACATCTCGGAGGAGCTAATGGATCACCATGGTCTGGCAAGAATGAGACAGCAAGGAGTGACGAGGGGATCTGGCCGACGCTCGACGCTCAGAGGAAAGGCGAGACGGACATATAATCAGATTGCTACTGGTACTATTAGTGTTGGAACTCTTCGCTGGCTGCTGAGGATCGGGATGGAAGCGTTTATGGGAATGCCCCGAATGATGTGATGTCGGTTCCTAATTCCTAAATAAACCAATCAATCAATAAATCAATCTTCTTTGGCTTCCTGCTTAGTGTTCTTGTTTGACCACATCTCTTTTAATTTGCTGTTCTCGCAGTCTGACCATGGTTGTAAATTCGCAGTCATCACTTGGTTCTCGAAAAAGTCTTACTTTTAGTAGTGCATTCAGAATGTCAGCCTGTTCCATGGCGCGTCCGCTCTCCACATTAGCCATACCTGCGAGCTTGTAGGCCCGCTCATTTCCTTGTACTCCCGCATGCCCTGGCACGAAGATGAAACTAATCTTTGCCAGCCGAGACCGCTCCAGAGACAGCAACCACTCTCTTCGCATCCATCCCGTCTCTATCCTCTTGAGTATGCTCATTGAGTCGCTAAGGACACATGCCCTAGTGCAGTGGTTCTCAACATTTTTTGGCCCGTGCCCCCCTTCACCATATTTTCAGAACGTCACCCCCCCCCCCTTCCTATCAAAAATTTGGCCCGCGTCCCCCTTCACCATATTTTCAGAACGTCACCCCCCCCCCCATTTCATATTTCCTACCTAAAAATCCCCCCCCCCCCCACCCCTACACAGTATACGTAAAAATGGAAGGTAAATATGGTAAAACAGGTCTAGACATCCACATAAAACGTGATTTGTGGGTCTACTTACTTTATAAAATGAATTTTAGAAGGATGAGACGTGCATAACTGTAAAGTATGAAGGGAAAAGCAATATCAAGTAATCGGTTCTTGTATTAACGCGGTCTTGAAATGATCTTCATCCCCCCCCCCCCCCCTGGAAACCCTAAAATTCCCCAGGGGGGGGGGGGAATTCCCCACCGGTTGAGAACCACTGCCCTAGTGAATGTCTGTGCCTCGAGCCATGTTATTGCTTTACTTACTGCCATGACTTCTATAGTCAGGCTACTTGTGGTCTCAACAAAAGCACCAGAGTCCTACTTCACAATTCTCCCTCCGGTCCGCACCATAAAAGCCCATCAGCTTCTCACATTTCAGACGACAGATCCACCTGTGTAAATAACAGCATCACCGTCTAACGAATTCTCAAAAATCAACGCTTGTACTTCCGCATCCACAGCAGCCGGTTTTCTTGTCTGCATTTTCTGTCTAGTTGGATGCAAACTGAAAAGGACGTACATAAATCTGTTGGTATTTGTACCCACTCCTCGCCAGGTTCTAAGTCCTCCAGTCAACACACCTATTGAAGAATGTCTGCTGCTTGACCCATCCAAGACCTTCCTCTTTTTAACCTGTTGCCCTTCACCTTCCTAATTTTATTATGCAGTGGATGTTGTGTGTTTGTGTTGACTCTGAGGTAGGCACGTGCTCTGCAAATTTGTAGTCTGTATTCAATGGTTGGAAAATCAAAAGGTAGCGCATAGCCCTGCAAGCTGTATCTCTTGTACATCCAAGAATAATGCGCATAGCTTCGTTTTGTATCCTTTCCATCCTTTCTATCTGCTTACGGCTGAGAGTCAGGATCGCTATCGCATACTCAAAAACAGACATGACCAGCCCCTCGTATAGGAGGCATAGATGGTGCTGCTCACAGTTTGCTGCCGCCATCACCCGCATCGCAGCCAAACCCCGCTTGGCCTTTGTTATCTCACCTGGTCTATGTGCTCATTATAAGCAAGGCTTCGATCAAAACGTGTCCCCAGGTAATTCATTGCATGCGTTCTTTCCACAGTCTCTGAACACCGATTAACAGTTGGTGTAGGGGTGTTGACAATATTATTAATTAAAAGAGAACCATGTCACTGTTGCCTTTGTTGGGTTGACCATTGCCCCAGCTTCAGTACACCAAGTACTTATGCGTTTGAGTTCAGTTTACAGTTCCACAGCAACCTGATCTCTATCCTTACCCTGACGATACACTAAAACATCGTCGGCATATGACAATGTCCTCCCCGGTCCAGTGATCTGCTCGCTGGTGATTCTCACAGTGTAGTCGTTGAACAGCACCGGAGATAATGGTGATCCCTGTGGTAGGCCAGGATATATTGTTGTTGATTCCGACGTCCAACTGCCACATCTAAAAACTACGTTCTGTTGGTAGAGTGCTGCAGCGATCCAACTCAGGAGGAACGGACTTATCTTGAGTTCAAGAATATGAAGCATTAGAAAATCCAATAGTACTCTGTTGTACGTGTCCTCCAGATCAATCGCTGCAGCAAAGGTTTCAATGCCTGAGTGAAAACCTTCATAAACACATGGGCAAAAACTGCTGCATTGGTCCAGGTTTCTCTTTTGGGAGAGTGCCCTCCCAGGGTGGGTGGGAAAACACCTTGCCTCTCTAGCTGGCTTGATATTTTTCTGGCAATTAACTTCTCCAGCGGTTTACCTATTGTATTCTGCATGGTTAATACTCGATATCCCTGAGTTTTTGTGTGGTCTTTGCCAGGTTTCGGCATGGGAATCAGATAGCTGTGTAACCACTCCTCCTTGATGCTAGCACTCCCTATACTGTTGTTGTACATGTCTGCTAGTTTCTCTAGCTCGTTGTCGGTACACCTATTGATGTCGTCATATCTTATGCCATCTGGCCCTGGAGCGCTGTTTTTTGATCGTCGAAGCAGAGCCTTGATTTCTTTCACTATCACTGTGTCTTCATCCGAAATGTTCTGGGTCTTACACTTGTCTGAGGTGACCTCCTTGGCAAGATTTCGGTCTCTCATGTCTGTCTGATTGCTCTGCTCTAGATAGCGTTCGAAGAGGGCTTTGCCCTTGTTCTCGTCAGTCCTCTGCCAGATGAGGTCAGCACCTTGGAAGTCTTGACTACCCCACTCATGCTTCTATGTAGTACCACAACAATTTCAGTGACTTGTCTGTGCTTACTCTTTGACATACCC